>CM076573.1:333422836-334038028 GCA_034641835.2 Pinus albicaulis
TCAACTATGAATGCTCCAATCCATAATGGCTGGAACTTTGTATGTTTATCTTTGTCCTCATGGGGTTTATCCCATCTCAAAACTAGGCCACCCTCATCAAATCTCTTTTCCCCTGTATATTTTTTATCAAACAAGCACTCTATATGGTTCTGATGTACATCAAACAATTCCTTGTATTTGAGTTTCTCTTCCTTGAATTTAAGTAAAATTATATCATGTTTTGAACTAGTAGTAAATGTTTACCTTGTGACTCTTGAGAGAGTTGCAAGGCTAAGAGGCATAGGTTCAAAGGAAAGATAGTTTATTTACCATACACCAGAAAGTACAGTGAGGTATTCATGGAAGAATTCAGAGTAACACTGTTGCAAAAATTGCATTAGTTAAGGCAATATTTCTACTCATATTTTAAGAGAAGATGATATTCTTGATAATACAAATAAAGGTTTTTTTCGTAGATTCAGTTAGACCATTTCCCTGGGGATAATAATTAGATACATGTTTGAGAATAATATATTTTTCCATTGCAAACTCATAAATTTTTAATGATATAAAATAGGATTCATTATCAAATAAAAGTGACATAGGAATGCCAAACCTAGTGATGACGTTTTGAAGTAAAAAGTGAATGACATCTTGGTCATTTACTTGTCTAAGTGGAAATACTTATGCCCATTAGGTGAAATAATTTGTAGCTATGAGGATATACCAGTGCTACTTTGATGCATGTAGAAAAATATCTGTGATAACATCAAGGCCCCAATGTTGGAATGGTTCTTCAACTTATTTTTCTAGCAGTGGGGCGGTCAACCTTTGATAACAATCGATGCATTTATGATAAGCTTGGGACTTGTGACCATAGGCATGAGAATCCTTAGAAATAGTGGGCCAATAATAACCATCCCTCATAAATTTATGCATTGTGGTGTTTCCCAAATAGTAAAACCTTCTGGTCCATCATGCAAATGCTTTAAAACCTTCTCTAGATCTTACATCTCAAGGCACCTTAGCAAAAATCCATTGTGGTGCTTCTGAAAAATCACTCCATAGACCAGTTGATAAGATAGAGGTTTTATGTGGATTTCCATTTTCTGTTTGTTCGACAAGTGTGAGGGCAAGGTGCCATGTTATAAAAAATGTCATAACTCTGCGTACCAAGGCATTGTAGATGTGGAATAAGGAATGTGATCAATGTTATATATTTGTATGTCTTTCTCACATCTTGATAGACCTTTTTCACGAGCATCCTTTTATTTAGCTACTCATTTGGATATTCTGTGGACCTTTATAGTATGAAATTGTTTGAATTCCATATCACATTCTTGAAGATAGGTCGCCCAATTAGCTCTTTTCTCACCCATTTCTCGTTGCATAAGCAATGTTATTACGGTTGGGTGAGGTATGAATATATTTGTGTGATATTTTGATAGGTAGGGTCTGAAATACTTCAGTTCCTTGTATATTTCATACATTTTTTAATCAATGGTAGAGTAATTTAATTATGGTCCCTGTAGACTAACACTCATAAAGGAGATAAGTCACTCATTTCCTTCATTGTCCTTTTGATTTAATAAAACAAAAATTGATAAATCTGAAGAAAACATATAGAGAAATAAATATTTATAGTAATATCGACTAAAAAGTGTGGGTGCATCAACAATATACTATTTAATCTGAGGAAAATCATATTTCTCCCATTTGTCCCACTTATATACTGCATATTTCTTGACCATATTCTCCATATGCTTGATTCTTTGTGCGTAATGAGAGATGAATATTCTGAGGAAATTTATTTTCCCTAAGAAAGACTACATGGATTTATTGTTCACTAAAAACAAGATATATGTGATGGCTTTGACCCTCTCCAAGTCAATATTGATTCTGCTCTTTGCTCTGATCTATCCTAGTAATATCCTTTCAGACACACCAAATATTATCTACTTAGGATTCAAAGAAATACCATAATTTCGACACCGCTTGAATATTTGTTTTATATGATGTACATGATCTGGAATTTTCATAGAAAATATAGTGACATCATCTAAGTAGAGAAAAATGATCTGGCCTATAAGGCCCCAAAAGGCGATGTCAATTGCTATTTGAAAGGTTGTGCCAACATTGATTAACCCAAATGACATTATTTTGAACACGAACCTTCTCCATTTAGTATGGAATATAGTTTTCAATCTATCTCGCTCTGTTACTAGCACTCAATTATAATATTAAAACCCATCTAGTAGACAAAAAATTTCAAAGCCAAACATTATCTAGAGTATTTACTCCATTGGTTGAACTAGACAATTATCTGTATTAAAAACCCAATTAAGATAACTAAAATCAATATATAGACGTATTTATCGAAACTTCTTTCTGACTGAGAGAAAATTGGAAACCCACATGGAATGTATAACTTTGAAAATGATCTTAGCATCCAACAACTTTCTCAATTCCTTCTGAATAAGGGGCTCCATTATCGAATGAACTTTTTGTAGCTTTTGCTGGAATGGTTTACACCCTTATTTTATAGGAATCATATTCTGGATGATGCAAATATCGTAAGTCTTTAAATCATCTTATTTCAAGTCGAACACATCCAAATATCACTTGAGTAAGTGAATAAATTCCTATCACTCTGGTGGGGAACAACATGTTACGATATTTATGTTAGGGTCCCGTGATTTTGCAGATTGGCTAACCAAATGACAGGGTAACATCAGACCAGTCTTTGGAGTCCTAGGACCTCACCTTCCTAGACTCAGAGAGGGGTCTCTCTATTGTGTGAAGGATGTGAACTTGTTCGCTTTGGATGATTGATTTTAGGCTAGTTATTAAGTGTAAGTTGTTTGTTTATTTTGGGTTGGGGTAATATGACTAAGTAGGATATATGGAATGAGAGGCTATTAAATCAATAGGGATATGGGGTCAGATGAAGTTGAGGGTGTCTAAATGATGAAGCAGAGTGTATTGTAGGGCCGATTTAGCAAGGTTAATGCATCCTTAGGTGATGATGAGGTGTAATGGAAATTAATTTTGGGAAAACTAACATATATTAAACATATATAGTCTGAAAGAAATAACTCACGAGGTATGGAAAACCATTAATATCCATGAACAATACTCAAACTGATAAACATGTAAGATGAACAATCCAGTGGTACATAGAAGCATTAGAACTCCTAACCTCAGAAATCCACCTTAAGCTTTTTGAGAAAACACATAAGATAAACAAAGAATTCAATATATGGAGAGGGAACTCCTAAATAGCATATATAAAACTATATGGAACTCTAAAACAAGTTGATAAGTATGGCCAAAGGGAAAAATCAAAACAAGACCTTTTTGTATTAACCTAATCAATTAGTATTCCATAGAAAAGATTCACAATAATTTTTTGAAAAATTTAAATGAGTAGGGCATACCATGAATCATATTTATAAGCTAACATACTAATCATTCATGAAACAAAGAAAAATTTTTAGTGGGCCTAAGGAGCAATCAAGAATTCCTTAAGATGAACTAAAAGAAGAAAACATCAAAACTATAGAAAACAGGAGGTTTGAGGTGCTTCCATGAGCATATCTCAACCTATACTTTTCTGATCTATAGGAAACAAGCAGACTGAAAAAAATGAGGACAAGAAAATACTAAAAAGTTAGAAAAACATCACCATTCACCAAGCTATGGAATCCTACAAGCAAGCTTCTCCGACATCAAGCCACACAAGCCATTCATTCACTTCATAAAACCAAATATCTTCTCCAAGCTCATAAACCATGTATTTCTCTATAACACATCAAGTCCCAACTATTTACAATGAATCCTCATGTCTTATATAACAAGAAAGGAGGAAGAGATCTCACTAGAGCATCTAGAAGCCTATTGGCCCAAAACAAATATCCTAACTTGTCCTTGAGGCACTATAAGGTCCAAGGCACAAAATATCTTCCAAAATATCTATTATGGAATAAAATAGTAAAAATATTGAATTTTAGGCTCTTTCATACATGATGAAACTTGCCTAACACACATTTTCTCAGTTACAGACAGGAACGCAGCATGCTGTCTCAAAAACTTGAAAATTTTCTAGGAGCGCAACACCAAACAATGACTTTTTGCAATAGAGTTTTGGAGGCCTTCCTGATCTCAGAAAAGGCTCTGTGATGGCCCGTTGGAAAGATGTGGATGTCTAATTTCCAAATATAATTTTTTTTCCTCAACCAGATCTCTACAAGTTTTCTATAAAGTGGAAAATTCCAAAGCTTCCAGGAGTGCAACACCCAGTGCTCAAAAAAGCGGGTAGAAAGGTGAGAAATTGAGTGTTTTTGACCCTTCTAGGGGACCCAAAAAACTCCAATTGAGCTGAAATTTGGTGAGAATACTCCTCTCATGATGGGGAATCCAAAAATGTAAGCTTCTCCCTCTGAAAATTCCATAGGAAAAAGCGTAGCACAAGGGGTGCTGGGTTCTTAGGCTTGGAATTTTGCAAAAAACAAAAACTTGTTCAATTCTCCTCGAATTTGGTATGTAGGTGCCTCAAGGGTCGTTGGGGACCTGTAGAGAAAAGTGGGTGAAAATACCAAGCCTAGCTTGGTATTTTTCATAATTTGGTGTCGGGCCCTCATTTTGGGCAGTTTTGAGCTTTTGTCTTACAAAGTGATTTCTCCATTTATAATGCTCAGTCATCCTCCTTTGTAAGCTCAAGTCTTTGTTGGCCTTCTCCAGTTTGGCCTATAGATGTATATTGGCTCTCTCAAGCCATGCTTCCCTGTTATGTTCAATTTCCATGGCGAGGAGTTCGGTGAGGGTAAATTTTTGTGCTTGAGCTAATTCTTCCTCTCCTTGCTTTTCCAATGCTTTCCTAAGACCCATAGTCTTAGGTCCATTTCTAGCTTGCCCCTCTTCCTCATCATCTTCCTCATAGGTGCCCATGTATTCCTCCAACTGCACTTGTGACCTTTGAGCTTCTTTCCTATATTTGAGTGCCCTTGCTTCATAGATGGCTAGCTAGCCACTCATTTGTTTGTTCTGCATTTGTAGAAAGTGAATGAGATCCTTTGATCTTTCTAGCTCAGCCTCCAAGTCTTTAATATATGCATTACGGTCTTGTAGAAAAGAATTGACTATCGTTGTTTCATTTTCCTCATCACTGTCTATGTGAATGATTTCAAATTCTCTTTCTTCCTCATGATTGTCTTCTTCCTTCTTTAGTTGTTGTTTTCCTTTGTCCTTCAATGGTTATGAGGAGGAGTGCATGGCCCCTTTCTTTTTGGAGGAAGCAAACACATGTCTCCTTCCTTTTTGATAAGTGATGGTGAAAGGTGCCATAAGTTTCACTTACAAAATTTGGTCACTAATGACCTTGAGACTATTTTCTTCTTCATGAGTTATTTCTGTGTGAGTGTCCTTCTTGCCTTGCTCTTTTCTATCCTTTTGATAAGCATCCTTAACCTCTATAAAGCTTTCCTTGTTGCCAAGACCTTCAAGACTACCATGCTCTATTTTTTCATTGTTAGCGGTGCCTATGTTGGTCATTTATTTACTTTCATGACTGTCCTGCTTTTGATCTTTGGGTCCATTGTCTTTATTTTTAATATCATTCTTTATATCACTACATTAGCATTGTTTGTAGGGTCATTTCTTTGGGCACCTTTATTGGTCTTCTCATCACTGTGAGAATCATTCCCTTATTCATTAAATGAGTTCATTTGACTGATTTCCTCTTCACTTCCTTGCTTATTTTCTTCATTACTTGGCCCTTTGTCACCATTTCCTTGCCTATTGAAAACAACTTTAAACCCTGTTTCTTGGCTACCTATGCCATTCTTGTCCCTGTCATTCTTCCTTTCTTCATTACTTTCATATTTCTCTTCTACATTTTCTACATTGGTACCCTTAGTGTCATTTTCTTGATTTTCAGACCCACTCTTTTGACTTTTTAGATCATCATGGGAATCAATGGTTTGAACTCTGTTTTCTTGCTCACTGTCTTCTTTTTGAAAAGCTGCCTCTGATTGTGTGTCTTTAGAGTCATCCTTTTCACCATGGGACCCACTTTCTTGACTTCTTTGCTCATCACTTGTAATGTTATTTTTACCTCTGTTTTCTTCTTCATCCACATACTCATCCTTGTTACTGCCTTCACTTTTCTCTTCTTGGCCATCACCCTCTTTGACATCTTCTTCTTGTTCACTTATTTCTTCATCTTAATCATTATTTCCATCATTTCTTTCTTCATGATCATCACTCTCTTCCTTACCATTTTCTTCATGATCACCACACTCTCCCTCACTGTTTTCTTCCTCGCTTCTCTTATCTAATAGCTTTTTGGTATTCTTTGCAAGAATGTGAGTCAAGGGCAGCTATCCCTCTTCCAGCTTCATGCTTGAGGCCAAATATCCTCCCAATGATATCTTTGTTTCAACGAGAAATGTTGCTTATGTGCCACTGTCTTTTTGGAATCTGCACAGGCCTTTTGATGGGAAACACTTGACGATATCTTATCATGATATCATGATTTTCCCTGTGGACTTTAGCCTGTTGTACCTTTTTATCAACTGTAAATGCCTTTATGAACTCTTTTAGGTGTCTTTCCTTACCCTGTTCTGTTGTTGACCATTTACAAAACATTTCTGCAGACATGGTTGTCCACGGTAAATTGCTTCTTTGTAGGCTTACTGCTTGATCAAGAGGATAATCTTTGGAAGTCTTTGATGTTCTTTGGACAATGATAAGCTTCATATTCTTTTCATTTGATTCCACCTATATCAGAGCTTTAGAAAACCTTGGAGGAAACTTGAAAGGGCTCTGAAGTGGTCTGAAGGGTTACTTTTCTTAGGAATACCTCCTGGCCAAGGGTGCATTACCATTTCCCAGGAGTGTAGCGCCATGTGTAATTTATATGGGAAAAACTTTCTAGGAGTGCAACACCACCTCCCAGGAGAACATCACCATTTTCCAGAGGGAATTTGGAGGCCTTACCGATGTGGGAATTAGGCCCATGATAGCTTGTTGGAAATATTAACCTGTCTACATTCCAAATATGCCATCTTTTTCCTAATTGAAGTTGATTTTCCATGTCAAAATTTGATTGTACCTTGACTTGTCAAAAAATGCTGAGTGATGGTGCATAAATGCAAAGTGATGGTGTAGACAACCTTTGGAAGCCTTCCACAACTCCAAATATAGCTCATGATAGCTCATTGGAATTCTCTTTAAGTATAGTTGTCATCGGACTCATCAAAAAATTCATTTGGACACTTCAGCTATGAGAAAAACATGTTTTACCAAGGTCACTCTAGTAGTGCAGAAATTCTCCCATGACACCTGTAGTTTTGACTTTTCTCCAAAACCATGATACCTATGTAAAAAATGAAGGAGGTTTTTCTTTGTGGTCCTATGGTGGACAAAAACCTCTTAGGTTTGCAAAATTCATCTATGTTTGGCCAGAAACATATTTTAAGAAAAATTGGCCCTAGGTGTGGCAAATGACATGGCCCTCAGAATGAATTCTTGGAAAGATGTTTATGAGTTGGCATGGCTTCATGATTTCTGATATGAACTACTATTTGTATATTCTTCTCTTATGCCTCTTTTCCATAATAAACCCTAGCTTAGTTGGAAGAGGAAAATAGGGTTTGGTGTAGGGGAATTAGGACTACCTTGTAGAGGGAATGGAATGAAGGGGTTAAGGGTTGTCTAAATTCTTGGGGAAATTTTGGGGGATAGGGATAGATGTTAGGGAGTAGGGGAAAGTGGAATTTTAAGGATTGAGTGAGGGGAAGGGGTCCAAAAGGGAAAAACACTGGCCTAGTCTTAAAAGGTATCAAATTGCGGCCATAGAGTAGGTTTTGGTAGAAAAATGATGAAATTGAGGGATAGGAGTGATGGGGAGTGTTTATGAAGGTATATTAAGGATAGGAGGAGTTGTAAGAGCATCAATATACAAGCCTTGTTGATGTTTAACAATGGAGGTCATGAAACCAAGAAAAAATGCCTTTAAAAGCCCTAGATGGACAATGGAGGAGTTAGGAAAAACAAAATAGAGGGATGAGGCCAAAGGTGACACAAAAAGGACAAAATGAGTGACATGAGCCCATGATGAGTCTTCTAGGATGGGTGAGCTGAGCATTGACATGATGGGATGATGAAATAGTGAAAAAATTATCTTAAGGATAATGAAGGTAGTGAGATTTCTAGAACTCACAATGTTCATGAACTTTGTTTCTACAAATTTAGAACAGATACTTAGTCATATTTAGATAGTGAAAATTATGGATGACTAACAGTGGCTCCACTTGGAGAGGGCACTCCTTTTTAGGAGGTGTCCAAAACTTTCAGATCTTTGGCTTGATGGAGACTAGTGCCTCATCCATTGGCCATTATTTTTACCTCTTTTTTCTTGCTGATGCTTGCTTTGAAGCTATGACCTCAACAATCTAAAAGACATCATTAGCTCAAATCCATCTCTACCTACCCAACCTACTTGCCTAATATTTTTTCTTCTTTAGGTGCATTTGGACTAGCAACCTTGACATATTCTTGTTTTTTGAAAGCAAAATAAACTATCTATTTCTACCTTATTTCTTCCCAAAGCTTAGATTATGCTAATGAACTCCTTTGATTCTCTACCTATTCTATTTGACTGTCAAGATTAAGCAATATGAAAAACTTCATTCTCTAAGCTATTTGAAAAGAAATTTAAATCATGAATTGAACCAGGATTAGGCAATCTGATTCATCATTAGTTGTGGAATTTGAGACAAGATGCACACAAACATTATTTTTGTATAATGAAAAACTAGAAAATATGAGGGCTATGATTCAGAATTTGTTAGGCATCCCTATTTTTTCTCTTTGGTTCAAATTTAAGCATGTGGAACCAATAGCTTTCTACCTAATCTACCTTTTGACAAGTGAAGCTTGAATAATTTGACCAACACTCGTTCAATAACTTATCAACAATAAATTGAAAACATGTTCATCCATGATTAGGCTAGATGACTGGACAAGACCTTCTGTTAGAACAAGTAGTGGCATTTAGGCTTGCACACTTTCAGTATCACTATTTTTTGGGTATGGGGCTGTACCTTCTTTTCAAATCTGCCCTCTTTTTCATTTTTTTTATTTTATTTTTTTACTTTTTCTCTCTTTTTGGTCCAAATAATCTAAAACTGAAGGTAGAAATATGCTTATAGGTTTGAGCTCATTTTTCATGCATATCTATCCTAATCTAACCTATACATGATAGAAATTTATTTGGTTAACTCTCTTTTCCAATATAACCAGCCAAGTAGATGATTGCATGGGTGATATTGGTTCAACTCTTTGAGGATGTTGAAGGAATCAAAAGGTCAGTTGCACCTCACTTGTGCATGAACATTAGTGCCTAAAATTTTCTTTAAACCTTGCATCAAACTTCTCTTGACATGTTTTACTCCCTCTTCAAAAGTCTCTAACAAATCAGCAAAGGGATCATGAAACAATACTTAGAGATTTGGAAAATAAGCTTGATCTAGAACTGCTTCTTCCTCCACTTGGCTAAGCTTAGGACTCTTTTGGGAAATAAACTCTTCCTCTTCCTCATGATCATATGAACCGGTAGACTCATCATTGATTTCAATGTTGTCTTCTAGCATACTTGGTATGTTCTGATTGAGTGGGCTGAAATCTGTGTGAAAGTCATCATGTTGATGAGCAGGGATACTCTTGGTAGTAAATCCTCTTGAGAGGGAAACTGAACAACTCTCCTATGATTATCAACTTCCAAGCCTTCATCTGCAATTGGAAATTCAATGGGAATTTATGACTGCTCATTTGGAGCTAAGGAAAGTTCTATGTCATAAATTATTTCCTCAACCATTTTAGGAGAAGGTTTCTTATTGACAACTGGTTCAAGAAACTCATTAGCTTTTCCAACCTTATCATCAAAAGTGAAATACTGCTGATTTCCAATCACATGGAAACTATTTCTGATGGACTGAAGTGAAGTAGAATAAAGAGTCTAAGACTCTTCACTTACTTATAAAGTTTCAAGGTTTTTTCTCATCAGTGTAATAGGTGACCTATCTTAGATGATTACTGCTTTCAATCTGATGATAGTGAAATTCATCCCACAAATCAACTACTGATGGCTCTGCAAGGTTAGCTTATGTTTGGAGAACATCATCATCATCAGATTTATCAAAATTTGGAGAATCATAAACATAAATAATTTCACCAATCAAACATGTTAGGTTGCCAATTTTTTCTTCTTTGAACTGATCTACGAGTTTACTTTATGATTTATGGTAGATGGCATTAGTAGGAGGAGGAACATAAATGTTTTTTTCACATGAAGGTTTAGAGGTTGGCTGTGTGTTTATCATCTGATTTATTTCCTCTTCAGTTAAAGGAGGAGTCATTTTTCTCTTCCTCTGGATAATACTACAAGAGTTCTCTTTCTCTTGTGGAGGCAGGTTTTGAGGTTGAATGTCTTCTTGAGCCTCACTTAGAAGGGATGATAAATCATTACTTGTGCTTTCAGAGAGATCTTATGGGTTTCATTCTATTTATTGATTGATTTCTTCCTTCACTAACTCCTCTAGGTTGTTATGATAGTTATTTTGAGAGTGAAATTCATGGATTGCTGCTAAGAGATCTTCAGGATGCAAGTTTCCTAAATCTTCATCACTATCTAAAAGGTATTGTATGATGTCTTGAGATTGATCACAAAAGTTTCTAGCTAATGATAGAGATGGATAATACCCTGTATAGTACTTATGAAATATCTTGTGGAAATCCTTTAATGAAAACAAGATTCCAGGTTCTAGCCATTCATACCAATTTCTTGCCTTACCTTCTAATGTTACCATAAACATTTTCATGAGGCAGTCTTCATGCCATTTGACTTTTAAGCTCCATATGTGTATATGAAATTTGATGAGATGTAACAAAGGGTCATCAAATTTTTCATCATGAAGGATAGGTAGGTTTTTCATCCAATTTATTTTAGGCATTTTGTGTGGGAATCCAGGGATATGATCTCTACTCATTGGAGCATATATCCTTTGTATCCTTGGATCCAAGTTGTAAATCAGAAAGGGTCACTGAATCTTTTCAACCAGTCTAGAGTTCTCTACCAGTGGAGTCTTTTGGTCTATTGAGGGTTGTGGAGTCGCCAGTTGGAATATTTGAACTTTGTTGTCCACCATTAGCATGATTGGGATTGCTCAATGCATTCCCATGGGGGACTGTGAGAACTTAGTGGAGTAGTAGGCCTACTGGAGGCTAGTGGAGTCGCCAGGTGGATATTTTTAGTTGTTTTGAAGATATGTTGTCTATGGTCCACCACCAATATTGACAAAAAGCCAATATAGAAATGTTTTGGGGTTTTTTGAGTTTCTATATGTAGGCCGAAGGTTTGTAAGAGTGTCTTATAGCTGAGTCATCAATTTTCTAAGATGGTGAAAAAGCCAGATTCTACTTTTAGTTTATCAGTTAAGTTCTCTATGATTTGACGAAGGATTCTTAAGTCTTAAGGGATACTTAGTTTGTCACTGACATTAGAGGTTGCATCATCATCACTATTGTGTTAGTGATAGTGATGAGGTAGCTATAAATCATAGGATACTATTTGATGAAGGGATTCTAGATTCCTAAGGGGTGTTTAGATTATTATATACTTAGAAGTTCCCACTGTGATCGCCATTATGTTAGTGAGTGGTGGGATAAATCCACAAGATAGTATTCTTAAGGGCTTCTGAAAGGTTTAGGGAAGTCTAGTTTTGTTTATTACTCATAGTCCCACCGTGATTGCCACTATTTTAGTGTCCCGTGATTTGGCATATTGGCTAACCAAATGACAAGGTAACATCAGATCAGTATTTGGAGTCCTAGGACCTAGCCTTCCCGGAATCAGAGAAGGCTCTCTCTATTTTGCGAAGGATGTGAACTTATTTGCTTCGGATGATTGATTTTAGGCTAGTTGTTAAGTGTAATTTGTTTGTTTATTTCGGGTTGGGTTAAGATGACTAAGTAGGATAGATGGAATGAGAGGCTATCAAATCAATAGGGCTATGGGGTCAGATGAAGTCGAGGGTGTTTAAATGATAAAGCAGAGTGTATTGCAGGGCCGATTTAGCAAGGTTAATGGATCCTTAGGTGATGATGAGGTGTAATGAACATTAAGTTTCGGAAAAACTAAGAGATCTTAAACATATATAGTTTGAAAGAAATAACTCACGAGGTAAGGAAAACCATTAATCTCCATGAACAATGCTCAAACTGATAAACATGTAAGATGAACAATCGAGTGGTACATAAAAGCATTAGAACTCCTAACTTTAGAAATCCACCTTTAGCTTTTTGAGAAAACATATAAGATAAACAAACAATTCAATATATGGAGAGGGAACCCCTAAATAGCATATATCAATGTATCAGGAACTATGAAACAATTTGATAAGTATGGGCAAAGGGAAAGATCAAAACAAGGCCTCTTTATATTAACCTAATCAATCAGTATTCCATAGAAAAGCTTCACAATAAGTTTCTGAAAACTTTGAATAAGAAAGGCATACCATGAATCATATTTATAAGCTAACATACTAATCATTCATGAAACAAAGAAAAAGTTTTAGTGGGCCTAAGGAACAACCAAGAATTCTTTAAGATGAACTAAAAGAAGAAAACATCAAAACTATAGCAAACGGGAGGTTTGAGGTGCTTCCATGAGCATATATCAACCTATAATTTTCTGATCTATAGAAAACAAGAAGACTAAAAAAAAATGAGGACAATAAAACACTAACAAGTTAGAAAAATATCACCATTCACCAAGCTATGGAATCCTGCAAGAAAGCTTCCCCAGCATCAAGCCACACAAGCCATTCACTCACTTCATAAAACCAAATATCTTCTCCAAGCTCATAAACCATGTATTTCTCTATAACACATCAAGTCCCAACTGTTTAAAATGAATCCTCATGGCTTATATAACAAGCAAGGAAGAAGAGAGCTCACTAGAGCATCTAGAAGCCTATTGGCCCAAAACAAATATCCTAACTTGTCCTTGAGGTCTTATAAGGTCCAAGGCACAAAATATCTTCCAAAATATCTTTTCCGGACTAAAATAGTGAAAATATTGAATTTAGGCTCTTAAATACATGATGAAACTTTCCTAATGCACATTTTCTCAGTTACACACAGGAATGCAGCATACCATCTCAAAAACTTGAAAATTTTCCAGGAGCGCAACACCAAAAAAGGTCTTTTTGCAATATAGTTTTGGAGGCCTTCCTGATGTCGGAAAAGGCTCTATGATGGCCTGTTGGAAAGCTCTGGATGTATAATTTCAAAATATACCTTTTTTTCCTCAGTATGATCTCTAAAATTTGCCCAAAAAGTGGAAAAATCAAAAGCTTCCAGGAGCGCAACACCTACTCAAAAAAGAGGGCAGAAAGGTGAAAAATTGAGTATTTTGATCCTTTTGGGGGACCAAAACAACTCCAATTGAGCTGGAATTTGGTGATCATACTCCTCTCATGATGGGGAATCCAAAAATATAAGCTTCTCCCTCTGAAAATTCCCTAGGAAAAAGCGTAGCACAGGGGGTGCTGCGTTCTTAGGCTTGAAATTTTATAAAAAATAAAAACATGTTCAATTCTCCTCAAATTTACTATGCAGATGCCTCAAGGGTCCTTGGAGACCTATAGAGAAACTTGGGCCAAAATACCAAGGCTAGCTTGGTAATTTTCATCATTTGGTGTCGGGCCCTCATTTTGGGTAGTTTTGAGCTTTTGTCTTGCAAAGTGATTTCTCCGTTTATAATGCTCAGTCATCCTCATTTTCTAGCTCAAGCCTTTGTTGGCGTTCTCCAATTTGGACTCGAGATGTAGGTTGGTTCTCTCAAGCCATGCTTCCCTGTTATGCTCAATTTCCATGGCAAGGAGTTCGATGAGGGGAAATTGTTGTGCTTGGGCTGATTCTTCCTCTCTTTTCTTTTCCAATGCTTTCCTAAGACCCATAGCCTTAGGTATATATCTAGCTTGCCCCTCTTCCTCATCATCTTCCTCATAGGTGCGCATGTATTACTCCAATTGCACTTGTGAACTTTGAGCTTCTTTCCTATATTTGAGCACCCTTGCTTCATAGATGGCCAACTATCCACTCATTTGTTTGTTCTGCATTTGTAGGAAGTGAATGAGATCCTTTGATCTTTCTAGCTCAGCTCCAAGTCTTTAATCTATGCATTCCAGTCTTGTAGAAGATAATTGATTATCCTTGTTTCATTTTCCTCATCACTATCTATGAAAAGGAGTTCAAATTATCTTTCTTCCTCATGATTGTCTTCTTCCTTCTTTAGTTGTTGTTTTCCTTTGTCCTTCAATGTTTTTGAGGATGAGTGCATGGCCCCTTGCCTTTTGGAGGTAGAAAACACATGCCTCCTTCCTTTTTGATAAGTGATGGTGAAAGGTGCCATAAGTTTCACTTGCAAAATTTGGTCACTAATGACCTTGAGACTATTTTCTTCTTCATGGATGATTTCTGTGTGAGTGTGCTTCTTGCCTTGATCTTGGCTATCCTTTTGATAAGAATCCTTAACCTCTCTCAAGCTTTCCTTGATACCAAGACCTTCAAGGCTTCCATGCTCTGTTTTTTCATTTTTAGAGGAACCTATGTTGGTTATTTCTTTACTTTCATGACTATCCTCCTTTTGATCTTTGGGTCCACTGTCTTTATTGTTAATATAATTCTTTATATCATTGTTAGAACTATTTTTAGGGTCATTGCTTTGGGCACCTTTATTGGCCTTCTCATCACTATGAGAATCATTACCTTCTTTGTTAAATGAGTTCATTTGACTGATTTCCTCTTCACTTTCTTGCTTATTTTCTTCATTACTTGGCCCTTTCTCACCATTTCCTTGCCTATTGAAAACAACTTTAAACCCTGTTTCTTGGTTGCTTGTGCCATTATTTTCACTGTCATTCTTTCTTTCTTCATTGCTTTCATATGTCTCCTCTACACTGTCTGCATTTGTACCCTCAATGTCATTTTCTTCATTTTTAGACCCACTATTTTGACTTTTTAGCTTATTTGAACTCTGTTTTCTTGCTCATTGTCTTCTTTTTGAAAAGCTACCTCTAATTGTGTGTCTCTAGAGTCATCCTTTTCACCATGGGACCCACTTTCTTGACTTATTTTCTCATCACTTGCATCACTGTTTTTACCTCTGTTTTATTCTTCATCCACATACTCATCCTTGTTACTGCCTTCACTGTTCTCTTCTTGGCCATCTCCCTCTTTGACATCTTCTTCTTCTTGACTTCTTTCTTCATCTTCATCATTCTTTCCATCACTGCTTTCTTCATGATCATCATTCTCTCCCTTACTATTATCTTCATGACCACCGCTCTCTCCCTCACTTTTTTCTTCCTCTGTGTTCTTATCTGATAGCTTTTTGGTCCTCTTTGCAAGAATGTGAGTCAAGGGAAGTTGTCCCTCTTCTAGCTTCATGCTTGAGGCCAAATATCCTCCCAATGATCTCTTTGTTTCAATGAGAAATGTTGCTTATGTGCCATTGTCTTTTTGGAATATGGACAGACCTTTTTTTGGGCAGCACTTGACGATATCTTATCATGAGATCATGATTTTCCCTGTAGACTTCAGCCTGTTGTACCTTTTTATCAAATGCAAATGCCTTTATGAAATACTTTAGTTATCTTTCCTTGCCCTGTTCTGTTGTTGACCATTTACAAAAAATTCCTGTAGAAATGCTTGTCCATTGTAAATTTCTCCTTTGTAGGCTTACTGCTTGATCAAGAGGATAATCTTTGGAAGTCTTTGATGTTCTTTGGACAATGATAAGCTTCATCTTCTTTTCATTTGATTTCACCTATATCAAAGCTTTAGAAAACCTTGGAGGAAACTTGAAAGGGCTATGAAGTGGTCTGAGGGGTTAACTTTCTTAGGAAGACCTCCTAGACAAGGGAACAACACCATTTCCCAGGAGCACAGTGCCATGTGTAATTTATATGGGATAATTTTTCCAGGAGCGCAGCACCACCTCCCAAGAGCAGAACACCATTTCACAGAGGGAATTTGGAGGCCTTCCCGATGTCGGAATCAGGCATGTTATAGCTCTTTGGAAATATTAACCTTTATACTTTCCAAATATACCATTGGTTTCCTGATTGAAGTTGATTTTCCTAGTCAAAAGTTGATTTTACCATGACTGGTCAAAAAATGTTGAGTGATGGTGCGGAAATGCAGAGTATTGGTGCAGACGACCTTTGGAGGCCTTCCACAACTTCAAATATATCTCATGATAGTGAATTTTAAATCTCTTCAAGTCTAGTTGGAATTGGATGCATCAGGCAAGTCATTTGGACACTCCAGCTGTGAGAAAAACTGATTTTACGAAGGTCACTCCAGTGGTGCATAAATTATCTCGTGACACCTGTATTTTTGACATTTCTCCAAAACCATGATACCTGTGTAAAAAATGAAGGAGGTTTTTCCACTTGGCCCTATCATGGACAAAAATTTCTCTCACGTTTTCCAAATTCAACTCTTTTTGGCAAGAAACATATTTTTAAGAAAAACTAGCCCTAGGTGTGGCAAATGACTTGGCCCTCGGAATAAATTCTTGGAAAATGATGGAGGCATGATTTTTATGAGTTGGCATGGCTTCATGATTGCTGATATAACCTATCATATGTATCTTCTTCAATTATGCCTCTTTTCCATAGAAAACCCTAGCTTAGTTGGAAGAGGAAAATAGGGTTTGGTCTAGGGGATTTAGGACTGCCTTGTAGAGGGAATGGAATGAAGGGGTTAAGGGTTGTCTAAATTCTTGGGGAAATTTTGGAGGATAGGGATAGATTTTAGGGAGTAGGGGAAAGTGGAATTTCAAGGATTGAGTGAGGGGAAGGGGTCCAAAAGGGGAAAACATAGGTGTAGTCTTAAAAGGTATCAAATTGTGGCCACAGAATAGGTTTTGGTAGAAAAATGATGAATTTGATGGATAGGAGTGATCAGGAGTTTTTATGAAGGTATATTAAGGATAGGAGGAGTTTTAAGAGCATTAATATACAAGCCTTGTTGATATTTAACCATGAAGGTCATGAAACCAAAAAAAAAATGCCTTTAAAAGCCCTAGATGGACAATGGAGGAGCTAGGCAAAACAAAATAGAGGGCTGAGGCCAAAGCTGACACAAAAAAGAAAAACTGAGTGACATGAGCCCATGATGGGTCTTCTGGGATGGGTGAGCTGAGCATTGACATGATGGGATGATGAAATAGTGAAAAAATTATCTTAAGGATAAGGAAGGTAGTGATATTTCTAGAACTCACAATGTTCATGAACTTTGTTTCTGGAAATCCAGAACCAATACTTAGTCATATTCAGATAGTGAAAATTATGGATGAATAATAGTGGCTCCACTTGGGGAGGCAACTCCTTTTCAGGAGATGTCCAGAACTTTAAGATCTCTGGCTTGATGGAGACCAGTGCCTCATCCATTGGGCATATTTTTACCTCTTTTATCTTTTTGATGGTTGCTTTGAAGCTATGATCTCAAAAATCTGAAAGACATGATTAGCTCAAATCCATCTCTACCTACCCAACCTACTTGCCTAACATTTTTTCTTCTTTAGGTGCATTTGGACTAGCAACCTTGATATCTTCTTGATTTTTGAAAGCAAAATAAACTATCTATTTCTACCTTATTTCTTCCCAAAGCTCAGATAATGCTGATGAACTCCTTTGATTCTATACCTTTTTATTTAACTATCAAGATTAAGAAATATGACAAATTTCATTCTCTAAGCTATTTGACAAGAAATTTAAAGCATGAATTGAACCAGGATTAGGCAATATGATTCATCATGAGTTGTAGCATTTGAGACAAGCTACACACAAACATTATTTTTGTATAATGAAAAACTAGAAAATATGAGGGTTATGATTCAGAATTTTTTAGGCATCCCTATATTTTCTCTTTGGTTCAGATTTAAGCATGTGTAACCAGTATCAGTATCACTATTTTTTGGGTATGGGGCGATACCTTCTTTTCAAATCTGCCCTCTTTTTCATTTTTTCTTGGTTTTTTACTTTTTCTCTCTTTTTGGTCAAAATAATCTAAAGCTGAAGGTAGAAAGATGCTCATAGGGCTGAGATTATTTTTCATGCCTATCTATCCTAATCTAACCTATACATGATAGACATTTATTTGTTGAACTCTCTTTTCCAATATAACTAGTCAAGTAAATGATTGCATGGGTGATCTTGGTTCAACTCTTTGAGGATGATGAAGAAATAAAAAGGCCACTTGCACCTCACTCGTGCTTGAATAGTAGTACCTAAAATTTTCTTTAAACCTTGCATCATGCTTCTCTTGAGATGTTTTACTCCCTCTTCAAAAGTCTCTAACAAATTAGCAAAGGGATCATGAAACAATACCTGGAGATTTGGAAAATAAGCTTGACCCAGGACTGCTTCTTCCTCCACTTGGATGAGCTTAGAACTCTTTTGGGAAAGAAACTCTTCCTCTTCCTCATGATCATCTGAACTGGTAGACTCATCATAGACTGCAATGTTTTCTTGTAGCATACTTGGTATGTTCTGATTGAGTGGGCTGAAATCTGTGTGAAAGTCATCATGTTGATGAGCAAGGATACTCTTTGGCAGTAAATCCTCTTGAGAAGGAAACTAAACAAATCTCCTGTGATTATCAATTTCCAAGCCTTCATCTACAATTGGAAATTCTAAGGGACTTGGTGACTTCTCATCTGGAGCTGAGGAAAGTTCTATGTCATAAATGATTTCCTCAAACATTTCAGGAGAAGGTTTCTTATTGACAACTGGTTCAAGAAACTCATTAGCTTTTCCAACCTTATCATCAAAATTGAAAGACTGCTGATTTCCAATCACATGAAAACTATTTCCAATGGATTGAAGTGAAGTAGAACAAAGAGTCCAAGACTCTTCACTTACTTTTAAAATTTCAAGGTTTTCCTCATTAGTGTCACAGTTGACCTGTCTTAGATGATTACTACTTTCAATTTGATGATAGTGAACTTCATCCCACAAATCAACTGCTGATAGCTCTGCAAGGTTAGCTTATGTTTGGAGAACATCATCATCATCATATTTATCAAAATTTGGAGAATCATCAACATAAATAATTTCAACAATCAAACATATTGGGTTACCAATTTGTTCTTCTTTGAACTGATCTACAAGTTTACTTTCTGATTATGATAGATGGCATTAGTAGGAGGAGGAACTGATTTTTTTTTTCACATGAAGGTTTAGAGGCTAGCTACGTGTTTATCATCTGATTTATTTCCTCTTCAGTCAAAGGAGGAGGCATTTTTCTCTTCCTCTGGATAATAATATAATATTTCTCGTTCTCTTGTACAGGCTGGTTTTGAGGCTAACTGTCTTCTTGAGCCTCACTTAGAAGGGATGATAAATCATTACTTATGCTTTTAGAGAGATCCTGTGGGTTTCCTTCTATTTATTGATTGATTTCTTCCTCCACTAACTCCTCTAGGTTGTTATGATAGTTATTTCGAGAATGAAATTCATGGATTGCTGCTAAGAGATCTTCAGGATGCAAGTTTCCTAAATCTTCATCACTATCTAAAAGGTATTGTACGATGTCCTGAGATTGATCACAATAGTTTTTACTAATGATAGAGATGGAAAATACCCTATATAGTACTTATGAAATATCTTGTTGAAATCCTTTAATGAAAACAAGATTCCGGGTTCAAGGCATTCATACCAATTTCTTGCCTTACCTTCTAATGTTACCATAAACATTTTCATGAGGCATTTTTCGTGTCATTAAAATTTTAACCTCCATATGTGTATATGAAATTTGATGAGATGTAACAAAGGGTCATCAACTTTTTCATCACAAAAGATAGGTAGGTTTTACATCCAATTTATTTCAGGCATTTGTGTGGGAATCCAGGGATATGATCTCTACTCATTAGAGCATATCTCCTTTGTATCCTTGGATCCATGTTGTAAATCAGAAAGGGTCACTGAATCTTTTCAACCAGTCTAGAGTTCTCTACCAACAGGCTCTTTTTTTCTATTGAGTATTGTGGAGTCGCTAGGTGGAAGATTTGAACTTTGCTGTTGACCATCAGCATGATTTGGATTTCTCAATGCATTCCTAGGAGGATCTTTGAGAACATAGTGGAGTAGTAGGCCTAATGGAGGATAGTAGGATAGATGGAATGAGAGGTTGTCAAATCAATAGGGCTATGGGGTCAGATGATGTCGAGGGTGTCTAAATGATGAAGCAGAGTGTATTGCAGGGCCGATTTAGCAAGGTTAATGGATCCTTAGTTGATGATGAGGTGTAATGAACATTAATTTTGGGAAAAACTAAGAAATATTAAACATATATAGTATGAAATTAATAACTCACGAGGTATGGAAAACCATTAATCTCAATGAACAATACTCAAATTGATAAACATGTAAGATGAACAATCCAGTGGTACATAGAAGCATTAGAACTCCTAACTTTAGAAATCCACTTTTAGCTTTTTGAGAAAACACATAAGATAAAAAAACTATTCAATATATGGAGAGGGAACTCCTAAACATCATATATCAAACTGTCGGGAATTCTGAAACAAGTTGATAAGTATGGTCAAAGGGCAAGATCGAAACAAGGCCTCTTTGTATTAACCTAATCAATTAGTATTCCATAGAAAAGCTTTACAATAAGTTTCTGAAAACTTTAAATAAGTAGGGCATACCATGAACCATATTTATAAGCGAACATACTAATCATTCATGAAACAAAGAACAAGTTTTAGTGGGCCTATGGAGCAGTCAAGAATTCCTTAAGATGAACTAAAAGAAGAAAACATCAAAGCTATAGCAAACATGAGGTTTGAGGTGCTTCCATGAGCATATCTCAACATATACTTTTCTAATCTATAGGAAACAAGTAGAATGAAACAAAATGAGGACAAGAACACACTAACAAGTTAGAAAAACATCACCATTCACCAAGCTATGGAATCCTGCAAGCAAGCTTCTCCAACATCAAGCCACACAAGCCATTCATTCACTTCATAAAACCAAATATCTTCTCCAAGCTCATAAACCATGTATTTCTCTATAGCACATCAAGTCCCAACTATTTAAAATGAATCCTCATGTCTTATATAACAAGCAAGGAGGAAGAGAGCTCACTAGAGCATCTAGAAGCCTATTGGCCCGAAACAAATATCCTAACTTGTCCTTAGGGCCCCATAAGGTCCAAGGCACAAAATATCTTCCAAAATATCTTTTTCGGACTAAAATAGAAAAAATATTGACTTTGAGTCCCACTATGATGAAACTTGCATAACGCACATTTGCTCAGCTACACACAGCAACATGACATACTGTCTCAAAAACTTGAAAATTTCCAGGAGCAGAAAACCAAAAAGGGTCGTTTTGCAACATAGTTTTGGAGGCCTTCCCCATGTCAGAAAAGGCTTCATGATGGCCCGTTGGAAAGCTGTGGATGTCTAATTTTGAAATCTACCTTTTTTTCCTCAATATGATTTCTAAAAGTTTCCCAAAAAGTGCAAAAAGCCAAAGATTCCACGAGCGTAGCACCTGCTCAAAAAAGAGTGCAGAAAGGTGAAAAATTGAGTGTTTTTTACCCTCTTGGGGGACCAAAACAACTCCAATTGAGCTGAAATTTGGTGAGAATACTCCTATCATGATGGGGAATGAAAAAATGTAAGATTCTCCCTCTGAAAATTCCCTAGGAAAAAGCATAGCACAGGGGGTGTTGCATTCTTAGGCTTGAAATTTTGCGAAAAACAAAAAATTGTTCAATTCTCCTCAAATTTGGTATGTAGGTGCCTCAAGGGTCCTTGGAGACCTGTAGAGAAACTTGGGACAAAATACCTAGACTAGCTTGGTATTTTTCACCATTTGGTGCTGGGCCCTCATTTTGGGTGGTTTTGAGCTTTTGTCTTGCAAAGTGATTTCTCCGTTTATAATGCTCAGTCATCCTCCTTTTCAAGCTCAAGTCTTTGTTGGCCTTCTCTAGTTTGGCCTCAAGATGTAGATTAGCTCTCTCAAGCCATGCTTCCCTATTATGCTCAATTTCCATTGCAAGGAGTTCGGTGAGGGGAAATTGTTGTGCTTGGGCCCATTCTTCCTCTCTTTGCTTTTCCAATGCTTTCAAAAGACCCATAGTTTTAGGTCTCTTTCTAGGCTACCCCTCTTTCTCATCATCTTCCTCATAGGTTCCCATGTATTCCTCCAACTGCACTTGTGACCTTTGAGATTCTTTCCTATATTTGAGCACCCTTGCTTCATAGATGGCCAATTGGCCAGTCATTTGTTTGTTCCTTCATTTGTAGGAAGTGAATGAGATCATTTGATCTTTCTAGCTCAGCCTCCAAGTCTTTAATCTGTTGATTCCGGTCTTGTAGAAGAGAATTGAATATCCTTGTTTCATTTTGCTCATCACTGTCTATGTGAATGAGTTCAAATTCTCTTTCTTCCTCATTATTTTCTTCTTCCTTCTTTAGTTGTTGTTTGCCTTTGTCCTTCAATGGTTTTGAGGAGGAGTGCATGACCCCTTGCCTTTCGGAGGCAGAAAACACATGCATCCTTCCTTTTTGATAAGTGATGGTGAAAGGTGCCATAATTTTCACTTGCAAAATTTGGTCACTAATGACCTTGAGACTATTTTCTTCTTCATGGATGATTTCTGTGTGAGTGTCCTTCTTGCCTTGCTCTTTGCTATCCTTTTGATAAGCATCCTTAAACTCTCTCAATCTTTCCTTGCTGCCAAGACCTTCAAGACTACCATGCTTTGTTTTTTCACTGTTAGTGGTGCCTATGTTGGTCATTTATTTACTTTCATGACTGTCCTCCTTTTGATCTTTGGGTCCACTATCTTTATTGTTAATATCATTCTTTATATCATTGTTAGCATTGTTTGTAGGGCCATTACTTTCAGCACCTTTATTGGTCTTCTCATCACTGTGAAAATCAGTCCCTTCTTCATTAAATGAGTTCATTTGCCTGATTTCCTCTTCACTGCCTTATTTATTTTCTTCATTACTTGGCCCTTTGTCACCATTTTCTTGCCTATTGAAAACAAATTTAAACACTATTTCTTGGCTGCTTATGCCATTCTTGTCACTGTCATTAATGCTTTATTCATTGCTTTCATATGGCTCCTCTACACTGTCTGCATTTTACCCTCAGTGTAATTTTCTTCATTTTCAGACCCACTGTTTTGACATTTTAGCTCATCATGCGAATCAATGGTTTTAACTCTGTTTTCTTACTCACTATCTTCCTTTTGAAAAGATACCTCTGATTGTGTGTCTTTAGAGTCATCCTTTTCACCATGGGACCCACTGTCTTGACTTCTTTTCTCATCACTTACATCACTGTTTTTACCTTTGTTTTCTTCTTCATCCACATACTCATCCTTGTTACTGCCTTCACTATTCTCTTCTCGGCCATCTCTCTCTTTGACATCTTCTTCTTCTTGACTTCTTTCTTCATCTTCATCATTATTTCCATCACTGCTTTCTTCATGATCATCCCTCTCTCCCTTATTGTTTTCTTCATGATCACCACTCTCTCCCTCACTATTTTCTTCCTCGTTGTTCTTATCTGATAGCCTTTTGGTCCTCTTTGCGAGAATGTGAGTCAACGGCAACTGTCCCTCTTCCAGCATCATGCCTGAGGCCAAATATCCTCCCAATGATCTCTTTGCTTCAGTGAGCAATGTTGCTTATGTGCCACTATCTTTTTGGAATCTTCACAGACCTTTTGATGGACAACACTTGACGATATCTTATCATGAGATCATGATTTTCCCTATAGAATTTAGCATGTTCTACATTTTTATCAACTGAAAATGCCTTTATGAACTCCTTTAGGTGTCTTTCCTTACCCTATTCTTTTGTTGACCATTTACAAAAAATTCCTGCAAAAATTCTTGTCCATGGTAAATTTCTCCTTTACAGGCTTACTGCTTGATCAAGAGGATAACCTTTGGAAATTTTTGATGCTATTTGGACAATGATAAGCTTCATCTTCTTTTCATTTGATTTCACCTATATCAGAGCTTTAGGAAACCTTGGAGGAAACTTGAAAGGGCTCTAAAGTGGTCTAAGGGGTTACTTTGCTCAAGAAGACCTCCTGGCCAAGGGCGCAACACCATTTCCTAGGAGCGGAGTGCCATGTGTAATTTATATGGGAAAAAATTTTCAGGAGTGCAGCACCACCTTCCAGGAGTGCAACACCATTTTGCAGAGGGCATTTGGAGGCCTTCCTGATGTCGGAATCATGCCTTGATTGCTTTTTGGAAAGCTTAACCTATATAATTTCCAAATATACCAATTTTTTTCTGATGGAAGTTGATTTTCCATGTCAAATGTCGATTTTACCATGACTGGTCAAAAAGTGCTGAGTGATGGTGCATAAATGCAGAGTGCTGGTGTAGTCAACCTTTGGAGGCCTTCCACATCTCCAAATATAGCTCATGATATATCATTGGAAATATCTTCAAGTATAGGTATCATTTGAATCATCAAGAAAGTCATTTAGACACTCCAGTAGTGAGAAAAACGGATTTTACCAATGTCACTCCAACAGTGCAGAAATTCTCCCAGGACACTTGTATTTTTGAAATTTATCCAAAACCATGATACCTATGTAAAACCTGAAGGAGGTTTTTTTTATTCGCCCTATGATGGACAAAAACCTCTCTCACATTTTCCAAATTCATCTCCGTTTGGCCAGAAACATATTTGTAAGAAAAACTGGCCCTAGGTGTGGCAAATGACTTGTCCCTCGGAATGAATTATTAGAAAATGATGGAGGCATGATGTTTATGAGTTGACATGGCTTCATTATTGATGATATGACCTAACATATGGATCTTATTCTATTATACCTCTTTTCCATAGCAAACCCTAGCTTAGTTGGAAGACGAAAATAGGGTTTGGTGTAGGGGATTTAGGACTGCCTTGTAGAGGGAATGGAATGAAGGGGTTAAGTATTGTCTAAATTATTGGGGAAATTTTTGGGGATAGGGATAGATGTTAGGGAGTAGGGGAAAGTGGAATTTCAAGGATTGAATGAGGGGAAGGGGTCCAAAAGGGAAAAACACAGGCCTAGTCTTAAAAGGTATCAAATTGCGGCCATAGACTAGGTTTTGGTAGAAAAATAATGAATTTGAGGGATAGGAGTGATGGGGAGTGTTTATGAAGGTATATTAAGGATAGGAGGAGTTTTAAGAGGATCAATATACAATCCCTATTGATGTTTAACCATGAAGGTCATGAAACCAAGAAAAAATGCCTTTAAAAGCCCTAGATGGACAATGGAGGAGTTAGGAAAAACAAAATAGAGGGTCAAGGCCAAAGGTGACACAAAAAAGACAAAATGAGTGACATGAGCCCATGATGGGCCTTCTGGGATGGGTGAGTTGAGAATTGACATGATGGGATGATGAAATAGTGAAAAATTTATCTTAAGGATAATGAAGATAGTGAGATTTCTAGAACTCACAATGTTCATGAACTTTGTTTCTAGAAATCTAGAACCGATACTTAGTCATCTTCAGATAGTGAAAATTATGGATGAATAACAATTTACATACTTAGGATCTTGTCGGGTCTCAAAATTGACTTTTCCATTTGTTAGTTTTGAACTTTGTGTCTTCGTGTTTTGTGGCCCTCTAAACTGGATCTACATGGCATATAACTTATCGAAGGACACCATACATTTTTCAATAGTCACTAAAATAAAATATTACATCAACGAGGGTCAAAAAATTTCACTAAAACCTCATTGGTGATGGTCAAAAGAGCCTCCATCACCAAAAATTGAACGTCACCAAAGGTGGTGTCACCAAAAATATAGGTGTTGTGGTCACATTCATAGTCTATCACCAATAATGATTTATAAGGACAGATATGGTCGTCACCATTTCATATGAGAAATGGTGGTGGACCTCAGCCTCAGTCACTAAAAAACTGAATGTCACGAAAGGTGGTATCGGAAAAAGTATAGGTATGTTGGTGATAGTCATGATACATCACGAATAATGATTATCATCATGGATAGTGGTCGTCACCATTTCATATGAACAAAAATGATTTATTGTGATGGACATTTCATGCTAGTCACTATTAATGCATATATATGATGACTTTAAATGACCATCACCATTTCATATTTTGGTGAGGGTCGAAAAATGTCCCCATAAGCTCAATGGTGATGGTAAGAAGAGTCTCTGTCACCAAAAATTGAATGTCACCATTTCATATGAACGAATGTGATTTATAGTGATGGAACTTTCATGGCCATCATTATTGATGAATATATATGGTGGCATTAATTGACAGTCACCATTTCATATTTGGTGACGGTCGAAAAATGTCACCATAATCTCATTGGTGATGGTTAAAAGAGCCCCCATCACCAAAAATTAATCGTATTCATTCCATATAAATATCAGGGAATGATGGAATTGAACCACCAACCTCCTTCTTGTAAAGCAGGTGCTCTTCCATTGAGCTAGCACCCTTTAAGGAAAAACTTAAAAAAAATAGATCTTGAAACTTCATAAATTGTAAATTATACAACTTTCAATAAACTATAGAACTTTTTAAATTCTTCGTTAATCTTTTACTAAACAAGAAAAATAACATCAAAACTTTTGGTCCCTACCTAATGGTTATAGAAGTTATGTAAAGTGGGTGGAAGAAAAATAGTCATGTATAAAACACTCAATATGTTGAGTTGAATACTGAATTAGAAGTGAAACTTTGAAGAAATTTATAGCCTATAAATGACCTATAATTATCAAACCAAAAATATGCAATTACACCATAGATTTATTTTTCAACTTTCCAATCATGTAAATATGTTGTGATAGCATAAAAATTTGCCTCTAAAATATTTATTTGCATTCCAAACTAAAAAAAAGTGAGTATACATGATGTAATTATGAATAATGAGATACATGCTTGAATGCTACTAGCTATGGGCCAGTATATAAAATTAATTGAGAGAGATTCTCATTATTAATTAATTCAAGATGTCAAAATACAATGATCAATAACAATGATCCTAAAATGCAACCACCAAAACAAATGTTAAAACTGTAAGCACAAAGTTTGGCTAATATCTGTTACAAATGTTAAAATTGTAAGCATAACATCTAGGCATAATATCAATGTATAATCTAAACATATACCCATAGTATAACTAAGCACCAGAAATTTTTCATATTATCGAGGCCATTCTCCAATTTATTTTAATGTTTTCAACTTAAGTTTATTTTTCTGTTTCAATTTGAAAACAAAACCTGATAGTAAAGATATAACAAAATCCCATGATCAATATTAATTAAAAACTAGTATTATCACCAATATATCTAACATTGTAACATTGATAAAAGGTTTAAGTACATTTGAATAAAAAAATTATAGGTCAATATAATGTTAAATAAAACTATGTAATCACTCCAGCAAAGAGAAATGACTCATGAATAACTATAATGCATCACACATAATTTTAAATTTAGCCCTAATTGGGCTTCTTGTACTGGTATTTATGTTTACAAGTGATGTATACCAACAAGTTCAAAAATCTAAGAAAGGCTATAAGCAAAAATTAGTATTCTAGATGGGCTTCATTGATATTTCTAGGTATCCATCCTTGTTTTCCTCCTTTAGTTGTGACAAAAGTGACAATGGTAACAATTAAGGTGCTAAAGTAGCTTCCTCATGTTATTGTAAGAAGAAAAAGAGCATTGCACAATGTATGCATTGCATCAGGAGATAGATCATAGAAAAAATCCAGCTACCTATAAAGAGAAAAGCTTATGAAGCAACAACTAAGAAATATTGGGGAATTTACCAAAAAATGGTCATGGTATCTAGTGTGACTACCATGGACCAAATTGAGAGTTCTGAAAATATCGAAACACTTGATTTCAACCAAGGTAGCTACTGCCATAGAAAGTATTGATATGAGTAGCCCAATACGCATTCATTGCAACTCAATAAACCCCCTCTTTTCTAGTGTACTTGCAAGAAATTTTCACAATTATGAAATCATAAATTGGAACCCATATCATGACACTTAATATATCAAATATAGACAATGATGTTGTAGGAATTTTGAAGAAACCAATGTTGGTCTCCATGGACATGCCTTGTTCGAAAAACATTGTTGACATTGAGCATGAAAAACATATAATACAATGACACTCATGCATATGGGAAACATATGAACCTAAATATTCAACTCCTCCACTTGGGTTAGAGTACCAAGGATTGGAAAATAGATTTTCCTGATTATCATCATTTTTTATTATAGTTTCTTTGTCAAGGCAACTACAACCATTTAAGTCAGATCCTAAAATATATATATATATATATATATATATATATATATATATATATATATATATATATATATATATATATATATATATATATATATATATATTTATACATTTCTTATATTGAAATTATGTTAACTTGTAGTCCTAGACTCTTGAAACTTTTGGATTTACACTGCTCATTTCAATGAAATTACTTTGATAAATAAAAGAATCATATAAATCCAACCCTCAAAGTTAAGAAAAAGAGAGTAATACATATACCTGAGATCATTTGTATGATATATCTTTCGACTTCTTTGAATAACATAAACCTTGTCTTCAACATTGTACAACATTGAAATATATTGAGGAACTTCCTTTTGCAATTTACACAATGATGAAACTACTAATAGACATAACAGTGTGTGGGGTCTGCCTCCATGTTTTTGGAGTCTATATAATGGTGTCCCAAAAAATAACATTATTATGGCTAATCCCATAAAAATTGTAGGGATAGAAGACCCCCATCCACACCCAACATTGTCTTCAACCCATACGATAATGTTGCTGGAAATAAAAGCCCCAAAATTAATTCAAAAGTAAAACTAATTGAAGTTGTAAATGACGAGTTCGAAGATATCTCTCTCATTATCATAAGTACATTCTTCATCACTATGACTTTGAAGGTTTGTCTTGGCCACTTGTGGAAAACTTTGAATCTCATCCTTTGACTCTAGCCACACTTGAAATCACTTTCTCTTCCAAAAAAAAATATGACTCAAGCTTATCAGAGAGAGCGTGAATAGTATTTAGCTCACCATTGCATGCCATGAGAAGAGGGTCAACCTCACCCCTTAGGAAAGTGCCCCTTTGGTCCAAAATAAAATTTAAAAAATAAAATAAAAGTTATACCTCAATCAAACTCCAGTAAAATAATTACAATAATACTGAAAGAAAATGTCAATGTGGCAATTTTTATGTTATTATGCAACCCTCTAATTTGCATGTCCAAAGCCAAATATATTTCAAATTATTTGTTACCATTATTGAATAACTTTTTGGTTTCAAGTGAAATCTTGAAATTGCATGGGAGAAGGCTCAAACTTAGTAACATACATGGTATGCATAATTTGATTTTTTTTGTTATCATTAGCTGAAACGATCATATATTCGCAATTTCCTATTCAAACTATAGATAAATATATGAATAGAATACTGTTTTGAAATAAAATGGAGTGTTAAACATGTAACTGAGTCATTTTAGTGTTCTCATTTCAAAGAAGAGATTTAATACTTCCAAGGAAACAAGTGTTCTCACAAACCCACATTCTTCAAACATCATTTTTTCAATGCATCCAAAATAAAAGTCATTCATTTTTCATATCATGTTAATAAAACTCGAAAGTTTCAATAGAAACACTGAATACCATCACATATTAGTTTTACATGATGAATCAGTGGCTTTTAGATTGGAAAAAATACATAAAATTTCAATGAATGACAGTTGAAATTTGAGGCATGCTTACTCCCAAAAATAATGAAAGGCGGAGTTGCAACTTACCTAATTTAGTTTTGTGGCTATTTCCCACAAGTTAGAAAGATGAAAAACATTTCATAAGGAAGCCTTTTGGAGATGATTAAATTTTTTCATTTATAAATGTTTATTTTTTTGGATCTGTGAAAAATTAAAACTACAATTTCAATGTGATATTAAGGATGATTTTAGAACCATGAGCCTTGAATCAAAATTAAAACTCCCAAATAAAACTCTCATATTACCAGCAGGTTCTTAATGCACACCGCAATATAATGCAATGTAACAAAGGTCTCAAAATGTCAATACAATGATCTGCTCAACAACGTTCCGTAAAAATTGCATGATAGGCACATGATCAACATTCGGTCAAAGAAAAAAAAAATTCCAGGGACTACAATTATCGTTAATTTCCAATACATTAATAAAAGAAATAAATAAATAGATCATGACCATTTGATAACACAACAAAACAACAGCATGTTATCCATACAATCTAGTGTCAACTGTAAGGACTCCAACCTCAATTGAATCAATGTTCTGAAATTATAAGAATATAAAATCCAAGCATAAAATGATGATAATTTCATAACCATGAGCCTTGAATCAAAATTTAAAAGTCCCAAATAAAACCCTTAGATGGCTAGAAAGTTCTGAATTGACCCGCAATATCATGCAATGTAACAAAGGTTTCAAAAATCCAATTCAATGTTCTTCTCATGAATGTTATGTATAAATGACATGACAGGCACAGGATCAACATCGATTCCAAATACAAAATTTTTCCGAACACTACAATTATATTTAATTTTAAATCTATTAATAAAATAAATAAATAAATGGCGAAAACCAACAAAATAAATGTTCAAATACTTCATTGTTCATTATATATGATCCAGAACATATCTTGTATCATAAAAGTGGATGTATTATGTAAAATTTAAAACCAAGCAACAACTGAAAACACCCTTTGCATAATAGTTTGTGTGATGAAAATAAAAAAAAAACAAAAACAAATGGTTATTAAGAAATTTAGACTTTTCACGTAATAAGAACTGAAAAATTTCAGTCTGGTACTAATGTACTCCCTTCAATTGCAATCTAGCATGACCTAAATGACATAAATAAGTACAACAAAATGGAAAAGTGACAATCTATAACCGTTTGACAATAATAATTATCTCTACATATTGGGATGGCTTCAGGGAAGACTCTTGAACATTTTATAATATGAATGAAATAAAATAAGCCCAAAATAAGTCCCACATGCCTTATTTCCTCCAATTCCTAATGAAATCATGTAAATTCCAAGGAAAAATATAGCATATTCAAGTGTTTTTGCCTTTGGGGAGACAATGTCTGTGGAGGATGGAGGTTGCAAGGCAAAAACATAGGCTGAAGTTGTCAAGGTTACCATTCCCTGCAAACATTAAAGTATGGTTAATATTCATATATTAATCGATTAATTATAGACAAATCAGCCAACAAATATTAGTTCACTGTTCACAACAAAAAAGTGTTAAGTCAACCACCAGGGTCCATTCTTGTTGTGGAGTTGGTTCTCTGGTCATGGCAGCAAAGTGTTAAGCCATCCAACAGGCTCCAATATTTTTGTGGTCTGTCCCATTAGTGCATGGCATAAGTTTCCATGTGGAAAGACTAAGTATAGGTCCCGAGCAACATTCACAGAATATATATCCCAATACCCTCATACCTCACACCTTAGCCAAATAATTACCTCTCTGTCACCTTAGATAAATAGATACCCCTTATACCTGGAGACTTAGCCCAAAATATTTCCATCCACTCATTCTAATAATGAAAGATAAAAATAGATTGAAAAATAGAATCGAACATGCTTTGAAAACCAGAAAAAATTGGGTGATATTTAAGCATACAAAAAAGTATATTCTTTGAAACGAGAGAAAAGTTGGGAAAGTTTCAGCATACAATAAAGTAAATTGTTGAGAAAAAAAATTGTCTAGTGGCAGCCCCAGTATGCATTAACCAAATATGCTCCCAAAAGTTGTGTAAGATAGCAACACTGTTACTGATGAAATATGTACCTACACTGGTACCTACTTTTTGAGGTAGCAAGAAAAACACCCGATTTTGAAAAGTGGTGATGCAGAATAAAAAAAAAATATTTGGAGCATGTTTTTGACACTTTAAGTTTTTATTTTTTAATTTTTTATGTGATGTTTTTTTATGTCTATTTTAAATAGTGGTGGTGTATCATCACCAAAAAATTTTAGAGGATTGATTTTGACACTATAGATTTTCTAATGTCTTCTTCTTTCGTCAGATTTTTATTTTTAAGTGCATTTATGTACTTGTGTTTTAAAAAGAAAAAAATATTTTTTTTTAAAATAAAAATTTGTAATGATATCTTCACTTTTTCACATAGATAAAAAATGGAAAAAGAGTCAATATTCTAAAGTTTATATTTTCTACATGTTTATGTATTGTTAATTAATTTTTCAATGCACATCAAATAATTGTCACTAAAAACCCAATATTTTGAACCATATGACAAAAAAATACAAATTTTCAATATAAATAAAGTGCAAAAAATACACTTTTAGAGACTTTTTGTTCAAAAAAACATGTTAAATAAACTAATTTTTTGGGAAAATCTTAACAAAAAAATTTAAGAAAATAACATTTTTATTTAATTTTATGTCAAAACATAATAGTAATCACATGTTTTTTTGTAAAAAATAAGAACTTTGCTCATAAAATATCAAAGTCTAAAGATTACAAGTAAAACTGATTAATAGATTTAAAAAATGAGCTTTGTTTGCAAGCATAACTTAAAGATCATCAACAATATCAACTAATACATGTTCAACATCATCTACAACATCATTGATGTCTTCTTCTGCAACATTTTGTTCTTCATTTTGGTCATTGTTCTCTTCTAATGGATCTTTCATGTCTACAAATCTTCCAAAGTGTCCCTTTCCAATCATTACATATAATGGTTGTTGAGGTTCCTTTGCTTTTTTTCCCACATGTGATTCATTAAAATCCCCTTTCCTCAAACCAACTTCTTGCTTCGCATCTGGAAGGAATTCAAGAGCGTTAATTCTTTGTTGAATAAATTTGCATTGCATTGGGTCTTTCTCAATGGCAATGCAATTTCTTCCTTTTAGTAGGCAACATGCCAGGGTTGTACCTAATCATCAAGCACAAAAGAAACAAGTATGAAAATTAATATGAAGACATAAAAAGTAAAAAATAAAATATTTAAATTTAAATGTGTATAATAAAACTTACCTGAACTTGAGAATAAATCCAAAACCCAATCTCCTTCATTTGAACATAGATCTATAATATAGTTAATCAATGCTTGTGGTTTCTGATAAATGTTAACTATATCTCCTTTTGCATTTTTATCCTCATATGTTAGTTTTCTTACAACTGCATCATGAATCAATACTTGACTATGACTCTTCCCATCTATTGGATTCATAAGAATACACTTATAGCTATCCTCTTTTTTCCAAAATTCTACATGGATGAACTCACAATCATTTATAATATGATGATCTTCGGAAGAAATAATATTTGACTTATTCCTGTAACATAACATAGTAAAAGTTCAATTAAATTTCACATAAATAAAAAAAATTAGGAGTAATCAAACATACAATTTTAATGTCCTACCATGTAAGTTGCATCCTTGAGTTTTCTTTACCCTTGAAGCTTGTTAATAACATTGGAAACTGTGTGTCTGAATCAAATGTCAGAAATCACCAAAGTGGTGATGTTCTGACTTCTTGAAAACATGTAACCACTTTACTAAAAGCTTGATAAGTATATGGTTCACTATCATATTCAATGTGTAGGAAATTGAAACCATGAGGAATATCTGCAATAACTAGGGCATATTCCCTTTTAGGTATTAGTGATGCAATGTCTTCACAGTCACCTTGTATTATTTGATATTGGATATTGTTGAGCCCATTCCAAATGTAATGATTAAGAGTAGGATCAAATTCAACATTCATAAGATGCTTCTTTGTCATCTTTTCCAACTTAATTTTTTCAATAAAGCTTTTGAAAGTATCTGGTACTCCATTTCCATCCTTCTTCGACATCTTTAACGACAAATATATATATATATATATATATATATATATATATATATATATATATATAAGTAATAAAATTAAAATAGTTTAAATATGAATAAAATGAATGTATAAATAAACACACCTTATTGAATGCAATATAAAAATCCTTAAGTGTTGTTGTAGAACTTGCTTGCTTCTAGGTAGTGGTGCACAACATCATCCCAACTATATTCATTCAACATTTTAATCATGTGTTCTTGTATTTTCATAAAAAGCTTTTGACTAAATAAATCAAGTTTAAATTGTTAATATAGTGACATGTATAACAAATTCTACCAACATCATTATGTTTTATTTAAAATAAAATTATAATGAAGGGAAAATAAAAAATAATTCAAGAAACTTACTTTTGAAATTCTACACACATTTCTTCCATTGATAATTCACCCGACTTCACACGGGCTAGTACTAATTTGACTAGTTTCTCATCCTTCACACCTTGTATTGTTCTCGAAGGTGTGATATTCATATCCTCTGGAAGCTACTTAATTTCAAGACCTGTCTTACTGTTGGTACATATTATGGTTTTACTCTTTTTAACCTTCCATTTTTTTATGGAAATATTCTCCCATCACTCAGAATCTCATCAATCAAATCCCATATCTCCCTAGTTCTAAGTGCCAACTGAAAAATGTTATCCATGCTTCTGAATATATTTGAATGCATTTTTCCATCTTTTTCTTTGATTTTTTCATTAATTTGGAAAAAAATTTCCATTAAACATTCCTTCTGAAATGTTAGACTAACTTGTATCTTATCCCCACCACATTTTTCTATGAATTCATTATGAATAAATCTGACCCTTTGGATGAAAGTCATTTTCATTCTGTATCATTATCTACATTACGATCCCATGCCAATAAATTTGATTCTATTTCTGTTAAGCCAATGTAAATGATGCATTTGATTGTTTGAAAATGATAGTTATTGGGATATTCCTCAATCAATTGTCTTTTAGCATCCAGCAAATGGTTCCCTCCAATTACATAATATTTCTAATCAAAACATTTTGTCTTGGCAAATTCCTGTTTGTTGGGAACCTGACATGGATCGACAAGAACCACATAATCCACCACATGCGCATATGGATTGAACCTGAACAATGTTTTCAGATTATGTACATGTAGGTGACGGGAATTTCTAATTTGATATTGAGATTGTCCTTCATCTGGCCTACAAAATAGGCTGACATTAAGCTCAAATGTTTGGCCACCAAGAAATAATTTATTCTTCCTCAGCTCATATTGAATAGAATTTTGTTTTTTTTTAATAATGTCATCCTCTAACTCAGAGCATAGTGTTATGATTTCTCTGCTTCCATTAGAGCTTTCAGTTTGTTTTTCACTATTGCTCATGACATTTATAGGTTGACCAATATTTGATTTCCTAGTCTTATTGGTTAACATATCAGTTCTTTTATAAACAAGATCTTCATCATCAAGTAAAAGATAGACATCTTTCACCATTTTTCTTTTTAGTGTCTGATTGGTTAACATATCAGTTCTTTTATAAACAAGCTCTTCATCATCAAGTAAAAGATAGACATCATAATTTTCAGTTTCATATTCGACATCTTCAAAAGAAACATGTTTAAGTTTACTATGTTGACCCACATTATTGACTCTTGGTTGATCCCCTCTTTGTACTATTGCAATGTCACGAGCTATTGATCTTTGATTCAATCTCCTTTCCTCTGCTTTGTCTGTGTGGAAAGTGTTGATCACATTCATAACATTTGACTCCAAATAATAAAGACATTCAAACATGTTTGAAAGACTCGGAACAAAATCCTATGAAACAAAATAAAACATGTCAATGATCAATAATTTATAAAAAATTGAATCATCCTTACAATAATGCATAGCGGAAATAAAAATAAGCATACTTACAATGTTATTTGCAATGTTGCTTCAGATTTCTTTAGAAAACTTTGTAGATATTTCATTTGTGTCATACTTGACCTTTGATAGACGATATCTAACTTGTGACGTTTATTAGCCTTCCTTGCAAGAACATAAATAATGTTTGTATTCGAGACCATACATATGTCTCGTACTCTGCCCATCACATCATATGGTTCATTTAAGTCAATTATACCACAAACCAGATAGATATGTATATCAGCCTCTTTTTCACTGTCTTCAATATACCATGAGAAATCAGTTTTATCTATTTCCTCGACGTTCTTCCAATCAGAAATAAGCTTTAATTATTGCGTCCAACAATGTCCATAGTGCGTCCAGCTGCAACTTTAGATTTGGGAGTTGTATCCATAGTGTGTCGAGCTGCAGCTTTAGATTTGGAAATTGCTGCCCTAGGTGCAGAAACATTCACATAAATCTTTTTTGATACCATTTTCCTGATAAAAAGAAATATATATATTAGTTAATGAGAAAACAGTTAATCAATTTTTTTTCTTAAATTTTCCAATATAAATTTAAATTTACCAAAAAATAATTTGTATAAAATAAATTTAAAAAATAAAATTTATTTGTAAAACTAAATAAATTGAAATTAATCCAATAAAATTAACTATAGAAAATTTTCATTTGAAAACAAAATATTAAAAATCATATTTAGATATATGTATATATATCTATATAATATGTTTTGAACACATTTTATAAAAAAATAAAAATTTGTTTTAAAAGGTATAAAACCATTAAAAAAAAAACAAACATTATTTTCAAACTTACCTTTTTGTTTAATATTAAAAAAAAAAAAAAATTACTTACTATTTAACAAATGTTAAAATTAAATTTTCTTTTTTAGGCTAACGATTTTATTAAAAAAAAATAATAATGTTAATTTTAATTGTGTTTTTTATTAAATTTACACTTAATAAATTATATTTTAAAATTTTAAATATATTGAATAAAATTAAAACATATATGTTAAAATTTAAATATAAATTTAAAACTTATAATATTTTATTATATTTTAAAATTTTATTTTACAATATTGAAATTTATTAAAGTTTTAAAGTTTTAAATATAAAATAAATTTTAAATTTTAATATTATTATATTGTTCATACTTATAACTATAAAACAAACTTTAAAATTTAAACTTTATATCATATCAATATTACAATTATATATTTAAAAAAAAAATCAAAACTTTTAAATAAAAAATTATAATTATTTTAAAAATTTTAAAAACTTATATTAAATATTAAATATATATATATATATTTAAAAAAATAATTTTTTTATAAGTTTTATTTTATATTTAAATTTAAAAAAATAGATAAAGAAAATTTAAATTTTTTATAAAGTTTATTTCATATTTAAATTAAAAAATAAAAATAAAAATATTTTTTTTTCCGAGAATCAATCTCCGCCTAGCCGGGGGCCAGAGGCCAGCGAAGCAGTGCCGTGGAGGGCTGCCCATTCGACTTCTGGCCCTCGGAGGGTAGAAAAATATTTATTTATATATTTAAATAAAAAAAAAAAAACTATATAAGAAATTAAAGTTTTTTTTTTTTTTTTAAACTAAACTATTATAAACCAAAACATTGTTAAATATAAAAAAAAAAACTATTTAAAAAAATATATTTTATATAACAAAACAAAAAAACAAATTAAAAAATATAATATAAAACAAAACAATAAAAAAAAAAAAACAATAAAATTATTTTAAAATATAAACTAAGAACTAAAAATATAATATAAATTTTAAGTTTTATTTTTTAAAAATTAAAACAATTATAATTTAAAAAATAAAAAAACAATTAAAAGAAAAATTGTTTTAAAATATAAACTAATAAATATATGAAAAATTCTATTTTTAATTTTTATTTGGAAAAAAAAAATTATAATAAAAACAACCATTGTTACTTAATATAAACAATAATACTCTACCATTTAAATATATATATATATATATATATATATATATATATATATATATATTAAAAATTACAATTAAAAATACGATTTAAAATTAAAAAAAAATAAAAATACAATATAAAATTATAAAAAATTAAAAAAAAAAAATTAAATAATGAAACCACCTCTTTTTATATATATATATATATATATATATATATATATATAACTATCTATTCTCCTTTAAATAAAATAAAATAAAATATCTAATAATATTTCTAAAAAAAAAAATTCATGTTAACAAATAAAAATAAAAAATAAATTTCCCTTTTCAATTTTCCAGTTGTACTTTGAGAAAAAAAAATATATTACATATAACTTTTTTTTTTTATGTGCATTGTCATTTTATGGTTAGATGAACCTATAAACCCTAGAAAAGAAAAAAAAATTTATAAATTTTTGTCCTAAAAACCCTAAAAAAATTAAATTTTTTTTTTACATTTTCTTCACTAAGAAAATATTAAAAAAATTATTGTTTTTGAACCTAAAAACCTTAAAAAAATAGTTTTCGAACAAAAAACTATAGAAAAATAGATTTTCCCTAAAATCGTCTTTAATTGGACAGAATAGAAGGAAAACTAACCTTTGAAATGCAAAAAACGCCTGTCAACAATGCGAACACAACGCTCCACAAAATTACCAATAGCAACACAACGCCTCTAATGCAAATGCAATGTCTCCACGAAGTTACCAATGCCAACACAACACGTCCAGAAAATTGCTCTAACAAAAACCAGAAAACTTAATGTGATGTGATGAAAAGAAACAATGATTCTTATTATATAGCAAATATTGTGTGATTGGTTTACTGTTTAACGAATGTGGGATTAAAATTTAAAATTTAAAATATTTACATGTAGTTTATTATAGTTAATATTATAGTTAAAATACTTAATATTTTCATGTCGTTATCATAGTTATATTTTATTTCATATTTACATGTATTTAATGTTAAATAATTCAAATATAATCTCAGATTAAAATAAAAAATATAAAATAATTACATGCATTTAATTATAGTTAATATTATAGTTAAAATAGTTAATATTTTCATGTAGTTATCATAGTTAATATCTTAGTTAATATTTACATGTACTCAATGTTAAATCATTCAAATATAATCTGGGATTAAAATTTAAAATTTAAAGTATTTACATATTGTTAGTTATAGTTAATATTATATTGAAAATAGTTAATATTTGCATGTTGTTATTATTGTTAATATTTACATATAGTCAATCTTAAATCATTCACATAAGAAAATTATTTTAGTTTGGAAGGCATGCATGAAAGGAATATTTTGTGGATATTTTGAACAGAAAGTATGGTGAAATATTTCAAAACCAACACTTTATTAAGAAATTTTGAAATATGTTTTAGATGAATATAATGTAGGTTTAAAATTTAAAATTAAAATATTTACATGTAGTAATTATAGTTCAAATAGTTGATATTTGCATGTAGGTATTATAGTAATATTATAGTTAATATTTACATGTAGTCAATGTTAAATCATTAAAATAACAACATTATTTTTGTTTGGAAGGAATGCAAGATAGGAATATTTTGTGGATATTTTGAATATAAATATCGGTAAAATATTTCAACACAAATAGTTTATTAAAAAAAATTCAAATACTTTTTTTGACTAATATTTTGTAGGAAATATTTTAAATGAAAAATTTGGACGAAAATTTTTTCGCGAAATTTTCAGTCTTTAAGCTATATATTGTAATTGGGAGAGACATTTATATCATTCAAAATATTATTGTTGAAAGCCATGGGTTCTTCTTATAGTGAATTTTTTCTTTGTACAACATCAACATCTTTGTCATTCAACAACTCTATTCAAAGTGATGAATATAACAGGAGTTCGTTCACCTTGAATAGACAGTCAAAAAATCGACTTGGTATTAATCCTTAAGATGATGAGAACAAAATTGATGAGGCACAGCAAAAGGAATTTTCTGTAAATAGAGAGTCAGTTATTCCACTTACTCTTAATCCTAAGGATTATGAAAGAAATAATGATGAAGGGCATGATGAAGAATTTCTAGAGTCAAAATTTTCACTTCTTCCTAATCCTAAGGATTATGAGGGCACCATTGATGAAGGGGGAGATGAATAATATGCACTTCAACTTAATCCTAATGATTATGCGAGAACCACAGATTAAGAGGGGAATGAAGAATTTGCAGAGTCAAAATATCCACTTCGTCTTAATACTAAGGATTATGCCAACACCACTGGTCAATAGGGGAATGAAGAATTTCTAGAGTCAAAATGTCCATCACAATCCTAAGGATTATGCTAGCACCACTAATGAAGAGGGGAATGAAGAATTTTCAATGTCAAAATATCCACTCTGTCCTAATCCTAAGGATTATGCCAGCACCACTAATGAATAGGGGGACTTAAAAATTACAGAGTCAAAATATCTAGTTCGTCCCAATCATAAGGATTATGCCAGCACCACTGATGAAGAGGGGAATGATAAAGTTCCATAATCAAAATATCCACTTCGTCCCAATCCTAATGATTATGCCAGCACCACTGATGAAGAGCGAAATGAAAAATTTGCAGTGTCAAAATATACACTCCATCCTAATCCTAAGGATTATGTGAGCACCACTGATGAAGAGGGGCATGAAAAAATTCTGGAGTCAAAATATCCACTTCGTCCTAATCCTAAGGATTATGCGAGCACCACAAATGAAGATGGGAATGAAGAATTTGCAGAGTCAAAATATGGACTTCGTCCTAATCCTAATGATTATGCCAGGACCACTGATGAAGAGGGGAATGAAGAATTTGCAACGTCAAAATATCCACTTCGTCTTAATCCTAAGGATTATGCCAGCACCACTGATGAAGAGGGGGATGAATTTCCAAAGCCAAAATTTTCACTTCATCCTAATCGTAACGATTATAAGCTCACCACTGATGAAGGGGCGGATGAAGAATTTCCAATAAATATAGATTCAAGGCATCCACTTATTCCTAATGCTAAGGATTATGAGAGCGCCAGTGAGGAAGGGAAGGGGTGGAATGAAGAAATTATAGTGAATACAAATTCAAAGATTCCAATTATGCCTAATCGCAAGGATTATGAGAGAACCACTAAGGAAGAGGATGATGAAGAGTTTCTTGCAAATGATAACTTTAGAGGCACAAATCTGAATAATGCATTTTCTCTAAGTGATCATTTCAAAGACACTCATGGTGATGAAAAATTGAATCCTCCCAGGGAACAATTTGAAAGCATTGATCAAGATGGTGAAGAATTTCATCTGAGTGGGGGTTAAAAAAGCGCCGATGATTCTTATGAAATGTTTTCTTCAAGTGATGATGGTAAAGAAAATTTTCTAGGCAATGATGTTGATGAATTTCTGAACTATGTTGAGAATGATGATACTGGGGATAATATTCCTCGTAATGGTGATGAAACTGCTTTTACAAAGGATGATGGAATGATGAAGCCGTTGCAAGAAAATATTGTAACTAGGAGTAGGAGTAGACCTTTTCATATCAATCCAAAACATTCCAGTTATACAAGGGTGAGGACAAAATATCTCAAAAAAAAAGTCTTGTCATTCATTTGATTTCAAGTGAATGTTATCGAAGGGATTTCTTGAAACATATGGATTTCAACTTTGTTTTGGAGAAAAGGAAAAGATATATGTCAATAAATAAAAGCATGCAAAATTCATATTTAGTGGGTTGCATGCAATCTACACTAGCATGTTATGATTATCATATTGGGAATGTATTGCTCAACAGAAAGGCTTTCAAAATGTTGCATTCAATTGGTAATTGTCGTTTGTCAAGAATCTAAGAAAAACACGAAAATGATCCCACATATTATTCAGAAGTACGTTATAAATAGTAGGTTGGGCCATTTGAAAATACTGCTAAGACATGGATGAAAGACTTCTTTCAAAATCATGGAGAGTGTATGCCAAATAAAGACACAATACATATTCCAGATAATTTCTCGAGACGATAAATATTCATCTTATACAAAGATTATGAAGAAGTTGTAGAAGGAGTTGGTAATTTTATTACATATTCTAATTTTACAAGGTTATGGAAAAATGAATTCAACGATGTTCATATTGCTAAGAAGAGAAGGATGGGGGTTTGCAACACATGTGATTCTATTAAAGAAAAAAGAGATAAATGTTAAGGGGCAGAAAGAGGTATGTGTTCAAAACATTGTTTTTTAAAATTGGATAGTTATCAACTATGAAAATATATTTATTCATATGTTTCTTTTATTTTATGTACAAATTGTCAAAGAAATTCAAGACAATCGCAATCAACAAACAAGTGAAAGGAAAAAGTTGTATAAAAATTGAAAGAAGTGTTATGATCATCCAATTAAATATTTGGGTTTGATAATTGATGGTATGGACCAAAAGAAAAAACTTCGTCCACATCTTGTCCGCACGCTAAAAAAATTACAGGAGGAAAATTTCATTCAATTTCTCTTGGTTGGTTGTGTGGTATTTAACGGGAAGATGTTTCCAAGAGTTTTATTCACAACTCCAAATATTCACAATGATGCAAATATGACCATAAATATAATCCATGATTGGGTTACTCATTGGTCTGGTATTCTTCCTGAAGTTTTGTATTTACAATTAAACAACACAAGTCGTGAAAACACAAATCAAGTTCTTTTTGGGTATCTAAACATGCTCATTGAATTGGGAATTTTTAAAAAGATAAAGGTTGGTTTCCTTCTTGTTGGGCATACTCATGATCATATTGATCAAATGTTCAGTCGTTTTTCAGTAACATTGAGGAGGAAAGGTGTTGGGAGCCTACCATCATTAATCGAATTTATTAAGAAACCGTACATTCCAGAGCCTATTTTTCATGTGTTGGAAGAAACTATTGACATGAAAAGGTTTATTTTGGGATTGCATGGTGAGGAGAAATTCATTGAATAACTTAACGATATTAGCTTCCAACATCAATTTCGTATCAAAAAAATTGATGTGATAATACTTATATGGGGCAAGAAGTATTCCACTATTGCAGAATGGGGGCCATCATCAGGTTTAGAATTTTTGAAGTTCATTCCAGAGCGTCCAATATTTTCATCAAAGATATTGTTATTACAGTCAGTTGCTATAATGCATGAAGGCATAAGAGAGAAATAAATTATTCTGAATGTCTGGAGGAAATTAAAATATGTATTAGAGATACATATGAGTACTTTGATGTTGCTGATTCAGTTTGGTGGAACTATTTTTTCAGTAATCAAAGTGATATGATTTCAAGATCAATAAATGTGGATACACTTTTGAAGACTCCTTTTCTTTTGCCACAAAATATGCCAAATGAACATCAGGAAACACACATTTTTGAACAACAACAACCTCAATCTATTACTAATTCTCCACAGGTAAAGGAAAGAGAAATCTATATTGGTTGTAGAAGATCACGTGCACAACGTGAAGCCATGGAAGACCTTTAGAGGGGTTCTATGTAGGATGTTAAGGAGGGTTGCATGATAGCAGTGTTAGTAGATGAAGATCCACTTGGCTATCCATTTTGGATTTCAAAGGTTATAAAGGTCATTAATGAAAATGAAGATATTACAGTTATTGATGTACATTGGTATGCCACAAGTACCCACCCTTTCAATGGTGTGTACAAGCAAGAGATGGTAATTGAAAAAAAATTGGAAAAAAGAAAAAAATAAAGGGCACAAATATAAATTGTCGCCGCACAAATGTCTTAAAATTGGAGGATGTTGACATACTTGTGTATGAATTCAATTTGACAAAGCGAGGAATTCTTCGGTTGAACACCATAAATATTTTGAAGAAATTTCTACCAGAACAATCACTGTTGAGATGGGACTCTATAAAATGTAGTCGTAGATCTACAAGACATTTGAACTCTAAAATAGTGGGCATGCATGTTGGATCAAATGTAGCACTAGTTGATGAAAGAGCAGAATATGGAGCATATTCATCTACATCGAGTCATTTATCAGAAGATGTAGGTTCTGATGGTGTGCCAGAACCTATGGTTGATTTTGAATAATTGTCTAAGACACTTTTATGTAATTGATGTTTGTATAGTAACTTGAAATAAAATTTTTGACTTCCATCTGATTTTTCATGAAGTTATGAGGCATTTCTATGTTTCTTGCATTATATGTTTTAATTATGAATAATTCATATCTTGAAAATATCGACAACACAACAATGAATTACAAAAATAATTTATGTTATATTCAATGTACGAATGTTGATATTTTGATTAAAAGTAAAATAGAAAATAGAAGTTAATGTTGAATTTTTAGATTATGTAGTGATATTACCATGATATTATGTATTGTTACCATTTGGTATAAGATACTTTTAAAATTTTTAATAATTATATGCGTCATTGAAAGGGGACACTTTGTTTTGATGCTTGATTTTTAGGTTTTGGTTGCAATTAGATTTAAATTTGTCTTATGCTAAGACTTGAAAAGAGATAAATTTTTATGCTTTAAAATTAAAATTACTCTTGGAATAATAAATTTTTCATTTACTTGTTCATTTTTAAAAATTGTTTAAGTCATATAATTTCTCCATAATTTGATTGTTCAAGTATGTTGAAAACTTAAGTTTAAAAAACTTCAGATTTACAACTTGTCATTAAGGTTTTTTTGCATTACGAATTTTTATCGTTAATTTTATGGTTGACAATAATTACAATTTTACGGTTGTTTAGAGTCAATATATTTTATGTTTAACAACATGGATGAAAATTGTTCGAAATGATAAGCCCTCCAAACATGTTTTTGTTTATATTTAACATCATCAATCAAAATTTTTAGAATTTTATGATTTTTCAATGTCCTAATATGTTTTCTTTAATTCCATTGTTACAACGTGCCAAAAGTGTGACACAATGTTTTTTTTTGTTATTCCAGCATCAACTGGTTTTGTTTTGAGGGTGTTTTTCAATCCCTTTTTCAAGAAACAATTTCATTTTTAGCATAATTTTATAAAATTTTGAAATTTGACCTTGAGAAAAAACAAAAAGCATTTTGGAATACACACTTTTTGTTTTTGGGGTGTTTTTTCATGTTTTATGAGTCTTTTTGGGCTAGAGTTCCCGTTTTGAGGTAATAGTTCCCGTTTCATCGGTAATAGTATTTAGCACATGCCTGAACAATTGTTTACATTATTTGAAACATGTTCATTCCCCTCATGTAATTTTGCAATCAAATAAGTCACCAAATTTTTCTATACCATATAGTATGCATGCCCCTCACAGCAGTCATTCCATGAAGTGCATATCATATCATCCATAATACATATGTTGTAACTATATAGTGTGGCAATATTTTCCTAAATTTCCCCAAATTAAAACAGAAGTAGGACAAGGGTGACGGAGAACCTAAAAAAAATGGGCAAGCTCTCCAGTTTCATGTGTTTTTCCTCATAGATGACCTTCCATGGATATCCATAGACCCATCCATAGTGTATTTCCCTTCTTGGCCCTCCTGCAACATACATATTTCAGTAAATCTAGATAATCCCCACAGGCAGGTTGCAAAAAAATGTGAAATTCTAGTCTCTTCCTACACTCGAAATATGAGCTAGATTGTATATATTATCATCAGGGTTGCCAATATTTCAATGAGTCTTGATCAAATTATAAGATCATCCACTGCCTTGATTGTGTATGTTGCAACATCTTCCTCAACCACAAACACAACTGACTATTCACAATATATTCAAATGATTCACACTCACATTCAAGGATACAATAAATTGTGGACAAAAATTAATGGTCCATCAAACCTTTACATTTCCAATTCCAAAAATGACAATTTTGTCCTTTGGGGGAGATGTAAGGCTAGTCTATCCCAAGCTTGGAATGAAATGCGTTGTGAAATAGTTACTAAAGCTAAATGTGTGAGGAATACCATCTCACTTATGTTTTTCAGCAAAAAAATCAACAATAGTCATCATAAACACACTTAACTAGTTGTTATGTATCTTATAATAACAAGACATGTATTGGTGTATGGGCCTCACTCTCATACCAAGGGGGCCATTACAGGAACATCACAAGGTTCTAATAAATATAATTCCATTAGTTATGGAAATCAAATCCAAAACACGTATATTCCTAATCAAGAGTAGGGGTCCTAATCGTGTATAATTAGAGAATGCATTTTGTGCCTTAATTCCTCCAATTGTTTTATAACTTCCTTAATATCTAGCCTCATAGTAGGTGAACGTGCACAACAACCCATTGCAAGATGAAGATCATGAAGCAATCCCTAATTTTTCGAGCTCCTAATTCCACTCAAAATTTCAATGTCAAAAATCTGCATGGTGTGTTCTTCAAGCACTGCAACCTTCATGAAAATCCACAATCACATTTGAAGCCTTCTTACCTGGCCTCTTTCCCATCACTATTTCCAAAAGAGAAATACCAAATTTGTAGATATCAGAGTCTTGGTATTATCCTTCTTCATTTTTTTAAGCTTAGAAACCTTATAGCCTTGTAGACTTGCATCTGTCATCATCTCGGCCACAACATTAGAACTCATCAGCCTAGTCAACCCAAAATATGTGAGATGGGATACATAATGTTTCAAGCCCTATATGCAGGTGGTCGAGCCCCCAAGCTGCTCTAAAATAAATGTTTTACCAACGAGCCCAGCTTATATGGTGCCTTCCTCAACCATTAAGAAAATCGGTCAAGCTACCTTTGTGCATATAATCATAGGCCAGCAATTTTTCTCCTCTTTCACCCTCATAAAATGTCCTTAGAGGCACTAAATTATTATGCACTCTTATTTGCCATATAAATGATAAATTTTACATATTTGTGTATAAATAGTTTGGATTCATGTGAATTCACATGACTACATATATTTTTCTTTAAAATTTTATTATTTTATATATTTTTAATTTTTTTGGTCCAGTTTTTTCCCTTCCCAGTTCAAGGGGTCAATCAATTTGGTCACTAGTTCGATTTTGATAACATTGAGAAGCATTCAAGAGCAACGAGTTAGAGTGATATTTGAAGCAAAAACTTGTTTTGCAATGATATTGGGTTGTTTGTGGTGGATATTTGGCATCTAGGTAAGGAGGGTACAACCCATTTTCAAGATTGGAGGAGCCCACTGTCGATTCTTCCTATTCCTAAGTATCTAAACAATCAAATGTCAAGTTTGTCCGTATTTTTTACTCTCCTTAAATTGTGGATTTTATGTTTGTCCCTGTTTTTTTTTCTCCTTAAAATGCATATTCCAAATCTATCATTGTAATTTTATACTTTCAGCCTTCTGTAGTTCATATTTATACTTGTTTGAAACTTGAAATATGATGTTTAAAATAGGATTTCAATGTTGCATATTTGGAGATTTCCTTCCATTTACCATGACCCCAAGAGTGAAATCCCCTGCATGGATCCATGCTAGTGTTTTTCATAATGAGATTTTCAATAACTTTTGCAAGAAAAACAGGGATTCATAGGATGAAATGGTAATTGGTTGATATAGGAGGCCATGTTGCCCCATGAAAAGCACCATTAAAGGAGATTGGAATTATTAAAATGAGGATGAAAATTAAGTTTGAAAAAAATTAAAGAAGACAAGGATAGGAAAAAGGAGATAAATAATGGAATAGATAAGAAGAGACAACTTGTTGCAATGGGAACAAATGTTGGTTTAGAATTTGAGGTTGAATACTATCCCCTATACCAATGCCTTGGACCCCTTCCATTATGTTCCTACCCCAACTAGTGCTATTAGGGAACCTAACAAAGAACATTCAAAGTTATATCACACCAACCCCCAGCTCTACTAGTGGCTCTCAACCAATCCAAACTCATCCCACCTTAGATACCCATTAGAAGAAGCAATAAAAAGATGCTTTTTTATGAATACATAGAAATATGGTTGTATAATGCATATATCCCCTTCAATGCTTCTTTTTCTCCTTATTACCAGCCTATGTGATATTTTTTTATTGCATCAATAAAGGAAAATTTATTTTGTAAAAGAGATTTCATCCATAGAGGAAAACTTGAAGGATTTTAGAGCTTCATTTGACGAAGTCGTACCATATATTAGATGGATGGATTTATAGAAATAATCATACAATCATAAATTTGTGGAAATTGGAGAGCCTCTTGTTAAGGTGTTTCAGTTGGTTGATGGAGAAAAGTTGGCCCTGGGATACATCTTTGAGGCTATGGATCAAGAAAAAGAGCAATAAGCATAGCCTAAAAAGATAGAGTAACTAAGTATGGGCCTATGTAGGACATCAATGATGAAAAATGGAACAATCAATTTCATCAAATATACATGCAGTTGAGTATTTCTTGAACACAAGATATCATTACAGAGCTCACTTATTGGAAGATCAGACTGCAGAGGTCAAAGATGGATTACAAAATTTATTGGATCACATGGTCCCTAATGAGACAAAACAATTCGAATTACATCAATGAATCGGTACTCTCACTAACGTGAGTTGGGTGCGTTTGGAAAAACCCTAGAAAGGATTACAAAATATGTGGACCAACTACGTAAAAATTATAAAGTCTTTTTAAGATCAATTGTTTAAACTTTATATACTTGACCTTTTAGCCAAAATCATACTATAATTTTTTGAACTAACTTTGAGTTAGCCAATTACATTAGATTAGTTCCCTAGTAGGCTCCATGACCAACTATCGATTCTTTAGCAACTCCATCACCATTGAAGGCTACATCACCCCATCCAGGGCAATGAGGGGCAAGCCCAAACTTAGGACATCCTTACTATCTTACTCAATCCCTCATTTAGTTCAACAGGGTGTGCATCCTCCTTTGCAGAACATTTCTATTTACTCTATGAAGCCTACATGATTTATTTACGTGCATGTTATCCACCTAATTTCAACCCTTTATGTATCGACTCTCACCTCACAAACCTGAAATTAGAGCATCAATATAAGGCTACTAGCTTAAAGGACCAAACCAATGTTTCTTATGTCTTTACCCTCATGCATACTAATGAATAATCAAGAGAAGAAACAACTTGGAGTACATATCTTCATGTCAAAGTGTAGTGTGGAGATGAATATTCATCTTAGCCTATTGTGGACAAACAATTACATACTAATTTTTTGGGTGCCATTGAATTCCATTAAGAGAAACAATGTAATTTCAATTTATTTTTTTTGCGGACTTTTGATATTGTATCAATATTTCATTGCTATAAAAAATTTTCCAGCTCCAAAGAGCTAGAGTTGACAATGACAACATGTTTCCACTTTTTTATGGTGTTATTGTATAAAATTTAATCCCCAACCATGCCTTGAGTAATCGAATGTTTTTAAATCCCTTTTAATTTTAGATGGACTCTATTTGCAGAAATGCAGAAATGAAGGATTATCAAGTGGAATTTTTTTTTTCACAGTAGCGAATTTGGAATTGTACATCTATTTTGCAGCAGTAAAATATTTTAAGGACCAACATACTTATGGAAGTAATTGACTACCTTGATTTGGTTTATAATATTATATTCAAACATAAGGGAAGAGTTCATGTTTTTTATGTGCTCCGTGGGTGACTACATTGGAAATATAATATTTTTTTATTGTTTAGTTAAGGGTAGGATACTACTATCAATCTAAATAAGTCAACTATCTAAACACTAATTGGATATTCCATAATGTTTCATTGTGAGTTTCTCTTTAGAATTTTTACTGATGCTTGGATTTTTTAGACTTTATTATCTTCTCTTAAATTAAGTGCTAGTAGATGGTAGAGACACAATTTTAGTATTTTTATAAATTACAGAAGGGGTTTCATGTGTCAAAGAACATAAAAGGCGATAATTTGTCATACTAAAATTGTGTCATGGTATTACCTGAGTTACATATTAATGGAAATGGTATTATTAATCCCACATTTTCCCTTAGCCAAATTATTCACAGGTACAAAGACATCAAGATAGAGCATACACATATTTTACATCCATCCAAGTGCAACAATTTTTCATAAACATCTTTGATGTAGGCACATCCTTTCAACTTTAAGCGATATATCCTGATTTGGAAATTTATGGTTTTCAACACTCCACAATGGGGATTTAACTCCCCATATGGAAGAAATTTTAGCCCCAAACATTACATATCCAATTTCCAGATCTTTTTATTTATGTTAAATAGCAGCAAATCTAGGAACCTGCCAAAATATATGAAGAATTGAGTAGAGTGTGTGTTCCTAGAGCATATATAATAACCCTTACAATGAGGTCCCTTTGTGCCAAAGTCCTTGATATATTCCCACTAGATAAGAAACCTAGGGCTTAGATTCTTTATGGAAACCTCCATTTACCTCCAACTCACTCCATGCTCTATCCACTTCCCTATTACCTTGACCCTTACCACCCACCCCACCTCATTTCTCTACATCCCTTCGATTATTTTTCCTTTCCTTATTAACAATACATCCAAAGTGGGTGCAGAGGGGAGGAAGGAGGGGAGGATGATCCCTTTGTGGAAAATTCATCGATATCTTCCCTCTAATAATATTTGTAGGGTCTTTATGTAAACCACTTGCACTCTTGACTTCATACTCCATCTTCCACCCACTCCATACTTAACCATTTTTCGCCTTCACTTGGGGTGAAGGGCGAATGAATTCATCATTCCCCACCATCCATTTACCCTGAAGCCACTTCATGCTCTATCCTTCACCTTATTAGCTTGACCCTTACCACCAACTCCACTTCATTTCTCTGCATCGGTTCCATCCTATGTCTTTTCCTTCTCAATAATCAATCTGTAGGGGGTGGAGAGGTGAGGAAGGTAGACATGATGATCCCACTTCATTCCACTCCCTTACATCATTCCTATCTCCATACTAGATTAGAATAATCTAGAGAAATTATTATGGATGGGAAAACAAGTGGAAACTAGTAGTCTAATGACACATAGCATAGAGAATGACTTGGAATAGGGGCATGATGATGAATTAGACTCTAAAAATAACATGCAACATGCATGAGTGACAAGGTATATGGAGACTCTACTTTACCACACAATATGATGCTATTCTATTTGTAAGAATTTTATTTTCCCAATTCATGTGCTATAAAGAGATAAGTGCCAAATCTAATAGATAAGGTTGACTGAATGGAAATTAATGGTGGTTTTAGCCTACATTCCAAAAGGTAGTAGATGTGGCTACAAATCAAAAAATCATGGGAATAAGTTATTTTTAAAAAACCCAAAATCATGTAGAATCTAATGAGAGAAACCATGCAACTCAGTAAAGTCAATTTGGCATGTAACTCGGGCTCAAATAGTGTGCATTCCCACACCTAAAAAATTTTTGGTGGAGAGAAATCAAGTAGGACACATAAGTTTCACTAGCAAAGCATTTAGGGATTTTATCATACAAACGAAAACAGGGAGAAATCCTGAAAACTTCTTGGCATGGCCAAGTCATTAAATCATGAAAAATAAGTCCAATATTTGTACATATATCTTTAAAGAAAGATGAAAACATAATATTTTAATCTTTTTTTAAGGAATAAAAGTGTATTCTTTGAAATTACAACTAAAGAAGGTGAACTTATCCTAGGTTAGAGAGTTCCATTTATAGAGACCATTGAATATGGTTCCAAAAGTTGGTTTCCCAAAAAATAATTGCTATTGTTCAATGGTCATTTATGACTGTGTCATATATAATGAATGTAAAGCCAATGGCTAGTCCTATGCATCCATCTAGTATACAAAGTAACCAATAACATTCATGTGAATTGTTTGGTCTCAATCTAGTCTCCTAAACTGAGCTCATTTAATTGTCAACCAGGGTTGGTAAACTGCTGAAGTGAAGTGTATTGTATGTACCTAGGTGCGTGTTTCCTAATGCGTTGTGTGTAGTGTTTTGTGATTTTTTTGGTCTTTTGTGATGATTTATGATGTTTTTGGTCTTTTGGTGGTTTTATGTTTACAAGGAAAATGCCTAGAAAGCTAATGGAAGGAAGCTAATGATTAAAACAGAGTGAGACCTAAAATGACTGATACAAATGCAATTGCAAACACTGAAGTAGAATCAAATATAAACTATGACTAAGCAAAAACAGAGCTTGATAATGACTTCTAATGAAATGATTAAAAACATAAACTCAACTTGAGAAATGATTAACTAAACATGCAAATCTTCCTAACTAAACAATTTAAACAACTAATTTATAATGATGCAGCATTCTATTCTTAGTTAGAGATTTGTTGAAGTATGTTTGGAATAAAACATTGATATCATCATAAGATCTTCTATTCTAGGACTAATTCCTAACTTTATTCTGCAATTCAATTGAATGTCACAAGACCTTACTCAAGAGTTATTGATTTCTTTTCAAAGTAATCGTTTGAGGGAGGACTCTGTTTATGAAATGATAAGGAAATTGCAGAGGTACTTCAGGCCTTAAAGTGATATGGTCTTCTGTTCATGTAGTGATGAGTCAATTATGGATTTTAGAACAAGAAGAGATTTGTGAATAATGAAGGCTGTTTTGTTAATCTTAACAACTGAAGTAATCTAATGTGCAGTGAATGACAATCTGAATATGGAGTGCAATGCAATGAGTTAATCTAAGAATGAACTTAAGATGCCATTAATCTAAAACAATGTTGAACTACAAGTCATCATCAAACTCAAAACAAAGTAACTGAACATGAGTTAAGTGCAATTAAACTCCGGAGCATCCTAACTATGCTATCATGCATTATTCTATGGAATTATACAGTCTGTTTGTCCATCATTATTGATATTTTGGAAGAGTTCCTCCTTTTGGAAGAGTTTTTAGAACAATCATGACTGTGTAATTGAGTGCAAATGCAAATGTAAAGACTGAAAGCAATGAAAAACTAAGATATCATAGCCATCTCCTACCCATCATTATGATATTTTTGACAAGCGTTTAAGAGCAAGAAAAACTATGGTACTTAGTGAAAACACACAACTAAAACGTTCAAGATCACAATCATGCTTAAGACAGTATAAAGATTTCTTGGAAGAGTTTCTTCTTGTGGAAGAGTGTTGAGCATAAGTATAACTGTGATGATGAATAAAAGAGACTACAATTAAACCCTACAATACTATAGCCATTTCCCATTCATCATTATAATCTTTTGGAAGAGCTTCTTCTTGTGGAAGAGTTAGAATGAGTATAACTACAGTAGCTAATTAAAAACAACTATGAATTCAACTTCTAATCCTACAATACCATAGCCATTTCCCATTCATCATTATAATCTTTTGGAAGAGCTTCTTCTTGTGGAAGAGTTAGAACGAGTACAACTACAGTAGCTAATTAAAACAACTACTAATTCAAATTCAAAAACGTAAAGGCAGCTAGAATACTTATCTAATTTACACAAATAAATCCGTGCAAGAGGCAGGGGCCCTCTACCACCTGACGGAATTCAACTCCAAATTAAATCAACGCTTCAAAACAACACTGTCTGCTTCATTAAAGATGAAATAACTTGAACATAGCACTCTGCGTCTTCAGAAATGTAGCACAGAATCTAAGCAAAATCTAGAACAAAATCTAGCATAAAATCTAGCCTAGCTCTCGGTTTTTCAAGTGTTTATATAACAAATGTAAATAACAAGATTTGCAACAATTCAGGAACACTGTCTTTCCTTATCGGAATCACATTAGGACTCTTGAAGTGGCTGCGTGAAAAGGAAAAAGACATCTGGACTGAGATAGTCCTAATAGAAGTCTTCCTTGCTAAATGTGTTCCCACGTTCCAAAACCATACCCAGAATTCATTTCTTCCTCCATGATGAGCAATGAACCATGTAGACATATCGTGGATTATGCCCATATGCGGTTTTTCTTGAGAGGCCACCTGGAACATACCCAAACGTGAAGACAGCTGCAGAATTTCCGGTTAGCTACGGAATGTCTGCATTCTGCAGCTAGTTCCGGTCAAAATGCTTTACAATGGAAAAAAATCACAAAACTTAGCAAGTCAGTCATGTAAATCATTCTAAAAGTAATTTTAACTATATTCATTGATCAATTGGGTCTAGGATAGCAATGGACAAAGGAAAATGAGGTAAAATGGAATGAAAGAAAGCACAATTTTGAGGCTCAACATACCGCCACTGCTGTCTCTTTGCATGTCCTCATGCAAATTATCCTATGAACTCAGAGGCTTCTGCAAGGACATCTAATCCTCTCCTTCTCCTTTGTTTGGAAGCTAGAGACCTTCTGGGTTTTCTGATAACAAGTTTGAACCTTATGTTGGTGAGTGCCCTGATTAGCTTCTTGTTCCTTTTCTTCAACTTCTCATTGGTCTTTTCCACTTTGTCTATATGTAGGGATAAGGTTGAGTTCATATCAGTTTTGAGCTTGACTTGATCCTTGAGAATTTCATTCTCATTTTTTATATGTCTATTAAGTAATTCCAACTCATACCTATCCCTTCTTAATACATCTATTTCAGATAGTGGAGGACTGGGGGTTCTCTCTCTGCTTTCTGAAGCTCTCCTCTCCAAAGTTTCCACATAATCATAAATTTCTTGTTGAGCAGGGTCAATTTCAGGGGTTCCTTCATTAAAATCCTCTTCAACATCTTCTTCAATGGATGTTTCCTCATCTTCTATATTAATCACCCATGTTTGTTTGATTTGAGTTTTCTTTAGTTTCCCCTTTAGTTTGTGGCTTCTTCTAGGCTGAGAGGATCCCTCTCCTTTCTCTGTGACAGTTTTCTTGATTACCTTCTCTTTCTTAAGTTGCCTCTTGATTTGAGTCAACTTCTCTAAAATGATTTCCTCACTGCTCTCTTGGACTGTTTTTTCAATTTCAACTTTTGAGGCTCTTCATTTTCTACTTCTTTTTGTAGGCTGTGGTTCAGGTGATGGTCCTTTTGGCTCTTCAAAATGATTTCTTATCAAGAAATTGTCCCATGTATCATTTTTTTTAGCTAGATGGTGTTCAATCAAAATTTTGACCAAACCATGATGATATAGAGTTGTCTCTAAAAATTGAACCCTTCTTTGAACACAGGAAGCCATCTTCTTCAAACTTTGAAGTAAGAAATATGGTAGGTTTAAGTCTTCCCCCAGAAAATGCATTATCAGTCTAATGTGGTAGACATAAAATGTCCCATATCTACCTTCACATGTAATAAATTTTTGCAGAATAAGTAGTATGTTTCTCCATTTATTTTTCAATGCAGAACTGGGAATTCCTTTCTTAAATACAGTGACATCCATACCTGGTGATTTTAAAATTTTCTTCCAGGATTCATTGTGGAATTCTATGTTTTTGAACCATCTCTCTCCAGTTCTGAGCAACCCTGTAGCCTCTGCAATGAAAACTTCAGTGACAGTAAATTTGACATCTCCCACTTCAACTTCAGTTCCTTGAAATGATCTTGCAAATGTTTTAGTGACTTCCTTGTGGAAGCCATTAAATTTCTTCAAAAATTGAAGCCATCCTATTTGTTGCAACATTTCTTTACATTGAGGGTAGCCTTCTAGGTATTTTGAACCCACTGGTTTTGTTCTTACAATGAAACCCATAATTGTTTCTTCAATGTTCAAATTAACACTCTTCTACCCACAGAAACAATAACTTTCACCTTCGAATTGAAATGGCTTCAAGTTCTAGATAACAATGGTTTCAAATTTTGGAATGACATACCTCTGGTTGACAATGACAAATTTCCTCAAACTTCGGAATGATATCCCTCTGATTGGCAATGACAACAGCTTCAAATTTCGGACTAATATGCCTCTGGTTGACAATGAAAACAATTTCAAACTTCGAGCTGATATGTCTCTGGTAGACAGTGGCAAATGGCTTCAAATTCTACACTAATGTATCTCTGTCTCTTAGTGATAAATGGCTTCAAATTCCCACACTGCTATACTTTGCTTCTCGGTGGCAAATAGCTTCAAATTCCCATAGTACTATACCTCTGTCTCTTGGTAACAAATGACTTAAAATTCTTCACTGTTATACCTCTGTGTTTATAATGGTAATGCTCAATCTCTGCCCACAGTGATACTTTGTCTGCCCACGGATTCAAATGGCTTCAAATTCTCACGTTGTTATACCTCTGAGTTTACCCTTTTGCTCTGCTCTGCGTTTACAATGATAATGATTTGATATTCAAATTGATATCCTTTTGCTCTGCTCTCGGTGATAAGAATATCTCTGTCTACGGAATGAAATGCCGGCTACAGAATGGAGTAATGGCAGTGGTCACGGAATGAAGTAGTGGAGTGAGGTGGAGGGAATGAATTAATGATTGAAGAGACGGCGGAGATTTTTACAACGGCAAAGAGAATCATCATTGAATGATTTGGTTAAGAGACGTGAAGAATTCAAATACCTCGACCTTTTTAACCGCTTAAATGATATTGGATATGGAATTTGAAATGAGAGATTTTAATCCAAAGTCTGTGGAGGGTTTATTGGTCTTGATCAATAAAAATAATTAAAACAACCTTTTCGAACAATCCATAACTATAACTATGCTAAACTTTTATGAAATGCCATTATAATTTAAACTTGTTACCTCTGCCTTTCATTTGATTTTTGTAGTCTTTGTCTTCTTTGTTCACCTTTGGAAAGGTCTTCATGGTCCTTCTTGATTTTTTTTTATTCATGGATACACTGGATCATTTTGTTGCAATTCTAATGTCTGCTAATTGATGCCTTCAGGATTTGTAGCTGCGGAAAGACTGTCTGGCTGCAGAAAGGCTGATCAACTGCAGAATGTCTGTTGAGCTGCAGAATGTTCCTGTAGAGTATTTTAATCATGGAATGGAGTGTCTTTGGAATATAGGTGAAATGCTACATGGTATGAATGAAGATGGATGATGGATTATGATATGTATGAAGTGGATGATGAAATGGAATGGATTCAGTTTATGAAATGGAGTGAAAGAACATAAGAACTGTACTGCAATTCATGACATGTTTTATTCACTTACAGCAAGACATCAAATTTTGTATTTTGACATGAAAATGAGATGGATGGAGGATGGAATGAGATGAATGATATGTGGAATGGAGTAGAATATGAATGAATGAATGAGATGGAGTATGGATGGATAAGTGAATGGAGTGAAATGAAATGAGATGGATCATAAGCACTATGGATCTGAACTTATGATTTTTTGTAACAGCTGCTTGTAAAAACAAAAATGGGAAAAGTTAGAGTGTCAGAGAGACTCTGATTTTCACCCTATCTTTTCTGTATAAACATGCCAATCAATTATTGGTTTTCATGTTTATACCTTTATTTTTTTTTATTTTTTTTTTTATTTTTTATTTTTTTCAAAGAGAAATGCTTCAGAAAATTTAATCAAGTTGATGAAGAAGAAAGAGTCTTCTTCATTAACTTCACATCATTGCTTTCTTGGAACTTCTTGACAAATTCTTCTCTTGAGAGTGGTTTGTGATATAGCTTAAATCTATGACCATTCACAAGAAAAGTGACCTCTTCTTCATCTATAGTTCTGATTTTGACTGCCCCATTGTCAAAAATTTCAACAATTTCATATGGCCCAAGCCAATGTGTCTGAAATTTACCTTGAAAATCCTTGAATTTTGAATCAAACAAGAGAGCCCAGTCACCCTCTTTGAATTTCTTCTCCTTGATGTACTTTGTCTTTGTCTAATACCCTTTGTTTGTTGGACTGAACTTTGTTTTGTTGCCATCTTGTACGATCTCCATCAACTCATTAATTTGCTCCGATCATGCTTTTGTGCCTCAGTTAGATCAAGTCCTAATTTTGGGCACTGTATTGAATATTTGAATTTGGAATCTGAAAACAAAACTTGCTACATAAAATAAAAACTCATAAGAGGTATGGCATAATGTATTTCTCCCATGTGCAATTCTGTGACCACAGGGCTTGGGAAGCCTATCTACAATCTCTTCTATGTGGTGACAGGTCTTTGTTAGGATTCCTTCAATGGCTGTTATTAGTGGATTCTGCTTATTGTTGCTTGTGGATGATAAGGAGTAGATGTTCTATGTCGATTTTTGTGCTAAATATTTTGCTCTACTGCTTCCAATTATGAAATTGAGCTCTTGATAACAAATTTTCCCTTGGGACACGAAAACGAGTGAAAATATTCTCGAAAAGAAAAATGCTCAGGGATGATTCATTAGCAACAAGTAATGGTTTGCTTCCCATTTAGTAGCATAATCGTTACAGCTAATATATATTTCTTTTGTCTTGATATGGAGGACTAATAGGTCTTACAAAATCCAAAGCCACATTTTCAAAAGAATTCATTAATGTACACTGAAAGTTTAATAGCAGCATCTCACATGAGAGAAGGTTCCCTACCCTTTGTAACTATCACACCTTTAGTACTCCTTGCATCTTTAGTAACAGATGGCTGACATATCTAAATTAAGGATCTTATAGGATGTCCTTTTATACGCAAAGTGTCAACCACAAGGTTCATCCCATGACATGCCTTGAGAATTTCGAGGCATCTCATCCTTCACGAACACACCTTCTAATGATCAAATCTGGACTGTCTTGTCTGACTCAGTGGCGACCCATGAATATCTCACACTATCAATAATGATTTTTTTCTTTTATCATACATTATAATTGACTTTCCTAGAAACTAAATAATCTAACAGCATAAAACAATACTGAGTTTTAGAGTAGGAATTGCACAAAAAAAGATATTCATGAAATAGTCTTTCAACTGGGTACATCTTGTCTTGATATTTTAGTTAAATGAGTATTAGGTGTTTTGTTTTCAGGCCTATCAAAATAATGTTTGAATTCACAATAATAACAACCATCTTATAACTACTTGCCATTATTAATTGATTTATTCATTAATATCTAATTAAAGAATAATAAATCAAAGAAAAAAGTTTCTTTGTTATATAGTGTCTAAACTTGTTAATGGCATGAACAACAGTATCAAAGCCTCTTTTCGATTAGGTATAGTTTAACTTTCTGCGAAGTCAAATTTTCTTGATAACAGATGTGTAGGAATTAATGTTCTGTCCCAATCTGTCCTAAGCGCATATCAAATATCAACAAAATATGAATGTAACTATTTGATTGATCCCCTTAATATGAATATGCTTGAAGGTACGGTTTCGAGGTTTCACTTCTTTGTAGTAAATCATAATTACAATCTTTGGTGAGTAATTGAAGAATGCTATTTTGGTGAATTTTTCTATAAATCTCAGAGTAATATAAATCCTAGAAAAATTCTAACATCTCTCTTTGACAACGAATGGATACAATTGAAAATAACCTAAACATATATCAACTCTAATCCACATCCTTTGAAAAATGTGGTGCCCTAAAACAATACCTTGATGAACATCATAACATTTTCATGACTAAGAGAAAGGTTTGCTTCTTTCTGACATCTTTTAGACCTTTTAATTTTCAAACTCAAATGTATCCTGTTGCAAAATCATCTGTACACCTCTACTACGGTCATGTATGGATCAGAAAAAAATTCCCATCCTTGCTTGGATGTTGCGGGTGCATTACTGTGTCAAATAGCAGCCTGAAACAGGCATGGGTACCAGGACAAATAAATGTGGTTTATCTTGGTCTTCAAGTGCTACTGGTTGAGTTGTAACCTGTTATACAGGAATGAAAAGTACTTTTTACATAAGCTCATGTCTAACTTGATCTATGAAAGGTAAGGAAAATGGTCCTTAAGGTAAACTTGTGAGTTCAGTATCACTTACTACCCTCCATTTCATTTTTCTTAGGTACAATTCTATTAAAGGAGAAACAACAGAAGCTATACGAAATAGGATGAATGATTAACATTTAACATTTTCATAAATTTCTTCCTTGACAATTTCCCTAGTTGGGTTCATCTAGTCTTTGGCTGTCTGGATGGTTTGCAATTTGCCTCTATATGATCATTGAAGTACAAGTCTTGGACTTATCCCTTTCATGTCGGTGTATTCCCGACGCCTGCGGAAAATGTCTCCATGTTCTTTGACTATTTCTTCTTGTTTAAAGATTTTTCTGAGTTTCTACCCACCATTGTTTATGTTCAAAGTTTTGGAAAAATTTCACTTAACAAGTGCTCAAATTGTCATAGAAGACAGAGACATGCACTAAATAGTATAAAATGTCATGGAATCTCTTGAAATGATTCATGTTTATGTTCTGGAGAGGATTCAAAGTTTTCTGAAGTATTCGAGAATTTGATTATATTTTAATTTAATTTGCCGAAAAGTGAAGAAGTGGTTGTATCATTATTGTCACTCTATCCATTGAGTGTCAGCCAGTTACCCCTTGGTGTCCTGAGTGGAGGATATAAGGTAGATTTCTTTGTTGAACTGTCAAAATATACTATCACCGGACCTACAACTAAACAGAGGCATCATTTTGTAGCCAACCAGATCCTTCATTTTCCTGTGAGGATGGTATCAGGTGTTCACTGGGGTGTTGGGATTAGCAAATCCTATGGAGGTACTCCAAAGTGGGGATCTTAAGATGTCTTCTATTACCCCATGCAGTGCGATCCATAAGTCTATTCATTATATCGATGCAATTGTAAAGAGATTAGGAAGTTCTGGTTGTCCATAGTTGTCTACTCATGATGACTGATAACGCTCTAAGTCAATGGTGTGTTTTCAATTTCAATTCTCCATTGATTAGATTACGACAAGCGGATTTCCTAGGTCAAGGTGGAATCAATAATCTTACCATCATAATGTCGCCTGTTGTCCTGGTTGAATTTCTTGGTTTTCTCTTATTCTTTTTTCTTGTTGTCTTCATACTCAACTCCTTTATTATTTGGTAAATTAGGATTTCTTTGATGGCTTCATAATGCGATTTTAATGCAAACATTTCTCAATTCATCTAAGTATAATTAAGCTGCATTATTTGTTTTTCTACCTTTATCAGTTGTAGTCTTCGGAAGAACACTAAATGGTATGGTGGTTGCTCTAATATTGGAGTTGGATTTATTGGATCTTTTGTGATTTTCAATGTTTTGGTCTTGGGGATGTATCTTCACCAGAATTTTTATAACTAAATAAAGTCTTCTATAAATTGACCTTGTTCTTGTATGGTCAGAAGGTTTCCTTTTCTCGAAGTATCCTTCCAGGACCTAAGTTGAACATCTCACAGAATTAGAGGAGTAATCAAAATAATTGGAAATTGTTGTCCTTCTAATGTATATTGATACGAGGGTTTTTATTATTTGGGTTTGGTATGGGCGAACTAGAAATTGATTGGATTTTGAAGATAGTAATGCAAGTGGTTGATTTTGATAAAGTTAGTTGGATGGTGTTCCTTCAAGTTTTATTTGAAAATTTTGTTGAAGATTTTGAGGAAATTTTTGTTGGGAATTTTGAGGATAAAAATGTGGATGATGGATAGGATGAGGTGGATCGCGTGTCTCGATATCTTCCATAGGGACCTTGTGATATTTTAAACTTGATTGACTTTGAAATTGAGACCCAAGTTCTTTCAAGAATTCCAAGGTGGAGGTTGATTATACATTTGATCATGGAATCCTTGTGTCTGAGATCCTGCCAAGGTCTTGAATACAAAGTTAAGAGAATCGTAAGTGCAGCGGAGTTTCTTCTTGAAAAACGACCTTGAGACCAAGAAAGAAGGACAATTCTTAATCTCATATTTCTTGAACAAATACTTGGTTTCACCAACTTTTACACATCTAGAGGACACTCTCTCGAGGCATGTTCTTCATTTGGGACAAAAAGATTGCCAAAACGTGATTCAGTATACTATTGTTTTATATCTTGAAGGTGTCTATTTTTTCACTAAGACTCCTAAGATGTCGTTAAATCATCAACATATCTCCTATTTGATCTCCTTACTACTTGTCGACGATTACCTTGTCTCTTTCACAAGAAGCGAGGATCTCTTGGACCTTTGGTAGTTAGTTGCCTGAAGGATTCAGTATATGGATATTTAGAGCTAATGGGTTGTGATATATCCCTTACATCATATAAGTCATCGTATTCATCCCTAATTCATTTCTAACAAAAAAGCTTTCAAAATAGCTCAGAATCAGGTTTTCCATTTGTGCTCTTTTTATGTTGTATTTAATCTTTCCAACAAATCTTCTAATTTTCATCTTCTTTTATATGCTTATCTTGAACACTTCTTCCTTATGATTAGTGGCATCGATAGCCAAGTATCTCTCTATGTACATAAACATATACTCACTATTCCATGTTCTAATGGAACTATTTAAACTCTCATAAATAGCTTCAATGCGCTCCTTTGAGGTCAGAAGGAAATAATTTCAATTTTTGAGCATCTTGAAGGTAGTCATAAGTCCTACCCGTGACACTTCAAATTCGGTAAGTTTCGGGGATCTGAGTTTTAAAATTAGTCCATAGAAGTTCGGAAAATGAAGGTGAAATGTTTTTCATGGTTGGCAATCGTTTCTTCATCGAAGTATAGGAGCCCAAAGAGCTTCCTATTCTCCCTCTTCCTCCATACGCACCTCTACCTCCTTCTCCTCTTCCTCCTTCTCCTCCTACCTCTGCCTCTACCTCCTCCAAATAATGTGTGTTCTCCATTAACAACTCCTCCTCCTCCTTCTGCACATATGCTTGACTCTCTGTGGAGAGTAGAAAGATTTGTGTCCCTATGGGAGTCTTTAAGGTCTTCTTCTACCTGCGGTTCGGTGGATAGAAGTGGAAGAGTTTATCTGGTTGGAATAGGTGACCTTAGATCTTCTAGAAGTTCAGGATCAGTAAAGGATGGAAGATGGGTTTGAGTTGAAGGTGTACTAGCTCTGGATCTAGATGAAACAAGTGGTGTTCTAGATATCAAACTTCTGCCTCTGCTGCTTATAAATCTTCCCCTTTAATCTCTCTCCCTACGCATAAAATTGTTTTTGGATGCTAAGAAACAAAGGTTACCTAGTTTTCACTTCCCCGGCAACGGCGCCAAAATGTTGGGTCTCAATCTAGTCTCCTAAACTAAGCTCATTTAATTGTCAACCAGGATTTGTAAACTGCTGAAGTGAAGTGTACCATATGTACCTAGGTGCTTGTTTCCTAATGCGTTGTGTGTAGTGTTTTGTGATGTTTTTGGTCTTTTGTGATGATTTATGATGTTTTTGGTCTTTTGGTGATTTTTATGTTCACAATGGAAATGCCTAGAAAATTAATGGAAAGGAGTTGGTGGTCAAAAACAGAGTTAAGCCTAATGTATGGAATGGCAAATGCAATTGGAAACACTGAAGCAGAATCTGAACTATGACTAAATAAAAGAAAAAGCTTGATAATGACTTCTTAGGCAAATGACACAAACTAAACTTGAAAAATGATCACTAAATATGCAAATCCTCTAACTAAACAGTTAAACACTAATCTTACCATGATGCAACATTTTTTTCTAAGCTCATCTATTCTATGACTAATTCCTAGTTCTATTCTGCAATTTAATTGAATATCACAGAACCTTTACTCAAAGAGTTATTGGTTTCTTTTTCAAATTAGTTCTTTTGAGAAAGAGCTCTGTTTATAAAATGATGAGGAGATTGCAGAGAGATTTCAGACCTTATAGTGATGTTATCTTCTGTTCTTATGGTTATTGATCATTTGTAGTTTTTAGAACAAGAAGATATTTGTGAATAATGAAGGTTGTCTTGTTAATCCTAACAACTAGAGTAATCTATTGTGCAATGGATGACAATTTGAATATGAGATGCAAGTGTAATGAGTTAATCTAAGAATGAACCTAAGATGCCACTAAACTAGAACAATGTTGAACTATAAGTCATCATCAAACTTGAAACAAAGTAACTGAACATGAATTAAATGCAATGAAACTCCGGAGCATTCTAACTATGCTAACATGCTTTATTCTATGAAGTTACACAATCTGCTTGTTCATCATTAGTGGTATTTTGGAAGAGTTCCTTCTTTTGGAAGGGGTAGAACAATTATGACTATGTAAGTGTATGCAATTGAAAGCAAATGAACTGAAAGCAAATGAAAAACTAAGTTATCACATCCATACCCTACTCGTCATTATGATGTCTTGGGCAAGCGTTTAAGAGCAAGATCAGAGATGATACTTAGTACAAACACACAACTAAATCTTTCATTATCACGGTCATGTCTTGAACTCCTTAAGGATGTCTTGGAAGAATTTCTTCTTGTGGAAGAGTGATTAGAACAAGTGTAACTGTGATAGTGAATAGCAAAAACTACAACTAATTCCTATAGTACTATAGCTATTCATCATTCATCATTATAATCTGTTGGAAGAATGTCTTCTTGTGGAAGAGCTGGAATGAATATAACTACAGTAGCTAGTTAAAACAAATACAAACCATAGTCATTCAACATTCATCATTTTAATCTGTTGGAAGAGTGTCTTCTTGTGGAAGAACTAGAATGAATACGACTACAGTAGCTAGTTAAAACAACTACAAATTCAACTCCTATCCTACAATACCATAGTCATTCAACATTCATCATTTTAATCTATTGGAAGAGTGTCTTCTTGTGGAAGAACTAGAACTAGAGATGCTTAAGAACAAGGAAGTCTCCTACAAGAACAAAGATTTATCTTGGATGGATCGCTTCTTGGCAATGGGCATCAACATCCAAGAAGATGTTTAAGTTGCATGTCAGAACTTGTTCTCAAATATTGAGCAAACTTGCAGTTGAGTTTTCACCATCATCTCACCTTGTCCCTGACAGGGGGGGAAAATGGTGGTCATCTACAATATTCAAAGTCACATCAAACGAACCTGAGCCACAATCTCTCATTCCATATTTAGAGTTGTAGCTAGAGACACAACAGTTCAAGCGAGCCTGAGCCACAACCTGTCATTCCAAATTCAGAGTTGTAGCCAGAGACACGAATGCCCATGAGCATGTCTTTGGTTGGTGGAAAACCTTAAACCATCTATGTGAGATTGATATTCTTCCTCTTCAAAGAATTCAGAGCACTTCCTCTAGCAGAAGACTTCAGCTTCTTGCCAGCTTTGGTAGAGTTCCGGGAAATGCATTAAGCATTCCAGTGTTGGTGGTCATCCTTAAACCATCACAGGTTGTAGACCTTCCTTCTTCTAGGTTGAAGGTCTCCCTCTTCAAATATGAGGGACACTTCCTCTAGCAGAAGCCCTCATCTTCTTTCCATATTTGGAAGAGTTTCGGGAACTACAATAAGCATTGCATTCCAATGTTGGTGGTCATCCTTTTACCACCTCTTTTGCCTACATTTCAGAGAGTTGATTCAGCCTAAGTGCCGCCATGCATGCTTTGTAGATTTGTATTACAACTCTCTTCTTGGACTCACACATACCCCTTTGGATTAAGGGGGGGAATGTTGGACACCTAATCCTCTATGGGTAGGTGTGGAAGCCAAATGGACAAAAATGAGTCCAAGTGACCTTGGAATGTGGAATCCAAGGGTCACCTCATTGTATTATAAATGTACATCATATCAATGGTAATATGCAACTAATACTTATCTTTCCCTTTGTGTGTGTTTACTTTATCACCCACCAAGTTTGTGTTTAACAAATTCATCAAGGTCATATTGATCATCATCATCCTTATAGCTTCCTTTATCATGCTCATCATTATTTTTAAATTACGACATCTCCAACATCTTCAAGGATTTGTACCTACAAAAATTTAATAACAAGTACAACCAAATGCATATAGAAGCATGAGGTTAATTGTGTCAAATTATTATAATGGAAGCATAAAATCATTCATACTTTAGACATCAAATACCTAAATCTAGGCAGGTTCATAATTGATAAGAGCCGCATCTATTTGCATACTAGAATATAAATTCTTACTAGGGTTTTGTCATAAACCCTAGATTACATTTCAAGACACAAGGCCTTAGATAAAAAATCAAATAATAATCCAATCACAGTACTATACATCTAAGATTTAAATAATATACTATATGACATACTCTGCTAGGGTTTGTTCCAAACCCTATATTTTCATCGTCAAAACTAAAAACATATCAATAATATCATCAAGTTCTAGAATATCAATTTCTACTAGGGTTTTGATACAAACCCTAGAATTAATGAACTAAAACATGAGAATCAATAAGCATACTTGCATATACATAACTATGATTTCATAATCATGCCCTAGCATATCACAAAAATATCTACTAGGTAAATCCAAGACACAAACATCAATACATTAAAGTTAGATATACACCAATTTCATTCAGACTAGGGTTTAGATTGGATGAATATACATCTATGGTTTCATTCCTAGGTGCTTACTATAGACATTATAGGGGCTTTTCTCATAAAACCTAACTCACCAAACCCTAAATATATAGGGTTTCAATAAATATCTTAGACATTAACAACAAACCCTAAAGTGCAAGGGTTTCTATCATAACAATAACAAAACCCTAGACATCAAAAGAATACGATTTCTTGACTTTCATCAACAATCGTAAGTAGAATAGTGTTTCTTAATCAATATTGAAATATACTTAAGTTAGTGTTTTATAGTGAGGGTAGATTCAATCTAATGAAAAATCACCCTAACAAGAATCTTTGTGATTCAAAAACCTAGAAATAACGATATTAGTAATGTAAAGATAATTGAAATAGAATGAACGTACCTTTTTCATAAAGATAACCTTATAACAAACTTGTAGTTCAATATACCTTGAATTGTTCTTTAACAAACCTTGTAGGACATCAGTTCTTGAAAGTTTTCCTTTGTAACAAAACCTCTTCCATGCTTCAAGGTTATCCTTTGAAGTTTCCTTCATAACGTTTGTGTATTCTGCACTCTTCCTCCTAACCAATGAAAATATAAAGAAAAGGTTATCAGTATATACCACAAACATATCTTGATATGAGAGGGAAACCAAACATAAAAGAGGAAACAAGGAACAAGATACTTATCTTTTGGTAAAATGGTGGAAGCTCCCTTTTAATCCAATATTTTGGAGGGATACCTACAACTTATCAAAATAGTTCAAAAATTTTCTAAAAATATATGTTAGACCTACAAACTTTAGAAATCAAAAAATAAAGGAAAATGATATAGAAGGATATGCGAGGGATAATATTCCCTAAGAGTCTTTTGAAAATAGATCTTTGGTTTTGGATTCTTCAGTCTTGTTTCTATTAGGTGGAGCTTCATCAACAACATTTGCATGTTCTCTCTCTCTCCTTTATTCCTTGGATCTTCAAGGCTGTGAATTTTTTAATGATCCATCTTGTGACAATTATAGCATTCAATCATGGATAGATCAAATTTCTTATTTGTTCCTTTGAACTTCTTGAAGGTTACCTTCTTCTTGTGATGAGTGGAATAAACATTAGATATGTTTTATTCCTCATCCTCCTTCTTGTTGTTTACTTACGATACTCAAGATTCTTCTCGACTACATGCATTACACATTTGTTCAAATGATGGAGTATCCTTTAACTGTTAAGTCTTGAAGCAAAATAACTTCAAGATTTTGGTAGTCCTATGATCTCCTTTTCCGGGACAATTTCATCTATTTCTTGGAGTTCATCTCTAATTCTAGATATCATTATAAATTAGGATGTTGCAATGTCATATTTTGTCATCTTTATAGTTATTAATTCATTCTTGAGGCTTGATATTTGACCAATGTTCTTGATGGTGAATAGTTTGGAGAGATCCTCATACATTTCTTGAGCGAAATCTATGTTGGATATGTATGGGATGAGTTTGTCCTTTACTCCATACACTCTTAGGTTCATGGCCAATATTTTAGTTTCTATGTACTTGGATTTATCTACTTCATCTGTAGGTTTCTTGAATTTTCCTAGAACAAGATCCAAAACCTTGTGCTTGGTGAGTATAAGATCTGTCCTCTTTTTCCATGCCCTATAGTTGGAGGCTTATTCTAGCTTGTTTTCTCCCTTTATTGAAGTTGACATAGTTTCTGTAGATAGTAGAATTCTCTTCTTATATAATCATTTTCCTTTAATGACCTTCTTTCAATCTCCTTTTCTTCAATATATTTTCTACTTGGATTTTTCCTTCTTCTTCACCTTAGCTCTGATACCATGTTAGAAAAGCAGATAATTACTTGTGATATATTTATATTATTATTAACTTTATTATTTTCTATTTTATATTTTTTCATCAAGCAATTAGCAAAACCAAAACTCAAATATCAAGGACACTAGATGTAGGCACTCAGTCAGGGCTCAAACCCCTATATAGGGGAAAACCTAGTCAAATAACTCTTCCTTTAGTAATTCCAAACGAGATGGACCAAGTACTTAGACAAAAATATCTTCCTCCTCCACCATGTCAGCCTTTAAAAAATTTTCAACAACCTTCAATATTCTCTTCTTGTCCATTATCTTCAACCCAGTAACAATCCAGAAATTCGACTTCCTAGCTTTATAAATTTGACCCCTAACAACAAGATTTCGGCTCAACAAAAAAACAAAATTTTCGATCCTTCCAACAACTTAGAAGCTTAACACAAGAGAGAGAGAGAGAGAGAGAGAGAGAGAGAGAGAGAGAGAGAATTTTTACTTCTTCTGCTTGAGATAGACCTCCTTCTCCTTTACTAGCCATTTTCACCTTCTTCCTTGAATTTCTCACTTTTTACTGGCCCCAATGATTGCATATTGAACTTAGTGAGTGAGTGCTCCAAATGAGGTTGAGTTGCTACCTTTATATAGGAGTTTCTTTCCATTAGTTTAGGCTGACTTGTCCAGTTTCTTTATATTCTTATTAACTTTATTATTTTATTTTTTATATTTGTTCATCAAGCATTTAGCAAAACCAAAACACAAAGATCAAGGACACCAGATGTAGGCACTCAGTCAGGGCTCAAACCCCTATGTAGGGGAAAACCTAGTCAAATAACTCTTCCTTTAGTAATTCCAAATGATATGGACCAAGTACTTAGACAAAAAGATCTTCCTCCTCCACCATGTCATCCTTTAAAAAAATTTCAACAACCTTCAATAGTCTCTTCTTGTCCATTATCTTCAACCCAGTAACAATCCAGAAATTCGACTTCCCAGCTTCAGAAATTTGACCCCTAACAGCAAAATTTCGGCCCAACAGCAAAAAAAAAGTTTTTATCCTTCCAACAACTTAGTAGCTTCACATGTGAGAGAGAGAGAGAGAGAGAGAGAGAGAGAGAGAATTTTGAATTTTTATGCGTGAGATAGACCTCCTTCTCCTTCTCTAGCCATTTTCACGTTCTTCCTTGAATTTCTCACTTTTTACTGCCCCCAACAATTTTAGATTGAACTTGGTGAGTGAGTGCTCCAAATGAGGTCAAGTTGCTACCTTTATAGAGGAGTTTCTTTCCCTTAGTTTAGGCTGACTTGTCCAGTTTGAGGCCAACTTGGTGGAGGAGGCCCAAAATACCTAATTGACATGAAAATAAATTTATTTCTTGACAAATAAATCCCAAAAAGGGTTATTTACTTTATGACATGGACAAGGACACTTGACATAAACTCTAGAGGTCTGAAATGGAGATTTTGAACTATAAACAATTGACCCAAGCATGAAACCCATGCTTTAATAAGTCAAATTCTTTTTCTTTCTATTGATAAATAAAATACATCATGACTTAAATATAATTACGAAGACTGACACTAGTTATATTCTTCAACACCAACTAGATATGTATTTTTTCAAGGAACTAATTCGAGCCTAGTTCCAATGTTGATGGTCTGCCTTAAACCACCACCAACATAAGACTTCAAGTTGTGCTACTTCATTTGGTTAGTGTACCTTCTTAAACCACATTTCAGAGAGGACATCCAACCATTGGTTGTTACACATTATTTGTATTTTAGCTCTCTTCTTGGGCTCATATACTCCCCTTTGGGTTAAGGGTGGGAATGCTGAAAGATAATCATCTTGGGTTACACAAACTTGGCTCATTCACATGAATGGAAGGTGAAAATCCTAAAGTGAAGGCCAACCATTGTAGAAGTCCAAGAGACCTCTTGGGAGATGAAAACTAAGGGTCAATGAATTGTATTAATATATACATCTTGTGAGTAATATGAAATAACATGAGTTATCAAATTCTAAGCTATCAATTTTGTGTGTGTTCAACAATAATTCATTTTAATTCACTAAAAATATTTTCATTTCAAAAAAATTAAAGTTAGAATTCTCTTAAAAAAATAAAATAAATATTCTCTTGAAACATCAATTTCCTCCTCCCTTCTATTAAAATAACTTTACCTATTCATTTCTCACACATTCCTCAACAAGTGTAATATTCCCAAATGGGGAAGCAACAATATATGAACACAATAATGGAAAGAACAGTGAATAAATCAACTCACCATGATATGAGAAAAATTTACAAACCTCTTATTAAACATATAAGCATATATTATGCACAAGATCTTGAGGATATAGTCACTTAAGCAATACAAAACAAGCCTCCACAAGAAAATATGTCAATACATGACAAATAACTGCCATACAAATGCCTTGAGATATGACAATGCAATTTTAAGGCATAAAATGCTACATAAAGATGGATAAATATAGATCTGTTGTTATGTAGCTCAAATAATTCTAGGAGTGAAGATCTAGCCTCCTAGACACATTTCCAAGAGAACCCAGGAAGGGTTTCCGGAAATACACCCAAATACAAATGGTGATCTACAACCCTAGGGATGAAACATCACTGCAACTGAAGCTCCTGAAATAGAATGCTGAAAATAATATGGATCTGATGTAGATCTCCTCCAAAGGTATCCTCCAATGAAAGGCTGAACCCTTCACCTAACAGAAAACACTCTAAAAGAGCCAATAGATCATCCTATGAAGATGCCCTCCAAAATAACACAATTATAGACTGAAACTGCGCTGTAAAGGATGGGAATAGGTTGGCATGGTGCCAAATATCTGAAATGTGCTCAGAATTCCTCCTTTCTAATCTCCCAAGATAAGGAATCCTTCCTCCTATGAAAAACTAGCTCATAAAGTGGGTTTCTCAACCCTCCACTGCAACACCCTGCAACACAACACAATATTCTGTAGAAATTGCATTGTAGCTAAAGACTAAAGCTTGGCCCTAAGCCCAAGTGTGGAAATGAAGTGAAATACTCCTCCAAGAGGCCTCTCAAGGAAATATATGGGATTCCCACTCGGGAACACCCAATGATAAACAACACATCAATCTCAACTAAAAAGCTGAAGAATGCAAGAAGTCTAAACATACCACATACAAAATAATAATCCAAAACATAACTTCCTATGGTTGCCATCTTCTTCCTTATAAACAATGTGAGCCTTCTTACCTTGGGTCCCACTCATTAGGGTTTCCATCATCATCCAATCAATCTCCCTCCAAAACTTCATTGTCTCACCATTAATGCCACTCCTCCATAACAACGTTGTTTGATTTAGTCAAAGTTGACCTATTCAACATGCTCTAGCCCCTTTTCACACCTAAGGGTCTTTAATCCAGCTTTTATATGACCTCCATTCGAACTAGGAGTGTCTTTTATTCCTACTAAGGAGATTTATGGGTCTCCATACCCTCTTATTCCTCTCTCTAAGAGAAAAATCAAAATTTAATATTCCAATTAACTGTATGCTAATTTAGGAATATTACAGTCCTCCCCTCCCAAATGTTGCTTTTCCTAGAGCAACTGCAAGGATAGAACTGAAGAGCCTTTCCTCTTCCTCCTATAGCATCCTCAAGTGACAATTTCCCCAAAAGAACAAGATGCTCTCTCATCAATATGTCCTCAAGTTGTTCCTCCCAAGTTTATAAGTATGCCTTTGGTGAAAAATCCAAATGGCTCTTATCATGAAGAAGGGGATATCCATGGAAGAAACTATATGTGGTCTAGAGGCCTTCTTGAGGCATGGAATTTGAAATGTTTTGGGAACCATCATTCCCATGTGAAGCCTCCATCCCCAAGCTATCATCCACAAAAAGTGAGTCACCCTCAAACATGGTAACTCCTGAAACATTTCCTCCACCTTAGGCTCCTGAAAAGAAGGTGGGATGCATAGCTGAATATGATGGATCAAATTGTCCATCCCACATTGTCTCTCTCTCCAATTATGATAAGTGTAGAGCTGCTGCTGAATATGGGCTGCAATAATGTTGCCTTCACGAAGCAAAAAGGCAATAGGATCCTCAAAGTCCCACTCTTTGGTTCTTGCCCATATCATCCAATACAAAATGAATATGACATTAACATCATATGGAATCAAAATAAGAGAGGTACTAAAGGTTTTACATAGTTCTGGAAGGTACCAACAACCTCCCAAATAGTAACAACGCAATTTTTCTAACTGCAGTTTCAGAATATGATGTGGCAAGTTGTCTTCAAACAATTTTCTAGTTGTGCATATCATCTCATCTACTAGTAAATAGTAAATGGATTTGTATATCAACTGTGTTGGGTTTGTGTTATATTCTTTCCATGACTAATCACGCACGGGGGGGTGGGGGCGGGGGGTGATAGCCCCCCCTGTACGTTGCGTTGGGCGCAACGTCGGGGGGGTCATAGGGGGTGCGGTAGCCCTGCCTGTCGGGGTTTGGGGCAGCGCCCCGTAAATCTTTTTTGGTCCTTATTTTCTGGTGGGAGGTTCTACCCATGGTTTTGTGCATGGGTTTGCACATGGTTTTCGGCCCCTGGTATTTTGTAGATCCGATCAAGGGAACTACGATTATGTTCTAATCCAGAGTTAATGGATTAGGGTTTATGTATGCTTCGGCATGTAGATATATGTGTTGTAACACTAAAAGGAATATAATGAAAAATCAAGCTGGTCGTCTCGATTTGGGATCCAGGGGAAAATATCTGTGTTTATCTGTTTTATGTTTTATGCTCTCGCTACTATTTATTTTCTGTTTTTAAGATTCGTTTGGAGATAGTTTCTGTATAGGGTTAAAACCTACATTTGGTATCAGAGCAAGGTTTCGGCTTCAAGGGGATGCCTTTTCTGCGGAGCGGATTTTTGCTCGGGCCTGAGGTAGACTCTGTTCAGTGGGAGATCTGTGGGATCGATTCTTGTGGTGAAAGAAGATGGCGAGCGGCAAGAAGATAGAGATCGAGAAATTTAATGGTCAGAGTTTTAAGTTGTGGAAGCTCAAGATGGAGGATCTACTGGTGGATAAAGATTAGTGGATCGTGATAGATCCAGGTACTAAACCAACGAAAATGTCAGATGAAGACTGGAAGAAGCTAGATCGGAAGGCAAAGAGCACAATACGATTGTGTGTCTCATATTCAGTATTTTTGAATGTATCTGGGGAAGCTACGGTGAAGACCTTGTGGGAAAAGCTAGGGACTTTGAACCAATCTAAGTCTCTGGTGAATAAATTGTTCCCGTGGAAAAAACTGTATAACCTGAGGATGAAGGATGGAGACTCGGTGACAGAGCATCTGAACGCCTTCAATACTGTGGTAAGTCAGCTGTCATCTATTGATATTAAAATATCAGATGAAGATAAGTGCATTAGTTTATTGTTTTCTCTACCAGACGCGTGGGACAGTCTAGTTATTGCAATAGGTAGCAATACAACTAACTTGAATTTTGATGACATTGTCTCAACCTTGCTGTCGGAGGAAATGAGATGGAGAAATATGGAGGGTAAGAATGGAGATGCCTTATCTATATGAGGAAGGTCCCAGAACAGAAACAAGAATAAGGTTTCGAGTGGGAGATCAAAATATAGAGGGAGATCTAAATCTCATGGAAAGTTTGTAAAGGTGTGCTGGAAATGCGGAAAGGAAGGGCACTTCAAAAAGGACTGCAGATCTAAAGCTCCTGAGAAAGGAAAGGGATTTGATGATGCTCCTTCTGGAGAGGAAAAAACCACCTCGGATGAAGGTGGGGATGTGTATTTGGCTTCTTCTTCAAATACACATGTAGATCATGAGTCATGGTTGATTGACTCGGGTGCATCCTTTCACTTCACTCCCCATAGGGAGTGGTTCTGCGAGTATGAGAAATATGATGGCAGTGATGTATTCCTAGGGGATGATAAGAAGGCCAGAATCATCAGACGTGGAAAAGTCAAGCTAAAGCTGCAAGGTGGAAGGATTAGAACACTTCCTGGTGTTCTGCACATTCCTGCATTGGCCAGAAATCTGATTTCTGTAAGAAAGATGGATGATGGAGGTGTAAAAACAATGTTCGAGAAAGATACCTGTAAGATGGTTCGGGGAGCACTGGTATTAATGTGGGGAGTTTGGATTGGAACTCTATACAAGCTTCAGGTTAGCACTGTTATTGCTGGGTGAAACAGTTCTGTGGTTCCCAAAAGTGGAGCGGAAAGCCTAGCAGTATTTGGAGAAAAGACCATGCTATGGCATCAAAGGCTTGGAAATATTGGAGAGAAGGGCCTTCGGATATTGCATGGAAATGGTATGGTAGAAGGTATGTATAATAGCTCTCTGGATTTCTATTTCTGTGAACATTGTGTATATGGGAAGAAGAATCGGGTGAGTTTTCCTTCTGGTGCTACAAGGGAGAACAAGATATTAGAGCTTATGCATAGTGATGTGTTTGGACCTGTGTCGGTTCCATCACTGGGTAAGTCTGTGTACTATGTTTCATTCATAGATGACTTCTCAAGGAATATGTGGATATATTTCTTGAGGAAGAAATCTAAAGTATTTGACAGATTTAAAGAATTTAAGGTTCTGGTGGAAAACCAGACATAGAAGAAGATAAAGGTGCTGAGGACAGATAATGGTGGGGAGTTCTGCAAGAAGGAATATGAAGAGTTTTGTAAGAAGTGTGGTATAGCATAGTAGAAGACTACTCCATACACACCTCAGAAAAATGGAGTTGCAGAAAGAATGAACATAATGCTGATGGAAAAGGCAAGAAGCATGCTCAGTGGTACCGGGTTATGACAAGAATTCTGGGCAGAGGCAGTGGAGATTGCATGTTACTTGGTTAACAGATCACCTTCATCATCATTGGAGGATAAGATTCCACATGAGATATGGACTGTTAAGACACCCTTTCTTTCACATCTGAGGGTATTTGGATGTGATGCATATGTACATGTTCCAAAGGAGAAAAGGAACAAGTTGGATAATAAATCTGAAAGGTGCATTTTTATTGGGTATAAGGATGGTTTAAAGGGTTACAAGTTTTGGAACCCGGAAACAAGGAAGGTTGTGTACAACTGAGATGTGGTGTTTAGAGAGGTGAAAGATATAGTTAAACATGAAGTCCTACCAAAGGAACCTGAGAAGATAAAGTTTGAGCTAAAGGAGGATGAATCAGAATCTACAACAGAAGAAGACTCTGTTATCACTCAGATTTTCATTGAAGTTGTAGGGAAAAGGAAAGAGGTCTGAGGTAACCACAAACCAACTTTTAGGTACAGAATCTAGCTAATCTGTACCCAGAGAGGGCTCTCTCTGTAAGATTTAGTTTTGTTTTGAAAGATATTAGGCTAGTTATGAAAGTACAAGGATTTTGATTGTAATTGGGTGATGAAATTCTATAGCTGAGAGTAAGACTGAGAAATTTAGGCCATTCGGCTAGTGGAGTCAAAGAAGGATAGCTTATCTAAATCAAGTTTTTTAACAAAAGATGGTTTCACAGGGCAAGGTAATCAAATAAGGAACAATCATAAATTTAAATAGAATGAAATGGAATTGAAATGGGTGAAGGGAAATTAACAATCCTTCAACATATTCGAAAGAGGGAAATTGAATGATTATTAATAAAGAGCAATTAAGATTTCTTTACTACATAATCAAAATGAATAAACTAGAAAATAGGAGAAATTAAGAATTCACTCTTTAAACTAGTTTAGAAGAAAACATTAAGAACAACAAATATTGAAAACAGATTGCACTTAAGCACTTTCTGAATTATTCCTTTTCGTTTATCATTCAGATATGAAACACAGATGGTATAATAAACAAGTATAAAACTCTAAAACATAAGAGATAGATGACTTATTGATCCGTTGTCTGACTCAAGAATCCTATGAAAAGTCTTTTGCATCAATTCTTTATCTAGATAGCCATACTAAATTTATCCAACAACACTTTATTCCAAAATAATCAATGTTACAGCAAAGTCTAAGAATCCACCCCTCAATACTCCAATTGAGGGAGTATTTATACAAAAAATTATACAAAATATCTCATAACAAATTGAGATATAATCTAGGATGACTCATGAGTATTTTACAACAAACTAGAGACATATGGTCTCATAGATAAGAGAAAGGATAACCGATGTTGTGTTGTTCGCTTTTTAAAAGAATGTGCTGGAGGCAGGCCCTATGATTTGGCTTGTTGCTATCATCTTTAGTAACTCTGTGTTGGCTGCTCTGTTTTACTGATACTCTTTATCTGTACTGATACACTTTGACCTTTGTTTATCCTTTTATCCTTCTTATCATGATTTACTGTAGTAAATAATCAAAAATTCATGTAAGGATAATTTTTACAAAATTTCTAACATTTCTTCCCACCATTGAGCTTCCGGTATTTTGGTTCTTTGCAGCTTCCTTAAAGTTTCATTTGTCTCTGTTTATTTGAAGAAAGTAGGCTGAATTGGGAATAAGTGCTTTACCTCATGCTCGAGATAAAACAAATTTTCCAATTTGTCATGAAGAATTTTGCCTGTAAGCAATGTTGCTGTTGGTGCTGATGATGAACTAGTTGAGGAACTAATCTGATTGTCAGCATGTTTGTCCAATTTCTCAACATAACTTTCAAGGTTCATTAGTTTATCATCTGAAACTAAAGGACTTGGCAATCCTTTATTCAACAGAATATCCAATCTTTTTGTGAAGGCATTGATTTCTTCTTGCATATCAGAGCATCTTCTTTCTAGATTCTGCATCAGAGTTCTTTTAGTAAAAACTCTTTTTATCTCCAAAATTGTTCCTGTTCTATCTTGGATGCCGAGTTCTTCAAGTTGATATCTGTTCTTAGTGTTCAAAAAGTGTATAAGTTTATTGGCTTCTTCAGGCATATTCCCTAATTCATCTCTTGCCTTTAAAATTTCTTCCAGAGCCAATTTAACTAAATCATTCTTCTCACACATTATTTCAATTGATGGCCAAACATCATTTATTGACTGAATGATGTTGTCCCAAAGAATTTATTTTATTTATTTTAAAGGCTTTTCCAATGTGAGATCCTTCTCCAATGCTTTGACCAATTTTTCTAATCTGTTGACCTCTCTTGTTTTTTCTGCAACACTTATCTTCGAGAGATCATATTTTTGTTCTAAAGTGGTGAATTGTACTTTTGTTCTCTGGAGCTCTATCACTTGGAGTTTCAATTCCTCCATTGATTTTATTAATTCTTCAGTGCTTAAATTGGAAGTATTGACATGTGATAATTCTGTTGGCTGACCTGTTGTTGTTGTACCTATAATTACTTCTGATGTAGATGCTGGAATGTTTGCCTGATTGTCCTTTAATGCCTTTTCAAGTTCTTTTCCAGTCTCATTTAGTTTCTCATTCAGTTTCAAGAGCAAATCCATCAATTCTTCTTCAGATTTTTTCTTTATGATTTTTGCAGTCTGTGGATGCCTTGAGGATGGTAACTTCAGTTGTTTTCTCAAGGCTGCAATATCATCATATTTCTTGTTTATCAAGGCTTATATACCCTTGAAATATTTAGGATTATGACCTAATCCAATAATTATTTCCTCCAAAGTCTTTATTCTGTTGTCCTTAGCCTGAGAAGAAGCTTTTTCAAGATGCAATTGAGCATTAGTATTCTCCAAAGAATCCTATAATCTTTGGGTTATCATTGATTTTTCAGTCAAAGTAGAATAAATCATTTCACCTGTTTGTTTATGCAGCTCAATCTGATACAAAGGATGAATATCCTTTGCTGTGACTTTAAAATTGGTTCTAATATAATCTGCAGCTGTTTGAGGCTGCTGCACTTTGGGTTTGAAGTGACTCATTACCATTTTCCCCTGCTGGATGTCATAGGCTGACATCAATGTTTGTTGATTTTTAGGAGCCATCTTCAAATATTAATTGTAAACTTGAAGTCTTAGTGGACCATTTTTGGCCTTTATATTTATAAATGTCCTTTTAATATCCCAGGCATCTTTCACTGGTGGTTTGAAAGAAGATACTTTTGCACTTTGCTGCCCTTGTAGCTCTTTCCTCTGTGAATTAATGGATGTCCCACTGATTGTACATGTTTGCTGACTACCTAATTCTTCTCTCCTCTGAATATCAGGGATTTATTAAACAGATTCTACTTCTGGAATAGGATTCAATTTTTGTATTTTAACATCAAACTGTTCTGAATATCCACTGATAGGGGTAGCTGCTTCTGCATCTCTCTTCTTACCTTTTTCTTCATTGACAGGGGTTTGCAAAATTGAAATTTCCGCCACATTAATTTGAGTGGGGGAAGTCTGTATTTGGCCTTGTTCCCTAGAAGTTTCAGGCTGTTCTGTCATTGTGAATTTCTATGTAACTTGTATATCAGCCTCCTTTTCTTTCCCTTTGGATGCTACTATGGCCAATGCACTGATTTCCTGTAAATTTTGCTGAAAGGTTCCAGCTGAAGAAGGACAAATTCCTGGTCTTTTCACCTTTCTAAAAGAATCTAGGTCAAGTATTTTCTCAAGATATTTCATAACATTTTCAACACTGACATGTTCACTATCTTGTTCTATCAACGTCCCTTCCATCCATTCATTCATATTGGCATATTGTTCAATTTATGGAATTCTATGATGAAGGTATGGAGACAATTTGTTTTTCATCCTCCTATCACAAATGAAGTTGTTTGGGTCATAAGGTACCCAGTAGAATTTTTTTTGCAATTTGAGATAGTCTTCTAAGATTCTTTCAGCTTCTTTTCCTGCATCCCTAGAATTGCAGACAAAAGGACCTAATTGACTTTTAATTCTGAGTTGAGCTTTTTTCTTTGCATTGCAAAAATGGACTATGTCTGAATTTATCATCTATCTGAAATACTCTAAGGCAAAGAGCCTCATTGGGACATACTTTGGTAACTTGAAAGGACATAACTCACACCCATATATTCTGATTTCTGTATGATTCTAGTATAGGTACCAATCACCTATCCTGTATTTCTTTGAGAGTTGGAGAATTTTGTTGATGTCACTATTGACCCTAGGAGGGGAGACTCCTATTAATAAGGTGGTTGCAGGGTGCACAAATAGGTAAATGAACTCATTGTAAGAATAAGGAGAATTAGAGGAATTATGAGTGATTGCAGACCAAAAGATTATAGACCTAGGATTTCCTTTGGCATCAAGTTTCTTGACATGGAAAGGGAAACTCTCTGATTGATAGTAAAGCATGAGATGGTATATAACAGAGGAATATTTGAACACTCTTTCATTTTCCAATCTCATGAACTGATCATGGATTTTAGCAGCAATGTAGGAAGAAAAATCATATTTGACAGCAGGGGGCTGTCCAAGGGTAAAAATTGACAACAATACTAGGGTTAATTGATCAACATATTCACTAGTATTGAAACCTAATATGAGTAGATATCATATTCAAAAAATAAGCCTCGCCCACATCAAAGGAAAAGTACACCGTTATGAGGGCTTCGGGCCATGTTTTGGAACATGAAGGTTTTAAGGGTAGTTGTGTATTTAACCTCTTGGGATAAATTGGTTGATTTCTCAAGTAAATTTCCACAGAAAGGGGAGCTGTGGTCGAATGTCGAAATCGTAACATTTCGTTGATAGATCGGCGCTTATCGAAAAGGATTGCTTTGACTAGGGGGACAAGACCGCCATTGATTGGGATCATATTTGGCATGGCAATTGCTAAACACCATGTATGCTAAACACCATGTTACACACACATGGTGTATGAAGGAAACACACACACGAGAGACTCAACACATAATGAAGGATAAGCGTGAGGCTTTCTTATTTTTCCATTATACATGATGTACATTTATAATACAATGGTGTGACTCTTGGTTTCACATTCCAAGGTCACTTGGACTCCATTGTGACTTTTCGCATTCCACACCTACCCATGTAGGATTAGGTGTTCCAACATCCCCCCTTAATCCGAAGGGGTATGTGTGAGTCCAAGAGGAGAGTTGTAATACAAATCTGCAAAGTATACATGGCAGCACTTGGGCTGAATCAACTCTCTGAAATGTTGGAAAAAAGAGGTGGTTTTAGGATGACCACAAACACTGGAACACAAAACTTGTTGCAGTTCCCGGAACTCTTCCAAAACTGGCAAGAAGCTGAAAGCTTCTGCTAGAGGAATTGTCCCTCATAAAAAATGGAGACCTTCAACCTAAAAGAAGGGAGGTCTACTACCTGTGATGGTTTTAGGATGACCAACAGCTCTCGAATGCTTGAAGCATTTCCTGGAACTCAACCAAAGCTGGCAAGAAGTTGAAGGCTTCTGCTAGAGGAAGTGTCCCTCATATATGAAAGGGAGACCTTCGACCTAAAAGAAGGGAGGTCTACTACCTGTGATGTTTTTAGGTTTTCCACCAACCAAAGATGATGGTTTGAGGTTTTCCACCAACCGAAGGCATGCTCATGGGCATCCGTGTCTCTGGCTACATCTCTGAATCTGGAATGACGAATTGTGGCTCGGAAACAAGCACGACTGTTGTCTGCAGCTCTGCTTTGTGAGCATGGAATGAGATTAGCTCAGAACCAACAGTCGACGTCGGGGCTGGCCGCGAGTACCATTTTCCCCACCGCTGGGACAAGGTGAGATGATGGCGAAAACTCAGCTGCCAAGTTTTGTAAATATCTAAGAACAGGTTCGACATGTCTTAAACATCTTCTTGGCTGCGTGCCCATTTCCAAGAAGCGATCCATCCAAGATGAATCTTTGTTCTTGCAGGAGGCTTGTTTTTGAAGCATCTGTCTGAAGAATGAGTGTGCCGACCACAGTGCTTGCATTGATGAAGATCAAAACAGTGATCTTTCATATGGCCAAATCAATCACAGTGTTGGAATTTTACGATCTGTGATTGTTGTTGTGGAGCAGGATCTGGAACAGCTGCAGGTGAACTGTCATACATGAATCTGGCACTCTGAAATATGATGGGCTTGGTGTAGTCTGGAATATGAAATGACACATCCTTGTCATATCTAAGACCAGTTCTGTGCTTGTTTTAGACAAGCTCTTCCCAAGGTCTGATGATGGGTTTGAGAAGTGCAGGTTGAACTACTGCATCTGCATGTACATCTGCTCTAGTACAAGGAACTGAATGTGGATCAACTGCAACTTTATCTTCTTTCTTTTGATGAGAGTCCTTCACAATATTCTGAACATAAACAGGTTCAGAATGGTGACTCTTTTGTTGAAGTTCGTCTTGTTGGAGCTGAGATTCCAACTGCAAAAACTCAATCTTTTCTTGTGCATGTAGCAAACATCTTTGAATATTACAAAGAGCATCCTTGCTCATTTTTATCATGTCATCAACATTGGAATGAATGAGGTTATTCAACAACTCTAATGCCTCATTGATTTTAGCCATTTCAACAACTTAGGCTCAAAAAATGAAAGGGTGTCGGCTTCAACTGAAAATGCACCCATTTACAATGTGATTCAATTTTCTTTCAACAAATACAAATGACTCAAGAGAACTTCCAACTATGGAATTCTCAAAGTACAAAATCTTCTCCTCAAATGATGGAGGGAAATCAACAATTTTTTTTCAACTCAAATACTGATTATGAATGAAAAAGAAATGTTCACTCACAATACAATGTCAGTTCAATACAACATTTTTGCAAAAAGGTGCAGCAAAAACAACGTGCAAGAAGCCTTTGAGGTGGCTGAATTCTCTTCTTCAAGGTTGTTTTTAAAAATGATGGCAAACTATCTTCACATGTAAATTTCTTCAGAAAATCACCCTCTTGTATATGCCACAAATCATAAAATGTAAATCTCACTTTTCTCTATGTATAGTCCATGCCATTTCTTCAATTCTGCTATTCATTTCCTCTTCTTTCTCTCTCTCTGTTGTTTTTTTTTTTTTAATTAATTAATTAATTAAAAATTAATTAAAAAATGGATTAATTAAAAATGGGGGGAGGGGAATTAAAAGGGAAAGGGATTAAAAAATATTTTGAAGTAAAATTTAAAAAGAGAGGAGAGAGGGAAATTTATTGGATGGAGGGTTTTAATTAGAAGTAAAATTTTAATTAAAATTAAAAATGAATTGTGAGGGAGGGGAGGCCGAAAGGCCATGGGAAAGGGGAGGTGGAAGTGTGAAGATAGGGGGAAAGGAACGTTTTACAACAGTGAGGTAGATAGCGCATGGAGAGGGGGCGAGAAAAGGGATACGAGGGCCGAGTGGGGAGATTGTAGAGGGCGTGAGAGGGGGATGTAGAGTTTATGGGTTCGAGCGAATAGAGTGGGAGAGGCCGAGAGGTAACTCTGCGTGTGAAGGGGAGGGTTGTAAGTTTCGGTAGGGGGCTACGTTGTGAGTAGAGTAGGTGGATAGGCGGAGTGACCAGGGTATGGAGACGGAGGTGTCGTGTGAGGGTGAGTGCGTAGAATTGTGGAGGCGTTGAGAGCAAGGGTCGTTGGGTACTGTTTTTTGCAGCGAGGGGGAGGGATGGCTGAGTGCTGTGGGTAGGGAGAGTGGTGAGCGTAGTTGAGAGCTCGAGGGAGCTGAGCGAATAGGTAGTGAGGAGAGGTGGAATGAAGCATAGTGTAGCGTAGGGGTTTAGATGGGAATGGGTATGCGTGGTAAGGCTGAGAGTAGGGGCTGAATTTTAAGCATAGTGCAGAGTGCGTAGGGAGTGCAGAGCAGGCCGTGAGGCAGCAGTTGTGTGGGAGGAGTCAGATAGGAGCCGAGGGATGTGGTGTTGCTGGGGCGGGTTCGTGTGGAGAGGTGAGGGCCATAGGTTCATAATTTTTTATTTTTATTTTTTATTTTTTTTGTTTATTTTTTGTTTATTTTTAAATTAATAACAGAAAGGAGTAAAAGAGAAAAACAACAAGAATTTTACAGAATTTTCAGCAGAGAACTTGCAGACTTTCCAGATGTATAGCAGAATCTCGTAGATTTAGAGTAAAAATTAATTTTCTCAGCAGCAAAGAATGAGAATGCCGAATTTTTTAGAAAATTTCAGTAGTAAAACCCAGAAATTTGCAGAGATTTTCAATGAAAAACTCAGAAATATTTACTTAAAAAACCCATAATTTTTCTTCAGAAAATTGCAGAGGGCAATATAGCAGTAGAAATTAATAAGCAGAAAATTTAGAAAACCTGCAGAATTTGATATGCACAATGCTTCTTTTCTCCAAACCAATTTCTGAATGCGGAAAATTGACTGCTGCAAAAACTCCGAGTGCTGCAAAAATGCCAAGAATTTTTGCAGATATGCACAGGCCATAAACATAAATGGCTCACTCAAGGTTGAGCTGGTTATGGATGTATCAGCTCCGATACCATGTTAAACACCATGTTAAGCACACACATGGTGTATGAGAAGAATAAACACACACACACACAAGAGACTCAACACACAATGAAGGATAAGCATGAGGCTTTCTTATTTTTCCATTATACATGATGTACATTTATAATACAATGGTGTGACTTTTGGTTTCACATTCCAAGGTCACTTGGACTCCATTGTGACTTTTCGCATTCCACACCTACCCATAGAGGATTAGGTGTTCCAACAGTAGTAATAGATTATTTCAAGAAAAATGTGGACTAAGGGGAGAAGAAACATTGGAAGATTGGATTCCCATAGTCCAAAAATGTCAGAGCCATTCAGGTAGTTATCTCTGCAGTGGAAAAAAATTCGAAGAGGATTTTCACTGAGGACAAGGTCTTTAACTTGAAAATCCCTATCTGCTAGAGGCAGATAGTCTAAATCTCTGAGGGGCATTCAGGGGCGTGACATTCAAAGCCACGGGAATTTCCATTTCTGGTTCTTGTGGATTCAGAAATGAATTCGGGTTTTGATGAAAAAACAGGCACAATCACAGGTTTAGGAATATAATTGCAATTTTGGGAATTGAGGAATGAAATAAAGACCAATCTTGAACCCTGTTTCAGTTTTTTCGTGTGGAAATAAAACAAAAACCAGGATTTTGCAGAGTTCAATGGGAATTTGGGTAAATACCTGTTTTCCAGGAAATAAACAGTGACGAAAACAGGTGTTGGCTATGGCGGATGAATTCTGGATTGCTTGACTGCAATTTTCCTCAACAAGGTGACGGTTAACAATCTTCAATAGTTGATTTTGAAATTCGTTGCATGGGACACTGGTCACTGCATGGGATAGTGAAAATGACGCGGGTTTCATTTGTTTTATTTGCAAAGTCAAAGGTTGGCGGGGTTTTTTATTTTTTAAGTGGATGACGTCAACAAGTACAGTCGTGTTGTCATGGGAGGCAAGCGGTAAGCGGTATTCATCGCACAAATTTTGGGGATGGGTAGTTTTTAGTGGAGGGCAAATGATTCCATACAATATACGACATGTGGAGTGGCACTGTTCAGAAAACCACTTAGCCATCGCACGTTATCGTTCGGATGTGGAGGCGCAGCGATATGGACGACAACCGTAGATCTTGGATTGATTGATCGAACGATCGTCGAGAAAGGGAGATGATGGAGTGATAATAGGGCGGGCCCAATGTAATTAAGTGTGAATTAATCACATCAGGGGGAATTCAATTGGTGAGGTGTGTTTTTAATTAACCGTGAGGGTTAATTAACATATTTTAAATGCGGCGGGGATAAGGGCTCATGATTTGATTAATTAATCACCATATTAAGGTTATATTTCAACCAAAGGGGTGGGATAATATATTAATTTGGGAATTTTATTAAAATAATACGGGAAAAGGGGAATTTGTATAGGGATTTAAATAATAAAGTTAGAAATTAATATGAAAAATGAATGGAAGCGCTAAGTGTAAAACATCAAGGTAATGTATTTAACTTATGCTTTAAAAAGGGTTTTTATGAGATATTACATAATTTTCCTAAGTAAAATGGGATTTTAATTAGGAAAAGATTTTAGGATGTGAATGAATGATTTTATGAATGGTTTTAAGTACTTAGGCTTTTCCAATTATTGGGCCGAGGGTTCGGTCCCTCCAAAAGTCAAGGAAATGCCTTGAGCCCCTCTAATTTTCAAATGCCTTAGTATTTAGGGGAAATTAGTGAAAATTTTAGGGAAAAATGAGAGGGGAAGTTAATAATTTGACTTTGAATTGCTTGAAATTCTTCCAGTGTAGTGTCTGCCTTTGCACTTGTGATGAAAGTAAAGATTTAACACATCTAGAGTCATTATCCATCACATGTAATTCTGCAACAACATCTACCTACCCTACCTACTTTACCCTACCATTTTTTCTTCTTTATTAGGGTGCACTTAGACTGGAAAACCCTTATCACATTTTTTATTTTACATGTGGAAATCTATCTAATTCTAACCTTATTACATCCATGGGCTCAGATTAAACTGTTGAGCTCCTTTTATTTTACTCTACCTATCTACTTATCTGCCAAGATTAAATAGTTTGGTCAGATTTTATTCTCTATCTCTAAAACATAAAATTGAAAAATGAACTAGCCAAGCTTAAATTGTTTGACTGTTCACCAATTGTGGCATAAGATACAAGTTGCACACAATTTTGTTTATTACATAAGAGAAAAATTAGTGGCATTTAGATTTGCACACTTTCCTTGGCCTTTCTTTTCATGGGGTTCATTTTCTTTCACTTTTTTGGCCATTTTTATTTTTTCACCCTTTGATTTTCTTTTAGGGTATACCCTCTTTACATTTTTTAAAAAAAATTTTAATTTTTTTTGACAATATGGTAAACCTTTGCAACAAGGAAATGTATGAACATATTACATAGCCCATCAAGTAAATCATGATATATGACACCTATTGGTATAGGAGTCTAACAGAATCAAAAGAGGAAGAGCCATAAACTCTAGCTGTGAGAAGATCAGTTTGGGAAAGAAGACAACCAGAAAGGTATAGTCTGTTGGGGTTCCCATGTTTTGGCCAGATTGGCAAGACCAAAATATGAGACAACATCAAACCACTTTCAGACCTCAGGATCTAGCCCTCCTGGGTCCAGAGAGGGATCTCTCTATGATATGTCAAAGATATATGAATTTGAAGCTCAAAGGTTAAGGTATTAGGCTAGTTATAAGGCTCGAAGTTTGTTTGTTTGATTGTTTGTTTGGTTGCTGGTTATTAGGAAAGAAGGGTTAAATATAAGACAAGGATGAGCAAAGAGGATTTAGGCAGAGGTGAAGTATTCCAGGGAGCATTCAAGACCATTGGGAAATGGAGTCAGGAAAGGATTTTCTTGCTAATCAATATGCAGGCTTTCAATTAGGCTAGTCATCTAAAGCATTGGATCTTAAAGATGATAGTGTGGCATGAAATGGTAAGAGAGGAGGAGAAAATAAAGTTTAGAACACAAAGTTAAAGACCTGAGATCAGAGAGAGACTTTGAACTGTCAATGCTTCGGCCTCCAGCTTGAGGGATCTTAGAAAGGCCAGCTGGTTGCACAAGGATCCTAGTGGATAGGGCTAACTCTAATCCCCAGTGTTCCCAAATATTCCTGCTAAATCCTAACAAGAACATCTAAGAATAGATTCATTTAATTCATACATCAGAGAGCAGGCAATGTCATCCACTACACTGGTTAAATTAACTGAAATCAACTCTTAGATAACACATTTAGCAGAAAACATCAAAGGCAAGGAGAGCAGAAACATAGGGTACCTAACAAGGGTAAATCCTATGCCAATATTCTGATGCAAGCAAGTAGAAATGAAATGAAATGAATTAAAACACAGAGATAGGAAAACATCACCGCTGCTTTAGATCAAGATCCAAAGAAATGTGCTTGTCATATTAAATAGCAATACCAGTCAAGTACAACATTGCCAATAGTTGGATACTCAGTCTGAAATCATCTTCCACAACCTATCTTACAACTTTACACAGAGACTATGTCTCAAAAGAAACAGCTTGTAATTCTCTGATAACAAATCAACAACCTTTACAATGAGTTTATTCATGAATTTATAGCTCCAGTGGAGCAGAGAAGGTAAGTGAAACACTAAATGAAGCATTAAAATTAGAAAAGAAAGAGGGCCGAAGCCAATTCTGTTTAAACCCTGTGCATTTATCTCTGGCACTCTTTTGGATGCAAGAGTGGTCTTCTCCAGGGTTCCATTTACTCTGGTATGTCTCTAATGTACTTTGGATGTAGTACTCTGTAGTACTTCTGGTGAATTAAACAAAAACGTAGAGATGCCTTAAACAGATCTGCCTGCGGCAATTATTACATTCATAGGAATTATGACGGGGGGGGGGGGAACTACATGGGACTGGTGTAATTAAAAAATAGTATCCGTGTGCGCTCGGGGAAGAAACAGCCAACGATTTGAAGCTGATAGCATTTAACACGCGCGCTAGACCTTTCATGCGATCATGATGTCTTTGGTAGTACCTTTGCCTTCTAAAATCACCAAACTCAAAAATCTTCTATTTCTTGCCTCGATCTCTCTACGCACTCTAGTGTTATTGTTGTTTATGCAATCAGGAGCTTTAGTAACACCCGAGAGAGGGTTTGTAGAGTTTGTTCTGTCCTTTGATGAAATTTACAATGCGGGTGTCTTTAAGAACCTTTAAAATCACGCTCTAAATTCGGCTCATGGTGTGTGCCTTTACAATAGCACATATGAATCATGGCGGTTTTCTGCCTGCCTGTAACCTTGCAAAACATGAAAACCTGTTAAGAAAAACACGTATGGAGGTGGTGGATGCAATGGGGATGATGAGAATGGTCATGCAGACTGGGGAGATGGCGGAATAGTGCAGGATCCTGGTGGAAAATGCAGCATAACAGTGGAACATGGTCTGGTGAACGTGGGCGGAGCACAGCCAATTTTTAATGCAAAACCTTTCAATATTTACCTTTGAATGGAATATATAAAGGGATGGGTGACAATGCGACAAAAAACACGTGGACAGATGATGTGGCAGTACGTGGTTAATTTGCGGGCGTGCATTTAATCTGGGCCGTCCGATCTCAGCAGGAGATCAACGGCTGGGAACGCATCAGAGGGCGATGGACAGTAGGCCAGGGGCACAGTTTCCTCGGGTTAACTTCCACGCAACTTCACAGCGCGATCACCGTTGGATGGACGATCGCAGATCGGATGACCGATATGCATATCGCTCCGTGTCTTGTGCTGAACGATAACGCGCGATGGGTGGGCGGTTTTCAAATAGTGCCACTGCCATGCGTCGTGCGATGAGTGGAATCGCTACGAAAATGAAAATAGCGCCCTCCCTCCAAAGTTAGTGCGATAGAAACCACCAGTTTTTGAATAGTGCGCGACTGCGGGGACCACCGGGCGGGTGAAAGACTGACTGTTGATCTGCGGGAAAACGGACGGTGGATGCGTGATCGGAGGAGTGAACGGGTAGAGTAATGGACGCCGCAGAGCTTGCGATGACCATCCGATCGGTGCAGATCAACGGCTCACGACGCCCCCGATAAATATTTGAGATAAGTGCTTTTCGGGCTGGCGGGTCGTTCTAGCGCCCAGATCACGTGGTGGAGAAGGTTAAGGGGCTGGCCGAAAGGGGCTAAGATCCATACCTATGGAAAATATGGTTTTTGGCCAATTTTTACTGCATTTTCGGGCCAACAAGGGGTAAAGATAGGGGAAAGGAAGGGAAATTTGGCCAAACAAGGAGGGCGTGTAGGATGTAAAGGGGACTTTGGGAAGATTTATGGGATTAGAGGGGAATTGGAAAAGGGGGAAAAAAAGGTTAAAATGGGTATTCTGCAGGGATACAAGGGTAAATGTAGGCTTTTGGAGCACAATTTTTGTAATCAATGAGACCTTATAAAGGGAGTCAGCAGAGGGAATTTTATCAAAGGCAGAGGCACAGGATACTTCAAGGATGATGTGTCTTCAGGGGAGATGCATTCCTTGAAGGCTCAAAAAAAATTTAGTCCCCTACTTTTCCTGTCAAAAAATTTATAGGGGGCTAACAGTGGCTCCACATGGGGATGGCTTCTTCTTGAAGGAGTCAAGAATTCAGAGAATAGATCTTTGGAGTAGACCATATGCCTACTGCTTGAGCCATCTTTCTTCTTCGAGTTTCAGCTGCCACAATTATGGAGACATCAATTTAGCAGAAAGATTACCAAACAATCTACCTACCCATCCTACAATCCTAGCATTTTTTATTCTTCTAGGGTGCATTTGGACTAGCAGACCCTTTACATCATTTTTATTTTTTACAAACAAGAAAATAAGCCTATTCTATTTCTACCCTTATTACTCCATGAGACCAGATTAAACTATTGGTCTCATATGTTTCTCTACCTAATCTAATATCTGCTGGCGTTAGACTGTCCAACAGATTTCTTCTCTACATTCTACAACAGAAATTTAAAAACAATCAAAGTAGGATTAGACAGTCTAGTTTGCTGTGGATCCAAGGCATAAAGACATTTGCACATGGAAATTTTTTTGCAGAAACCTGAAAACAAAATCTTGAAGGCTTGAAATCTGAAGTTTTGTAGCATCCTTCTTTCTTTTGTGACTCAAGTTTTGAGCTTGTTAGAGTCACTTTATTTTCTTCATTTTAGCTCTGATTTTGGGTTTGTTAGAGCTGATTCTTCTTTCTTCTTTGCTGGTATAGGTTTTGGGCATGTTTGAACCAACTATCTTTACTTTCCTTGGCTCAGGTTTTGATCATATTAGAGCCAATCCCTTGCAATTCTGAGGTTCATGTTTTGAGCATGTCTGAGCCTCTCCTTTCTCTCTGTTTTTTGAAACATTTTCTCTTCTTTTTTTTCGAAAAAAAAGCACTGCAATGGTATGTATAATTGAAATAGAAACTGGAAATTGGAAATCAACAGAAGTAGTGTTTGAGCATCCTGTCATTAACAGGGCCCCCAAACAGCTCTGTACCATCTAATTCTTGTAGAAAAAAGGCATTTGGACTCACAGTGGCCTGGATGATGTAGGGACCTTGCCACAAACTGTCAAACTTGCCGTGCTTTCCTTTTTCCTCTCTCCTTGAGTCCCACTTTAGAACTTTATCTCCAACTTTGAAATCAGAGGCCTTAGTTCTTTTGTCAAACAGCTTCTTTATGTTCTCCTGAACTTTCACAGCTCTATTGTAAACCTCTTCCCTTGTTTGCTGGAGATGGATTGTTTGGTTTATTATCCTCACCATGATGTCTTCTTCTTTCTGTATCTCTTGAAAAAGTCTGATCACTGGTATCCCAAAGCTGGTAGGAAACACCACTTCTGTTCCATAGACAAGTTGGTATGGTGACATGCCAATGGATTTCTTCGTTGTAAGCCTGTTAGCCCACAAAGCATGCACTAACTTGTTATGCCATGACTTTTTGATGATGGTAACTAGGCTCTTGTTTGATGATTCGGCTAATCCATTTTCCTGAGGGTAATAGGCAGTTGAATGACCGAGTGCTATTTGATACCTGTGACAAAAATCAACCATTTTCTTTGATCTGAAAGCAACAGCATTATCAGTGATTATTTTCCTTGGGCAGCCAAACCGAGAGAGGATATGACCTTCTAGGAACCTAATGATGACTGAATCTGTGGCATTCCTAGTAGGTATGGCCTCTATCCACTTAGTGAAGTAGTCTGTGGCTGTTAAGATCCATTTGTGTTGTGTAGAAGAAGCAGGGTGAATTTCTCCTATGAAATCTAGGCCCCATTGCATAAAGGGACCTTCAACAGTGATGGGTTGTAGAGGTAAGGGGAGAAGTTTTCTTTTGCCCTAAAAAATCTGGCATTTGTGGTAGGCAATTATCATCTTATGGATATCATTGAAGAGTGTAGGCCAATAGTAGCTAGCTCTGAGTATTTTTTTTGCAGTGGCTTTCCAGTTCAGGTGACCTCCACAGTCTCCTGCATGGTATTCTTGTTTAATCCTTTCTCCTTCAGACTCAGGCAAACATTTAAGCAATAGGCCATTTGGATTTTTCCAGTATAAGCCTTCATTCATTATGCAATAGCTTCTAGATTTTATCTTTAAGAATCTGGCCTTGGTATTTGATAGTTCAGGAGGGGCATTGAGGTGTGTGAGCACATACAAAATGTCAGAATACCAAGGAGAGCTCTGAAACTTCTCTTCAACTATGGGGTCAGGTAATCCCTGTTGCTCATCCAAGGTATTTACCATGTTAATGTCAAGGGCTTGTAGATCTGATTCAACCATTAGTCGAGCTAAGCCCTGAAATTTGATCAGTTTGGTGGGTTTTATCTCAAGGTCATACTCTAAGATCACAACAATCCATTTGCCCCTCTTCCCATCTGGGTCTTGGGAAAAAATGTCTTTAACCACTATATTGGGTACATAGGCTATGGTGTGGTAATGCAGTATGTACACCCTAAAGTCTTTCAAGGCCTTAACCAAAGCATAGGCCTGTTTTTCCATAATGTTGTATTTCAAGGGTGCGTCTCTGAGTGCTTTGTTGAAGAAAGAAATGGGTTGTTCCATTCCCTCTGGATTTTTCTGCAGTAGAACTGTAGCTATCGTATGCTTGGAGGAAAATGAAAAAATTAGGAAATCTTTTGAAAAATCTAGGCTGATTAGGACAGGAGCCTGGGTGAGTGCAAGTTTAATTGATTCAAAATATTTCTTAGCTTCAACAGTCCACTTAGCTCCTACACCTTTCTTCAGCATGTTAGTCATATTTCTAAGGTGTCCAGCTAAGTTGGGAATAAACCTCCTGAGGAAGTTGATTTTCCCAATAAAGGATTGTAACTCCTTGATGTTTCTCGGGTGTGCGATTTGCAGTATTCCCTCAACTCTTTGTGGGTCTATCCTAATCCCTTTCTCAGATATGATGTGGCCAAGAAGCTTACCTTCTTGCAGCCCAAATATAGTCTTTTTAGGATTCAGTGATAGACCAAACCTTCTAAATTTTTCAAACACTCTTCTCAGGTGTTTTATGTGTTCTTCTTTAGTCTTGGAATAGACTGTTATGTCATCCAGATAGATGACAATGAAGTGTCCTATTTCATCTAAAAAATCTATGTCCATTGCTCTTTGGAAGGTTGCACCAGCGTTCATCAATCCAAAAGGCATCTTTACATACATAAAAGTGCCCCATGGAGTGGTAAAGGCTGTCTTGAGTTGGTCTTCTGGGATCACTAAGACTTGGTTGTAACCTGAAAAACCATCTAGCAGGGAGATCCTTTTAGAACCTACTACCCTCTGAAGAATATGTTCCATTTTTGGCAAAGGGTAATTGTCTTTGAGTGAGGCTCTATTAAGATTCCTGAAATCTATGCACAATCTGATCTCCCCTGTTTTATTTCTCACATCCAGTAGGTTTGATACCCAATCAGAGAACCTCGCCGACACAATTATACCTGCCTCATATATCTTCTTAATCTCTTTTTCCACTGCAGGCAATTGTTTTGGGTTTATTCTGCGAAGTTGTTTTTTGAAGGGCTTCTGATTTTCTTTCAATGGTATTTTATGCTGTATGATGTTTGTGTCATAGGCTCTTAAGTCCTCATAGCTCCAAGAAAACACATCAATGAATTCCTTGAATAGGTCAATGTATTTATTTTTCATGTTTGCAGGCAGGGACTTAGCCAATTTGATCATCTTGGGTTTCTCTTCAGTGCCTATGTTGCATTCCTCGACATCAGAGTCTGCATGTTCTATAGTGGGATTTTTATCTACATCATCAAAGTCAAAAAGGTCCTCTAAGGGTGCCAGACCTTGAGGTATGTTCTTATCTTTGGCTTGCAGCACCTCTACTTCTTCACTATCTGCGTTTTCACATTCTTCGTTTGGATTTCCAATATGTTCGTTTAAAGTGTTTATTTCTATATTACAAGGTGTTTCTTCCTCATCTGAGGACTCTTCACTTAGGCAGCTACTGTCAGATTTAGTGTCTGAATCAGAAAATTCAAACTCGTTTCTGCCTACCAGGAAATCTTCAATCTGTTTATCACCCTAAAAGACCTGCCAATATTTTTCATTGTCCGGCACTGCAGGTCTGGATTTGGTTTGAATGATGATCTGTTGGTCACTAGGAGGTTTATGATACGAACTAGCCATGCAGGCTAGTCCATTTGAAATTTCATTCTGACCTCTAGGGACAAACACCAGATCGTATTCCACAAAAGTTTTCAATAGATCCATAGCGTCATTCCTGTATGCCCTCAGTCTGGGATTTTTTGTTGTATATTCACCATTCACCTGTTTAATGATCAGCTCAGAGTCCCCACACACAGTTATCCTAAGGGATCCTAATTTTCTCAACAGGTTTAAGCCTAGGATAAGAGCCTCATAATCTGCAATATTGTTTGTACATTTGAAGTGCAGGTTGCAGGCATGGCTCTCTGCGTAACCACTCTCTGTGTTATGTATCCACACTCCTGCCCCAGCAGTTCTCTTGGTGCATGACCCATCAAAATTCATTTCCCATAAGGTTTCATTCTCGGGTTTATCATCGTTTTGTTCTTGGTGTGGTGTAGGAACTTGCGAAGGGTGACTAATCAGTTGACGACATTCTGTTCCTGGTTCACTTTGATTTTTTGTTTCAGTGCACTGTTCAAATTTCTCTACGTCTTTCTCCTCTGAGTCTAGAGTAAGCATTATGTTAAAGTCCATGGGCTCTGTTTCCTTGGTTGTATCTCTGTTTTTGGACTCTAACACCTCTAAGGATTCATCATTACAAAGGATAAGGAGTTGTTGTAGCCCCTACAACACCCTCCGAAAAAGACCACCATTTCAAATTTTTGGAGCCCCTTAAAACTAAAGAGAAACTATTAAGTTGCCAAGTCGCAAAGTTAAACTATTGATGAAAATCGCGACCTCGCGACCTTGCGACCCCAGGTCGCCAGGTCGCAAGGTCGCAAGTACCCAAATTTAACGAAAAGTGCGACCCAATGACCTAGTGACCTCGCGACCCCAGGTCGCCAAGTCGCAAGGTCGCTGGGTCGCACTTTTCATTAAAATTGGATAATTGCGACCTAGCGACTTGGCGACCTGGGGTCGCGGGGTCGCTAGGTCGCTGGGTCGCACTTTTCATTAAATTTGGGTACTTGCGACCTTGCGACCTGGCGACCTGGGGTCGCAAGGTCGCGAGGTCGCGGTTTTCATCAATAGTTTAACTTTGCGACTTGGCGACTTAATAGTTTCTCTTTAGTTTTAAGGGGCTCCAAAAATTTGAAATGGTGGTCTTTTTTGGAGGGTGTTGTAGGGGCTACAACAAATGGCGATTCACTGGACGAACTCAGAGTCTCTGCTGATGGTTAGTCTTGGCGGGGGGAGGGAGGGGGCTATGTTGAATGTTTTCTTTTACCTTGTGGTTGATATTTCCTAACCTTTGGCACCTAGCTGGGTTGCTCAATCTGCTGGCCTGTTCGGGCGCCATTCAACCAAATTCATTTCTTCAGGTCTCCGGACTGGAAGGGTTGGAGAACTCCAGGCGGCTACAGGGTCTGGTACGATTATTTTGTCCTGCAACACCAGCGGGCTAGGAGAGTGCAACCCCTAGCCTGGATGGCTCAATCCCCATTAAATCTTCTGGGCCCACTCCAAGATCTGCCTAGGCATCCGGAGAAACACCTCCCCAAGTTCGACCCTGAAAAAGGCACCTTAGCTGAAGATCATATCAGCAGCTTCTATTTGTCTCTGCAAATCATGAGAGTCCAGTCCGATGATGTCGCATGTTGACTGTTCCCCCATACCCTCGAAAACAAAGCGGCCACATGGTACCGCTCCCTCCCCAGTGCCTCTATCACTTCATGGGACCAATTCCGTCGCGTCTTCCTGCAAAAGTTTTCAGAAGATAAAACTCCTTCCATGCTTCTCACGGAATTGAGCACCATCAAGTGTCATAAAAAGGAGAAGGTTAAGGACTTCAACCAGCGCTTCGCTACCATACTGCAGAAATTTTCCCCAAACCTAGCGTTGGATGACTCAATCACCATTGACTACTATACCAAGGCTCTCCCTAGGGACATTGCCGTTTTCGTCAAACGTGAAGCCCGCGCTAGCCTTACGGCTAATTATGAGGCTGCTCTCGCCGTGGAGAAATACATTCTTTCGATAGGAGCCATCGATCATGAAGGGAGAGATGATCACAAGCCTAACACCAAAAGAGGTCAGTCCTCCACTCCTAAGAACACTGATAGGGACAAAGATACGTTTGATTTTGAAAGCATGGCAAAAACCCTCAAGCTCTTAACGAATGAAGTCACTGACCTAAGGAGAAAGGGCACAGAAGCCACAACTAGCACTAAACCACCCAAACCTTTCTTCAGAAAAAGTAATCCCAACACCAACAGACCTCCGTCTAACTCGAATACTGCCCTCAATGTGGAAGAGATAGGGAAAGATAATTTATGTTCTTTCCATCAAGCTGCCCACTCTGAGAAAACGTGCCCTCAATGGATTGGCAGCATGACAGCAGTAGTTAATCAACTTTTAGACGACCAAACTCCAGGGGATGTGACGGAGGATGATGTTTCAGATCACGATGAGGATCCGCCCTCGAACGAAGAACCAGGATCCTCTATCCTTGCTTTTGACATAATCCGAGGTGGGGACAATCTTACCTCCATTGATATCAACATGGCAGATACTCCCAAAAAACAGCCCTTGTGGAATTATAGTCTAAGGAGCAAAGGACCTGTTCCCGAGCAATCTTATGAAGACAAGAAAAGGGCTTTTCTAAGGAAAATTCTGCCCCCAGGAAACGGAAAACAATCTGCTCCGGAGATGCCCACCAACAACATTACTCGAACAAGTCAAAAGGGCAAGCTCCCGACAGAATCCTCAAAGACCTCTACCGAGTCTAGCCCTCAACCAGAATCTTGCTATAACATTGTTGAGGATATGAAGAAAAAAAGAGCTAACATTTCTCTCTACGAGCTGGCCCGCATTACTAACCAAAGGGAGCTCATTCTAAAGGCTTTCGCAAATACTTCAGCTACGAAGACTGTGAGCAACACGTCTGCGCAAGCCGGTCCAGATGTACAGTCCATAGTAAACGCCATCAATACCAACTCAAGAGGATCCACACCTCCTTTCCTTTTGTCCTTCGAGATTTTTAACTTCAATTTCCACAACTGTCTAGTCGACTGCGGTGCCTCAACAAACGTCATGCCACTATCTGTCTGTAAGAAGCTAAACATTCCCCGGAGAAGACTGACGCAAAGATCATACATCTTGACAGATCACAAGTGCCAGCCGTAGGAGAGTTGAACAATGTCATCATCCGCCTGTCGTCAGATTCTAGGGTCCATCAATGCATTGACATTGTGATTGTCGACATCCCTGAAGCATATGGCCTATTGCTTAGCAGGGACTGGTCCAGCAAGTTGCAAGGCTATTTCGCTACCGACTGGTCCCACTTGTGGCTTCCTTACAAGGGGCGAAACAATCAAATCAGGGTCGAAAGTGAACCATACATGAAACACACCGTGACTGATTTGGATGCCGTTAATGAACCCATCAGCTTTGCCCAGGAGGAACTTGGCATGTGTTTTCTGGAAGCCATATTCGGATGTTACCAACCCTCTCAGTCTTCCGTTGGTCCCGAGGTCCAATCTGAACTAGCACTAGTCGCGGAGGAACGAGTCACCACTGTTTCACTGACAACAGAAACCCCTCCGCAACCTATTACTCTGAAGGAGCTGGAAAGTGACCTGTGGACCTTGTATTATGACAGATCCAAGACTCATGACGGAGCTGGCGCGGGTTGCATATTGCTTGACCCTCACAAGAATAAGTTCTTAATCTCATGCCGGTTAGAGTTCCAATGCACCAACAACACTGCGGAGTACGAGGCATTGATCCTCGGACTTAAGAAGGCACTGGATTTGAAGGTAAAATGTTTACAGGTAATTGGAGATTCCGAAATTATCACTCGCCAGGTACGCAACACTATTCACTGTTTATCTCCACATTTAAAGGCGTATCAACAAGAGGTATGGCGATTGATTTCTGCTTTTGATGCATTTGGAACTAAATCTGTTCTTAGAATGCACAATGCAGCAGCTGATACTCTGGCTAATGCTGCTGCTAGATTTACCCCCTTAAGGGACGGTTTTTCTATTGAAGTTGTATATAGACCCTCTGTGCCAGAAAACATTTCTAATCTACGCGTTTTTAACGATGATCAACAGATTTTGGACTTTATGTGCAATGCTGAAGTATTCAAGGACGCGGCGATAGATGAGGAGGAGCATGAGCATGCTTTACAGAGAGAGCATGATGAACACAAAGAGAACATTATGCCCAAGGGGGTGGTGTCATTAGAAAAGCTCTTTGATCTGCAAAGCCGATTTCGCAGGCCTCCGAACACCAAAGTGCAAAGTTCCATATTGGCACATCGGCAAGTGAACTTGGGATCAGATGAGAACCCAAAGTTCGTTAACCTCGGCAAAGATTGTAGTGATGAAGAGGCACGGGCCTTCACCCAGTTATTCAGGAAGTATCGCGATGTATTTTCTTGGACATATGAAGATCTACGTACATACGATACCTGTATCATTCAGCATGTAATACTCGTGAAGGAAGGCGTTAAGCCCTTCCAACATAAACTCAGAAAAGTGCATCCAGCTTTGGAGCGAATGATTCTAAAGGAACTTAAGAAGCTCTTGGATGCACGCATTATTTTCAAAGTTCGTCACTCCACGTGGGTGTCAAATTTGGTACTCGTACGAAACAAGTCTGGTGAGATCCGCTTGTGTGTAGATTTCCGAAATCTGAATTGGGCCTCAAACAAAGACAACTACTCGGTGCCCCCCATGGAACAGATATTACAAGTTGTGTCTGGATCTGAGATTTTCTCCCTATTAGATGGCTTCTCCGGCTATAACCAGGTGCTGGTAGCTGAACCAGACAGACTGAAAACCACCTTCCGGACAAAATGGGGAACCTTTGCTTTCAGACGCATGCCCTTTGGCTTGATCAATGCAGGGGAAACCTTCCAACGAGCCATGGATATAGCCTTCCATGGTTTAATAGGGCAGAGCGTGGTGGTCTATTTGGACGACGTCACTGTGTTTTCAAAACGCAGGGGCGATCATTTACGCCACCTCAAGCAAATCTTCGAGAGGTGCAGAAGGTACGGAATATCGCTCAACCCTAAAAAGAGCGTTTTCGCTGTGGCAGAGGGAAACTTGCTAGGCCACATTATCACTAAGCAAGGCATTATGGTTGATCCAGAACGGGCGAAAGCCATTGCTCAGATTCCTCCCCCAAGCAACAAGAAAGCGATGCAATCTTTCCTGGGGAAAATCAATTTTGTCCGTAAATTCATCTCAGATTTCGCCCAAATAGTTAGGCCACTACAGGGAATGATTAAAAAGAATGTTGTATTCCAATGGAATCCCCCAGAAAGAGAGGCCTTCGATAAAATCAAAAGGGCTATAGCTGAAACTCCTTCCCTCCAAAGTCCAGATTTTGATAAAGGTTTCATCCTGTACACTTTTGCTTCAGACTCCTCGCTTGCGGCTGTCCTCACGCAGAAAGATGGTAACAACGATGAATGGCCCATTTCTTTCATGAGTATTGGTTTACAAGGAGCTGAGTTGAATTACCCAGAAATCGAGAAACAAGCCTATGCGGTCTACAAGGCGGTAAAACATTTTAGGCCCTACATCTTGAAAAATCATGTCACGGTTTTTGTGCCACACCCAGCGGTCCGCTCATTTTTCGTGCAGCAAGAGCTAGGCGAAAGGCGTGGCAACTGGGTGGCGTGTTTGCAAGAATACGATTTAGAATTTAAACCGGCACATACCGTTAAAGGACAAGGCTTATGTCAAATGGCCGCGGAGGCTGCAAGTGCTCATGAAATTGAAGAGGAATGTTGGGAACAAGAGATCGACATGTATCAGAGCGACCATGTGCCTCAGCAAAGCATCCCTTCTTGGTATTCTGACATTTCAAGATATTTGGCCCAAGGCACCATGGACCCTGCTCTTACTGCCCGGCAGAAACGCGCAATAAGACTCAAAGCTGCATCTCACCAACTGATCCAAGGTAAGTTGTTCAAGAAACACCACGATGGGGTCCTGTTACGCTGCTTGGAAACCGACGAAGCACAGAAAATCTTAACTGAGCTACATGACGGACCAGCTGGAGGTCATTTTGCCAGAGATACTACTGCCCATAAGATAATGCGCGCAGGATACTATTGGCCTAATCTTTTTAGAGATGCGCATGCATATGTTCGGAAATGCATTCAGTGCCAGAAGTTCGCCAACCGAGAAGCACGGCCAGCCGCCCCTTTACTCTCAGTAGCAGTAGAGGAACCTTTCCAACAGTGGGGTTTGGATGTAATTGGTGAAATCACACCTCACTCTTCTAAGCAACATCGGTATATCCTTACAACTACTGATTTCTTCACCAGGTGGGTCGAAGCAACGCCTTTACGCCAAATCAACGATCAAGAGGTAATAGAATTCCTCACGCATTCCATCATTACCAGGTTTGGCGTACCAACTTCTTTAGTTTTCGATAATGCGACTTATTTCTCATATTTTAAATTATATGATTTTGCACTGGAAAATGGTATTATTCTGAAACATTCTGCAAATTACTATCCCCAGGGAAATGGATTAGCTGAGTCCACTAACAAGAATCTTATCTGTATTATCAAAAAGACCCTGCTATCCCACCAGCGCAACTGGCACAATGCCCTTCACAATGCACTTTGGGCTGACCGTATCACTCCCAAGTCCTCTTTAGGCACCTCCCCATTTTTGCTCGTGTATGGGAAAGAAGCTGTTCTCCCTCCTCATCTATCTCTCCCGGCCCTCCAGCTGTCCCAAGAATGTCATGGTACCCCATGTCCTACCTTGCAGAATCGCATCGACACCTTGCTGAAATTGGAGGAAGAAAGGTAAAAGACCCGGGAAAAGTTTGCCATCCATCAGAGCCGAATCAAAAGATGGTTTGATAAAAAGTCTGCAGGGAACAAAAATTTTGAAGTAGGAGACCTGGTCCTCAAATGGGATAAAGCCCATGAGGAAAAGGGGAAGCATTCCAAGTTCCAAGCACTTTGGACAGGTCCTTTCCAAATTAATGAGAAGATAGGATCCCACACTTTTAGATTGCAAACCCTTGAAGGACGAGTCGAGGTCCTCTCGGTAAACGGGCATGACCTCAAACACTATTTCACTTAGCAGCCCTTAGAGGGCTATCTTATTTTGTACCATAGTTTCTTGTCTCACCTTTGTTTCAAAAAAAAAAAAAAAAGATAAAATAAAATAAAATAAAATAAAAGTTTAAGGAAGGATTTGTTAGAGCCACGCAATTGGCACACTGCAACAGGTTCTACGCTGATGGAAAGCCTTTTCCGATAGACTCAAAGGCGGAAAAAGCTTGCTTGTTCTCCGCACCTAAAGGTAGCATATTACCGAGCTTGAGTCATCAAGCGGGAAAGCTTACCTCGCCAAGTTTGAGAGGGTGTCCGCAAAAGCAAAATGCAGTGTAAATGGTAACCAGACTAGAAGGGAAAAGAGGTACTCTATGCTACGACAGGGTATCTGGGAAAAACCAAAGTCCTCATACCAGACCAGGAACAACCTCTCTGCAAGAAAAATAAGTCGGGATCCCTCATCCGCCCAGGCTAAATTGCCATCTCAAATAAGTGCCATGAGCACATCTAAATAAGTGCCTCAGGCACATTCAAAATAAGTGCAATAGCACACTAATAAAGGGTAAATAATTGAGAAAGCTTCCTGCGCAGAGAGGTGATGTAACGACTCCGCCGGGGTACTGACCAGGCTCGCCGGCAGCGGAGCAACGTTTACGATTCCTAGGCAGTGACTCCGCCGGGACCGAGAGGTTCGCTGGCAGCGGAGCAACACGATGAGGAAAAAATAATCGTACCAGACCCTGTAGCCGCCTGGAGTTCTCCAACCCTTCCAGTCCGGAGACCTGAAGAAATGAATTTGGTTGAATGGCGCCCGAACAGGCCAGCAGATTGAGCAACCCAGCTAGGTGCCAAAGGTTAGGAAATGTCAACCACAAGGTAAAAGAAAACAGTTAGCATAGCCCCCTCCCTCCCCCCGCCAAGACTAACCATCAGCAGAGACTCTGAGTTCATCCAGTGAATCGCCATTTGTTGTAGCCCCTACAACACCCTCCAAAAAAGACCACCATTTCAAATTTTTGGAGCCCCTTAAAACTAAAGAGAAACTATTAAGTCGCCAAGTCGCAAAGTTAAACTATTGATGAAAACCGCGACCTCGCGACCTTGTGACCCCGCGACCCCAGGTCGCCAGGTCGCAAGGTCGCAAGTACCCAAATTTAACGAAAAGTGCGACCCAGCGACCTAGCGACCCCGCGACCCCAGGTCACCAAGTCGCCAGGTCGCTAGGTCGAAATTATCCAATTTTAATGAAAAGTGCGACCCAGCGACCTTGCGACCCCGCGACCCCAGGTCGCCAGGTCGCAAGGTCGCAAAACTCTGGAATCAATAGATTTGCGACCCAGCGACCCGCATTAATTGCCCGCACGTGTGACCTTCTATATAAGGGAGGTCGCCAGGTTGCATTTTACACATTCAGCGATTTGAAAGAAAACGCCTCTGACAGCTCGACTGGCGCGATTTTCCCGGGTAAGTTGCCATTTCCTCCTGCTGTTTCTATTATGATGCATTTCTTACCAAACCCATGTCCCCTTAGGCCTTTAAATTGCCCTTTGTCTGAGCTTTTACATTTTTGAATGTTTTGCGACCCTGTTTTCTCCACAAATGTCCAACCTCACCACATTTCTGGTTCAAACTCTCACAGCCTTGTCCCTTGCTCTTAAAACCATTCCTCAGCTCTGCCTGGACCCAGCTAGCTTTTAAATTTTCAAGAGGAGGGAGAAAAAGAAACTAATGGCTGCGCGCGCGCAAAAAACCCCCCCGGCAAGTCTTATCGCGACCTGCGACCCAGCGACCTACTCGCGAGGTCGCAAAGTCGCATTTTCTTCAGATTTCTGGAATCTACGACCCATCGACCCAGCGACCTAGTTGCGAGGTCGCAAGGTCGCATTTTTCCGATTTTTCGAAGAGTTGCGACCCAGCGACCCAGCGACCTGATCGCCAGGTCGCAAGGTCGCATGTTTCCTCGGTGTTCGTAAGTTGCGACCCAGCGACTCTGCGACCTAGTCGCAAGGTCGCAAAGTCGCGCCTAGACCTCTTCTTGCAATCTGCGACCCTGCGACCTAGTAAACCAGTAGCCCAGTTTTACATGTGTCACAGCTAATTTTCATCACTAAACTGTAATTGGTTTTATATCATCATGTCGTTCTTATCTTGGGATTCCTTTATGAATTTGATAGGTGAACTTCAAGAAGACATAAAGTGCATACCTGTTTTATCAGATTCTAGTGACATGGCACCCTCGCTATCCCGGAAGAAGGGCAAGCAAGTGGTGGAAGAAATTGATGAGCTGGACGTGGTGTCCCCACCCCCAATATACAGGGATACACTATGTACATTTGCAAAAGAAGACAGCATGCGATGGTACCAAGTGTATCATGAGTTCGCCATGCTGGAAGAAGAATTTCCAGAAGATCTCCCAGACCGAGAAATATACTTGGCAGTTAAAAAGTCCAAACTACATCTGGCAGGGGCGCATCCAGCCATATTTCCATGTCCAGAGGTTATAGATTGGATCATACAAAAGACGGATCCCAAGAAGTTTGTGATCCGAGACAGCGAAGGCAGGGCTTTCGCTACGCTCGTAGGCTCGGATGCCCACCTTTACTACTCGTTGCCTCGCCCAGATGAGAATTTCACTCCAGAATGGGCTATTGCTCACGCTATTCCGATAGTTGATACTATTAGACAATGGTGGGAGGAGCCCGAGAAGTTTAAGGTCAAGAAAGACCAAGAATATCCGGTGGCTAGCCTGAGAAAGGTTTATAAATTGGTTGCCGCCATGCTTTGCAGGCTTTACGGGCGCCCGGATTGCTCCACTTTCAGCGGTAGTTGGGCTACTATCATGGAGTATGTGACAACACATGGCACCCGTTTCAACTGGGCCGGCATATTGATGACTTCGATGCAGACCAACTTGAACGCGGCATTGGCCCCAGATGAAGGAATGCCTGCCGAATTTTACATGGCCTCTTACCTACTGGATGTTGTCTGCGCAAGAGTACACTTTGAGGGATGGGCACACAACTGGGATTCCGAGCAGTTGCGTGCAATTCATCTGCAAATCAGGGTATTTTGGGAGTCCAAATACAAACAGGATATAGATCAGATCTCCCAAGTATTTATCCCCTCTCTATATAGACACTTATTTGGCCAAGACGCCCCCTGCTTGTCTTGGCGGGCCAAGGAGACTCTAGTCAAAGTGGCACACTGGTTCCCTTTCCCCGGATATACCTTCATCCGAGTCTTTGGATCTTACAGGGCACCACATGCTATGCCTCGCTTTGTGACAGACAAAATGCTCATTCAGGAGGTATGCTTCCAAATGTCTCAAGGCTTCTCCAGCGTCCTGTCCAAAGGCAAAAAGAAGTCGTGGCCCATGCTACCCCTCACCCTTGGCGCGTGCACAGTTAAAGACTTCAGGGAAGTAGCAGCAGAGGGAGAAGCAGTGAAACGCTATCAGCTTGGGGCGCTAGAACACCGGACATATGACCCGGAGAGAATAGTTCCTGAACACTGCCTGAAAGCTAAATTCAAGTGGACTTATCAGCATATTGAGTGCCCGGCAGAAGATGAGAGAAGGAACTGGTATAACGCTGAGAGAAAATTTGCTCCGGGAGTAGACGTGGGCCAAGAAGATCCAGATGATCAGAGCCTAGAAGACAGAGCTCGTCAGTTGGGAGGTTCCTCCTCCTCTTTACCCAAGAAATCTCGGACCAACACAGGGCTTACTACATCTATCCAACAGAAGGAAGCAGAAGCAAAAGCCCAGCAAGAAAGGGAAAAGAAGATAAAAGAGGATGAGGACGCACGCCAAAAGAGTGCAACGGAAACACAGAAGAAGAAGCAGGCCAAGGAGGCCAGGAAAGAAAAGGAGGAAAAGGAGGCACAGGCCGCAGCAGAACGGGCACTCAAGGCAGAACTGGACAAAGCAGAAGCTGAGCGCCAAAAGAAGGCCGAACAGGCTGCTGCAGCTGAGCAGAAGAAGAAGGCCGAAATAGAAGCAGCAGCAGAAGCTGAACGCCAGCGAAGGGAAGAAGAGGAAAAGAACACAGAAGAGAGGGAGGATGACATGCTGGACGACATCGAGGTAACTCCCCTCGATATACCTCTGGGCAGTACCAAGCTTTCTGATGTTAGATCCCCCAGGGGCAGGAAGAGGATGTATTTGACCTCACCAGACTCACATTCGACCAATTCTCTTTCAAAATCCGGCAAGAGAAAAGAAGGTCACTGGCGCAAAGTCCCTTTGCCACATCCACAATTGCAACAGGCAAAGATATAGTCCTTGATACCAGGACTAATCCTGTAATGATAGCATCGGCGGGTACTGCTTTCACCGCAGCCACGGAAGAAAACATGACCAGGATGAGTAGAGAAATAGTCTCTCTGCAAAATAGACTGCAAGCAGCTGAGCAGCGCGAGCAAAGAGCAGAGCAGGAGAAAGCAGAGTTGAGAGCAGAAGTTCAACAACTCCGAAACCAGACTCCACCGGTAAATGAAGTCCCACTGGCCATTTTCAACGAGTGTGAAGTATTAGAAGCAACCATGAGGCAGGTGTATGGAGAGATGTTCACCATCAAACAAACAGTCACCCCACTAGCAAGAGCATGAGCAGAAACCAGGCAAAAGCACGAGCAGCTCAGGGAGGCCTCACAGGCCTTAGACAGGATGATGGGCTGGACAGTACAATACCTTCAGACACCTGAAAATTTGCCCAAGAGGGATTGGATTCACACACAGGATGCTAAGGTTCAGCTCTGTATGGCTATAAAATCTAAAGACAAACTATCTAAGGACCTGGACAAGGTAATGTCTTCATACAATCACCTGATCAGCGGTATCGACTCGATGCACACTTTGCACCACATTCCGTCTCTTGGGGCATTGGACGAAGAGAAAGCCTGGGAGCAAGTGGATCAGGACATCCAGTCATTTCTGCAGCCTATCAAGCAAGCCGCTGCTGCACCCGAGCCCTCAGCATCTCAAGAACATCTGAGTCAGTTCATTTCCACTCCAGCTCGGATTTATACCAAGCTTGCCTCGCTTTCAAACCAGATCTCGCAGAAAAGGGAAACCTTGGTGCCAAATTCTTTGGAATGCATGCATCGGTTGAAGGAGGAGGTTCCTCTGGTTTCCCCCATAGCAGTAGAGTACCAGACATGGCAAGATTTTCTCAAGGAGCAGCAGATTGACGCCCCTGACCTCAACATTGCACGTCCATCTCCGTAGCCCGGTAGCAGCAAGTCATGAGCAGCAGTTAGAGAGAGGTCGCAGGTCGCACCACCTGGACAAGTCGCAAGTCGCACTGTCTATCCAGGTCACAGGTCGCACATACCAGACAGGTCGCAGGTCGCAACCTCTTCAAGGTCACGAGGCAACCCAACAGGCAGGCAGGCGAAGAGTCGGGAAGCCCAAAGGGCAAGTTTTGTGCTATAAAGCTCCCTACGGGGAAAGTGTTAAGGGCTTTTTCGTTTTGGAAACTCAAGAGCTACATGGCATTGTATTGAAAGATTATACAATTGTGCATATGAATATAGATTATTGTTAAAACACCCTATGGTTATGATGTGTTTTGCTGTGCGAACACTGTGTGTATTCCTTGTACAGTTTCAGAACATCCTATGATTAATGAAGCTGCACTCTTTATGTCATCATTTATGCGTCATGGCTATTTGTGTTGTATCAATGATGTTCATTTTATCATCTGCTCTATTAATGAATGTTAATGAACTATTTTGTTAGCATTTCGTTTTATCTTTCAGGAAGTAAAGGGGTATCTCATCATAAAGAACTATTTCTTTTGTGATCAGACTACCTTATAAGCATTGCCCCGCAAAGATGTGTTGCTAATGACATCTCTTGAGGTGTACGTGCTTTATCTATAATCTTGCTATGCATAGTGCTTGATTCGTGTTTAATACATCAATCCTATATTCTGTATCATGTGAATAAGTGTATGTCCGCAGGTTCAAGCAGGTTCTTTTGAGATCGAAGGGAAGGCATCTTAAGCAGTAGCCGGACCCACACCCCGGACGAGATCCCTACTCCAAACGGTTCAAGGTGTAATTGGGACTTTCTACCGGGGAGATCCCCTACTGTTGGCTGGACAAATTTTCCCGTAAACAGGAGTCAAGGTCTGTATGTACAGAGTATAAAGGTGATTTTTCAGGCTTCTCGGGGCTACTGACCAAGAATTTCATTTGTGCCTCTCTGTACAGTCTTCTAAGTTGGCCAAATATTGGGATTGTGGCATAATCCCCATCCATCTGCATTGTTCCTTGCAGCTTGGATCCCCATGATCTTGACAATAACATGCCATACTTGGGTGGCACATCTACCACCACAACATCCATGACCATACACTTAGCTGGAATCTGGGTAAGGCTCACACATAGATCTTTGATCAGGGCAAGACACTTTACTCTGCTAGAGTCAAATGAATATAGGTCTTTATAGGGACGGGTTATCTCTAGGTCTAATATTTCCAACACTACTTTAGGCATCAGGTTGTGTGATGCCCCAGAATCATGCATTAGATTGTGGAGAATCTTATCATGGATATTAAGACTGATATAAAAAGGGGGCACTACCCCTTCCTGAAACTTTCCTTCTATATTTGGACCAAATAGAAGGCCAGGTTGATCATCACTCAGATTTACAGTGTCATTGTTCTCACCTAAATTTAATGCTTTCAAAATTTGGCCTTTATATACATTCTGAGTGGCCAGCTCAGAGAGTGGGACAAAGATTTTAATTTTTGAAATCTCACTCTCCAAATTGAAAGTGGACTGACTCTTTGGAATGTTCAACTCTGTTTTGTTAGTCACCACCTTAGTGGCTGAATCAGTGTTCTGATTCTCACTATGTACAGTGTTAGAAACTGTTTTATCAGGAGTGCTAACTGTAGTGTTAGTACTGCTTGTTGGTTTACCTTGTTTATCAGTGTTTTGGTTGTACCTTTCTTTGTTCTTTCCGGAACTCTCAGCTGCTGATTTGTTACTTTCAATAGTTGCTTTAGAAGATCTCTCAGGTATTTTCTTGATGGTAACCTCAGAAGCCTTTGGTTTGGCAGTGCCTAAGCTATTTTTGCTTCTAAGTTCATATTGTTCTCTGACCTGCATCATGGCATTTTCAAATCCTAACTTGTAATCTTCAGATTCTAACCATTCCTCATCCCAATATGAGGGTGAAGGCTGATCTTCTTCTGTGTAACAGTTATGGATTGTTTCAAACATGTTTATTGTGGTCCCCTCAGACTCTTCTATGATTCCCTCATCTTCATCTAAAAATTTCTCCTGGAATGGGGGAATAACTTGCTGATCTAATTCTCTTTGTGTGTTGGGGGTGGCATTGTTTCTTATAAAGTTATGGTTCTGGTTATGGTTTTGATTTCTGTTTAGGTTACTAACTGTGACAACCATTTTTTCCATCATTTGTTGTAGCTTTTCCATGTTCTTAGATATGCGGTCATTATTGGGGTCAGATGTGGAAGCTACATTGTCATCTCTATATGTTACCCTTTTCTCAGCTCTCAATCTTGCTTTCTTCTCAATCAGATTTTCCTCTACACTCACTGCTCCCTTTTGCATGTCTTCCAATGTGTTGTAATCCCTCTCCCTAAGTTGGTAGGCCATGTCAGCATCTAAGCCTTCAGGGTATTTCACTAGAACCATACCTAAGGGAGGTTTCATGTGTGGTGGAAGGGCATTATAAACACTGTTAAATCTTGTAGAGTAGGCCTGGACACTCTCTCCTACATTTCTTTTCAGGTTCTTGTATTCTGCTAGGATTTGGAAAGGAGTTGCCTTAACTTCCCATTTGTTTATGAAGGTATGATATAAGGTTGGGAGGTCTTGGATACTATTAGGAGGTAGGCCTTTGAACCATTTCTTCACATCACCTCCTAAGCTCTGGGAAAATATTTTCATTTTGATTGTATCATCATCTATCTCCATGTAGTCAAAAGCATCTTCCATCCCATCTACATGGTGCTGAGTTGTGGTAGACTCCTTTGCAGTGAAGTGTGGGATCTTTGATTGATAATCATTGGGTAAGGGTACTAGAGGCTGAGGTAAAACCAGAGGTGCATACCAGGCTGCCATGATGATGTTTTGATGAAGTAAAGAGTTCACTTGAGCAGCTGGTATATGGATGACAGGGATACTAGGACCAACATAAGCTTGTTGGGCAGATTTAGGGTGGTAGAGCCCCAAGTTTTGAATGAAGTGAATCTAAGGAGGTGTAGACGGAGGGGTCTGTTTATCCCAAAGGTGTTTACCACCTTGAGGTGGTGAACCAAGAAGCTCAAGATCTGGCTGGTCTAGGACACTGAATGACCTAGTTCTTGGTAAGCTGTTTTGAGTGCCTAGGTAAAAAAATGGGTCTGATAGAGCTGTAAAGTCTTCTGGAGCAGAGTTAGCTCTATGGATGTGGCTAGAAATAGTTGGTCTTTTAGGTGTAGGAGATCTCTTGAGGATGCTCTCAGGGTTGTCAACTATTTTAGGTGGGTTTGCGTTGGGATAAGCTCTTGTGTGAATGGTTCTTGAAGCCATAATGCTATTTTCCAACCAAGTAGCTTAACTCTACTTGTTACTTCTATTGTGGTTGATTTTGTTTTGGAGGTTGGTCTTCCAGTGGAGTCTTATGTGAAACCAAGATAATTAGCAGGCCTACTGATCACCAGTGGAGTCTTTTAATCATTTTAGGAATTATGGAGTCGCCAGGTGGAAGGTTTAGGATGTTTCTGGAGGGTACACTGTCCACCACAGTGCTTATGAGATGTCCCTTTTCAAGGATATTTTCACAACACAACAAACTATCACCAGAGATTGACTGGGAGGGAATTTACCAGATATGTCACCTCTCAAAGAGTGTGAGATCGGGAGGGTACCTGGCCCTTTCCAGACTCTGTCTAAGAGTGTGGGAGAAACACAAAAAATGGTATAGAGGTTGATGTGTGAATAGGAGTGTTTAACTGCCAACCTAACCAGATATTGTAGGTTTCTAAGGCTCTTATGATGTAGTAAGGTGAGAAATACTTAAAATTTCCCCAGCGGAGTCGCCATTATGTTGGGGTTCCCATGTTTTGGCCAGATTAGCAAGACCAAAAGATGAGACAACATAAAACCACTCTCAGACCTCAGGATCTAGCCCTCCTGGGTCCAGAGAGGGATCTCTCTATGATATGTCAAAGATATATGACTTTGAAGCTCAAAGGTTAAGGTATTAGGCTAGTTATAAGGCTCGGAGTTTGTTTGTTTGATTGTTTGTTTGGTTGCTGGTTATCAGGAAAGAAGGGTTCAATATAAGACAAGGATGAGAAAAGAGGATTTAGGCAGAGGTGAAGTATTCCAGGGAGCATTCAAGACCATTGGGCAATGGAGTCAGGAAAGGATTTTCTTGCTAATCAATATGCAGGCTTTCAATTGGGCTAGTCATCTAAAGCATTGGATCTTAAAGATGATAGTGTGGCATGAAATGGTAAGAGAGGAGGATACAATAAAGTTTAGAACACAAAGTTAAAGACCTGAGATTAGAGAGAGACTTTGAACTCTCAATGCTTCGGCCTTCAGCTTGAGGGATCTTAGAAAGGCCAGCTGGTTGCAGAAGGATCCTAGTGGACAGGGCTAACTCTAATCCCCAGTGTTCCCAAATATTCCAGCTAAATCCTAACAAGAACATTTAAGAACAGATTCATTTAATTCATACATCAGAGAGCAGGCAATGTCATCCACTACACTGGTTAAATTAACTGAAATCAACTCTTAGATAACACATTTAGTAGAAAAAATCAAAGGCAAGGGGAGCAGAAACATAGGGTACCTAACGAGGGTAAATCCTATGCCAATATTCTGATGCAAGCCAGTAGAAACAAAATGACATGAATTAAAATACAGAGATAGGAAAACATCACCGCTACTTTAGATCAGGATCCAAAGAAATGTGCTTGTCATATTAAATAGCAATACCAGTCAAGTACAACATTGCCAATAGTTGGATACTTAGTCTGAAATCATCTTCCACAGCCTATCTTACAACTTTACACAGAGACTATGTTTCAAAAGAAACAACTTGTAATTCTTTGATAAATGATCAACAACCTTTACAATGAGTTTCTTCATGAATTTAAAGCTCCAATGGAGTAGAGAAGGTAGGTGAAACACTAAATGAAGCATTAAACTCAGAAAAGAAAGAGGGCCGAAGCCCATTCTATTTAAACCTTGTGCATTTATCTCTGGCACTCTTTTGGATGCAAGAGTGGTCTTCTCCAAGCTTCCATTTACTCCTGTATGTCTCTGATGTACTTTGGCTGCAGTACTCTGTAGTACTTCTGGTGAATTAAACAAAAGCGTAGAATCATGACGCTAAGATCTGCCATATTGTGCAACAAATGCTTCTGATAGCATAGGACTGCCGTAGGGGGGGGGGGGGAACTTCACTTGGACACAATGTAGACTGAAACAATAATGTGTGCCGTGTCCTTGCTCAGGAAGAAACATTCTACTGATTTGAAACCTTGATAGCATTGTTTCTGCGCGTTGGACCTTTCATGCAATCCATGATGTCTTTGAACTGGTACCTTTGCCTTCTAAAATCCCTAAAAAAGCTCAAAAATCTTCTATTTCATGCCTCGAGCTCTCTGCTGTTCCCGTACTATCTTTGTTTATGAAATCTAAGATTTAATGGCACCAGAGAGGTTTTTCAGAGTTTGAACTCTGTCCTTTGATGAAATTTACGATGCAGACACCTTTCTGGACATTTTTCTGTAAAATCAGGCTCTAAATTAAGCTCCTTCAGTGCACTATGCCTTTACAATAGCACATATGAATCATGGCGGTTTTCTGCCTGCCTGTAACCTTGCAAAACATGAAAACCTGTTAAGAAAAACACGTATGGAGGTGGTGGATGCAATGGGGATGACGAGAATGGTCATGCAGACTGGGGAGATGGCGGAATAGTGCAGGATCCTGGTGGAAAATGCAGCATAACAGTGGAACATGGTCTGGTGAACGTGGGCGGAGCACAGCCAATTTTTAATGCAAAACCTTTCAATATTTACCTTTGAATGGAATATATAAAGGGATGGGTGACAATGCGACAAAAAACACGTGGACAGATGATGTGGCAGTACGTGGTTAATTTGCGGGCGTGCATTTAATCTGGGCCGTCCGATCTCAGCAGGAGATCAACGGCTGGGAACGCATCAGAGGGCGATGGACAGTAGGCCAGGGGCACAGTTTCCTCGGGTTAACTTCCACGCAACTTCACAGCGCGATCACCGTTGGATGGACGATCGCAGATCGGATGACCGATATGCATATCGCTCCGTGTCTTGTGCTGAACGATAACGCGCGATGGGTGGGCGGTTTTCAAATAGTGCCACTGCCATGCGTCGTGCGATGAGTGGAATCGCTACGAAAATGAAAATAGCGCCCTCCCTCCAAAGTTAGTGCGATAGAAACCACCAGTTTTTGAATAGTGCGCGACTGCGGGGACCACCGGGCGGGTGAAAGACTGACTGTTGATCTGCGGGAAAACGGACGGTGGATGCGTGATCGGAGGAGTGAACGGGTAGAGTAATGGACGCCGCAGAGCTTGCGATGACCATCCGATCGGTGCAGATCAACGGCTCACGACGCCCCCGATAAATATTTGAGATAAGTGCTTTTCGGGCTGGCGGGTGGTTCTAGCACCCAGATCACATGGTGGAGAAGGTTAAGGGGCTGGCCGAAAGGGGATAAGATCCATACCTATGGCAAATATGGTTTTTGGCCCATTTTTAGTCCATTTTCGGGCCAACAAAGGGTAACGATAGGGGAAAGGAAGGGAAATTTGGCCAAACAAGGAGGGTGTGTAGGATGTAAAGGGGACTTTGGGAAGATTTATGGGATTAGAGGGGAATTGGAAAAGGGGAAAACAAAGGTTAAAATGGGTATTTTGCAGGGATACAAGGGTAAATGTAGGCTTTTGGAGCACAATTTTTGTAATCAATGAGACCTTATAGAGGGAGTCAGCAGAGGGAATTTTATCAAAGGCAGAGGCACAGGAGACTTCAAGGATGATGTGTCTTCAGGGGAGATGCATTCCTTGAAGGCTCAAAAACAATTTAGCCCCCTACTTTGCTTGTCAAAAAATTTATAGGGGGCTAACATAGTTCATCTGCTTTCTGTTCAAATTTTACTTTAACTATAACTGATGATGATCCCAGAACCATCAGGGATGCAGTAGATTCAGAGGATGGAAAAATTTGGAAGGAGGCCATGGTTGATGAAATGGCATCCTTGCATAAAAGTGAGGCATGGGATCTGGTGGAGTTGTCAGCTAGAAGGAAGCCCATCAAGAGAAAATGGGTGTTTAAGAAGAAGATGAATGGAGAAGGCAAGGTGGAGAAATACAAAGCTCGGTTGGTAGCAAAAGGTTATTCCCAGGTGCTGAAAATTGATTTTGGTGATATTTTTTCTCCTGTTGCCAAAGTTACTTCTATTAGATTACTTTTATTTGTTGCTGCTGCATTTGATTTTGAGGTAGAATAGATGGATGTGAAGACAAAATTTCACTAGGGGATACGGAAGAGAAGATCTACATGAAACAACACGAAGGCTTTATGGTGAAGGGTAAGAAAGAACTGGTATGTAGGTTGAAGAAGTCTCTGTATGGGTTAAAACAGTCACCAAGGATGTGGTATCAGAAATTTGATACCTATATATGGGGACTTGGCTTCACCAGAAGCAAGGAGGATCATTGTGTTTATTTTAAACTATTTGGTGACCGTGTTATTTATTTGGTCTTGTGTGTGGATGATATGTTATTTATTGGAAATGACAAATAAATTATCCAAGATTTGAAGACCCAACTGTCTTCCAAATTCGACATGAAGGATCTTGGTGCTGCAAACTATATTTTGGGCATGAAAATTAAGAGAGATCGGGAAAAGAGGAAGCTCTGGTTAAACCAAAGGAAGTATGTCAAGACTATATTGTAGAGGTTAAATATGTAGGATAGTAAACCGGTGAATGTTCCAATTCCTGTAGGTACAAAGTTGTCTGCTGAACAGTGTCCCAAGACACAAGAATAAGAGGAGGATATGTCCCGTGTTCCATATGCAAGTGAAGTGGGTAGCCTGATGTATGCAATGATCTGTACTAGACCAGACATTGCACATGCAGTGGGAGTATTGAGCAGGTGTATGTCAAACCCAGGGAAGGAGCATTAGACAGAGTGAAGCAGATTTTCAGATATTTACATGGCACTAGTGATAATGGCTTGTGCTACCAGGGAAGACCAGGATTGGAAAGAGTGTTGCACATTCATGCTTTTGTTGATGCAGACTGAGTTGGATATCTGGACCAAAGAAGATCTACAAGTGGGTATGTGTTTAGCCTATTTGGAGGTGCAGTTAGTTGGATGAGTGAAAGACAGTTTGTAGTGGCTCTTTCAACTACTGAGGTTGAATACATAGCAGCCACTCATGCATGCAAGGAAGTAGTTTGGTTCTAGAGATTGTGTTCAAGTATGGGGTTGGTGCAGAAAGCTATAAGGATAGATTGTGATAGCCAAAGTGAAATTTTCTTAGCTAAGAACCCTTCTTATCATTCAAAGACAAAGCATATTGATGTTCAATATCACTTTGTGAGAGATATGGTTGAAGCTAAAAGGGTGTTGCTAGTAAAGGTGGACACTTTGAAGAATGTTGCAGATGCATTGACAAAGTCTGTGAGCACTCAAAATTTCTCTTGGTGTAGAGAAACAATGGGTGTTGCAAAGCTGGGCTAATGACTCAGCTCTCCTGTGGGCCCCTGTAAAAATAAAACAACAAGTGGGAGAATGTTGGGCTTGTGCTATATTCTTTCCACGACTAATCACGCGTGGGGGGGCGGTAGACCCCTTATCGAGGTCTGGGGCAGTGGCTCGGAAAAAAATTTGGTCCTTATTTTCTGGTGGGCGGATCTGCCCATGGTTTTGTGCATGGTTTTGCACATCGTTTTGGGGTACAATGGTTTTCGGCCCCTGGTATTTTGTAGATCCGGGCAAGGGAACTACGGTCATGTTCTAATCTAGGGTTAATGGATTGGGGTTTATGTATGCTTCGACATGTATATATATGTGTTGTAACACTAAAAGGAATATAATGAAAAATCAAGCTGGTCATCCCAATTTGGGATCTAGGGGAAAATCTCTGTGTTTATCTATTTTATGTTTTATGCTCTCGCTACTGTTTATTTTCTGTTTTCAAGATTCATTTGTAGATAATTTCTGTACAGGGTTAAAACCTATAAACTGAGCATATAGGAAATAGTACAACACTTTCCCAAAGCCATACAAAAAGTGGCTATCTCCATCATAGATGTGGGTCCAAAAATGATCATGAAGCCCAAATAGAGGCTTACCCTGTTGTGGAGCAATGCACTATATAGTGATGGTAAGAGAATTCAAATACTGTGTTATGTTAGCCATCAGTAAATTTTGTCACAACAAATGATGGCTAAATATGTTCTTAAGCCTTCAAGAAGCAATCTTCATGGAAAACTGCTAGTTCTTGAAGCCTTCTCAGTGTATTTTATCTTACAAATCATCTTCACTGCTGTTTCCACAAAATAGTTTTCAAAGAGAGCCTGCTGGTATATAAAGAACTATTTCAAAACCTCCTTTTTCTTCATTCCACCCATTTTATCATTTTACCTAAAAAGGACACTTTCCTCCTTTCTAATCCCTTTTTTCCTTTTTCATTATACTTCATTTCCTCAAAAATCCCTTTAAACTTTGTAACATCCCTCTTATAAGGTTTAAAACCCCTTTCTTATACCTATCAGAACCCCTCATAAAGGTAAAAAACCCCGTTTCGGCCTATTTCCCGACCTTTTGATTTTAGGCCTTAGCGCCTTTCGCTTAAGCCCCTGGCCCCGTTTCCGCCGTATGACCCGGCCCTGTAATTGAGCGCTAAGCGCATCAGCACATCGCATCACTCCGCCACCTCGTTTCATCGCATCACACTTCGCTTCGCCCTTTCCTTCCACTTCTTTATGTTTCCCCCGTCAATGGGATCTAAGCCGTTGATCTCACAGATCTAACGGTCCTGGCTCCGTCGCATCGCCAACGTTCCTTCCGATCATCGCTTACCAAAGCCTCCCCATCGATGTATCCTAAACCGTTGATCTGGCTCCCCTAGATCTAACAGTCAGCGTTGTTTCGTTGTTCCACTGTCCTTTGCCTCTTTCATTTATTTCTACAAAGTCCCGATTTAATTCGGACCATCGATCCTTCTGATCGGATGGTCATCGCTTCATCGCCGCATCGCGGTTCACCTCTCCCCTCACATGATTCATGGCCTTGCGTGATTTCGCGATGCAATCTCCACCGTTGATCATCTTGATCCAATAGCCAGCGCGCCTACGATTTTACCACGCGCATTTCAACCCTGCTTTAATCCCCATCGTTGATCTCGCTTCCGATCTGAAAGTCCTCACTTCATCACAATTTCGCCATCTCCCTGTCCATATGTTTATATTGTGTTTCCCCACTATCAATCTCTTTCGGGATCATGATCTCCCGATCCAACTATTGCTTCAACCATTATTACCGACCTCTATCCAATTACTTAATCTTCAACCTCCGAGTTAATCTCACCGTGGATCTCCCAGATCCAACGACTCACATTGATTCCCCTTTTCTTCCACCTCGCCAGCCTTATATATCCTCCCATTTGATCTGAGCCATCCATTCTAATCCAGATCTGATGACCGTCGCTCAATCTCCTATATCATCCTACCGGTCCCACCCGACTGCGCAAAGGATTTTTATCGTGTTTTCTTTCAATCTCCACTGTTGATCCTCACAATCCAACGACCCACATTCATTCTCGCGCCCATTTCACCCAACCCCTCCGTCATGCGTTTTCAACGCAAAATGGGCAGTTTTAAAGGGACACATGTCGACCTCTTGATCGTATCGCGTCCATTTGATATAATACCACTTACTGCCTTTACCCCATGCAAAAACCACTCGCAGTTTTCTGCAAAACAACTTATCGCCATTTACGCGCCACTATTCAAAATCCCCCGAGTTTTTTCCTGGTTTTGAGAATAGAACCTTTCCCCACATATTTCCCTTCCTCCGCATTTCTCCATAACCTTCGCCAAAGCCCTTTTTTCGCAGCTAAACCACAAACGCAGGATTTTATAACATGTTTGATGTCTTGTGCAGGTTTAATGGTGGTGCTATAACAAAAATCCATCTCACAGTCCAGTAAAGGGACATAGCTGAGGGGGACGATCCTCTGTGGCCGAATTTAGTGCAGAGAGGGACATAAGGGCCAAATCATCAAGTTGTAAACCAGTGCATCATGGGCATTGATTACAGAGTGAGCCCTCCAGTGCAAGCCACCTGTACACAGCAATTAGACGAAGACAGAAGATGATCCAAGAAGGCCTAATGAAGCCTAAAGCACAAATCAAAGCCTAAATCAGTGATTAAAGTGTTTAAGAGAGAAAAAACAGCCAAAGAAAGCCTCCAAAAAACACATCAGCGAGGCTATTTCCTTCTCAACAACCCCTAAGGACACCTGTAGTATGCTTTACCTTTCAAAGACACCGTGACAGCCATCTTGATGACAGAACCTCTTTAAAACTGTCAGAGTAGTTATTGCACAGCCATGGGAGGCCTCAGAACCGAAATATGACAATTACTTTTTCAGAGGTCAAACAAAGTACTTCGGCCATAGTTATATTCAAAGAACACAATTCAGAGTTATTACCAGCCTACCAAATATGCCTCAAAGATAGAAAAAACTAATTGAATGGTAAAATTAGTTAATGCAATGGTCACTAAGCAGAATGGGCATTCGAATACCTCTACCCCTCTGTCTTAACTGATATTTATGATCTTTCCTTCAACACTCTTCCTCTCTCACCTATATGTATTCACGGGAAACTCATTGTAAAGGGTTGGAAAATTGTTAATTGTTGAACTGTTATTGAGTAAGAGTTGTTGATTAGTTGTAATATAGTAGGCTGGGAGGAGAAGTATCAGACTGTATAAAACCATTGGACTCGAGTATGTAACTGGTCTTAGACATCAAATAGACAAGCATATTCACTGGATCTTGATCTAAATCATTGGTGATGTTATTCTTACTGTAATTGTTATTCTCCTTATGTTTCCATTGTGTACATATTCTATGATAAAGAACAACAAATATAGATTAGGATTTACTTCTAAAAGTACCCTAATTCTGACTGATAAGCTTTATCTTTATGTTTTCTTCTAAATGTGTGTTTGGGAATGATTTCAATAGATTATAACCAGTCAAGGAATGTTGGTGAGCCCATATCTTGCTGAGTAGAACTTGAGATGTTGTTCTTGAATGATCTTTTCACTACATGCTAATTAGAGTCCTAATCAAGGAAGTTTATGGTTAGCCCTGTCCCTTCTCTAGTCTTAAAAAGATGTTTTGAAGACTTCCCTTAAGATTATGTCGAAAGAAGGATAGGTTAAAAGTCCTTACTTGATCTTAGGCTACTTTTTATGTTTATCTTAAATGTTTTCTACCCTTGAGAGTATGTCGAAAGTAGGATAGGTTAAAAGTCCTTACCTGATCTTAGGCTGTCCTTTGCTTTCTTATATGTTTTCTTCTTTCACCATGCTTCTTAATGTTCCATATCATAAACTCAACTTAAAAGATCTTCTGATATAGATGACTTGCCCTATGAAAACCATTAAATAGTTTTTATTCAAGTAAACCCTTTTATGACTCCATAGCCCAATGGATTGACACTTTTTCTTAACCTATCTTCCCATGCTGAAACATCCTTCTACTTATGTCCTCCTTCACTTCACATGATGTTCTCAGTTAATGATCCCAACCAAAAACAAACAAATCCCTTATGCTTTATAACTAGCCTAATATCATATCATGAGCCTATAATCATATCATTCTAAAACACATATAGAGAGATCCCTCTCTGAATCTAGGAGGGCTAGATCTTAGGATTCCAAAGTGGTTCTGATGTTTCCTTGTCATTTGGTATGCCAATTTTCCAAATCACAGGACCCCAACATAATGGCGACTCCACTGGGGAATTTTGAAAGGTTTAGGGAAGTCTAAGTTTGTTTATCACTCAGAGTCCCACCGTGATCTCAAACATAATGGTGACTCCTCTGGGGAATTCTGAGTGAATTACATATTATACATCCTTAAGACCTCAAAAGACCCACAAACCTCTTAGATTGGTATTCAATTGTTGGTGGCAGACTGCAACTCATCTCAAAAATTTTGAAATCCTCCATCTGGCGACTCCAAAACTCCTAAAAGACCAAAAGACTCCACTGGTGATCAGTAGGCCTGTTGATTACCCCTGGTTTCACAAATAATCCACTGGGACAACCCACACTACCATTAAAACATTGTGCACACCCATGATTAGGAAACTTTGAGGATTAAGTTTTCCTTGTTAAAGACTAGTTGGCCTCTAAAGATTGTCATATCTGGCTAATTTTCCTTTTTTGTCGGTCTAAAATCAACATAGTGGCCACTCCACATCCCTACATAGCAAAGAACAAATCACTCCACTAATAGAAGACTCTAAAAAATTTGCAAAAATGCAATCAATTTCCATAGCAGAGCTTCGTTATGAAATATCAAGTGAACTGGCAGAACTTGAATGTGAGGACCTTCCAAAGGTTATCCTTCTCAGCTCAAAATTCAATGTTGAGGTTAAGAAAAATTTTCTAGAATTTGTAGTTGAAAGATATGAAACTGAAATTGAAATGTTGAATTCACAAGATCAGTCATACCAATTCAGGGATCCCAGAGCATTTTTGGAAAGGCTCCCTCCCCTTAAGCAAGAATAAATTTCACTACCTTTTGATGTGCAGGAAAAGGATGATTGTGCTTTCAAGAGCCACACTGAAGATGTAGTGAACCAAGCTGTCTGGGATGCAGAAAATCAATCAGTCATGGAAGGCCCAAAATAAGAAATCCCACATCAGATTTTTATTGATCCTATATTAGAATACATGGAGGTTCTGATGGACTCAAATTCACAAGCATGGATTCTTTGCAAAATCCCAACGCAGCAAAGGCTGTCACCATCTACAGTGACCTTGATTTTAAAGACTCATATTCAAAGAATACCATGGTTATCTCTAACAAGCGGTCTGATGTTCTACTCAAGTTTGTTACCAATCAAATGGCTGCACTATATCTGCCTGCTCAAAGAGATGAGCAAAGACCAGTCATGGAACCATCTGATTGACTGGCGTATTGAAAAAGAGAATTTTTCAGCTAAACATGTAAATATTTAAGTTATATTAGGGTAGGTAGGAATGTCAATAAAGCTCAACCTGTGAGCATTTAGTTAGTTTTTTGTTTTTTTCTTTGAAAGAAAAATTGAAAAAAAATACAAAAACAATAGAAAAAGAGAAAAGAGGGCAGATATAAAAGAAGAAAGGTACAACCCCATACCAAAAAAGGAAAAAAAAGAAAGAGGTAAAGGAAAATATGAAAGTGTGCAAGCCTAAATTCCACTACTTGAAATAGCATTGCTATTTAGTCATACAGCCTAATCATGACTAGATAGGTTTCAATTTACTGCTGATAGGTTAGTGAATCATATTTGCCAAACAATTTAATCTTGGCTTATCAGTAGACTAGATTAGGATAGAAAAGAATGGTTCAAACATGCTCAAAATCTGAAGCAAAGAATCAAAAGAAAAAATGGCTCTAACAAGCTCAAAACTTGAGCCAAAGAAAGGAAAAAGAATGGTTCTATCACGCTGGAAACTTGAACTAGAAAAAGAAGAAGAAGACAGCTCAAAGAGATCAAAACCAGAGCTGAAAGAAAGAAGGAAGGACTCTCATTGTTTTCAGATCTTGAGCCTTCCAATTTTTGTTCTACTTTCATGCAAATAAAGATCTATGAGCAGTCTGTTTTTGATGTCATAGCCATCACAACAAATTAGACAGCTTAATCCTGGTTTGAATGTGTTTTCAATTTATGTTTTAGAATGTAGAAAATGTAGATTTGTCAGACAATTTAATCCTGACAGATAGTAGATTAGGTAGAGAATTTTTGAGTCCAACTATTTAATCTAGACTCATGGAAGTTATAAGGGTAGATTTAGATTATTTTTCTTGCTTTCAATAAAAGAATAAAATGTTGATGTCAAAGGGTTTGCAAGTCCAAGTGCACCCTGTTGAAGAAAAAATGTTAGGAAAGTAGGCTGTGTAGGTAGTTGTTTGGGAGAAATTGATTTGTTATGATGTAATGTTGATCATCTTTTCAAACAGTGTGTTCAAAGAAGAAAGAGGATTGTCAAAGCGCAAGACATTGATCTACATTCCAGAGATAAATTTCTGAGGTTCTTGACACCTCAAAGGAGCTTCCATCCCCAAGTGGAGCCACTATTAGCCATCAGTAAATTTTTTCACAGAAAATGATGGCTAAATATGTTCTTAAGCCTTCAAGAAGCAATCTTCATGGAAAACTGCTAGTTCTTGAAGCCTTCTCGGTGTCTTTTATCTTACAAATCATATTTACTGCTATTTCCACAAAATATTTTTCAAAGAGAGCCTGCTGGTATATAAAGAACTATTTCAAAACCTCCTTTTTCTTCATTCCACCCATTTTATCATTTTACCTAAAAAGGCCACTTTCCTCCTTTCTAATCCTTTTTTTCCTTTTTCATTATACTTCATTTCCTCAAAAATCCCTTTAAACCTTGTAACATCCCTCTTATAAGGTTTAAAACCCCTTTCTTATACCTATCAGAACCCCTCATAAAGGTTAAAAAATCCCATTTCGGCCTATTTCCCGACATTTTGATTTTAGGCCTTAAGCACCTTTCGCTTAAGACCCTGGCCCCATTTCCACCATATGACCCAGCCTTGTAATCGAGTGCTAAGCCCATCAGCACATTGCATTGCTCCACCACCTCGTTTCATCGCATCGCACTTCGCTCCGCCCTTTCCTTCTACTTCTTTATGTTTCCCCCGCTGATGGGATCTGAGCCGTTGATCTCGCAGATCTAACAGTCCTCGCTCCCTCGCACCACCAACATTCCTTCCGATCATCGCTTACCAAAGCCTCCCCGCTGATGTATCCTGGACCGTTGCTCTGGCTCCCCCAGATCTAACGGTCAACACTGTTTCGTTGTTCCGCTGTCCTCTAACTCTTTCATTTATTTCTGCGAAGTCCTGATTTAATCTGAACCGTCGATCCTCCTGATTGGACAATCATCGCTTCATCGCCGCATCGCGGTTCACCCCTCCCCTCGCACCATTCATTCCCTTGCACGATTGCATGATAAAATCTCCATCGTTGATCATCTTGATCCAACGGCCAACACGCCTCTGCTTTTACCACGCGCATTTCGAACCTGCTTTAATCCCCACCGTTGATCTCACTTCCAATCTGACGGTCCTCGCTTCATCGTAATTTTTCCATCTCCCTGTCCATATATTTATATTGCATTTCCCCACTATCAATCTCAACTTTTGATCCTCCTGATCCAATGGTTGGCGCTCAATCACATTATTATTGACCCCTCATCCACCATTTTTAATCTTCGATCCTCCGAGTTAATCCTCACTGTGGATCTCCCAGATCCAACGGCTCGCATTGATTCCCCTTTTCTTCCACCCCACCAGCCTTATATATCCTACCGTTTTATCTGAGCCATCCATTCTAATCCAGATCCGATGTCCATCGCTCAATCTCCTATATCATCCTGCCGGTCCCACCCGACTGCGCAAAGGATTTTCATCGTGTTTTCTTTCAATCTCCATCGTTGATCCTCACAATCCAATGACCCGCATTCATTCTCGCGCTGATTTCACCCAACCCCTCCATCATGCATTTTCAACATGAAATGGGTGGTTTTAGAGGGACACATGTCAACCTCTCGACCATATCGCGTCCGTTTGATATAATACCACTTACCTCCTTTACCCCGCACGAAAACCACTCGCGATTTTCTGCAAAACCGCTTATCACCATTTATGCGCCACTATTCAAAATCCCCTGCGTTTTTTCTTGGTTTCAAGAATAGAACCTTTCCCCACATATTTCCCTTCGTTTGCATCGCACCGTAACCTCCGCCAAAGCCCTCTGTTCGCAGTTAAACCAAAAATGCAGGATTTTATAACATGTTTGATGTCTTGTGCAGGTTTAATGGTGGTTCTATAACAAAAAGCCGTCTCACAGTCCAGTAAAGGGACATAGCTAAGGGGGATGATCCTCTGTGGCCGAATTTAGTGCAAAAAGCGACATAAGGGCCGAATCATCAAGTTGTAAGCCAGTGCGTCATGGGCATTGATTACAGAGTGAGCCCTCCAGTGCAAGCTACCTGTACATAGTAATCAGTTGAAGACCGAAGATGATCCAAGAAGGCCTAATGAAGCCTAAAGCACAAATCAAAGCCTAAATCAGTGATTAAAGTGTTTAAGAGAGACAAATCAGCCAAAGAAAGCCTCCAAAGGACACATCAGTGAGGCTATTTCCTTCTCGGCAACCCCTAAGGACACCTGTAGTCTACTTTACCTTTCAAAGACACCATCATAGCCATCCTGATGACAGAACCTCTTTAAAACTTTCAGAACAGTTATTGCACAGTCATGGGAGGCCTCAGAACTGAAATATGACAGTTACTTGTCTCAGAGGTCAAACAGAGTACTTCAGTCACAGTTATCTTCAAAGAACACACTTCGGAGTTATTACCAGCCTACCAGATATGCCTCAAAGATAGAAAAAACTACTTGAATGGTACAATTAGTTAATGCAATGGTCACTAAGTAGAATGGGCATTCGAATACCTCAACCCCTCTGTCTTAACTGATATTTATGATCTTTCCTTCAACACTCTTCCTCTCTCACCTATATGTATTCACAGAAAACTCATTGTAAAGGGTTGGAAAATTATTAATTGTTGAACTGTTATTGAGTAAGAGTTGCTGAGTAGTTGTAATATAGTAGGCTGGGAGGAGAATTATCAGACTATAGAAAGCCTTTGGACTCAAGTATGTAATTGGTCTTGGACATTAAATAGACAAGAAGATTCATTGGATCCTGATCTAAATCATTGGTGATGTTATTATTACTGTAATTGTTATTCTCCTTATGTTTCCACTGTGTTCATATTCTCTGATAAAGAACAACAAATATAGATTAGGATTTACTTCTAAAAGTACCCTAATTCTGACTGATAAGCTTTATCTTTATGTTTTCTTCTAAATGTGTGTTTGGGAATGATTTCAATAGAGTATAACCAGTCAAGGAATGTTGGTGAGCCCATATCTTGCTGAGTAGAACTTGAGATGTTGTTCTTGAATGACCTTTTCACTACATGCTAAGTAGAGTCCTAATCAAGGAAGTTTATGGTTAGCCCTGTCCCTTGTTTAGTCTTAAGAAGTTGTTTTGAAGACTTCCATGAAGAGTATGCTGAAAGTAGGATAGGTTAAAAGTCCTTACTTGATCTTAGGCTACTTTTTATGTTTATCTTAAATGTTTTCTACCCTTTAGAGTATGCCAAAAGCAATATAGGTTAAAAGTCCTTACTTGATCTTAGGCTACCCTTCGTTTTCTTATATGTTTTCTTCTTTCACCACGCTTCTTAATGTTCCATATCACAAACTCAACTTAAAAGATCTTCTGATATAGATGACTTGCCCTATGAAAAACCTTAAATAGTTTTTGTGCAAGTAAACCCTTTTATGACTCCATAGCCCAATGGATTGACACTTTTTCTTAACCTATCTTCCCATGCTAAAACATCCTTCTACTTATGTCCTCCTTCACTTCACATGATGTTCTCAGTTAATGATCCCAACCAAAAAAAAACAAATCCCTTGTGATTTTTAACTAGCCCGCTATCATATCATGAGCCTATAAGCATATCATTCTAAAACACATATAGAGAGATCCCTCTCTGAATCCAGGAGGGCTAGATCTTAGGATTCCAAAGTGGTTCTGATGTTGCCTTGTCATTTGGTATGCCAATCTGCCAAATCACAGGACCCCAACATGTTAGATAATCAATAAATGAAAAAACATAATTATTAACATGTAGTTTGAGTAAACTAATAATAGGGTTCATGAATGATCCCTCCATAGTGGTATGTCATACTCCTATAAAGAGGAATAAACCTTGTGCTGCATGAAGATATTTCTTCTTATGCTTGGAAATCCAAGTCAAGAAGATCATATCATGGTAATAGATGTCTCGATCCACTACTCCATCACTCTCATCTCCTACTTGTTCATCAAGTGCATAATATGTGAAGTGATCCTGGGAACACTCCATCAACAACCCCAAGCCCCCAAGTGATAGCATTTTTGGCCTTTGTGACAAGGCTCCTGTCATCTCATAGCTCCATCCTTTGACATACCACATGTCAAATTCATCAATCATAATAGTTCTATATATGGGAGATTCATCCCAAAGTGGAAGTACCTCTTGATCCTCCAAGGCTAAGGAGTAGCCCCTTTGCACCATGATAGTGCCATCACCTACTCTTGCAACATTATGCAAAGTATGGAAGAAAATCAGTCCATACTCTCCCAAGAACATCCAAAGCAACAACAACTCTTTCTGCCTCCCCACACTACCCCCATATAAACCATGGAGCCACAACATGATGATTGACATCAAATATATCACATCATCTCGATACACCCAAACTCGTTGCTGCCATATGATGCAAGTTCCCTGCCAAGGTCCCTCCACCAACCTACTCTTTGAAATAGAATTTGTCATATGATGACCAAAATCTTTCAAGAGTAACCAATGCAGCCTTTCTTCCTGCTTCCCTGTGTCATAGATCTGCAGGTGACTTCCTAGCCTCTTGCTCATCAGCATCACCCAACCAACCAATGGTGAGTGTCTATCATCATGCTCAAAATTGGTATTTCTTCAATGGAGAATACCATCCTCCCACATCAGATTTATATCTTTTCATTTCATGGGATGTCGAAATGCAATCTCCTGGAGATCTCCAAATGAAGACCACTCATCAATGACCAAGTTGGCCTCAAATAAGTGGTAGGAAAAAAATTCTCATCAAAATGTGAAATTCTCATCAAGAAGTCCCTATCATAATGATAGAAGATGTCATCCCTCATAAGATGCCCTTGGTCAATCCATTTCCTATCCTTTGCTATGCATGTAGAAAGGTCATTAGAATGCTCAAATAATTGTTGGGCCCTAAACCCATCACCACTGCTCAATGACAGCATTGTTGATCTCCATAATGGTGCAATTGCTATCTCAAGATCATGCCCAATGCTGAACACATAGTTCTGCATTGTATGGTTCAATACAATACTCATCCCATCCTCCAAGAATCTACACTCCAACACCAAGAGTTGTGTGCAGCTCAACAATGATACACTAGGATGATTGTATATCTCCTCCTTGAACAAATCAGGGCTGCTCAGCGCAGTGATAGTCTGCTGTTCCAAATCAACAATTTACTTTGACCCTAGGTCATGAAATGGTACATTCTCAAAATCCTCCATATGATGTGTTGAAGTAATAAAAAATGAAAACATGTGCATACCTTGGAAAAGCTTGGGAACATCTTGTACTGCTACAAGGGTTCCTCCTTTTGGTGTGATGGCTTCCCCAACTAATGATGATGATGGCTGCTCTTCCATGGCTACATCAACAATGGTACAAGTCTCTTCCTCCTCATACATCTCCAGAGTAGTGCATGGGATCCCATATGTCAAGAGATAAAGATCACTTGGCAAATATGCAAGGGTTCTTTCTCATGATGCAAGTGCTCCTGCTGCAAGTGGTGGTGAAGGCTTCTTCTCCTCTTATTTCTTCTTGTCAAACTTCTTGATCAAACTTTGAGTAAAATCTTCATATGAAATTACTTTTGTATGATTCAAATGGTTGAACCACCAAATGTTTTCTTCACCCTCAAGGTGCAGCGTTGCAATCTCAACAACTTCTTTCTCTGCTATTGGATGCAGCACGAAAAATGCATCCAACTTCATTCCCCAAGCCCGTGTTGTGCATGACAATGACCCATCAAAGGTAGACAATAGAAGTCTATTTTCCTCTTTTCTTCTATTGCTGCAAGGTCTCCTTTCTTCTTTGAGATAAATGAAATGTGGGAGAGTTATATTCTCCTTTAAAGCTCTAGGTTGACACTTATATTCTGCAAGATACTCGCTTATAATCTCATGATCTAAGTGTTCTCCATCTCCATGCCTATCGTCTTCAAAAGAAAAGGGCATAACATGTTTCTTTAGAGCTCTATGCAATACCATATCTTCTTTTTGCTAATAGGAAGTACATGGACCTTCCTCATATGGAAACCCTAATGTGGTTTCACTTCTTTTCTCCATTTTTCTTTGCTTGACCTCCTTGGTGAGCTCCTTCTTAGATCTGAAAAGAGATTAGATAAAACTCATTCTCTCCATCATCTTGATCTCTTTCTCCTCCTTCTTAATCTCCTGATAGCATAATGGTTGAGATCCATAGGCTAAGCCAAGATTATGCTCTGATACCACTATAATATTCCCAAATGGGGAAGAAAAAATATATGAACACAATAATGGAAACCACATTGAATAAATCAACACACCATGATATGATAAAAATGTACAACTCTCTTATTAAACATATCAGCAAATAATAGGCACAAGATCTTGAGGATATAGTCAGTCAAGCAATACAAAACAAGCCTCCACGAGCAAATATGTTAATACATGAGAAATAGCTGCCATACAAATGCCCTGAGATATGAAAGCGAAATTTTAGGGCATAAAATGCTGCATAAATATGGTTCAATATAGATATGTTGTTATAAAGCTAAAATAATGCTACGAGTGAAGATCTAGCCTCCTAGACACATTTCCAAGAGAACCCGGGAAGGGCTTCCAGAAATACACCCAAATACAAATGGTGATCTACAGCCCTAGGGTTGAAACATCACTACAATTGAAGCTCTTGAAATATAAGGCTGAAAATAATATGGATCTGATTTAGATCTTCTCCAAAGTTATCCTCCAATGAAAGGCTGAACCCTTCACCTAACAGATAAAAGAGCCAATAGATCCTCCTCTGAAGTTGCCCTCCAAGATAATGCAATTCCAGACTGAAATTTTGCTGTAAATGATGGGAATTGGTTGGCCTGGTGCCAAATATCTGAAATGTGCTCAGAATTCCTCCTTGCTGATCTATCAAGAGAAGGAATCTTTCCTCCTATGAAAAATAGCTCAGAAAGTGGGTTTCTCAATCCTCCACTGCAACACCCTGTAACACAACAAAATATTCTACAGAAAATGCGTTTTAGCTGAAGATTGAAGCTTATCCCTAAGCCTAAGTGTGGAAATGAAGTGCAATACTCCTCCAAGAGGCCTCTCAAGGAAAGATATGGGATTCCCGCTCGAGAACACCTGGTGCTAAACATCACAGCAATCTCAACTAAACAACTAAAGAATGAAAGAAGTCTAAACATACCGCATACAAAATAATAATCCAAAACATAACCTCCTATGGTTGCCATCCTCTTCCTTATAAAAAATGTGAGCCTTCTCACCTTGGGTCCCACTCATTAGGGTTTCCATCATCATGTAATCAATCTCCCTCTAAAACTGCATTGTCTCACCGTTAATGCCACTCCTCCATAACAATGATGTTTGATTTAGTCAAATTTAACCTATTCAACATGCTCCAGCCCCTTTTCACACCTAAGGGTCTTCAATCAAGCTTTTATATGACCTCCATTCACACTAGGAGTGTCTTTTATTCCTACTAAGGATATTTATGGGTCTCCATACCCTCTTATTCCTCTATCTAAGAGAAACATCAAAATTTAATATTCCAATTAACTGTATACTAATTTAGGAATATTGCAACAAGAGGTGCTTCAACAACAAGAAATTTGTTTAGTCCCCTGGGGCCAACTTAATTGACAAGCATCGTGAAAATAAGTGTTATGTACCAAGGGATTTGAGGTTCAAATCCCATCGAAATAGTCGTATTTGTGGAAAGAACATACATAGGCACCTAGGGGTTATAGTGGAAATGGTCAAAATCGACCCTAGGTTGGTCTTTGTTAGAAACTAGGACACTATTGAGAAGGGGAGTGATTCAATAATGTAATTAAATTATACAACTATTTCCCAATTAATCTTTTCAATCCACTTGACAACCCTTCATGTAAGAAACATCATAAATCAATCATGTGAAACACATAAAAACATAATAATTAACATAAACATATGCAACATATAAAGGTATACATATTCTTCTTCATTCCTTCACCCAAGGCAAGCTTTTACAAGTTTTTACATCACTTCCCTGCAAGCTTCTACATTCAGATAATATAATTAAATTATACAAATATTTCCCAATTATGTTTTTCAATCCACTTGACAACCCTTCATTTAAGAAACATCATAAATCAATCATGTGAAACACATAAAAACATAATAACTATCATACACATATGCAACATATAAAGGTATACATATTCTTCTTCATTCCTTCACCCAAGGCAAGCTACAACAAGTTTTTACATCACTTCCCTGCAAGCTTCTACTTTCGGGTTTCTAAAGCTGCCACTTGAAGGAAGCTACCACTCCCCAATTTATCAGCTACCACTGAAATGAGCTACTACCCCTTGTTTTATTATCTACCATGGAAAGGAAAATCCTACTCCCCAATTTATCAACTGCTAATGAAAGGAGCTACTACCCTTGACTTATCAGTGCCAACTAAAAGGAGCTACCGCCCCTAATTATTTACCAACCACTACTGGAAGGAGATACAACCCTCGAAATGCAATTTTCCACTTGTTAGCCATGTTTATCTATCTTTGATACTACTTTCAAACTTAAATAAAAAATATTTTATTGCTTCAAACATAATTTTCCCTACTACTATACCTCAATGCCTTCCTTGCATAGATAAACACTTTTATTGCTCTCTTAAAACACCTCGTTGTTTACATACCTCAACCACCTGAAATCACCATTAAAACACCTTCAATTCCTTAATCATTAACCTATGTTTCACCACTAAATCCCTTTTGAGATTCACCTAAAATATGATGCATTCACACCCTGATGCATCTCAGAATAATACCTTCTTCATTGATACAATTGTGCTCATAAAGGATTTGGGCTGATATTGTTAGTTTTAGAGATTTAGTTAAGTTTAGCTCTTTAACTTGCATGGATTCATATTTTCACTCATTTTCCACTTTTGTTAATTTTTCTTTATGTCTTCACGATGTCTTTAATATTTTCTATTCTTGTTTTGAGGTAAGAAATTGAGTTTAACTACTAATTTCCTCAATTCTGGATTTTTACATGGTTTAGCAATGACTTTCTAAATTTGGTGAACTATCAGATTTAGCCAAAATCTCTAAATATACCGTAATATTTTCCATGCCACCAACTTTGTTGCCAATTCACTCATGCGTGCTATCACAAGTTTAACACACTACTAGTTATGTGACTAAACCTCCAAAGTTGCATAAAACACCAAAATCATGAATGTGGATCGACTAGTCCTCAGTGCTAAACCACATGCCTCAAGTGCTTTGATATAAGCCCGAAGGCCCAAGTGATTACACCCTTGATATGCCTGCAATGCATTGTAATCAACTCAAAGGGCTCAAATTCATAACATGTTAATTTTTCATATTGTTATATGTTGTATCAATTACTTTAGCCCAATTCAATACTTAAATTAACAATATTTCCAATTAGAATCAATATTTCCATTCATCAACAGTAATTTAAGATAGAAAATTAAATGCAATGACAAAAGAGACAATCAACACATCAATAAGAGACACCAAGTTTAGTAAAAAAACAGGAAAAACCCCACTAGGGGGAAAACCCTTTGAAATTATTCTTCTATTAGATTGTCATAAAATGTTAAACAAAGAGTAAAATGAGCCCAATACAATATCATTCAACAAAATAACCCAAGAACAATCAAAAATATGTTTCTAGCATCAAATTATATCAGAGAAAACTTTTCCTGTCTGCGATCAGTTGCGGTCAACTACGGTCTTCAATCAAATCTAAGTCAAACTTCCAGGTCACATGCAGGAGGAGCAGTGCAAGCGACTGAAGGCTTCCAGTCGCACCCTTGAGCTTGCAAGCTAGGGGTTGTGGTCAAAATTTCGCTGTGACGTGTCTGTGACTATAACCCAAAAACCCTAAAATAGATGTGAGACTCGAACCTTGTAATTTCAGACCTTTGTGAACTTCTTTTATCGTCCCAAACTTAGAGCTGTGTGAACCAATCAAATGAGAAGAGAAGAGGAATATGCTTGGTGATGTACAAATGACCTTGAGGTCAATTGTATTTATAGGCTTCCAAGGGTGACCAATTTCTGTTAGGGTCGACGTGTCCAAATGTGCATATGTGGGATTTCCTTCATAAGTGCACTTTCCCTTATTTGATTTGAGTGATATTTATGTTGATTTTGGTCCTCTCTAAAAAAGGAATTCAATGAAATTATAATATCATCAAATGATTTTGTTCAAAGTGGATTTTTATCGTAGTTTCATATTTTAACACTCCCTCTCAACTAGTGAATATTCCACCCATCAATACCTTACCATTGATCAACATGTCATCCTGTCATCATATGTCCTATCTCTTATCAACTCTATATGCTAAAAAATTCTTGAATCTAAAGAAGAAGAATCATCGAGGAGAAAAAGATACCACCCTCTACATCATCATAGAGCATACCTCAGTCTGAAACCATGTCGGGGAGTACTTCTCAACCCATAATCTCACGATGGAGCTAAATATATCTGACCCCATATCGAGCAATAGGTGGCGTAAGGGTATGTATCTCAACTCATCCTATTTCCTACCAATCTTCCCAACAATGACCCTCAAGAGTCCTGTGGAAAAACAATTTCTTCATAATCTGAGCTTGGGTGATATTCCTGACTTACCAAAAGATAAGGATCACACGCCCCTTAGCCTCCTCAACCCATTGGCCAGATAGGGAGGGACAATACCAACAAGCCCAACTTGTGTGTATGATTCCAACTAGGGTATACTCTGCAAAGATCGAGATAGGAGAGTGTGATAATTTCACTACTGAAATCCTATTGCAGTAACTTGTATTATTTCTCCTAATTTTGAATTATTTTAACAATTTATCTTCTATGAAAAATATAGAAATAAACAAATTGAAACCTTCACAAATAAAATTATGTGGAAAATAATAGCGTTGGAAACTGAGAAATTCTAGCACACACATAGCAAAAATATGACACAATTATTTTTGGACAAATGTCCTCAGAAAAACCAAATGCGAGAAAATTGGTGCAAAAATTGAAAATTTTATTATTATGCAACAGTGAGAAATGCAAAGTACAATAATCTAGATGCCAAATCTCTCAATCCTTCATAGAAATATTTTGGCAAAAATCTAGTGAGGAATTTTACTTACCCCAAAGGAAATTTCGGCTCTGAAGAGTGGCCTATGAAACTCTCTATAAATTTCCCTGCAACACCTTCTGCGTGGACTCTGCACAAGCTCTAATCCATATGACCTAGATCTCAAATTGATCTACCTCTTATTCTTGTGACATACTCGGGAAACACTTCTCACAACCTCCGCAAAATTATTCGGCCATCGAAACACTGAAATGACTTCCCGAATATGCAAATCAAATTGTGTAATATTCCCAATTTTATACAAGATAATTGGAATATTAGAGTTCTTAATTTTCATAATTAAGTAAGTAAATAAGAGGGTGGAGGGACCCATAAACCCCATATATGAATAAAATCCACCTTTTATGTATGTATGTGGATATTTCAAATCTAGATCTACATTATGGAGTAGTGGAGCAACTTCTTAAATGAAGGAAGAGTGGAGATCATGGATCTTAAATGTAAAATCATGAGGATCTTGGAGGAGGTCAACTAAGATCATAGTGCATTCAATGTAAGATCATAAAGCACTTATGATGAGATAGTGGAGGAAGTGGTGTATCTAATGCACACATGATGGGGAGAGTAGGAATTAAATGAAGACATGATGGAGATCATGGAGAGACAACGTAGTCTTCATGGAGGCTAGTGGCCACATGCGCAACACAGTTGTGAGGTGGGCCAAGGCTATGGAAGGTTCATAATCTATATAATGAAGATGAATGCACAATAGAAGGCTGAATTTAGATTATTATTTCTGATCTCTTTAGATATAGATTTTTCGGTTGACATTTTTATGCACACTTATGTTGTTTAGCTAAGTTTGCAGTGTTGTTTAGCACAGGGTGTTTCTGAGCTGAAATCCCACCCTTACCCATGGGGGACATCGAGTGCCTACTCTGGGAAGGTTTCTATTGATCTACATTCCTCATCAGTCATTGGTGCCACCTTCAGGAGGTTGTTTCTAGAATTACATCTCGGAAACCGGTGGAGGATTCATCCTTCCACTTGTGCTTCATGTTCATCCTTTTAGGAGCAGCAGATCTATATCCAGCATTCAGGCCATTGTGTTTTACCTCCATGCAGCAATAATACCCTCAAGGATTTCACAGTCCAATCTTGCAGATCTAAAGGAGGAAGGAATGTTTTAGCATTTCAGCTGGAAATCCTGTGAGGGACCATCTCATCACTTTGCATTCATTGTTTCCACCATTTTTGAGCTGATTTGACATATCTAGCAGCAGGCTTGAGCTCGTCCCTCCTTGAAAACACAATTTTTTTGAAGTTTTTTATCATTCAACAACTATCATCTGTGGAGGAGGAAATAGAAACTAGATCTTGAGCTTCTAGCTTGAGGATCTAGTGAAGGGATCAACCCTTCTTGCATAGGTTTGATTGTGTGACATATTGAAGCCATCTATTTGTTAGATATAGCTTCAGATATGCATACCCATCAGTGTATATGTGAATCCATAAGAGGGTGATTTTCTTAGATTGATAGATCTGGAAAATACTTTCTAGGTTATCTTGGGTATCCATCATAGAGCCCGAATCTCTATTTTCAGCATCATCGGAGCTCCAAAAATGCCTAGATCTAACTTTCTATTTTTCCAGAAATTGCAGTCCCAACAGTTGTAGCAGGGACAATGCAGTTTTCCTTCCAGCAGTCCAGCAGTTACACAGTCCCTCTTGTGGTATCATTTCAAGGTCATTCTAGGCCATTTCTTTGGCTTGAGTGTCTCATATTTTGAGCACTATTGTACTGATTCATCCACATCCTATTAATAAAATGGCTTAGCTCTTTCTGTGAATTCTGATGTGTATTTATATTTATTGTTTACTTTGCTATAGTTTTTATATTATGTTTTAGTATTACTGCATTCTCCCTTTTGGGATATTACAGTGGTATCAGAGCATGATCTTTGGCTAAGCTTGTGGACACTTCATATTTTGAATCAAAAGAAGAAGTAGATAGTAGAGATCTATCATGAAGGAGGATTGCAATCTTGCCACTCTTCTCCTTAGAACTTTGCAATATCTATCCAAGGATGTCAATCAAATGAAGAGAGAAAGGCAAAGGAAGGATCTAAGAAGAAGATTTGATGAGGAAGGTCCCAACACTTCCTATCAGCATTAGAAGCAACCAGAGAAGCAAAGAGCTTCACATTATTCCACTAGATCCACTTTATTTGATAAGAAAGAGGACTGGTCTGAATATGAAGGAGACTTGGGGCATGAGACACTAACTAAATATATGCCTAAATAAAAAGCACAACCTAGAGCTTTGAAGGATAATCTCTCTCTCCAACAGTTCTTGCAACTCAAAGAAGAAAGAATATCCCGCAGTAGCAATAGAAGAAAAGGCATAGATTTTTATTGTCTACATATGATGGATCTTACACCCAAACATTGAGGGTTTGGAGGGGATAATTGGATACATTCTTTCTGAAATATCCAGTAGTAGAAAGAGAGGTTGTGGAGATTGTAGCGCTACACCTAGAAGGTGAAACAAGAGATTGGTGGTTCAGTCACTTGTCACGCATGAGAGTGTATGTTTATAAAGACTTTATTCAAAGACTGAAGAAGAGGTATGGTTGAAAGAAACCAAAGACATCTCACATAGTAACATCTCCCATCATTGAGGAGATAGTACATGAAGAGCCCAAGAAATATGTCCTCATTATCACTCAGGAGGTGGAGCCTCTACCACCACCACCAGCTACAAATGAACTTACTCAGGAGAAGGATCACTTGCATCTTTTCAATATGGTCTTGAGTTCTTTACATTTGGAGCACCATGCATGAATCATGAGATGCATGAGGAGGAGGCATATACCAGCGCTGGTATAATTGAAGAGATGCATCCATCATCATTACCAGTAGTTGGAGAGACCATTGCACTAGTTTGAGTAACCATTGTAGATGTGAAATATGTTCTAGAGATTCATCTTATCCAAGTTTTTCACATACTTTCTTCTCATATCATTTCAGTACCTCATATTGAGATTTGTGAGACCATGCCATCAGGGCAAGTGCATAACCAAGGATTAGAGCAACTTGCTGATTTGGAGTAGCAAATTATCAATGCACAGAGGACCCTTGATTTGATCAAGGAGAAGATGTATTGCTGTCCAAGTTTTTCATGGTTGAGCTACACTTGACACTTTGTGTTGAAGTGTGGAGTTGCAAAATATGGGAGGAGCATAGTCCTATTCAGTACAATGCCAAACTATGAGTTTAGCATTGTATGTTTCCATGAGACAACACATGTAGCCCCATGCATATCTGCAACGATGTCACTTAGGAGTAATGACGATGAGAGGACTCCATTATTTTTGGAGCATTCAGAAGGTAGATTCACTCATGAAGTGTGAAAATTTACAACCAGTTGTAGTGATAGATTTATTTCTCCTACTTATTAATTCAATAAGTTATTATTTAGAAATTTTCCAGCAAATATCGAAATAAATACTACTACAACATTCACAATTATATATGCAAAGAAATAAATAGTAGAGAACATAAGCACAATAATCAATCACATGTACAAAGTTATTTTTGGACAATTGTCCCTGAAAAAACCCAATGTGAGAAAACTAGTGCAACAGATGAGGGTTTTATTAATCCTTCAGTAAATGATATCTTTACAGGGAAAATATTTGGCAAATAAATTCTAAACCACCTGAGACTGAATACCCAGCTTACTCAGAAAAATTCATGATACCTAGAACAACCCCTGCGTCAGTCTGCGTGATTCTCTGCGCAGTCCTAGAGTTGGACTGCATGAATATGTGTGGAGACTGCGTGGGGTCTCTATGTTGTAGCCTCAAGCTACCTTCAGTGACCCTTTGTTGCTCTCTAACCCTGATATTTATCACATATAACCTCCTCTTGCTTTTGCAACTCTTCCTGCCCTGCAACTCTCCCACTAAGATCAAATTATACATCAAAATAGATCTCCTTCGGGTGCTGAGTGTGTGCCCTGTTAGGAATCTCTAATTTGCAATATTAGCAAATGCAAACTACAGAGACAACACTTGAACCACTTTGGGATTCTAGGATCTAGCCCTCCTGAATCCAGAGAGGGATCTCTCTATAAGTGCAAAGATTGATTTATCTTTTAAGGATTTTATGTGTGATTTTAGGCTAGTTATTAAGAGCAAGGGTCTGTTTTGGTTTTGGATGGTTGAGCATGATTTTCAGTTGAGTGGAAAGTCCTGAAATCAAAGAGTTTCAAAGGTGTGAATTTGCAAGCAATCAGAACAAGCTTTGGCTGATAGGATAGATATAACATTGGTTTTTAGTCCATTGGGCTATGGAGTCATAAAAGGGTTTAATTGCGCAACAATTTCAAGAATGGTCCAAGGGGCAAGTCATCTATATCACAAGATCTCTGAGATAAAATGATGGAATGGAACAATAAAAGTGTTGAAAGGGTGGAAACAGAAAATAATTTCAACTAGGATTTATCAGTCTGTCCAAACAAGAAAAGCCTTTTAAGTAACTGTTTAAAACTGACCAAAGGACAGGGCTAACCATAGAATTCTTTGGACAAGTTCGTATTAAAGCTAACTCAACAGACAAACAATATAGTAATCCACATAATTACTTTAAGAAGGGACGAAAAAATATAAAAAAAACAAAGTGCAGCCTAAGATCAGATAAGGTACTTTTAAATCTAAACTGCTTTCAGCATACTCTTAGAGAAGCTTTCAGAATTACCTTTGGAGAAAGAAGCTAGAAAACAGGGCACACCATCACTTTTCTAGTCTATCTTTACTGAGCATATAATGAAAATAACATTCAGGAACAATTTTTAAAGTAAATAGTAGGACGAGGGAATGCCAACATTCCTAGCTTCTTGAACTGTATTGAATCATTCTTAAATACACAATTTGGAGGAAAACATTGAGATAAAGCTTATCAGTCAGAGAATGTAAATAGTAAATCCTAACTCTATTCTTGCTATTCTTTATCAAAGAATAATGGACAAAATGGCATACATGAAAGGAAAACAATAACACAAAAAGAAGCACTTCACCAGTGATATAGACTAGGATCCCAAGAATCAGCTTATATATTGATGTCAATCCAGTTACATTCTTCAAGTCCAATGTTTTAGTTCAGCAATCATCTTCAATTCTCAGCCTAACTTATTTGATTACAAACAGAGCTTCAAGAGCCTTTGAACACTATTTACATATAGAAAGTTTCGAGCACAAGTATATTTCAAAGTTCTACAACCAACCCTTTACAATGAGCTCCTCAAGAGGATTTTATAGGAAAATGAGGAGGTCGAAGAGAGAAAATATATATGGTTTCAATTAATAAAGTTTTAATGCTTCTAAGCCTTTGAGGGGCTCAACGGAGAATATCATAGATATTTCTCTATATTAATTGGTTTTACATTAAGTATTAAGCTCGCTGGGGAGATTTTGTTGACTTTAAGGCTCTGTGTCATCCTTGTAATAACTCTGCTGACATTATGCAATACGTTTCTTTGGCTCGAAATAACTGTTGAGCTGTCTTTATGCTAATATCCTCTATTCTAGTAATAACTCAGCCTCTTTTGAATGTTTTGAGGCAATAGGTGGCTTTAGATAGCTGAGAGGATTCAATTAGCCTCTGATGTGGCATTGGAGGCATTCCCGGTCTGGTAGATATTTTTGTTTTGAATTAAAACAAGATTAATTTGTTTTTGATTTGTATGTTAGGCATAATTAGGCCTAAAGCTTATCTTCTATTCTTTAATGGTGTTTAATTTAGTGGATTAGGCTTTTGATTTTTTATTTTAGCCGTAATCCACCCAAACTGTGTAAACCATCTTCAATTCTTCATCCCTGCTGTGGATTTATTCTTTCACACTGATACTATTTTTTTGTTTTAATTCTACTATGTCTTGTTGATGTGCAAATGTTTACAAGGGATTTTATAATGTTGCCAGCATTCATGAGGCACCAGAAATGCTGATGGAAAACCCCAGGGAACAATCCGTTTAATGAATAAAGGCCCAGAGGGTCGTCACCCCCGGCCTTTGTTTTTATTTTAACACAATGGAAAAAAACCATTGAAACTTGCACAATACAACAAAAATTAGAAAATATTGCGTATTTTTGGTTTAGACTACTTCAGAGGCTTAGGTTTGGAGCACAACCATTGGATGAAAGCATCCAATGGTGGAGATTGATCGCTGAGGTTCAAAGGGAAGTGGTCGAACAAACGGTGGGAGATTAAGTTAGGGCCGTTGAACTGCAGATATCAACAGTCGGGAGAAATCGTAATAATATAATGTGAAAGGGTCACATTATAATAACATATGCGAAAATGCGAAGAAATTACAAAGGAAATAGGTTTAAAACCTTTGGCGGAGGAAATATGCGTTGGAAGGAAATTTGGGATTTCCAAACGACTGTGAGCCGTTGGATCAGATTGGCCCCTGAGATCAAAAATTGTGGTTGATCTATGAAATCCCTTGGAAGAAGGCGGAGGGCGATAGTTCAATGATCAGATCGAATATTAGCCGTTGATCTGCAGAGATCAACGACGGGGAACGAACGTAATGAAACACAATAGAAAATGGGGAAAGCAATTTCGGATGAGAAAACCACGGGTTTCGTGCAGCAAAAAGGTGGATGGGCGATTTTCATTTTTCGAACGAGATATGTGTCAGAGCCCGACACGTGGCATTTCAAAACCACCTATATCGCGTGATTTTTGAGAATTAACGTTCAGGCTTAAATTTGAGCAAAAATGTGCGATGGCCGTTAGATCTGGGGCATTAGATCGGATGGCTGTGAGAGTGCGTGATATCAATAAGATGCATGGGCGTAACAAGGTGGGGGCAGGAGAAGGCGGTTTCAATCTGAGTCGTTGGATCAAAAAATGAACGGCGGAGATCAAATCTGGGATGGGTAGGACCCAAGAGAGTAGAGTCTTTCGGGATGATTTTGGACCGTTCGATCAAACATATCAACGACTCAGATTTGATCTGGGGTTAAATGGAATAAAATATGAGGCGGAGAATGTTTGAATATGAGTCATTGATCTGCAAAGATCAACGGCGGATATTTCTAGAAGAACATTATAGAGTGGGATTTATGAAATTAACCAAAGGTGGGAGGATTGATCTGGACCGTCATATCTTAGGGCATGGACGACCCAGATTCAATCGGAGGTTTTGCGATCGACGGGGGAAAAATATAGAAGAGCACCGATGCAATTGATTTTGGGCCGTTGATGTGAGGATCAGATTGACGATGGAGGATGAATCGGAGGAGGTCACAGGCGGGGGATGGGTTTTGGGATGGAGTGATAAGGGTCGTTAGATCTGGGCCTAGCAAGGGGAGATCAATGGCTGAGGATCCATCGGGAGAGGCCAATCGAAGGGGGCAAATAAAATGTTTAAACTGTGACCAATGAAATCTCCGATGTGAGATTTGGTTGATCGTTGATTGGTTTGAGATCAACGGTCGGGATTTGTTTAAACTGTGAACCAGCGGAACCCTTTGAAACATAAGAAAATCAAAATTTTAATGAAATACAAAGGATTTTTGTGTTGAGGAGGGGTTTTATTTAAGGTTTAGCACCCTATTGCGGGGCCTCAGGATATATGGAAAAAAGCGAAGGGATCGGGGGTTATATGCAAAGGGAGCCAATCGGCATCGGGGGTTTCATATAACAAAAAGACATGCACCGATCGCAAGTTCCGATTGCGGTAAGCGCTTCGGGACTTAGCGCTTGGTTCCAACGCTAGGGTATATGGTGGGGAAGTGGTTTAGGGCTTAGCCCAAAGAGGCTTAGGCCCATAGTTAAAAAGACTATTTTTTGTGAATTTTTCAAGTATTTTCAATGGATTTGGGGGTTTCGGTAAGGTTCAAAAAGGATTTTCAAACTATATAAAGGGGTTTTTAATGAAGGGAAGAAGGGAAATAAGGGAAAATAGAGGAAATTTCTGGGAAAAAAGGGGATAAAAATAGAGGTTAATTTGAAGTGAAAGGAGGGTTAAAATGAGGGGCAAATGGATTTTTTTGTAGCAGTCTTTTCATCATGAAAACAACAGATTTTCAGAATTAAGAGGGAAATAGCAGTGAAGATTAATCAATGAATAAGATGTCTTCATAAGACTTCAAGAACTAAAATTTTTGCAATAAAACTTGTTTCTTGAAGGCTCAAAAAATGATTTAGCCACCATTTGATATGACAAATTGTATAGGTGGCTAACATGCCCGAATTATTTTCCAAGTGACACTCAAGCCTTCTTTTATAATCTTCCTGTTGGAGAACCAACAACCCATATTAAAATATTAATCAATGGTTAAGATTAAATCTTGACATGATCCATTTTTTCTAGAAGATTCACACTCTGACTTATTAATTCCCTTTAATTATTTCCTTTTCCTAAGTTTGGACTTAGGGTCTCCATTAAAATAATTACTTATTTTAATAAGTCTTGAACCGAGTGGAATTTCCACAAACTGTTTCTGGGTTATTTGGAATGTTGTTGTCCAAGCCTCCCTGCAAAGTTTGAGACTTGGAACACTTTAGGATGCTACAAAAATCAACACTCCCTCTTAGCAAGGAAAGAGTTCCAACAATATGCCTGCTGCATGCTGCTCTGATTCTAAAGCACCCTCTACACTGTTGCCCCCTATACTGCTGCCTTTGACACTGCCACTGTCACTTGCTGCATATGTACCTCAAGTCCCTCTGAATACTGAATCCTCCATTCCTGCTACTGGAAGGGATTCTTCATCATCCTTATCTTCTCTCTGAAATAGACAAACTTTGTCTTTCCCAGAGCCTTGGTGAGGATGTTTGCCACCTGTTCTCCTGTTGGAGTGTGTTGCAACTGAACAACTCTATGTTTTACTCAGTCCCTGATGAAGTGACACTGGATGCCAGTATGTTTTTACCTATCATGAAAGACAATATTTTCAGAGAGCTTTATATAACTCTGATTATCACATAAAATTTTGGTCGCTTTCATTCTCTCCTTGAGTAGATTTACTAACAGTTTCCTAAGCCATATGGCTTTCGCACGAAGCTGTGCTAGCTGCCATATAATATTCCTCTGCTAAACTCAGTGTCACGGGCTTCTATTTCCTACTGCACTAGGAAGTCATTCCTGATCCTAGACTGAAACATTACCCATTGGTACTCTTTCGATCAACTGAAATTCCAGCCCAATCTGCATCAGTAAAACCACTCAACCTAACATCATTATCATGGGTGTACTTCAATCCAAGCTCGATTGTACCTCAAAGGTACTTGAGAAATTGTTTGGCTGCTACCCAATGTTCCCTCTTCGGTTCCACCATGAACTAACTTAGGGTATTAATAACATAACAGATGTCTGGCCTTGTATTTACCAGATACATCAATGACCCTATGAGTTGTCTATACAACGTAGAATCAGCTTCATCATCATTGGACATGTCAATTTTCCTCCAGTTGGTAATCATTGGAGTGGTCATGGGTCTATAGTCCTCCATCTGAAATCTCTTCAGAATCTCTGTAGTGTATCTTTCTTGACCAAGGAAGATCTCCCCATTCTGCTGCCAAACTTCCAACCCCAGAAAATAGTGCATCCTTCCCAAATCCTTCATGTCAAAATCTTCAGCTAAATTATTCTTGCAATCTGTGATGAGACTTCATGATCCTGTCAAGAATAGATCATCCACATACAATAACAGTATCAATGGCTCACTCCCTACTCTTAGATAGTAGAGATTTGGATCTGCATCACTCTTGACGAATCCCATCTTCTGCAGATAGTTGTCAATTCGACCATACCAGGCTCTGGGAGCTTGCTTCAGTCCATATAATTCTTTACTCAACATGCACACATGAGTTTTCTGATCATGTGTATTAAAGCCCTCCAGCTGTTCTATATACACTTCTTCTTTTATCACACCATTCAAGAATCTTATCATCCATCTGGTGAATTTCCCATGCCATCTGCGCAGCAAGGGATATCACAGACTTGATAGATGTGTATCTGGCTACCATGGCGAAGGTTTCTTCATAGTTTATTCCTTCCTTTTGAGCATACCCCTTAGAAATGAACATGGTTGTGAATTTCTCGATGCCCATCATCTGCAACATGCTTGATATTGTAGATCCATCTGGATCCTACAACAAATCTCTCCTGTGGTTTGGCTACAACTTCCCAAACATCATTTTTCATGATGGAACTGTACTCTTCCACCATCGCATCAATCCATACTTGGTGCTGAGCAGCTTCTCGGAAACTGGAGGGTTCTCCGACTTGAGAAACTAAGGCTTGATACCTCTCAGGCTGCTTACATTGTCTCTTCTCATTCCAGGGATTTCTGACAAAGTCTTATGCATCCTTCAGAATCTGTCGAAGTTCCCTGCTCGTTCAGAATCCCGAAGTGAGTCACTTTAAGATACTTCAAGTTTTCTGCGAATGAAGACACTTTCTGGCGTGATCTTCCCTAGTGCAGTGTGAGGAGTTCTATTCTAAATGTAGACAATTGTATTACATGATTCAACCCATAATAATTTTGGCATGTCTTGGTCATACAACATAGCTCTGTTTGCTTCAATAATATTCATGTTCTTCCTTTTTTCCACTCCATTATGTTCTGGATTGTATGGAGTTGTTCATTCTCTTTTGATGCTTTCCCTTGCGCAAAATCCAGTGAATTATTTATCTATGTATTCACCTCCATTATCTAACTGCAACACCTTGATCCACTTCCCTGTCAGATTTTCCACCAGAGCTTTGAACTCTTTGAATTGACTGAAGACTTCATCCTTGGTCTTTAAGAAGTAGATCTAGGTTTTCCTAGAATGGTCATCAATGAAGGTGACGAAATATTTGACACCACTAAGAGCTCCTGTGGACATCGGCCCGCAGAGATCTGAGTGTATTAGATCCAACACACCCTTGGAAATTTTCGTACTCATTATTTGTAACAATTTTGTTGATAGGGTCATGTAGGCCATTCACCAAATGGATGAGGTTTCCTAAGACATTTCAATGTGATATATGAAAAAATTTTCATTGTTTTTAAGCCTATCCTAAGTTTAATGTTCACCTCCATTCATGCCACTTCAGTTAAATCAGTCCCATATCATGTCAGTTTTCATTCCCACGCATTTAAACTCAAAATTTCACATCTGTCAGTTTTTCAGAATTTCATAGAGATTTACAAAGGAAATCCGCAGATTTCGCTACGAAACTACCTAATAGTTTCGTAGGGAATCTATCAGTAGCCTAACTATCTTCGCTACGAAACTGGGTTTTTTCAGCCAAGGTTGTTAGAGTGATGTGAGGTGTCAGTTTATGATTAGAAGAGTAAATGTGGAGGTCTTTCAAAGTCTTTATGGTAAGTTTCAAATGTACACAGTCATATTTGAGGTAATCATGATCCTGTTTTGTTGCATGTGCTATGATTAAAACCAAAGTTGTTAGTTAACCTTTTTAAACCTTACCCCAAATCAAAATTTTGTCATATTATTGTTTATCCTTGCATGTGAGTCGATCCCTCGAGATTTTCTTCATCAATCCAAGCAGGTTGTTGTGAAATTCAAATTTTGTAGGTGTCATCAGCAAGCGAGGCAATGAAGACTATAAAGCATCCATGGCTGCAAGAAAGAAAATGAACAAGGGTGTCCATTGTCTTAGGTATGAGCCCATGGATTTGAAATTACTCAATGAAGATCCTACTACTATGGAGGTTTTCAGTAGGAATGGTTGTTTTCAATTCTACCATAGGCTGTAGGGTTTCCATGCACAAGTTTCAAAGGGTTTTGCCACTAAATTTACTGGAACGACATCAAATTTTGGGATTCTTAATCTCATAGTGACACCAGAGAGCATATCACTAGCTACAGGAATCCCTAGAGGTGGAGAAGAGTGGTTTAAAGGTATAAAGTTTACAATGCAGGGTTGTAATGAGTTTCTCAAGAAAGAACAAAGTGAAGTAGATTTGACCAATGGTATCCCTAAGAGTTTTATGAAGGAGAATTATGCAAACCTGCTGATGGTAATTAAGAAATGTTTCACCTGTGAAGGAATATTCCACATGGTTTACTCATACCATCTCAGACTTCTTCTGCATTTTGTAGTTTAGAGATCACTTGACATACCTTTCTATTTTTACAGGAGTTTATGGAAATTTTTAGATAGGGTTCATGTCAAGTCAGAAGGAAATAATACATCTTTGTTTCATCATGGTCTAATAAATTTTTTAGTGTTGGAAGAATTGAGAAGGTTAAACAGAGATTGGACTTCTTTTTTGTTCATGAGTTGTTATGAAATAGATGTGGTCACTCCAAAGAATATCTCAAAGACTATAAATAATACATCATCAGCTGTGACAGTCTAAGTTGAAGGAGAAATAAGAAAATCCCCTACAGAACCAATGGGCATAAGAACATAACCTCTACAAGAGACTGGCACCCCTTAACCAGCACCTGCAAAACATAAACATAAAGTCAACAAACAAGACAATAAAAGGATAACTAGAAGGCAGGCATTGGCCAAAGGGAATCTAGAGGATATCCTTCATGCAATTGATTTTGAAGAGTCACCAATAGTGCAAGCTAAAGATATAGAACATGGTGGAATAAAACTAAAGAAAGGTAAGACTGCTAAGAATATAGATTTTTCAGGTGAATATGTTTGATTTATATTTCAGACAAGGAAGACAATGACCATTTTTGTAAAGAAGGTCATGGAGAGAAAAAAGACAGAGAAAATTAGTGAAGCTATACAACCAGTAAGCATCAAAGAATTGTCTCCATCAGTAGAAGAAGAAGTTTTTATCAGGCAGAGAAAGGGAAAAGAGAAAATAATTGAAAAATTAGAAATAGAATCCCTAAAAGAACAACTGAAGGAAGCAGGTAAAGAGATATTAGATTTGAATTATGAGGCATAAAAACACAGGTTCGAGAAGTTTCAATTTGAACAAATGATGAAAATATGGGAAGGTCAAATATCGAGTGTCTTAAAATCTATGGGCAATGCCAAAATATTTCTCAAGAGGACTCAGCTAGTAAGAGGAGTGGTCAAACACACCAGGAAGATGAACTTATACTTGTAAGCTAAAAATAGAGCATTAAAGGATCAAGTTGAAGACCTTCATGAGCATCTGGAATTGATTCAAGGTGAGATGGAGAAGAAAGGGTTGAGGATGAGAGTGGTTGAAGAACCTATAGGACAAATCATTGTAAATGAAGAAGAAACTCCTAAAGACTAAATAATTAAGCTTGAACATGTTTGATGAGGTTCATGGATTGCAATGAACTTAAATTTTTCCTCAGGAGATCAAATTTTGAAGATAGTTACAAAAACAACAAAATCTGGTTTTTTAGACAGTTTCGTAGCGTTCTTCAGTCTTGAAGCCAAAAAAATGCTATGAAATTTCTGAAGGTGCTATTTTTCTTTGAAATTGATTTTTGTGAAGGATTAAGGGGTGGGTTGTTTTTTTTTTTAAGATATTGTGGCTTATTGAAGGTTCTTGACCAACAAATATGGGAGGGAGTTAGCAGAAAAGGAAAAATTTCATACGCTACGAAACTAAGCTACGAAACTACCTAAACTGGTTTGTTTTGTAGTGAGGGGTTTTTTGAATATTTTTGAGGATTCCAATAGTGGACCAGCCATCTAGAGACATCCAACTTGTGAGTGGTCCATCCCAGCATAGGCTTATTACTCAAAATGAGTGTCACACATCCAGCTCAACATGTAGACTAATGATTAAAGTCTAGATTATCCATTCCTGAAAAGTAAGAATATGTTTCCTAAATATAGGGGGTTCTTGAAATATGTTAGTGATGGTGAATTGTCTCTCAAACATGTGATTTCTATCATGTAACTGTTTTAATGTTAAGAAAACTGAATGTAATAAATATGAAGTAGAGTCCTATTAGGAGTGTGACTTCTTAAAGGATAGTTGTCCTTTTTCTGTTCCAAGAAAGTAGTTTCAGTTATGATTAGGTGTCAGTATTAGAGTTCAAGGATCTAGCTAGTCGGGCGGATCATTTTCATTGTAAATAATGTCTATTTGTAGACTGAACATCAAAGAGAAAAGGGTTGGAGAATTCTTTTGAAACAACTACTACTGTAATTTCTGATATGAGTAATAGACAGACAGTGAGTTTTCTTGCTTTACTTGAGATTATTGATGTGTTTCAATGGGTTTATGTGTCTCTTTTATATCTTGATTCCAGTAGTATTGATGCTAAATTACTCAGAATTCATATAATATATGCTCTGACTTCCTTTTAGCATTGAGCCACTGATTATTCTCATGTGTTGGTGTTGTTCAATTATTGAAACAGAAAACACCTCAGCTTCCATAAGTAGGAATGCTTATCATTTATTTCCTTTTACTGACTCCATGAGCCCAATGGTAGTTGAATATTCATCATTTTTCACTTGCAATCACATACACTAAAACACTCACAGAGTTATCCATCTATTTTAAGACCTAATTAAGTAAATCCTTTGATAAGTTGAGAGATCCCTCTCAGACTGAAGAGGCTAATATTCAATCAAAATCTTGTTTGAAATAGTTACTCCAAGTTGACCATTGAAGCAGCCTAGCAGGACTCAGTTTGGTGATAACAGGCCCTATTTTTTCTTCTCTGATATGTTTCCTTGGCATATTTCCCCAATACGCACCCCTTGCAGACATCATCCCACTTGGTGCTCAACTCTGGAACACCTATGAAAGTCTTCTGGAGAGTTCTCAACGCCCCATGATGCAAGTGCCCCATTATTCTATGTCATATCTCATTTATATTTGTTTCATATGTGCTACCAACCAATGCCATTAGGGAATCAAATTGTAGCTTGTACAACTTGTTGCTTCTTACCCTAATTTGTGCCTTCTTATTCCAACTGAGGTGCTTGACGTAGACTCTATTTCCAATAAAGTAGACATCATATCCTCAGTTTTGAAGTTGTGACACTGAGAGTAGATTCATCCCTAAACATGGAACATTTAGTACATTAGTGGCCCGGATTATGTTCCTTGCCTCAGTCTAAAAAACTATGGTACCTTTCCTAATGGGAGTGCACTTTGATTTATTATCCATGGCTATTTTGAAATTCATCTGCTCTTCTTGGTAGTCGGAAAAATAGTACCATACTCCCTTCATGTGAGCAGAGACTCCACTATCAATATACCAGACATATGAGGATGTAGTTCTTGATACATAAGAAAAATATTCCTCTAATGTGGATGCCAATACATCTACATCGTGATCCATCTGTTCCATCGTGCTTCTTCCCCCTCCTGGAGGATTGCGTGAACCCTTTTGCACTATTGCCCTGGAGAACTGCATAGATCTTCATTCATTGATAGATGCCCCCTATCCATTATTCATCTCTGGCTCTGATACGATGTGAAAATTTACAACCAGTTGCAGTGATATATTTATTTCTCCTACTTATTAATTCAATAAGTTATTATTATTAAATCTTCCAGAAAATATTGAAATAAATACTACTGCAACATTCACAATTATATATGCAGAGAAATAAATAGTAGAGAACATAAGCACAAGAATCAATCACATGTACACAGTTATTTTTGGACAATTGTCCCTAAAAACACATAGTGTGGGAAAACCAGTGCAACAGATGAGGGTTTTATTAATTCTTCAGCAAATGATATCTTTATAGGGAAAATATTCGGCAGATAAATTCTAAACCACCTAAGAATGAATACCTAGATTACTCGGAAAAATTCCTGATACCCATAACAACCCATCCAAGCCCCTGCATTAGTCTGCATGATTCTCCGCGTAGTCCCAGAGCTGGACTGCGTGAATCTGCGTGGGGTCTCTGCACTGTAGCCTCAAGCTACCTTCAGTGAACCTTTGTTTCTCTCTGACCTTGATCTCGATCACCTCTGACCTCCTCCTACTTCTGCAACACTTATCGCCCTGCAACTCTCCCATTGAGATCGAATTCTACATCAGAATGGATCTCCTTCGGGTACTATGTGTGTGCTCGACTTATTTTCTAAGTGACCCTCAAGCCTTATTTTATAATCTTCCTGTTGGAGAACCAATGACCCAGATTAAAAGATTAATCAATGGTTAAGATTAAATCTTGACTTGATCCATGTTTTCTAGAATATTCGCACTTTGACTTAATATTTTCCTTTAATTATTTCCTTTTCCTAAGTTTGGACTTAGGGTCTCCATTAAAATAATTAATTATTTTAATAAGTCTTGAACCGAGTGGAATTTCCCCAAACTGTTTCTGGGTTCTTTGGAATGTTGTTGTCCAAGCCTCCCTGCAAAGTTTGAGACTTCGAACACTTCCAGATGCTACAAAAATCAACATGAAGCACTGGAGAGACAGATGATAGATGGTGGACATCTTGTGATGGAGAGGACTTTCCATTTCCAAGATGAAGTTTCCTTGATGAGCATCTCACAACTTAAAGAGGGATCTCTACCTGCAGCATGTATGGAGCCTTATAGGTTCCAATGGGTCTTTGATGAGAGGATCTCATGGAGAGACCTCAATGGAGGTGCACTTCAACATTTCATGGAGTGCAAAGCTATTCACATGGAGGATGTTGGTAGTCTACATTGAGAGGATACCAATATTGAGCTTGGCATGATTCATCATTCACATTGGGATGAATGGAGCAGGATGTTGCCTACCTTCCTCCAGATCTATGATACCGGGCATCAAGAAACATGGCTGTGCTAGTTTCTTTTGGGTGAGTATGGATACCACCTCACATCTCACATTTACAGGATCCATGCCATGTATATTAGTGACGAAATGTAGCAGCAGGAGGCATGGCTGTGCTGGTTGTTGATGAGAGAGTTTGGACATCTCATGATATATCTTATGTCCATGTATTTTCTCTTGTTTTGGATATGTCTCATGTATTTACATGTATTTCTGTTTGGGATATCTGTCATGTTCATGTATGTACTTGGGTTTGGTACAAAGCATGACTCTCACATGATGTGGCATAGGGGAGCTTATTTATATTGTTCTAATGAGACACTACACATGTCCATTAGTATGTTGATGCTCCATGACTTGCATCATGATGATGTAAGATGGTAGAAAGAATCCTTCTTGCTTTGGTTACTATTGTGAGAGTATGGGCTGATTTCTCCCCATAAATTGCATGACATCGATGGAGGATGGAAATAGGAGGCCTTATAGCGTTGGATTTTGTTGAGTGATTATGGTCATTGCACTTGGCATAATGATGATGTGATGGGGCAGAAATATGCATTTCTGCAGTGGCTTCTCTTGAGAGAATATGGCCACTACATTTGGTACAATGATAATGTGGTGTGGCAGAAAGAGGCATTGTTGCGGTGGCTTATTTTGAGAGAGTATGAATCTCATATTTATATTGATGCTGATTTGGCATGGCAACAAGAAGCATTGTTGTGGTGGCTTCTATTGAGAGAGTATGACTCTCTTACTTGGTTTCATGATGATCTAGCATGGAAGCAAAAGGATTTTCTACAGTGGTTGTTATTTGGAGAATATGGTTTGAAATTGCATATGTTCACCCATATCTCTCTACTTCTTGTTTTGCACTCTATTGATGTTATGTTTGGATCCTACATGGCCAACAGGGCTGATGATGAGAGCATTGATAGATGTAATCTACTCTATGTAACATTGGTTAGAGATATAGTTCATGAATTGAGACTTTCCACTTTGGGAAGGAACCTCTTCATTTCATGTATCTCATGTATAGAGGAGATATTTAGACATCATATTGTTGCCACTTGGAGATTCATTGATGAGGAAGGGTATCTAAATTTTCAGTTGAAGGCCATTCTAGACATTCTAGAGAGTTGGCTTTGGAGTTGTAAATGCATTACAAATTGTGATAAATGGGAAGGCCTTCCATATGAGGATGCCATTTTGAGGGAGGATGTTTGTTGTGGCATCCACTTTTGCAGTTGCTTGAGGACAAGCAACATTTTGGCAGGGAGGACTGTAATATTCCCAATTTTCCACAAGATAATTGGAATATTAGAGTTCTTAATTTTCATAATTAATTAATTAAATAAGAGGGTGGAGGGACACACAAACCCCATAGATGAATAAATCCACTTTTGATGTGTGTATGTGGATATTTCAGATCTAGATCTACATTATGGAGTAGTGGAGCAGCTTTTTAAATGAAGGAAGAGTGGAGATCATGGATCTTAAATGTAAAATCACGAGGATCTTGGAGAAGGTCAACTAAGATCATAGTTTATTCAAAGTAAGATCATAAAGCTCTTATGATAAGATAGTGGAGGAAGTGGTGCATCTAATGCACACATGATGGAGAGAGTGGGAATTAATTGCAGATATGATGGAGATCATGGAGAGATAGCTCAATTTTCATGGAGGCTAGTGGCCACATGCACAACATAGTTATAAGGTGGGCCAGGGCTATGGAAATATCATAATCTATATAATGAAGATGAAGGCACAATAGAAGGCAGGATTTAGATTATTATTTCTGATCTATTTAGATCTATATTTTTTAGTTGACATTTCTATGCACGCTTATGCTGTTTAGCTAAGTCTACAGTGTTGTTTAGCATAGGGTGTTTCTGAGTAGAAATGCCATCCTTACCCACAGGGGACTTCGAGTGCCTAATTTGGGAAGGTTCTATTGAGATACATTCCTCATCAGGCATTGGTGCCATATTCAAGAGGTTGTTTCTAGCATTCTAGCTAGGAAACCGATGGAGGATTCATCCTTCCACTTGTGCTTCATGTTCAACCTTTCAAGAGAAGCAGATTTATATCCGGCATTCAGGCCATTGTATTTTACCTCCATGCAGCAACAGTCCCCTCAAGGATTGCGCAGTCCAGTCCCGTAGATCTAAAGGAGGAAGGAATTTTTCAACATTTTAGCTGGAAATCCTATGAGGGACCATATCCTCACTTTGCATTCATTGCTTCTGTAATATCCCAAAAGGGAAAAATTAGCAATATAGATGATAAAAACGTTATTTCCATAAAATTACGCTATAAAAGTGAGAAATAGCACTTATATCCCTTAGTTCATGTATTATGGCCCTCACATTCAGAAGCGAATCAGAAACAAATCCCTTCTGCTAAGTTAAACAGATCTCCCGGTCCTAATATGGCTTAAAAACACCCAAATCCCATGACTTGTACCATACAAAATTTCTGAAGCAAGTAATAGCATGATTATATGAGGGTTTTTGCTACAATATTATAAAAAATCATAGATATGGAGTTTTATTAATCAAAGCATAGAGAAAATAGAGATCCAGCCTCCTTAATACATTATTTAGATAACCCGACAAGGGTTTCTTGAAAGCATGAGTACAAAAGAGTAGATCTACAGATATGGATTTCAAATAGCGTAGTCTTACTGTAGCTCTACATACATATGGCTGAATGATACAAGAAATAGATGAGAATCCCCTTTTACTAGCTTTCTGGAAGAAGTATTGACCCTTTCCTTAGGAAACTAACTCAAAGTCAAGGGTTTTAACCCTCTCACTACAACACTGTGAGAAATGACGCAGTTCCTGAAAGGGACTACACTATAGGTGATAAAAAATAGGTTGGCCAAGTGCCAAGATCTGGAATCAGCTCCAAAGTATTCCTCACTGATCTCCCAAAGGAAAGGAAGCTTCCTCCTTTGAAAAACAAGCTCTGGAAGTGGTGTTGTAAACCCTCCACTGTAACACCCTACAACAAAATGTTATACCCTGCAGAAATAATGTTGTAGCTGAAGAAGGTAGCTTGGCCTCAAGACTGAATGTGGAGAACTAAAGTGCAAGCTCCCTCAAGAGGCATCTCAATAAAGGAGAATGAATTCCTAAAAAATAATGCCTCGTGCTAAGCAGCACAACAATCTCAACTAAACAATTGAAGAAAGCAAAATAGTCATGCAGACCAAAAAATCAAATGCAAGCTCCCTCAAGAGGCATCTCAATAAAGGAGAATGAATTCCTAAAAAATAATGCCTCGTGCTAAGCAGCACAACAATCTCAACTAAACAATTGAAGAAAGCAAAATAGTCATGCAGACCAAAAAATCAATAATCCATAACATGTCTTCCTATGGATGCCTTGCCCTCCTTTTATACAAATGGAATCCCTCTCACCTTGGGTCCCACTCATTAGGGTTTCCTCCACCAAGGAATATTCCTCCCACTATCACTGTGCTGTCTCCAAAGATGATCTCCACCTCTTATCCCAGAGTTGTTGACTTGGTCAAACTTGACCTTGTCCACATGAAAATGTCCCTTTTCACACATGAAGATGTGAAATCCAACTCCTATGATGATCCATTTTAACATTATGAGGGATTTTATTCATATTTTTGATATTCATGGGCCTCCTTACCCATTTATTCAACTGCTAGGTGATAAAAACAAAAATCAGTATTCCAATTAGCTATATGCTAATTTTGGAATATTACAGTCCTCCCCTTCCAAATGTTGCTTATCCTCAAGCAACTGCAAGGATAGAACTGAGAAGTATCCCCTCCTCCTACTGTAGCATCCACATATGATAAAATCCTCCAAGGAATGAGATGTTGTCTCATCAATAAATCTCCATATTGCCTCTCCCAAGCATGCAAGGTAGCTAAATAGCTATCATCATGAATAAGTAGAGTACTCAAGGAGGCAATAAGGTGCTATCTAGAGGTCCCTTTGAGGTATGGGATCTAAAATGTATTGGGAATCATCATTCCCATGTGGATCCTCCATCCCCAAGCTATCATCCATACAAAATGAGTTACCTCCCAACATGGTAACTCCTAAAAATTCTCCTCCACCTTTGGCTCCTGCAATGTAGGTGGGCTGAATAACTGAACATGGTAGACAAAATAACCTACCCCACACTGTCCTCCTCCCCACTTATGATAAGTGTAGAGTATCTTCTGATCTTGGGTTGCAATAATGTTGCCCTCAAGTGGCAAGATGAAGACTATATCTCCAAAGATATTCTCTCCAACGTTATGAATCATGCTAGCCCAAACCATCCCATATGTGATGGATAGGAAATCATCACCATATGGCATCCAATAAATCCTATGGCCCACCTCATAAAGAAGAAAGTGTTTTCTTGTAGTGGCCATATCACCTCCCATGCTCCCCTTGGAACATGTAATGCAAAAAGTGTGGGAAATATCTTCCCCCAAGGACAAATCCAGCCAATGTGTCTCTCTCCCAATCATGCTCCCAATAAAAATAAGAACAACATCAGCAAATGGAATCATGATTAGCATCATGCTAGTTTCCATATGTAATAAGGGAGAAGGAAAATGGTCCCTCAAATACAACCAACACAGTTTTACTCTCAACTGCATTATAAAATTGCATGATGTGTGGCTTCCAAACCACTTGCTTGCTGCACAATATCCTCACAAGTTTGGAGAAAGTGTATGGTGTATGGTGCAAAGTGGGCATGCCTTGAATAATATATCATCTCCCCAAGACCTCCTAGAAATTGGCCATCACCAAAACTACTTATGGCCTCAAGTAGACCATAAATTCTAGAAGAAAGAATGCTCCTCCTTGGAGCAATGTCCTGCACATATATGGTTAAGGAATGCACATATTAATTATATAAATCATTATGCATCCAAATAGTATCCTTACCATATGATTTTCCCATGCAAATGGAGTGGCTCATAGATGAATCCCCTCTCATCCTCAAACAGAAAATAGGTGGTTGTGTTAACTCTTCCAAAGAGTTATGTATCTCCTCCATATCCACCTGATCCATGCATCTCTTCAAATGCTGATATATCTCCTCCTCAAAGCCTTCCCAAATCTACCCCTCCATGATGGTGTGGTATGCTCTCATGGAATAAGTGTGGCTGGAAAGGAAATCTTCGTGAGATGCTTGTAGTAACTTCTCCTTAAGCTTGGAAGCTCTAGATAAGAAGATACTACCATAATAGTAGATGACCCCATCTCTGACTGAATATCCCTCCTCATGCAACTGGTCATCCAATATCATACAAGTAAAAAGATCCTTGGAATAATCCACCAACAGCTAGGATTTCCAACATGGATCTATCCTTCATAGTGACAACGCTGATGATCTATCACAAAGAACATCTGTCATATGGTTGTCCTCCCCTTTGACATCTCCCATGACAAAGATGCAAGTTGGAAGGATGCTATCCTTTCCATGCTGCTCCTGCCACAACGTAAAATCTGAAATGAGAGTGGGTAATGATGATGTTGAGAGAATGCCTCTCCTCTCTTTGAGTCTACCCAAGACTCTCAAAGTTGTATCAAGCTCTCCCAAAGTCTCCACTCCTTTGAAATCAATGAATGGTGCCTCAAAATGTGAAGCATCCCTCATCATTTGCTGATCTGGTGGTCTCCCTGGTGAAATGCCTCCATGCAATGAGACATCAATATCAAGAGTAGACAGCATATATGAATGGATAGAATTGTCCCTTCCTTCACTACAAAATCCAGCCTCCCTCTTCTGTGCATCAACCCCCTGAAATAGATAGGGATGTGTTCTCTTCATCAAATGATGTTGTTCATCCTCCCTATCTCCTCCTTTTATCTGCATGGTTTCACACTCTACCAACAATGGCACATGTTGATCATGGGTTGTGCCTTGATCTCCACATATGAGATCCTGGGGAATTTCTTGCAATGATACAAGAATCCCTCTTGTTGGAGCATGTGTTCCCTCTACCTCTGCATGAGGTGGTAGATATGCTCTAGACATTATAGTGTTGTTGCCCTCAACCTTTTCTTCCTCTCCAATGTGAATGGGAAACCTCCCAAGAATTGGATCCTCTTTTGAAAAAGGGATCTCCATGCTCTCTTGTTCAAGAATATGAGATAGAGGTCTTGCCTCTAACAAGGTATGATTGAAGATGTCAGCCTCCTCAATATTTTTATGAAGTGGAGTTGAGTTTATAGTTTCCTCCAATACATGCAAAGTTTCTGTTTGTTTTGGTTTGTTTGGTTTCACCAAGGATGTCTTAGAAAGTTTTCCATCAAATATTTCCACTACCCTCTTAGTGAACTTTGCATAAGAAGAAGTATTTTCATTTATTAATGAAAAAGACTCAAATATCCACCAAGCATAGGACTTACCTCTAAAATGCAGCGCTGCAAATTTGATGGCTTCATCTTCAGAAATTTGGTGCTACTGCAAATAGGTTCCTAGCTACTGCAAATAGGTTCCTAGCTCCTCCACCCAAGCTCTAGCTGAACATGTAGGTGAGCCATCAAAAGTAGATAGGGAAAAATCTACTCACATTATGTTGCTTTCTTCTATCCACCTTGATCTTGAAAACCTCTGAAAAAATGATATTATCTCTAAACTTCTTATTTTGAGATTCATATTCTTGCAGAAAATCACTAAGAGTTTCCCTCTTAGGCATTTCTTCTTCTTCTATTTCCCTCATAGCAAATTTGGGAATATGACTGCGTTGTGCATCATAGTGTGTGGCTGCATGCTCACACTCATCATATGAAAATCTAGAGTTTTCTTCAGTTTCAAACTCTCTTGGAGATTCTCTATTCATCTCCCTCCTCAACTTCTTGAGATCTCCATGAATGCTCTGCAAAGTTTGAGAAAGAAACTTTGAAAGTCTCTTCTCCTTTCTTCCTCCAAATAATGGAGTCTTCTACTTGTATTTTTTGTTCATCTTCTCTTCTTCTTGTCTTCTTGATAGCATAATGGCTGAGATCCATAGGCTGAGCCAAGATTATGCACCGATACCACTGTAATATCCCAAAAGGGAAAATTCAGCAATATAGACCATAAAAACATTATTTCCTGAAAAATTGTGCTATAACAGTGAGAAATATCACTTATATCCCTTAATACATGTATTATGGCCCTCACATTCAAAAGGGGATTAGAAAAAAATCCCTTTTGATAAGTTAAACAGATCACCCGATCCCAATATGGCTTAAAAACACCCAAATCCCATGACTTGTACCATACAAAATTTCTGAAGCAAGTAACGGTGTGATTATATGAGGGTTTCTGCTAAAATATGATAGAAAACCATAGATATAGAGTTTTATTAATCAAAGAATTGAGAAAATAGAGATATAGCCTCCTTAATACATTATTTAGATAACTCGGCAAGGGTTTCTTAAAAACATGGGTGCAAAAGAGTAGATCTACAGATCTGGATCTGAAATAACACATTCTTACTGTAGCTCTACATACATATGGCTGAATGATACAAGAAATAGATGATAATCCCCTTTACTTTCTTTCCAGAAGAAGGATTGAACCTTTCCTTAGGAAACTAGCTCAAAGCCAAGGGTTTTAACCCTCTCACTACAACATTGTGAGAAATGACGTAGTTCCTGCAAGGGAATGCAATGTAGGTGATGGAAAATAGGTTGGCCAAGTGCCAAGATCTGAAATCAGCTCCAAAGTCTTCCTCACTAATCTCCCAAAACCTCCTCTGAAAATCAAGCTTTGGAAGTGGTGTTGTGAACCCTCCACTGTAAAACCCTACAACACAACGTTATACCCTACAGAAATAACGTTGTAGCTGAAGAAGGTAGCTTGGCCTCAAGACTGAATGTGGAGAACTGAAGTGCAAGCTCCCTCAAGAGGCATCTCAATAAAGGAGAAGGAATTCCTAAACAAGAATGCCTTGTGCTAAGTAGCACAACAATCTCAACTAAACAGTTGAAGAAAGCACAATAGTCATGCAGAACACAAAATCGATAATCCATAACATGTCTTGCTATGGCTACCTTGCCCTCCTTTTATACAAATGGAATCCCTCTCACCTTGGGTCCCACTCATTAGGGTGTCCTCCACCAAGGAATCTTCCTCCCACTATCACTGCACTGTCTCCAAAGATGATCTCCACCTATTATCCCAGGACTGTTGACTTGGTCAAACTTGACCTTGTCCACATGCAAATGTCCCTTTTCACACATGAAGGTGTGAAATATAGCTCCTATGATGATACCTTTTCACATTATGATGGATTTTATTCATATTTTTAATATGCATGGGCCTCCTTACCCATTTATTCAACTGCTAGGTGATAAAAACAAAAATAAATATTCCAATTAGCTGTATGCTAATTTTGGAATATTATAGTTTCCACCATTGTTGAGCTGATTTGACATATCTAGTACTAGGCTTGAGCCTCTCCTTCCTTGATAGCACAATTTTATGAAGCTGTTGATCATTCAACAACTATCTTCAGTGGAGGAGGAAAATAGAAACTAGATCTTGATTTTATAGATTTAGGATATAGTGAAGGGATCAGACCTTCTTGCATATATCTGATTGTGTGACATATTGTGACCATCTACTTGTCAGATCTAGCTTCAGATCTGCATACCCAACAGTGTATATGTGAAGCCCTAAGAGGGTTATTTTCTTATATTGATAGATCTGGAAAATCCTTTCTGGGTTATCTTGGGTATCCATCATAGAGCCCAAATCTCTATTTTCAGTATCATCAGAGATCCAAAACTGCCTAGATCTAAATTTCTATTTTTCTGGCAGTTACAGTCCTGCAGTTGCAGCAGGGAAAACACAATTTTCTTTCCAGCAGTATAGCAGCTATGCAGTCCCTCTTATGGGATCATTTTAGGGTCATTCTAGGCCATCTCTTTGGCTTGAGTGTCTCATATTTTAAGCACTGTTGTATTGATTCATCCACCTCCTATTAATAAAATGGCTTAGCTATTTCTGTGCATTTTGATGTGTATTTAGATTTATTGTTTACCTTGTTCTAGTTTTTATATTGTGTTTTAGTATTACTGCATTCTCCCTTTTGGGATATTACAGTGGAGATCATGGATCTTAAATGTAAAATCTTGAGGATCTTGGAGGAGGTCAACTAAGATCATAGTGCATTCAAAGTAAGATCATAAAGCACTTATGATGAGATAGTTGAGGAAGTGGTGCATCTAATGCACATGATGGAGAGGGTGGGAATTAAATGCATACATGATGGAGATCATGAAGATACATCGCAGTCTTCATGGAGGCTAGTGGCCACATGTGCAGCACAGTTATGAGGTGGGCCAGGGCTATGAAAGGCTCATAATCTATATAATGAAGATGAAGGCACAATATAAGGCAAGATTTATATTATTATTTCTAATTTGTTTAGATCTAGATTTGTTATTTGAAATTTATATGCACGCTTATGCTGTTTAGGTAAGTCTGTAGTGTTGTTTAGCACAGGGTGTTTCCAAGCGAAAATCTAGCGGTTGTCATATTGAGAGGAGGAGGAAGAAGCTATATATCAGGCTTCTAGCTTGGAGATCTGAAGGAGGGATCAACTCTCAAAGCATATATCTGATCTGTAACACATTACAACCATCTTACATCAATCAGTTTATGCTTAAGATCTGCATAACCCAACAGTCAAGGGATCAAACCCTACGAGGGTGAATTTATGATCTTCTTAAATCTAGCCTTTTCCTATTTGGGTTATCTTGGGTTTCCATCATAGTGCCCAGATCTACAATCTTGGCATCATCAGAGGCCCATAGAACCATAGATCTATGTTTTCCTTTCATCCAACAGTTGTAAGATCATCATTAACTGAAGGGACATCGTAGTATACATCTTCCAGCCGCTCCAGTTACTCAGTGTTTTTTTTGGCATTATTTCAGGGTCATTCTAGGCCATTCCTTTGGCTTGAGTGGTCATTTAAGATCCATGATCTCAACTTAGCGGAAATCCCACCCCGGATCTCAAATTGATCTACCTATTCTGCTTGTGACAGACTTGGGAAACACTTCTCTCGACCTGTGAAAAAATATTCTTCCATCGGAACGCTGAAATGACTTCCCAAATATGCAAATCAAATTTACTCTAGAAGCTACTATACAATCCATGCATCAACCTCTCTGTGGTTCTTCTGTCTCTCTGCAAATTCACTTGCTAGAGCTAGATGTCTTCCTCCAGCCTCACTGTCTTTTCCCCTCTCTCACTGCTTCAACTTCTGGCTTCTATGGTAGCTAATTACTGCTACTCTAGAAATCGATCTTCCAAGGAAATCGAATTGCTCAAGTGTCTTCTCCATGACCACATCGATCTCTTCTTATAATCCATTGTTGGAACACCAATGACCAACATTAAAACATAATCAATGGCTAGAATAATCTCTGGATCGATCCATGTGAGTTTCTAGACTATTCTCACCTTATCTCAAGTAATGCTGATTAATTAACCATATTCCCTAAGTTTAGACTTAGGAAATATTTAAAAAATGGTTAATAATCTAATTGATACAGTTCTAGGTGGAATGTCCAGAACGATTTATGGGTCCTTGAGATCTCATGTATTCTAGCCTCTCCACCAAATTTCATGGCTAAAACACATTTGATGCTACAAAAAAATAACACTCACTCTTAGTGAAAAATGTGTTCTAGTGCTACACACCCTGCCACAACACCATGTCTCTGCATCATCCCCATCTAGAGCACCATAGGTCTACGTTTTTCTTTCAGCCAGCTGTTGTAAGACCATCATCAACTGAAGGGAAAATGCAGTATACAGCTTCTAGTAGCTCTAGTTACTCAGTGCCTTCTTTGGCATGATTTCAGGGTCATTCTAGGCCATTCCTTTGGCTTGAGTGGTCATTTAATATCCATGATCTCCACTCAGTGGAAATCCCACCTTGGATCTCAAATTTATCTGCCTCTTTTGATTGTGACAGACTCGGTAAACACTTATCTGACCTCTGCAAAATTATTCTGTCATCGAAACGCTGAAATGGATTCCTGAATATGCAAATCGAATTTACTCTAGAAGCTACTACACAATCCCTACATTATCCTCTCTATGGTTCTTTTGTCTCTCTAAAAATTCACTTGCTAGATCTAGAAGTATTCCTACAGCCTCACTGTATTTTCCCCTCTCTCATTGCTTCGACTTTTGGCTTCTCCAGTAGCTGATTAATGCTACTCTGGAAATAGATCTTCCAAGGAAATCAAATTTCTCAAGTGTCTTCTCCATGACCGCATCGATATCTTCTTAGGATCCACTATTGGAGCACCAATGACCAAGATTAAAACATAATCAATGGTATAATCTCATCTGTATTGATCTGTGTGAGTTTCTAGACTATTCTCACATGACCTCAAGTAATACTGATTAATTAACCATATTCCCTAAGTTTAGACTTAGGAAATATTTAAAAAATCGTTAATAATCTAATTGAGACACTTCTAGGTGGAATTTCCAGAATTGTTTTTGGGTTTTGGAGATCTTATGTATTCTAGCCTCTCCACCAAATTTTGTGGCTAAAACACATCCCATTCTACAAAAAACTAACACTAACTCTTAGCGAAAAATGTGTTCTAGTGCTGCACACCCTGCCATAACACCGTGTATCTGCATCATCCCTTGTCACACTGCTGATTTCTGGTTGCTTCTTCCCACCAAATACAATGCAACTCTAATATACGCTTCATCTGTGCTATTTATAACCCTATTGTACTACTTCCAACACTGCATCTAAACTGAACTTTTTTGTTGCTGCTATTGCAACATCTGCAACTAAAAAACATCCAAAATACTGAATCATATGTGATCATTATGATGCATTTTTCTCCTGAGTCTCTGACTGATACTAGCTAATGCACTATCCATCGATGATTTTGCACTGCTGGTGACCTTGTAGTGTGCCATCTACACTGCTTCCAACTCTGCACTGCTCTCCCCAACATATGACCACTACTAGTCAGTGCAACTATGAATTTCATATCTGATTGTATCTACTACCACTAATCCATCATGCTATTGAATATTGTGGCCCCCTGTAGCAAGGTATTGATCCATGAGGTAGACTTCTCAAGGACACTTCCCATCTGTAGCTCTCTGGGGCTACAACTCTAAATCAACCTGTTATCGTTCTATAATTTTAGGATTGGCAAGAATAATCATGAAATGACAACATCAAAACCACTTTGGAGCCTAGGATCTAGCCCTCCTAGACTCAGAGAGGGATCTCTCTTTAAGATTTAGCTTTGTTTTAATGTTTTCTGATATTAGGTTAGTTAAATTGATTATGAAGGTTATTTTTGATTGATAGTTTAGCTGGATTAAGGGATCTGTTTAAAAATTTTCCATTGGTCTATGGAGTCATAGTAGGCTGGGTTGTTGCATCAATATTTCCAGAGAAATTGCAAGGCAAGCTAAATATAGTTACTGGATCTTAAAACATAATGAATCATGAGATGAAAGAAAAGTGATTTTCAGTAATGGTTAAAAAGAAATTAAGAATTATTTACCCAAAATTCAGAGGAACAACCATTATATTGTAAATACAACCAGAATTAAGGTGCTCAATGTAGAAAATCTTGCATTAATGTTTTCCTGTAGACTTCATTTGTCTCATTATACTTCATGAAAGTTGGCCTTAACTAGAAAATATGCTTGATTTCATGCTAAATGTATAAATAATTTTCTATGGCCTCTAGGAAGGCTCTTCCAGTTATAGACCCTTTTATTCCAACATATTTATTTGTTTTTAGAAATCTCCATTTTCTTGACATAATCTAGCCTATGCATGAGCTTATCATTGATAAAAAAACAGAAGGCAGTCCTCTTTTGACCAGTGGTTCGCTTCTGTTGAAGGATCTGCCGACACCAATTTGTAGCTGATGACACTTTTCTTCTACCTGTGTGACCAAAATCCTTTTGTTAAGTACCTTATTGACTTCTAGGATGGTTTTTGTTCTTTCCTCCACTCCTAGTGCTTCCAATTCAAAATTGCTCTTATAATTCAAGAATTTGATGATATTGTTTTTTGTTTCAAGCATCCTTGTCAGTTCTCTGTTTTATTTTCCTATGGAAACACTCACTAATCCAATTAGATCTCTCTATTTAAAAATTATTTGGATAGAAGGCCATATCTCATTCATGGACTCAATAATACTAGTCCAAATAATTTCTATTGCCTATCCAATAATCTGTCCAATAGAAGATTCACTCTCTGCCTTGATTAATTTCTCAATCTTCTTCTGAGCTCTCTGTATCTCAATTTCATGGGTATTGTCTAACCTTTTCTTCAAATATTTGAGGGTGTTGATTTCTGCTTCAAGCTTTTTGATCTCTACTGTTTGTAGGGTCATGTTTTCCATAGCTTTTTCTAGCTACTCTGCACCACCTGATGAGCCTATGGTTGAAGTTGTTGTTGTAGGAATGGATGCAATTGGGACAACCTCTGTTAGTCTCCTGTATTCTACAGTATGACTAGATGACTATGGATTTTCTACATTCTGTTGAAAATAACATTCCCTGACTATCATTTATGTCCAGAAATATCACTGCCTTCCTTATCTTCATATAACCTATCCATTATCTCTCACTTTACTTATTTTCATATCATTCTCTTACTCTGAAATTCCATGTTTGACCCTAAATCCCTATTCTTACCTCTTTCCCTACCTAAAACCCCACCCCCATTTCTAAAAACCTCTCCCCTTCATTCATTCCCCTTCTTCCATCAAAACAATGTAAGAAACCCATTTTTACATTGGTTTAAAATAAATATAATTTTATTCGAGGACCACTCTTTTAAATAGAACCTGTTTTTTTAAAAGACTTGGTCCCTTTATATTTAAAAACCCTAATATAAACCTTTACCCTTCACTCATATAACCCTGGCCCCCACGTTCATGTTTAAACACCGTTGCTTTAAATATTTTTCCTCAGGCCCCGTGTTATATTAACCCACTTTGTCATTTAAACCTGTCATGCCATTGAAAAATCTCGAACGCATCTTCTAAAGCCTACCAACAATCATACCATTTGTCGACCACCGTTCAATCCACTTTTCCCGATCCAACGACCCTGACTTCATATTGCAGCACCAAAATATCGAGGGTTAAAAACCTTTGGGGGTTGCAAAATGGGTGGTTTCGCAACCATCCCATCCACCATGCGTCGCCATCATAGTTTATTACATGCCCCCAAACCAAAACCACAAACCGCCTACATCGTGTGTGATAAACTGAAACTGCCTCCGCTCCATACCAATGAAGCCATTGACCCCCTTTGACATATTTTTAAATCCTATGCTGTCACTGAAAAATCCCAAAAAACACTGTGCTAGCCCTTGCAACTCCTCTGAAGACCCGGGAGGCCACAACCAAATGCAAAAACCAAAAACCTCCACTATTCGGACTCTGTCTATGAATTTTCCTACTACTTGCGAGCCACCATTGCTCCCCATTCCACATGATCTCACTTTTATTAGTCAATTACTTTTAGTTTTGCAGGTGATCGATATATTATAAATGCATAAATCAAAATGCGTTTCTAAGTTCCAAAGAATTGTTTAAAATAGGGTTCTCTGGGTGATGATCCAGAATGCTGTATTCATTAAAAGGATTAGGAGAATAAGATTAATTAGAATCAGAAATGGATAATGACCATTAATAATCATATGATTACTCCAAAGACAACAGGAGTTCTTCAAGGGACAGGGTAAATAAAATTAAAGAGTTTTACAGTGGTCGTACAAAGATAAAGACAAATGAAAACACAGTTATAGAATAATGAAAGGTAAAAGGGATTAAAGGTTAATAAAATATTGAAGATGAAAGACATGGTTAGAAGACATAATTAAAGAAAAAGCATAGATAATAGGTGATTGAGGGAGAGATTACAGTAACTCAAGGAAGTCAAAGAGAGATCGGAGATAAAACAGATTAAAGGAATCAAACAGAGAAATCAAGGATAAAGAAAAACAAATCAAGGTTTAAAGACAAATCAAAGGATAAATCAACGAGGAAGACCAAGCCAGGTGTCAAGGCCAATCAACATTCACTTCTTCATAGTCATATTGGCCACTTATAGCCTAATTTTGATGAAAGTAGCTACAGTTAATGTCACAGTCAGGGAAATTTTAGCAGCATCTCATAAGTTATTGTAAAAGTTAATATTAAAGGCAAATAGTAAAAAATATCTTAAAGTTAGCTTAACAGTGAATTAGAAAGTTATTACTATAGTATGTCAGTTAAAGATATTTTGGCATTTGGAATTGCATGGTCTCAATTGTCAAACATCATTTACTCTCTAGTAAATACAAATATATCACCCTAGATTAGGGAAACCACCTCATTTGCAGATAAATACTGCATATATTTTTCATTATTATTGTTGGTTGGTTAGTTGGTTGGCTGCTAGGCTGGATTTTGATCAGAGTTTGAGTTGCAAAGATTATTGCACTGGAGCATTGTAACTATCTTGGACATCAGTAATACAAGCACTTTCATAGGATTATTGATCTATGTTAATGGTGATGTTATCCCTCTTTGCTAATGTTTCTCCTTTGTTTTCCACATTGTACATCCATTTCTCTAATTATTGAACAAAAATTTTAGGTTGAGATATGCTGTTTGAGCACCTTAACTATGTCTGTCATTATTATCTCTACGTTTTCCTATGAAAGTAATCACTAGAGAATTCTTAGCTACTCTTTATGATTACTGGATTGTTGTTGTGAGATTTTCTTGGTGAAGTATAATTAAATAATTCTTAACTGCTATTTAGTTTACCAAACTGTCATCTTGAAGTCCTTCTCTGAAGTTTAATTAACTAATTCTTAACTGCTCTTTAATTTCACTGAATTGTTATCTTGAATGTTTTCTTTGTCTGAAAGTAATAACTAAATAATTCTTAACTACTCTTTAGGATTGTTGGATTGCTGCCTTGAAGCGTTCTTAGTGAAGTACATCTAAAGAATTCTTAATTTCTCTTTATTTTACCAAACTGTTAACCTCAAGGCTTTCTTGTTTAAATTATAATTAAAGGATTCTTAATTTCCCTTTAGTTTTACTAAATTCACAAACTTGCTGTCATCTCATATTCATCTTATCCAAGAAGATCCATTTGATATAGTTAGCTTGCCCTATGAAAAACCTTGAAGAGTTGATGTACAATTAAAACCTCTTATGAATCCATAGCCCAATGGATTAAGCTTCCCACATTCTATCTATTCAACCAAAACAATCAAACAAACAATCAATCAATCAAAGCAAACAAACCCAAAACTTCATAACTAGCCTAAAATTATAAAACATAAGCATAAAGATAAATCAGTTAATCATAAACATAGATAAAGCCCTCTCTGAGCCTAGGAAGGCTAGGTCCTTGGACTCCAAAGTGGTTTGATGTGGTTCCCTGCTACTTGTTCTTGCCAATCTTGCAAATGATGGGGCTCCAACATAATGGTGACCATACTGGGGACCTGAGTTGTTAAAATAGCTTAATATTTCCTCAAGAACTCAGAAAACCCCACTCAAATTTAAATGACACAAGTATTAGCCAAGAATGGTATCTGGTTGCTGATGGTGGACAACAACCAGCCTCAAGACAGTTAAAATTATCCACCTAGTGACTCCACTGGTTTTCACTAGGCATGTTGACTCCACTAGTTTTCTACAGACTTCACTGGGAAATTATTGAGAATTCCTGATATCATCAAACCTCAAATAGAACCCAGTCAAAATACTTTGTGAATAAAGTATTTATTTCATAGATTTGTTTGTTTTTCAAACTGTTATAAAAATTTCAAACCTATCTGAACCTTGGGTCCAAGTTCTGGCTTCTAGAAGAATCTATAACAGATCCCATCCTGACCCAAATCCTCCTGCAATAGTTGAAAATCTAGAGCACATCATAAGGAAATATCCTAGATCTAAAAATTCAAATGTTAGCAGAACTATTCACAAAGCAACTTCCTTACCTGGAAACCTTGAAAACTTGCAGGATATCTTATCTGGCTCACCCCTCGAATAAAGATTTCCCATGACTAAATCCTAGAGTTGGATAACCTAGATAATTTTGGACCCATCCCTCTTACAGAAAAATCCCGTTTTACTAACTTCAACCCCCATTCATACCCCCATTGTTCACCTTCCTCCATTTAGCCCTCCACTTGTTATGTAATATCCCAAATTTGGAACAGCTTAGAAAGCATGCACTAAAAACGCATTCCTAGCAACATATGCAATAAAATAGTGAAATGGACTCTTGGATCATATATATTAGTCAATATACAACCTAAATACAAGAATAGAGCTGAAACAAATCAAACTAGGTGGGTTAAACAGACCTCCCACACTAGTGTAGCTGAAAATGACCAAAAACCCCAAACACTGCAACACAAGGATTTCTGCATAAAAGTGACTGCACAGTATAAAGAGGGTTTTAACTTAGAAAATAGGAGAACAAGTAGATCTAATCATATATTTATTAATAATGTTGAAGAACAGAGATCTAGTCTCCCTATACAAAATACAAGAGAACCCAACAAGGGTTTCTTGTCAAACACTTTGCATAGAAATGTGATCTTTGGAAGATTACTGAATAATCACTGCAAAACTGAAGCACAAGAGTGTATAAGGCTGAAATATGTCTGATATTATGGAGATCCCTCAAGGGCTTCCTCCCATGAAAGGTTGGACCTTCCAATCACAAGAAAACACTGCAATGAAGCCACTAGACCATCTCCTAAATGCTGCCTCCAAAATAACACATTCCCTAGCTAGAACAGCGCTGGGAATGTAGGGGAAATGTCTATTCTGACACCATAGATCTTAAATAGGCTCTTTAGCTCTCCAAACAGGTCCCTCAATTGAAGGAAACCTTCCTCCAATGGGAAACTAGCTCAGAAACCGGGATTCCAATCCCTTCCATTGCTGCACCCAGCAACACTGCACAATCTCCAGCAGAAACTGTGTTGATGAAGTAGGTTGAATATTGGCTTGAAAAACTTATGTGGAATGATGAATTAAAACTCTCTCAATGATAATCCTCAAGGGAAGAGGTGGGATTCCCGCTCGGGAACACCCGGTGCTAAGCGGCACTGCAACCTTGCTAAGCAGCAAAGGAAGCAAAAAGTCTAAGTAGACAAAATAACAATCTAAAACATGAAGAAAAATGCTGCCATCCTCTTCCTTAAATAAGTTATGAGTTTTCTTGCCCTTGGCCCCACTCAATTAGGTCATCTCTATCAAAATATTCCCCTCCCTCCAAAACTGCATTTTTCCTTCTTTGATTCCTCCTCCTCCACAACTGTGTTGTTGACTTAGTCAAAGTGGATTGAATAAACTTGATAATATCCCTGTTCACACATGGAGGTGTTTTATTAAGATGCAAAGAGTGCCTCCTTTCGCACTTGAGGTGTTTTTATTCCTCCTTAGGAGACTTAAGGGCTTTTCCACCCATTTATTCACTGGCTAAAGGTACTACTAACTCTAATGTTCCATTTAGCTTTGAGGCTAAAATTTGGGAACATTATAGTCCTCCCCTCCAAAATATTTTCTTGTCCTCAAGAAAATGCATAGGGAGAGAAAAATTTCTCCCCTCCTCCTCATGTGGCCTCCATCACTGCATCAAGATAATTTGCAATAAAACTGTCATCCAATGTTTCCTCCCAAGTGTGCAAAACCAAATGGTCCACATCAATCAAAAATGGAAACTATGAATGGAAACCTGTTTGTTGTCTCATGGCCTCAAAAAAGTAGGATTGATGACAAAAATGGTGAATGAGTGACTCTTTCACCCATGCTATCATCCAAATGAAATGAGCCATCCTAGGTAGCTCATCAAGAAAATCATCAACCCTGGTTTTGTACAATATGTTGGGGCTGCATGGAGAGTTTGGATTCTGTCATCCCAATGGTTTCTCTCTCCATTTATGGTCAACATGGGGCTACCTCTGTCCTTGGGATGAAATAGCATGGCCTCCAAGAATGGCCCAAGCTCCCCCAGCAAACAATTCAGCCATGAAGTGCCTCCTCAAGTTCTCAAAGTGGTTCCTCCCACAAGAAGGGAAAAAGTGTGATGTGGAAATCATGGTTTTCCCATGGTTCCTCCTGAAATGTATAACATGTAAAGTGGGGAGAATCATACTCCCAATGGGCATCTTAAATCTCAAGCCCACTCTCCAACCAAAGCTTCCCCTGAACATAAACATATCAGCAATATATGGAAGCAAAGTACAATGAGAACAAGTTGCCAAGTGACAACCAGAGAGTGAATCATAGTTCCACTCATGGAACCAGCGCAGTGCATCCTTTGCCTGCATCAAAATATGAAATAACAAGTGCTTTACCAACCACTTGTTTTTTCCATAGTCATCTCATAAAATGAAAACATGAAGTTACAATATGGTGTCAATGGTGCACACTAAGAATCATGTGGCTTCCCCCACAGACCACCAAAAACATAGTCAAATTCAATGCTACAAGTAGCTTCAAGTACATCATCATACAATATGCAAGAAGAGATAATTCTTCTCAATACATCATGCTGCTCAAACAAGGAAAAGAAGTATAATACAAAATGTGAAATTATACCTCCTCCATCATGTACTTGAGATCTTGAGCTGAAATAGCTCGACTGGAATCTTTCCCTCACCTCCAATGGGTAGGAAAGTGGCTGTGACACCCTCTCTATCACCATCCGGGCTATGAATTTAGCCATATGCTAAAATATGTCATGCTGAATGACCTCCCAAATGAACTCCTCTGCCAAGGAAAGATATGCATCACAATGCATGGAAAAGAAATCCTCATGTGCTGCATGTAGCAATTTCTCCTTTAGAAGCTCTAGTCAAGAAGACACTGCCATGTGAATATATGACCATATCATCCACCATATACTCATCATCTCTATCCGAGTCATCGAAAATCATGCATGCACCAAGATCCTTGGAGTACTCTACTAAGAGCTGAGATCTCCAATAAGGATCAATCCTCCTAAGAGACAGCGCTGGTGGTCTAGCATGTGAAACTCTCCTCATGCTGCTACCTAATACTTTGACATCCCTCATGCCAAAGTCCCCCTCCAAACTCTTCACCTCTCCAAAATCAAAGAGTGGTGAATCCAAGGACAATATGTCTTTCATCAATGATAGATCTGGTGGCCTCCCAGGTGGAATGCCTCCATGTAGTGAGACATCAATGTCAAGAGTGGACTGCACATATGGTTGGGCAACCTTACCCTTGCTTTCATAGCGCAATACAGTTTACCTCCTCTTCACACTAGCTCTCTGAAATAGAGAAGGGTGTGTGCCTCTCATCACTTGATGCTTCTCTTCCTCCCTACCTCCTCCTTCCAGCTGCAATGCTTCACAATCATGCTATTCACTGATTGTGCTTGGACCTCTAAGTCTAGCTCCTTCACCCAAGATCCAGCTAAACATGTAGTTGATCCGACAAAATTAGATAGAATAAATCTAATTGCATCCTATTGCTTTCTCTCCTCCACCTGGATCTTGTAAAACCCTTGGAAATCAGTATGATCTCTAAACCTCTCAGTTTGAGATTCATACTCCTGCAACAAATCACTAAGAGTCCTCCTCTTAGGCATTATTCCTCCTCTCATCCATCTTAAGATATACCTGGGCACTTGACTGCGCTGTGCATCATGGTGTGTAACTGCATGCTCACACTCACCATGTGCAAATCTAGATTCAAATCTAGATCCAAACTCCTTTGGAGATCCCATCTCCAATCTCATTTTCTTCAGCTCTCCTTGAAAGCTCTGCATAGATTCTGGAAGAAGATTTGTAAGCTTGTCTTCCTTTCTCCCGTCACATACTGAAGCCTTATATTTTATATCCATCTCTCCTGAAAGTGTAATGGCCTGATATCCACAGGCTGAGCCAAGATTGAAGCTTTGATACCACTGTAATATCCCAAATTTGGAACAGCTCAGCAAGCATGCACTAAAAATGCATTCCCAACAAAATATGAAATAAAATAGTGAAATGGACTCTTGGATCCTATATATTAGTCAATATACAACCTAAATCCAAGAATAGAGATTAAACAAATAAAATTAGGTGGGTTAAACACACCTCCCACACTAGTGTAGCTGAAAATGACCAAAAACCCCAAATACTACAACACAAGGATTTCTGCATAATAGTGACTGTGCAGTATAAAGAGGGTTTTAACTTAGAAAATAGGAGAACAAGTAGATCTACTCATATATTTATTAATAATGCTGAAGAACATAGATCTAGTCTCCTTATACAAAATACAAGAGAACCTGGCAAGGTTTTCTTGTCAAACACTCTGCATACAAATGTGATCTTCGGAAGATTACTGAATAATCACTGCAAAATTGAAGCACAAGAGTGTATAAGGCTGAAAGAAATCTGATCTGATGGATATCCCTCAAGGGTTGCCTCCCATGAAAGGTTGGACCTTCCAATCACAAGAAAACACTGCAACGGAGCCACTAGACCATCTGCTAAATGCTGCCTCCAAAATAACGCATTCCCTAGCTAGAATAACACTGGGAATGTAGCGTAAATTTGTGGTTTGATACCATAGATCTGAAGTCTAAATGTTTGACATCGGGCCCCTCGATGAAGGAAGTCTTCCTCGATAAGCTTCTAGCTCGGAAACCCATATTCCAGTCCTTCCCTTCTTGCATGACAACAGCACCAACTGGCCAAAACCTGTGATGAAATGGGCTAAGCTTGATGAGCCTAATGAATGATGAATTCAAACTCTCCCCAAGAGGCTCCTCAAGGAAAGAGGTGGGATTCCCGCTTGGGAACACCCAGTGCTAAGCAGCATTGCAACCCTGCTAAGCAGCAAAGGAAGCAAAAAGTCTGAGTAGACAAAATAATAATCTAAAACATGAAGAAAAATGTTTCCATCCTCTTCCTTAAATAATTTATAATTTTTCTTGCCCTTGGCCCCTCTCAATTAGGTCATCTCTATCAAAATATTCCCCTCCCTCCAGAAAATATGTTATTCCTTCTGGAACTGCTCTCTCATAACTGTATTTATTGGCTTAAATCAAGTGGTGAATCAGCAATCTCTCCATATTCCTGCACATGGAGGTGTTTTATTAAGGCTATAAAGAAAGTGCCTCCTTTCCTTGAGGTTTTATTCCTCCTCAGAACTTAAGGGCTTTTCCACCAGTTGTTCGACTAGTCTTGTTAACTCTAATGTTCCATTTAGCTTTGAGGGCTAAAATTTGGGAATGTTATATTAACCCCTTTGTTTCTGAACTAGTCTGAAAGTATGTGGTATGCCCCATTAGTTCTACCATTGCCTTTAGTAGTTCTACCATAGGACTCTCAATCCAAGATTCCCTTATATGATGCAAGTAGTTCTACAACTGCTCAACAACATGTGGATAGAATGATTGACTATTTTGACAGATAAGAAATAGATGATGAGACTATTAAAATAATATTGTTTTCTCAAAGCTTAGGGGGAGAGGTAAGATATTGGTTCAAAGGCCTAACCCCTAATAGTGTACACGACCTACCTGCTTTTCATCAACTATTTTTAAACAAATGGGAAGTCAAGAAAAATCGTATCCAAATCTTATTAGAATATGAAAACATCAAAAGAAATGTTGGAGATGGTGTCCAAGATTACTGCACTAGGTTCAATAGTGTATACAATGCCCTCTCTCCTCACATGAAACCTCCACAAGGTTTAGCATTAATGAAATTTCCAGATGGATTTGACCCAAACATGGCTTATCAACTAAGAGAAAGAGACCCTCTTACATTAGAAGAAATGAAGAGGGGTGCACTAAGTGTAGAGGAAAATCTAATTTCCAAAAGAGCTAGAATGAAAAATGAAAAAAGAGTCACGTATAGAGAAGCGATTGTAGCCTCCACATCTGATACTGATATTGATAAATTATTTAGAACCATGGAGAGGATGATGGAGAGAATAAACATGAACAAAAGAGATTTTCCTAGAGAAAAATAAGCAGCTCCTCAAAATAGAAACCATAACCAAAAAAAAAAATTTAGGAGAAATCCCCCTCAAATAAGATAGAGAGGATATGACCAGCAAATCAAACCTCCTTTCAAAGAAAACTATATTGATGAGGATGAGGGGGTGATTGAAGAACAAAAAAAAAGTCAAATCAATCTAATAGGAGTTAATAATGAGGATATGATTTTGCTCATTGAGGAAGAACAAGGCATATTTTCCCCAAATGAAGAAGAAAGCCTGGAATTCAAAGACTATAAACAAGGCTTCGAAAATGCTATCATGGAATTGCATAGGCAGTATGACCTCATGAGAAAGAAAGCCCAAGACACTCATAAGAGAAACAACCCTGAAATTTATGCTAAGAAAAACCTTGAAATTGATCCTGTAAAAACAACATAAACTGCCAACAAAATGGTTAAAAGTTCTGATAAAAACAAAAACAAAAACAGCCCAGAAAGCAGCACTAGTAAATCAACTGGTATTCCTAACAAAACTGTTTCAACTGATATTTCTAGTACAAATCAGCAATATGAAATTGCTACAAGAACAATGTCTGATAAAAATGATTTAAATATGCCAAAAACACAGACACCCTTCAATATCGAGAATGAAATTGCCAAGATAAAAATCTCCATACCTATTAGTTAATTAGTTGGCCAAGAGGTATATAGATCCAAAGTTTTGAAAGCTTTAAACACAGGAGCAAATTTTGATTCTGTAAATTTAAATGATGAAAAACTTGAACTTTTTTTTGGACCTGAAGTAGAAGGTAAATTCCAAGAGGGAGGTGTACCTCCATTTTATGTCAGTTTGAATATTCATGATAAAATCCTCGATAATTCCATGTTAGATTCATGAGCTTCTCATAACTTCATGCCAAAGGTAGTTATGGAAATACTAGGCCTTGAGATAACTAGACCATACAAATAATTGTAATCTTTTGACTCCAGTAGAGTCAAATTTTTAGGCCTGATGAAAGATATTTGTGTCAATCTAGCACAAATACCAACCAAAATCTTAGTAATGGATATTGTAGTGGCTGACATTCCCCCTAAATATGGCATGCTCCTATCATGCTCATGGGGAGCCAAACTTCAAGGCACCCTCCAAATGGATATGACCTATGACACCATACCAGTATTTAGTCAACCAAGAAAATTATATAGGGAGACTAATATGAAATACATGGTCACTTGTCAATAAAAGCCTGATAACTCCCCTCTGTATTCTATTCACACAGAATTTGAATCATTTATCCTTTACAACAATGAAAACATTAATGAACAAGTATCAATAAATGAAAAAACGGTTGAAAAAGAGGAAGAACATTCAGACCAAATAGAAAATGAACAACATAATGGTAAACATAGGTCTAAAACTGAACCTCTATGGAGTATGAGATTTGATGGTTCTTGTGGAAAAACTGGGTCAGGAGCAGGTGTTTGGGTGTGCAACACTGAGAACAATCACATAAAGGGTCATTCATATAAATTTAACTTTCAATGCACAAATAACATAGCAGAATATGAGGCACTCCTTCTAGGGCTACAATTACTGAAAAAATTAGGAGCCAAAAGGATCTCAATCCATGGGGATTCTAAGCTAGTCATTCAGCAAATTAAAGGATAATATTCAGCTAGACACCATAGACTCAGAGCATACAGAAATGATGCCCTTGACCTCCTAAAAACATTCCAATAATATGATCTTACCTTTTTCCCAAGGAATCAAAATATCCTTGCCAACGGTCTAGCCTTTACAGTCAGTACTTGTCAACAACCTCATCCTAACAAACAATATACAGTAAAGGTTAAATATAAACCACCAATCCCTGATAACATAAGGTATTGGCAAGTGTTTGAAGATGATAAATAGATTGAAGATTTCCTACACTCCAGAGATGAGTTTGAAATGCCAAATTTAGACTTAAATCATGAAGAAGACTGCCCTACTGAGGAATAAATAGGAAAGGAGGAGGTCACTCATAATGTTGATATAAATATGTTAGCAAAGAAAGATCCACATAAGACAGAAATGTGTGAAGATTCAGAAAAAGAAGAGGTTGAAGTGTTGCAGTCTAGAGATAATACCTTGCCCAGAGGACTTTTCCCTCTAGAATAAAGTTTTGATTTCAATGATGTTTATAGAAAACCAAAGATGAAATCTACTAAAGAAGAGGTAGAAGAATGCAAATAGGCAGTGAGCAAGAACCCAAAATGGTAAAATTGTCAAAGACATGGCCAACACATATAAAACATAAATATATTGAGTTGTTTAAAGAATTTAGTGGTGTGTTTTCTTGGAGGTATGAAGACTTGAAGTTCTATGATATTGATTTCATCCAACACAAAATCCCACTCAAAGAAATATATAAGCCCTTTAAACAGAAACTGCGTAGAATAAACCCTATCCAAATGCAACTGGTTGAGAAAGAAATAAAGAAAATGTATGATGCTAGAATATTAGTCCCTCTAAGGTACAATCAGGTGCTAGTACGTCCAGATGATCAACACAAGACAACTTTCACTACACCTTGGGGCACCTTCATGTATGTTAAAATTCCTTTTGGGTTAATGAATGCTGGAGCTACTTTTCAAAGAGAAATGGATATTGCTTTCTCAGAAAAAATAGGTTTTTTCATTGTGATATATCTTGATGACATCACAGTCTATTCCAAAACTGATGAAGAACATCTATCCCATTTAATAAAGGTCTTTGAAAAGTGCAAAAAGTATGGCCTGTCTTTAAATCCCAAAAGCACCTTATTTGGCCTTCAATAAGGGAAGCTTTTAGGCCACATCATATCTGAAGAAGGGATCAAGATTGAACCAAAAAGGATTGAGGGGATATTGCAAATCCGTCACCCAAGAAACATCAAAAAGTTGCAATATTTCATTGGAAAGTTAAATTTCTTAAGAAGGTTCATACCAAACCTTGCAGAAATCCTAAGAAACATCACCAACATGCTGAAAAGAGAATCAGGAGTCAAATGGACCAAAAAGGCAAAGCAATATTTTGACTTAGTGAAGCAAGAACTTACATAAACACTAGTTCTCATCAGCCCTAACTTCACCAAGGATCTCTTCATTTTCTCCTTTGCATCAGAACACACAGTTGTTTTTGTATTACTGCAGAAAAATACAAAAGGGAAAGAGTAGCCCATAGCATTATTCAGCCAGGCATTGAGAGATGCACCTCTGAAATATAATATAATGGGAAAGCAAGCCTTTTTTTTAATCAAAGCACTAAAAGATTTCAGAGTCTACATTTTGCACTCACACATCATTGCATTCACTAGCACATTTGGCCCAATTTCCTATGGCCAAAATGTCGCTCTTGCAGCACATAGGTGACCCAAGAGAGACACTTTGAGGCAAGCCAAAACATGGTTTCTCCTAACGTCGGAATTCTGACACTTGAGTTAAGTGTCGGAAGAGCGACACTTTTTTCGATGTTTCCAAAAGGTCGTCGCTCCTCCGACATTACCAACTATACATCACTATTTCGATGTTAGAAAGCATATGTCGCTCTTCTGACATTCACAATATTGTGTCGATCTTCCGACATTTGCAAGATTCTATTGTTCTTCTGACGACTCTAGAATTTCGTCGCTATACCTATGGTGACACAAATGTGTCGCGCTTTCGACAAAGCTAGAATGTCATCGCTATACCGATAGTGGCAGGGATGTGGCGCTCTATCGACGATGGTAGGGAGTTGTCGCAATACCGATGGTAGCGTGCATTCATCACTCTTTCGACAAAGCTAGATGTGCGTCGCTCTACCGATGTTACCATGTCCGATGCTTAACGACGTCAGTATACCAACACTTCATTAGCATAGAACAAAAAAAAACCTACCTTACGCTCAATAACTTGTGTGTGGTTGTTGTTTCTATATTGGTTACATCCAATTGGTGTGAGATCCAAGCTAGTTAGAAAGATCAAGCATAGATAGATATCATCATCACCAGATTGCCTTATGGGTTTCGGTTGCACATTCAATTGATCAGGTTATTAGGATCAAGCATCTAATCGCCTAATGAAAGGAATATTTCATTTGCGAGAACTATTGAAGAGAAGAATGTGAAATGCATGTATTAAGCATTTATCGCATTTAAAACATCAATTCATGAGGTCCATAAAATAGAAGTATCGGCCCAAATTGGATAGGTCTGCCATTCCTTTTCTAAGTAATGATCGAATCAATCGAATATATAGCAATCTGCGAGAGAACTACGAGAAACAAAAACAAGAGTTCCTTGGAGAGAAACCTCTGTCCAAGGGGGACGTTATATTGAGTTCAACCAACAAAAGAAAATGGAAGGCCTCAGGTCTTGGGAAGAGGTATTTACTGTGAAATTAATTTCTATGATGTAGATAATCGCTGACCATAGACATCTAATTCACCAGCTCAGTGAAGAAATTCACGAACTCGAAGACAAATACAGCTTCCTTGTGGGTGTTCAAAAAAGGGGTCTATAGTCTAAAGAGGTCCAGATATCTTCTGCCAAATCTGTGTTGTCTTCTTGAGTAGTGGTTCCAGACCTCAATAGAGTTTTCGCCATATAAAATGTGGTGATCATGGGCAACTAAGTTCTCATGTGAAAATGGTGAAGGACAAATTTTTCTCTCCCTTTTTTTATATTCCTGCTAAATCCAGATTTAGTTTAGGAAATTTATACAGAATATATACTTATAGTAATATGTAATGATGTAATAGAAATCTAGTCTCAAAGGCCAGGTTTCAAGTTTTTTTAGACCCTCAGGGCCATTTTTTATTGTAGAAAAAGGATGATGATCAGATTATCGGCCCTGTAATAAGCTTCAACACAGATTTTACTATATATATATTATTGTATTGTTAAAAATAATTAGTAGATATGGGCACCAATTCAACAACATTGTATTTTGTCCTGTAGGTAGAAGCTAGTGAGGCATATCATAGTTCTCAAAGAGGAGGTGCATCAATCTTGAGTTATAAAGGGTGAGGTTACATGCATGCATGGATGCCATCTAACCTTAAATAAGGCATGTGAAAATACCAGTGAATCTTAGAGGCATGCGCCACTAGTCAAAGATATATTAGAAGTCTTGTTTGACCCAGGTGATAATTAGAATACAACTATAGTTGGAGTTTGGGATTAGCCACTAACAATAAAGCAGAGATGTATGCCCTGTCAAAAGGGTTGCATCTGGCTTAGAAATATTCGACTAAAAAGTTAATGGTGATAAGATATTCCTTAAACACTATCAAGAAAGTCAATTTGAAGTATTCTCCACAAGGGTATAAGCTCAAATTCTTATTCAAAAGTATAATGGCTTTGATTCAAATGTTCCAGGAGTTTCATGCCTTCCATGTGCTAAGAGAACTTAACAAGAGTACAAACCATACATTTGACCAAGCCATAGGCCTGAGTGTGGGCACCTTAGTCATAACAGGGAGGCAATGCTTTGATCCTATTCCATAGTATGAATTTGGATAATCATAGAACTAGTGGAAACAAAATAATATTGAAAAAAAAGGTCAGAGGATCTCCAAAATGTTCCTTTTGCTAAGGTGGTTAACTTCAGAGATCCTTAACGTTTTTGTAGAAAAATTTCAGGATCATTCTATACACATATACAGAGGTGGAAGGCCTGCCGGAGTAGTGCCCACTTCCAAGGCATCCCTTCAAGGCATTTTCTTAAGGTCAGGAAACCCTTTTAGAATAAATTAATTACATTTCTTTATTAATTCAAGCTCTTGATCAGATAGTAAGGAAGAGAAAGGAACCATAGACACCATTCCTAATAAGCATAGATATTATTCCTCATTAACCAAGCCCCATAAAAGAAAAAACAACCGGGATAGGGGTGAGGAACGAACCTCCCCAAAGACAAAGAAATTATTATTAGGTTAGGCCAAATGACACATCTATCCACAAGAATTAGAACAACCCCTTTATAAAGCCTTGTGCATAGATAAACCAGGATGCAAAAAAACAAACAACATAGCCCTATATTTAGTTTACCCATCATATAGATAGCAAATAAAATCATATACAATGACTAAACCTATACCCGAAAACCCACTTTAGCCAGTAACCATAGCTTTAAGGAATCAAAATCAGACACAATAACACCCCTCCATAACACCAGATAAAACCTCAACCCCAATAACCCCACAGGAAAATATAAGGATCACACACACACACACACACACAAAGATATATCTATATATATATATATATATATATATATATATATATATGCAACCAAGCTAGGTTCTTTTATATTAAAAAGGTCAAACTTTTCTTCCTATATTGTAACTTATATTCTGTATACCCTTATCCCTTAGAACAGTCTTTATACCATAAATTATCTCTCTACAATATCAGGAAATCCAAATGAGGTTTCAAGAAATAAATTTGATCAACAAATCCAGTTTAAGAATGAAAAATGTTATCTTTTTCTTGTTATCAATTAATGCAAGCGAAGCCGGAATTCTCAGATACACATGATCCACCTTTAGGCACAACATTTATTCACAGTTAGTGTTTTCCAGTAAGTAATTGCAGTGGAGGAACATCACATTTTTATCCATTCATCATGACGAAAACTACCTCAGAACCAAAAGTAAGGGAATCCCCTTGTTCTGTAAAGCGCTTTTGGTCATGAATATTATTGACATATTCCAATGTTTCCAGCCCTTCCATGCCCACATCACTGAAAAACTTGATACAAAATATCTATGTACGTAAATGTAGAATATTTGGTGGTATTTAATACAAAAAACAATCTATAACAAAACATATATGTAATGCATGACAGAGCCCATCCCTCATAATTAAGTTGATATGAATACACACCAATGGAAAATATGGTCATTTTGGTTGAAAGATACAAGTCTATGCCCCCCTCAGTGGCAGCTGCCAAGTTATCTACTACTGTCCAGGGGTCTAGACCAAATAAATTGTGGAAATCAATACCCTACTAGGGAAAATAAGAGAATATTTTAGTTGTGTGATGCAACATCCCACACATCCACTCATCTGATTCCAAAAATGGCAATCTTGTACCCACACCCACAAACCCTGGTTGCTTCAGTTGAAATAGATCTAACTACCAAATTTTGTGAAATGGATAGTAAACAAGAACTATAACCCTTGCAACATAATATGAAACACAATCAAGCGTCTTTTCATCCTTGCATTAATAAAAATACCTAGTTTATTTTATTCTTTAGATATCAACATATATAGCCTTTTTCAACAATCAAGAGACAAAATCTGGCTGCTTTTGAGTCCTGTAACTGGTTACATGTTGGAAGGCATAACCAGATAACAAATTCATAAAAAGGAGTGTTTCACATAATCTCAAATGCCACATAAATCGTTATTTAAGTCACAAAATTATTTTATTAGAAGTAATCCCATGGAAAATATCATCATTTTGTGAATGTGTATGGAAATTATACTAGGAATAAGTGAACTATGATTGGGTAGCCTCACCTTTTGGAGTCATGATTTTTTCATTTAAAACATATGATATCAAGAGTAGTTAGGGTAATTTTCAACTGTTATAGTGGGGCCTTACAATAGCTTCACAGACTCTTGAAGTAGCATTTCAGAAATCACATCCCTAGAAGTCTCCATGGGAACTCTACACCCCTGGTTATCACCAAAACTCATTTATGAAATTGGGATCCTTGAAATCGGTCACTCTTTTCAGCCTTTCCCCCAACTTCAAAAGGAAATTACTTTATCTCTAGAATTGATCTCCTAAATGCATCCAATTCTTGCTTACTTGGATTTAATCTCCCCTGTGATGGTAGGAATCTCTCTTATTTTACATTTCCAACTGATAATACCTATCAAGAAATCACTTTTACAAAAAGATTTAACTGAAATAAAAAAAAATCCCACCATAGCCATTAAGGAAGATGCATGTATTGAATTCATAGCTGAATTTGTGCTTTCCTATGTACTTTTCTCCTATAATAGGATTTATATCCATAAAGGGTTTTTCAAACCAGAGCTTGAAAACCCAATATCCGTGATGCCATCTGGACCCTCTCTGGCATGCAGTCATTATCCATGTGATCTATGTAGTTGAAACTTATTACTATGGTGGCAGGTCCTTTGTTTACCCTTTGTGCTACAAGGCTTTATCAAAGAGATTATAAAATGTAGATTCTTTGGAACCTGTCAAGCAGGCAATAGTGTAGAGATTGTATGTTCCCACACATAAATTTGCTTTATGTTTCTAGTGGAATGCTAGGTATCTGATTGAAAAATTTTTCTAGAAACCTCAATATTATCTCTCCTGGTTATCTTAGATACTGGCATGAAATTTTTATCTAAGCACTTACTCATCTGAAGGCTCTAGTAAGACAACTCAAACTTCTCTCACACTTTTTGTGCAGGCTGGTCCAAGTAATTCCCTCGATCAACAAAGTTAGGAGAACCCCTTTAGATGTGATTTCGAAAAATTTAAAATAACGAGGTGAAATAAAAATCTTGTACATAAAGTTCATTCTACAGCCAAACTTACAATGTGGACAATATGAAAAGAGCAGTTAATGCAATCAATCAAAATAAACATTGGACCAAAATCAACACATCTAATCCCTGATATGGTATCATTACTCGTAGATATGTCAATCCGATAATTGGTAGTTGACATGAACAAACTGATATGTTTCATAGATCAAGACGCCAAGCTTCCCCGTGCTAGAATGAAAAAGCTCAAACACAGATGATTAGAAATCGTCAACCTAATGAAAAGTGATGGTTTGAATTATTATCAATCAAACAAAAATTGAGATTTGAAATAAACTCTATTTACATACCTATCAGAAAAGCATATTTCTGTTGACCATTGTAGCTCTTTGGTATACACCCAATGTGAGAAAAAATAATTTGAAAGATAAAATTTTGGAAATGAACAATTATGCAATGAAGTACAAGTTTTAAATGAAAATTCATATTCCTTCAAAAGTGAGAAAAAGGTTATAAAGTAGAAGCTTCTCCAATCTTGATTTTGTGTGGATGACAGGAAACTACATGCAGTTAGTCTTCAAAAAGTAAATGTAGTCCAAAAATGCATGTTGATACATTTGGTCAATGGTGGTCAATGGGAAATAAGTTGGTGATGGTAACGGTGTTGAGCCACTAGATGTGAAGTTTAGCGATGGCCATTTCCTTGTTACTGTAGCAAGATATACTTCCCAGTAATTAAAACATGGTTCTATTTCTTTGCTAATGTAGCAAGACACACTGCCCAATAATTAAAACACAACCCCATTTCTTTGCTGTTGTAGCAAGGAAAATTTCCCAGTCATTAAAACACGGTCTTCCGACATTTATTTTTTTAAAATTTTCAGAGTACTAACCAAAAAGAATAAACAGATTCAGAGTACTAATAAATAAGGAGAAAAAATTTCTTATGCTTGCTGAAAGCCCTAATTTGTGGGCCAAATTTGAAAGAAGAAAATATTTAGGTGTCTTATCAACAATTCATCGCTATTACTGTAAAATAGTGTCAAATTCTTGATTCTTGAATAGGTCCTTGAACTACTTTGAAATTTCAGTCATGTGAAAGTTGGATTCTAAAAAGGAAATATCAGTCCACCAGTGAAAATGGAAAGCCCTAGCCAGAGGGATGGATACCTATGCAAATTTGGCATGAAAACATATTTGCAGGCAGATCAATATTGGAATCATCATATATTTGTGCATATAGTTATCATAATAAGAAGTATTGAAATGACACTCTTCCAGTTCAAGGAAGTTGTGACATTTTGGAAAAATTATTGATGATAATATCCTTTATAAATTCTAATGATGGGACTTTTTCTCAATCAAAGTTGTGAACAATTCAAGACCATTGATAGTATGATGCAATTTGTATCTCTATGTCGATCTACAGAGGTGGTATGGTGCCATTATTAGATATAACTCTTTTTTCTCACCTCAAGTTTGATCTACCTACAATGGCACCCTACTCAACGATAACATAAGGATCTATGATTTATGTATGCATGAATAAGACCAGTCCTTATACTTATTTTTCAACCCAAGGTCAAGTGTTGGAACTTGGCATATGATGTGACTTGTAACATACCCCCATGTGTAATTGTGATTTTTTTTTGTTCTTGTTTATGTTTGGGTGATCCACTATTCCTTGAATGGCTTAGTTTTGACCATTCTTATGTTATTTTTCCAACACCATTTTGCTGAGGTTGGGCCTAACATCATTGTTCTATTATATGTGTTTTATAGGTTTGAAACCTGTTGGTTGCATTTACAAGACTGGAAGGCTATGCTTGAAATTCCTCCAAGGGAGTCAACACAAGAGGATTGTAAAGAGGGAAATGAAACCTACAACTATCATTTCATATTGCTACCTCTAAAGAAGTCCTATTTTTTTCCTCAAAGGAAGGCCTCTATACGTTGTCATACCTGCATTCATTTAATACATGGTGCATGTGGGAAGGGTCATCAAGTGTATACCTAATTATAAATAGGGTGATTACTCTTGTAGTACATACAAGAGAGGTATTGTTAGTCATTAGTAATTTTTGCTATTTGTAGATGACTAAATACTTGTCCTGTATTTCTAAAAACAAGATTCATGAATATTGTGAGTTTTAGAAATCTCACTGCCTTCATTATCCTTGAACCAAAATTTTCACTATTTCACTATTTTTTTCATGTCATGGTCAACGTACCACTCCTAAAGGGCCCCTCATGGGCTTATGTCACTCATCTACATCCTATTTTCCCACCTATGACCTTAGCACTCTGTTTTTCCTTTGCCTCACCCCTCCACTTGCCATCTAGGATTACCAATCAACCTACTCTTTCCCATCTTCACCAAATGCATCAAGAATTGGTGGTCTCAAAACTATCTCTGTAGGCTCTTTAGATGAATCAAGTACATTGGATTTTGGATCTTCAATACATCAATTTGTCAAAATCTCTGTTTTTCATACTTGAAGACCCCAAGTCAAGCTTTCAGTCAAAGGAGTTTTCCACCAAATCATTAGGGTCTCATAGGTTGTAGGGTTATCTTTGGTGTTCTAAAGCACTATCTTTCAAGTGCTAGAAGCTTAATCAAATGTGAAAGAAGAGAAACACATGTTTTTCCAAGATATATCAGAAAAATATCCAAGGAAGACCACCTTATCAAGTTCAAGTTCTGCAAAGGGAAACTGTGCATTTTGACATTTCTGCAGGAGTGTTAAAGTGACTATCAGTAGAAAATTGGTAAGGTAAGAGGCATGCACCTCAATGAATACATTCACAGCAAAGAGGGAGGAAGCAATTTATGTCCAAGGGAAAATCAGGGTTTCTAAGCCTAATTGGGCCAACAGTGTGCCAAGCAAGGATCCAATGCAGCGGAACACATGAAGAAGGCACACCAAATGAACCATGCATGGAAGATATTTCTTAGAAATTATAAATGAAAAATGGAAAAAGGTGAGGTGAACTGGATAGAAATGAATGAACTTGAAAGGGCTATAGAGAACTTAGAAGACAACACTAATAATTCTTCTCAAACATATGAGAAACCTAAGGTTTTGGAAAGATAGGAAAGGGAGGTAAAGTAAAGATGATTAAGACCTCCATGATGATAGCAGAAGGAAGGTTTGAAGAAACTGTTGTAGGTGACTTCTAGATTTTTCCAAGGTAAAGTGTCTCACTGCCTCAAAAGAAAGAGAATGCAAAGAGTATCAATGAAAGAAAGGTCAAGCTCCCATTTTTAGTCATTTACACTTAATGATCAAAGGAATAAAAACATAGGGTTAAGCTCCAAGATTGAAATCCAAACTGATTATAAGGTTGCTACTGTGTGACTAAATATGTCAAAATCCAAGAACATCAGAAAGGGTTAAATCAGTTTGTCATGGCACCTACAAATCAGAAGTGGCCAAAGAGGAGATAGCATACATGATCGTGAAGACTATAGTGCTTGTCAAAGGTGGATTTATCATGCCTAAGGATCAATGAGAAGGACGAAACAATTTTTTTTTAGTCACCCATCAAGCACAAGGTAATTTGATCTCCAAGATAAGAACAGAGAAGTTTTAAAGGTATTGCCGCTATGCAAGTGCCTAAGGTTGTCAAAGTAAATTTAACATGTTCCAAAGATCAGAGGGAAGAGGGTCACTTCAAGGTTTCCTGAGCTTTAATAATTTTATGGAATAAAAGTGACTGAAAAACTTGAACAAGCCAAAACATAGTAAGTTATGTGACTCAAACAAACATCTGCAGAATAGAGTGTTTAAGGCATAAATAGGCCAAAGGGAGTTAAATTTCACCATGTCAGCAACCTGAAGAGCAAACAAAGAAAAATGGTAAGAAGGGAAAAAGGCCATTTGAATGTTTTTTAAGCCACCTATTGCAAAAGGTTAAAAATAATATCAATAAAAGTGACAAAGGGACTAAAAAAATTAGAAAGTAGGTCTACAAAGGTTAAATTTATTTTCCAAAGACTATAAAGGGTCATTGTGTTTGTCACTTGGCTCATTATTCACTTGTAAAAGAATCCAAATCCTTCAATGAGAAAAATCTTAGTTTTTAGTGAAAATTTGAGTGAGTTTTCCTGGCGCTGCGCGTTCGTGTAGGCGTTATGCGTTCAATGCCTAGCACTACACGTTTGGGAGGTTTTCCAATGTAAATTTACACTGCATTGTGCATTTAAGAAAGAGATACCCATTTGCGCGTTGGAGGCCCAACACCCAGGAATGCATCCAGGCGCTATGTCTTGGGCAGAGTAGAATCGACTGTGCATGCAGGCGCTGCGCCTTCACCAGAAGCCCTTCCTACACCTGAAAATTGCCAAAAAATGATAAAAAGACTCGTCCAAGCTTCATCTAAGGACCTGCAAAGACATTGAAATTTGGTAGGTGGATGTTTTTCCTTATCCTCCAGTGAATTTCATGATTTGATGATTAAGGGAACTGACCAAACCCTAATGACTAGAAATCCTAAGTCTTCATGACAAAAACCCTGTTTTAACCTCCAAGCAAGAATTTATCAGTCAAGAAGGGTGTGAAGTAGGGAAATTATAGTAATTTGGAGTTAACCCTTCATCAAAGCTTAAAGGAGATCAGTCATACACCTACATCTTTCTCTCACTCACTTACAAAAACTGCCCTTCACCCTCATTCCAAATTAGTCCTCATATCAAGTTTCACAAGCAGAGTTAGGGTTGTTTAAAGGCAACATAAATCAAAATGTCAGGAGGGTTGTGGTCTTGTGATTTGGTAGATTGTCATACCAAATGACAAGGCAACATGGAACCAGTCTTTAGATTTCTAGGAACTAGCCTTCCTAGACTCAGAGAGGGATCTCTCACGTTGTTTGCAAAGGATATGTACTTGTTTTCTTTTAAGGGTTGATTTTAGGCTAGTTATTAAGTACAAGGTTTGTTTGATTGTTTTGGTTGGGTATGATGATCAAAGAACGTAAATAGAATGAGGAAATCTCTAAGTCATTTGGAAATGGAGTCAAATGGAAGTCATGATAAGTTTATAAAAGGATCGGGGAGTATCATAGGGAAAATATAACTTGGCTAGTGGATCTTCTAAGCTTTTAGGATAATGAGATGAACATTAAGGATAAGAATAAAAAGTAGGACGAAGGGAAACTAAGAATCCTTTATCATGTACTTTAAACAAGAGAAATATTTCAAGGTATCTGTTTTGAAGCAAGCCAAAGGAAAGGGCTAACCATAAATTTTTTTTAATAAGCAAACCTTTCAGAAAACAATCCATCAATCAAAATACTACTTTCAGATAAAGAAAACATATGAGATAATAGTAAGAGTAGTCTAAGATCAAACAAAAATAATCTAATCTACTTTTGACTAACTCTCTAGGTATATTTAAAGCAACCTTTTGAGGAAGTCTAGAGGACATGGCACACCATAAACTTCCCTGGTTTAGACTCTACTAAGCATACTGTAAAGAAGTTTCAGAACCAATTCTCAAATTGTACTCAAAGGAGCATGGACTCACCACTAAATTTCCTAGTTTCACTCTATTGAAATCATTCCTTAAAACAACCTCTCAAGCCGTACTCAAAGGAACATGGAATTACCAAAAGAGAAACTCCTTGGTTATACTCTATTGAATTATTTCTAAAATAACAAGCTATATGGAATTGGAGGGAAATTAAGGATCCTCTAATTAGACCTTGCAGAAGAAAACATTAAGATAGTGAAGAGCAAACACAAATAAGGTGCTTTCAAAAGCCATTTCTTAGCCTAAAACTTTTTCTCTATTGTAACAAAGAAAGATGGAAACAGAACGAAAACAGGAAATAACAATAACAGATAGAAGCACTTCACCAAAATCCAGTCTTAGGGATCCAGTGATCTAGCCTCCTCCATCAACAAACAAATCAGGGCATCCACAAGATCCATGACATCAATTTTCCTTCAACTTCCAAGAGACTATGTATTACTTAAAAGTGTCATCAAATGCCAATAATATAATGAGTTTAGATGCAGTATTTATGCTGCAAATGAGGAGGTGAAGGATCAAGATAGGGTTTGAGTATCATTTATGACAGAGTAAGTGCATTCCTATCCTTGAAAAAACATGCAAGGGTTAAGGCAAGAATATTTGCAGCTACTTCTATGTTTCAATAACTCTATATTAACTTCCCAAGGAAAAATAGGTGAAATGTTTGACTTTAAGGCCTATTCTTAACTTTTACAATAACTTCCTTGAGAGATAAAAATATCTTTGACTGTGTAATAACTGCCTAATGCCTTTATCAAAAGAAAACATGATGCAGGCAGCAGCTTGGCCTTTGGAGGAGTGACTTCTCCTTGATTTAGTTATTCGACAACTGTCATTGGGTTAATCTATCTTTGTTTTAATCATAAAACTCTGTCTTAGGCCGTTGAACTTTGATTTAGCCTTTATAATTTGCCTTACTGTCTTTATCCTCTGTTTCTGCTTTATGACTACTTGTTTATTCATACTTTAATGTTTTTAAACCTTTGGCCTTTATCTTTAATCATTGTCTTCATGGCTAATCCTTTTTTTTATCCTTTGATCTCGAATTAGCCCTTTAATCCTTTTGTTCTTCATCTCTTCATTGTCTCTTCTGTTTTAATTGTCTGTATTTGTCCTTTATGTGTAGGGAGGGTTTCTTCATGATATGAGGGTCTATAACCCATCGATGATCATGATTCATCGAGGGTTAAGCTTTCATGAAAACCCTTCTGGCCTTCTTTTATGTGAATTTGCCTCTTGGATCATCATCCAGAGGTTATTTTGACCACTGGAATTCCCCTTTGGGAATCACCACCATTGAAACCTGTAAAAACACAAACAAACATTAGTTTAAAACCTGTGAGGATTGGATAAATTTCTTTTTCAGGGTTTTTTGAAGCGTCGGGGCTTACTTTCAGAGGAGCAGAAGGTGTAGAGGGAAGGGTTCTAGAGGTGGAACATGGCGGATTTTGAACAAAGGCAAAACAATTTAAATTTTGGCATGAGGGGGAAGAAAGTGGTTTTGGGAAACCATAAATGGTTTATTGCGTAGGTGAAAGGCGGTAAATGGTTTTGAGTGGGTGTTGCGCGATTCCACTAGGCGATTGTCGCGTGGTAGGGAAAAACTGCCCATTTCGCGCAAGTTAGGAGTGTTAAAGTCCGGTGCCATTTTCTGCGCGATATGGGATCTGGACCATCGAATCTCGAGGAGCGAGATCGACGGTGTGGACAGATCTGGGGAGCGGTGAGGGGATTCGAAGGGTGGGGCCTGGTGATAGGTGGCGGGCGATGGTTTGTTTACAAGGGGTAGTGGAAAGTGGGACCGGGCGCGAGGTTACATGGAAGGATTTTTCAGGTAGTGTGGGGCTAGATTAATGTGGAATGAAGGAAAGGGGATGCGAGGACCGTTGGATCGGGCCCAGGGATCCATATCAACGATGGATGCAACCCAGAAGAAAATAAAGAGGCGGGGTGAGGTAAGGGGGGTCTGCTTATCATTTTGGAAGGGTTTTATAAGGTTTGCGAGGGTATGTAAAATAAAAGGGGCAGAGGAGTTTTGAATAGGGAAGGGGCTAGGATATAGTGGAGGAAACAATTTTATGAGGGTAAGGGGCTAAGGCTTCAGGCCGAAAGGGGCTTAAAGTTCTAATTTCTACAAAATGGAATTTTTAGCATTAAAACAAAGTTTTTATAATAATCCAAAGGGTGTAGTAGGTTTAAAGGGTTAGGTTAAAACAATGTAAAAATGATTTTTACATTGTTTTAAGGTTTTTTGGAAGAAAAATAATGAATGAGGGGAATTATGAGGGGGTTTTTAGGAAAGAATAAATATGGTTTTTTTAAAGGGGAATGAATGAGGGTGTAAGTGGAGTGATAAAATGAGTTAAACAGGGTTAGAAAATGAGGTCCTTTTAGAATAGCAAGGTAAACTTTGAGAAGGAAAAAGATGAAGCTTTTTAATGAATCAGTTAAGCTTAGGATGATGAAGGCAATGAGATTTTTAGAACTCACAATGTTTCTCAAATATTGTTTCTAGAAATATAGAATTATAAATTAGCCATATTTTGATATCAGCAAAAATTACTGATGAATAATAGTGGCTCCACTTGGGGAGGGCAGCTTTCTTTTTAAGGTTTCCAAAACCTCAGTTCATCAAATCTCCGAGTTTCAGCAGATCAGTACCTTATCCACTGGGCAGATTTTCCCTTCTTTTTCACTTGCTGATATTTCTTTGAAATGAAAACCTTTAACAATCTGCAACATATGATTTCTTTCAAACATCATTTCTACCTACCCAATCTTACTTGTCGTAACATTTTCTCTTCTTTTTTTAGTGCACTTGAACTAGAAAAATCTTTGACTTTTTATTATTTTGAAAACAGAAAATAAACCATCTTACTTCTATCCTTATTGCTGCCAAGAGTTCAGATTAAACTGGTGAACTCTTTTTATTTTCTACCTAAAAAACTATTTCATTGCCAAGATTAAGCTGTTTGGCAGTCTTATTTCTCTAGATAGTGACATGAAATTTAAAGCATGGTTCAAATCAGGTTTACACAGTCTGATTCACCATGGTTGTGGCATTGAAACAAACTGCACACAAAATTTATTTTGCATAAAAATTAAATTTAGAAAGATAAGGTTGTGATTTGACATTAGTAATGCATCCTTATCTATCTCTTTGGTTATGTTTTGAGCATGTGGAACTAGGATCTTTATATTTCCCTAATCTATCCTTCTTGATAAGTCAAGTCTGAAATAATCTTGACAGTCATTGTTTCTACTAACTTATCAACATCAATTTAAAGCATGTTCAGCCATGATTAGGCTAGATGACTGAACAAGATATCATTTTGAATCAGCAGTGGCATTTAGACTTGCACACTTTCAGCAGTATTGTTTTTTGGGTATGGGGTTGTACTTCTTTTGAATTTTGTCCTATTTTTCTCTTCTTTCATTGTTTTTGTATTTTTTGTTCTCAATATTTTCTCATGCAATGTTTTATGTACAATTAATGAAAGATTTGAAGCTAAGACTCCTGACAGAAATAGTGTTTGAGCATCTTGCCATTGACAGGACCTCTAAATAATTCTTCTCCATTCAGTCCTTGCAAAACGAAAGCATTATGACCCCTAATTGAGTGAATGATATAAGGCCCTTTCCATAAATTCCCAAACTTTCCATTTTTACCTCTATATTCCCTTCTAGAATCCCATTTTAGGACTATATCTCCAACTTGAAAATTATTAGCTTTAGTTCTTCTGTAAAATATTTTCTTGATGCCTTCTTGTATTGTTAGTGTCCTCTTGTACACTTCCTCTCTTGTATGCTATAAATGAATAGTCTGATTTAGTCTTCTCTCCATGTCATTTTCTTTTGTTTGTACTTCTTGGAGAAGTTTCATGACTGGAACTCCTAAAGATGTAGGGAAGTCTGCATCCAAGCCATATACCAACTGATAGGGAGACATATTGATGGATTTCTTTGTGGTTAATCTATCAGCCCATAATGCATGAACCAGCTTACTATGCCATGATTTCTGATTTTGATCCAACAATTTTTTAATAATGTTGACCAGACTTTTGTTGGAGGATTCAGCTAATCCATTACCTAGGGGGTAGTAAGCTGTGGAATGGCCTAATGTGATATGATATTTGTAGTAGAAATAAACCATTCTTTTGGAATTGAAAGCAAAAACATTGTCTGTAATGATCTTTCTAGGAAAACCAAATTTGGATAGTATGTTGGTTTCAAGGAACTTGATAATGACTGAGTCAGTAGCATTCCTAGAAGGTATAACCTCTATCCATTTGGTAAAATAATTAGTGGCAGTAAGAATCCACTTATGTTGGGAAGATGAGGTTGGGTGAATTTCTCCAATAAAGTCTAAACCCCATTGCTGAAAGGGAGCCTCAATACTAATGGGATGCAAAGGTAAAGGTAAGAGTTTTCTCTTGCCATAAAAAATTTGACACTTATGGCAAGTCATGACTAGTTTATGAGTATCAGGGAAAAGGGTGGGCCAATAATAGATAGCTCTAAGAATATTCTTTGCTGTGGTCTTCCAGTAGAGATGGTCTCCACATTCTCCCTCATGCATCTCATGCATGATTTTTCTTGCATCATCCTCAAGAAAACATTTGAGCAATATTCCAACAACATTTTTCTGTAATATCCCAAATATGGAACATCTAGCAAGGCATGACTGGAAAACAAATTTTCTAGGAATGGCTGCTACAGGATTTGAAACCAAGACCTGGATCCCTTAGATAAATGTATCTAAGACCAAAATCCAAGAGGTGGCTCAAAAGAAATCCCTCTAGGTGGGTTAAACAGATCTCCCACACCTAGTTGTCCTCAGAAAGTGCTCGATGAGGGACTGCAACAAATGCAAGAACATACAATGAAGTAGCAGCATTATTTTAATGAGCCTGAGCACATGAAGAAGTAAATAGCCAACAAAGGTGTATTATAGCAGCAATGGTATACAAATCCTTGAGGAAAGAGTCACTCAAGCAAGCAATACAGCCTCAATGGGGCATATACATGACAAATGGAAAACACTGCTACATGAAAGAAGCCATGGCTATAACAACGTTGTCTATAGGATAAACTGCATCATATTAAATGAAAATACAAATATATGAAAATATGAGCTCAAGAAATGTGGGGGAGCAAGCTCTCAACCCCTGAAAATAGCAATACAACAATCCTTAAGAGGATTGACTGAAATATATGTACAAATGGAAAATCTGCAGAAATTCCGGAGTTGCTGGGTAGCAGCTGCAACTCAAAAAATAACTATAGATGGCTAAAGATGATGTGAAATCTGAAATAAACCTCCTCCAATAGATCTCTCAAGTGATAGGCTGATCCTATCCCTAAATATCTCTTCCTCCAAGATGATGGTGCAAGCCCCCACTGCAGGTACTCACTGAAATAACACAGTCTAGAGAAGGGACTGCGCTGTCTATGATAGGAGAAGCTTGGCTTGATGCCAAGATATGCAAATATTCCTTGGAAACCTTCCTTGCTAATCTTCCCGAGGAATAGAAGCTCCCTCCTTTGAAATATGAGACAAGGAATGGTGTTGTGGAATCCTCCACTGCAACACCCGGCAACACTACGTTATACTTCAGCAGAAATAACGTAGTGACTAAAGGAAGTGGCTTTGGCCTTGAGCCAATATGTCGAGAAATGAAGTGAAATCCTTCAAGAGGCCTCTCAAGAAGGAGAGGAAATCCTAAATAGGAAACCCTCGTGCTAAACAACACTGCAACTCAGCTGAACAACTGGAGAATGCAAAGATAGTCTTCAGACCAAAATCATATACTCAAAGATGTCTCACTATGGCTGCCTCTTCCTCATTTTATGAAAGTGAATGTCTCTTTTCCCTGGACCCCACACATTAGGGTTTCTTCCACAAAGAATCTTTCTCCCTCTCAAACTGCGCTGTCTTCCCAAGCAAGCTACACCTCTTAGGCAGCGTTGTTGACTTGGTCAAACTTGACCTTGTCCTCATGCATTTGCCCCTTTTCACACTGGAAGGTGCAAAATAAAGCTTCTCCATAGATCCCTTTCACACTATGAGGGATTTTATTCCTACTAATGGACCTTTTACCCATTTTATTCACCTCTTAGATGATATAAGAAAAAATTAATATTCCAATTTGCTGCTTGCAAATTTTGGAATATTACAGTCCTCCCCTTTCAAAGATTGCTTTTCCTCAAGAAAGTACAAGGATAGACTGAGTTATTTCTCCTCCTCTCCCTGTAGCATCCATGTATGATGATCTCCTCTAAGGAAAGTGATGTTATCTCATCAATCAAGTCTCCACATTACTCCTCCTCAGCATGTAAGTCAACTGTCAAGCCATCATCATGTAAAGGTGAAATACTAAAGAGGATAACAAAGTGATGTCTAGAGGTCGCTTTGAGGAATGGGATCTGAAATCTTATGGGAATTATTCCTCCCATATGGAACCTACATCCCCAAGCTATTAGCCATGCAAAATGAGTCACCTACCAACTAAGCAACTCCTGAAAACTGTCATCCACCTTTGGCTTCAGTAAAGTAAGTGGGATGAGAATCTGCATATGGTAGACAATGTAGCCTACCCCATGTTGTCCATTTCTCAACTTATGATAAGTGTAGAGTGTTGGTTGTCCTTGGGCTGCAATAATGTTTCCATCAAGTGGAAAGATGAGGAATATATCCCCAAGGATCTCTCCCCCAACGCTGCAAATCAAGCTGGCCCAAATATCCCCATATATGATGAGTTGGAAGTCATCATCTATGGCATCATATCCATCATATGGGCCACTAAATAAGGAAACAAATGTGCTGCTCTAGTGGCCATACCATCTCCCATGCTCCCCTCAGAAGATGTAGTGAAAAAAGTGTGGGAGGATTCTCCCTCAAAGGACACATTCACCCAATGTGTCTTTCTCCCAAGCATGCTCCTCATACCGATAGAGACAATAAAACTAGAGGGAGAAAAAATGAGAATCATGCTTGCTTCCATGTGTAACAAGTGAGAAGGAAAATGGTCCCTCAAGTGCAACGAATGCAGCTTGACCCTCAACTGCAATAGAGACTGATAAAATGTGTGGCCTCTCAACCACTTGCTTGCTGCTCCAATCTCCTCATAAGTATGGAGGAAATGAATGATGCATGGTGTAAAATGAGTATGTCCTCCATAACATACTCCTTTCCCAAGTCCTCCCAGGGAATGGCCATCAATCATGCTTATGGCCTCAACTAAACCATGAGGTCTAGAAAAAAAAATGCTCCTCCTTGGAGCATCATCCTGCACATGTATGGTTAAGGGATGCATATATACATCATACAAATAATCATGTAAAAAATAATGAGTACCCTTACCATATATTCTGCTCATACAAGGGGAGTGGCTCATAAATGAGTCTCCTCTCATCCTCAAAGAGAAAACAGGTGGTTGTGCTAACTCTTCCAAAGAGTTATGTCTCTCCTCCATCTCCACATAGTCCATGCATCTCGTCATATGCTGATTTATCTCCTCCTCAAAACCCTCCCAAAAATACCCCTCCATGATGGTGTGGTATGCTCTCATAGAACAAGTGGGGCTGAAAAGGAAATCCTCATGAGCTGCTTGTAGCAACTTCTCCTTGAGCTTGGAAGCTCCAGATAAGAAGATCCTACCATGATAGTAGATTACCCCATATATGAGGGAATACTCCTCCTCATGCAACTGGCCATCCAATATCTAACAAGCATGAAGATCCTTGGAATACTCCAAAAATAGCTGGGAGCTCCAATATGGATCTATCATCCATAGTGACAGCACTGATGATCTCTCATAAAGAATATCTGTCATGTGGCTGCCCTCTCCTTTGACATCTCCCATGCCAAAGATGCAAGTTGGAAGGCTATTATCCTTCCCCTGCTGCTTCTGCCACAACGCAGAATCTGAAATATGAGTGAGTAAAAGTGATGTTGAGAGAATGCCTCACTCCTCCTTGAGTCTACCCAAGACTCTTAGCGCTGTACCCAACTCTCCCAAGGTCTCCACCCTTCTGATATCAATGAGTGATGCCTCAACATGTGAAGCATCCATCCTCCTCTACTGATCTAGTGGTTCCCCGGGTGAAATGTCTCCATGAAATGAGACATCATCAACAAGAGATGACTGCATATATGAATGGACAAATTTTCTCATGCTCTCACTGCACAATCCAGTCTCCCTCCTAGGTGTAACAACCTCCAGAAATGGATAGGGGTGTTTACTCCTCATCTCATGATGATGGTTCTTCTCCCTACCTCCTCCTTGTGTCTCCATGGTTCCACACCTCCTCAACAATGGCACATAAGTTGTGCCTTGATCTCCACACATGAGATCCTGGGGACTTATTTGCAAAGATGTTGGAACCCCTCTAGTTGGAGCAAGAGCCCTTCCTTCCTCTGCATGCGGCACTAGATAATCTCTAGATAAGACAGTGTTGTTGCCCTCAATCTATGCAACATGAATGGGAAACCCCCTAATGATTGGATCCCTCTTTGAAAAAGAGATCTCCATGCTTCTCTGCTCAAAGGTGTGAGATGAAAACCTTTCTTCTGGCAAGGTATGGTACAAGTTTTCAACCTCTTCCAAGGTTTTCTAAAGTGAAATTGCGTTTTCATGCAAGGGTTTTGTTTGAGTTTCCTTGTTTAGATCCACCATTCATGTCTCAAGAATCCTTCCATCAAATCTTTTCACTAAGGCCTTATTGAAACTTGCATAAGATGTAATGTTTACATTTCTTAAAGAAAATGATTCAAAGATCCACCAGGCATAGGCCTTACCTCTCAAATGCAGTGATGCAACTTTGATGGCTTCATCTTCTAGCAGTTGGTGCTGCTAGAAGAAGGTATCTAACTCCTCCACCCAAGCTTTGGCTAAACATGTAGGTGAACCTTCAAAGATAGATAGAAGAAATCTATCCTGCTACTCTCTTCTCTTCACCTTGATCTTGCAAAACTCTGAAAAACTGAGATGATATCAGTATTTCTGAGTTTGAGACTCATACTCTTTTAGGAAATTACTAAGAGTTTCCCTCCTATCAACTTATTCTCTTCTTTCCATCTCTATTATGGAAATCATGGGCATGTGACTGTGTTGTGTATTCAAGTGTGTAGTTGCTTGCTCACACTCCTCATTTGACAATCTAGAGTATACTTTAGATTCAAACCCTCTCAGAGATTCTTCATACATCTCCTTCCTAATATTATTGAAGTCTTAATGAATATTATGTATAGATTTAGGAAGAAGCTTTGTGAGCTTATCCCCTTTGTCTCCTCCAACAGATGAAGACTTTTTCCTGCTCATTATTCTGTCTCCTTCTCGATGAGAATAGGAAGTGCATGGTTCTTCCTCTTCTATTTTCTTATCCTCCTTGGGGAGGTTCTTCATGGATCTGAAATATGATGAGATAAAACCCATATTTTTCAATCTTCTAATCTTCTTGGGCTAAGACTCACAGGCTGAGCCAAAAAATTTTCTTTGATACCACTGTAATATCCCAAATCTGGAACATCTAGCAAGGCATGACTGGAAAATGCATTTTCTAGGAATGGATGCTACAGGAATTGAAACCAGGACCTAGATCCCTTAGATCAATGTATCTAAGACTAAAATATAAGAGGTGGCTCAAAAGAAATCCCTCTAGGTGGGTTAAATAGATCTCCCACACCTAGTTGTCCTCAGAAAGTGCCCAATGAGGGACTACAACAAATGCAAGAACATACAATGAAGTAGTAGTGTTATTTTAATGAGCCTGGGCACATGAAGAATTAAATAGCCACTCAAGCAAGCAATACAGCCTCAATGGGGCATATACATGACAAATGGAAAACACTGCTACATGAAAGAAGCCATGGCTATAACAACGATGTCTATAGGAGACACTACATCATATTAAATGATAATAAAATTATATGACAATATGAGCTCAAGAAATGTGGGGGAGCAAGCTCTCAACCCCTGAAAATAGCAATACAACAATCCTTAAGAGGATTGGTTGAAATATATGTACAAATGGAAAATATGCAGAAATGCCGGAGTTGCTGGGTAGCAGCTGCAACTCAAAAAATAACTGGAGATGGTTGAAGATGATGTGACATCTGAAATAAAACTCTTCCAACAGATCTCTCAAGTGATAGGCTGATCCTATCCCTAAAGATCTCTTCCTCCAAGATGATGGTGCAAGCCCCCACTGTAGGTACTCACTGAAATAACGTAGTCTAGAGAAGGGATTGCGCTGTCTATGATAGGAGAAGCTTGGCCTGATACCAAGATATGAAAATATGCCCTGGAAACCTTCCTTACTAATCTTCCCAAGGAATAAAAGCTCCCTCCTTTGAAATATGAGACAAGGAGTGGTGTTGCGGAACCCTCCACTGCAACACCCAGCAACACTACGTTATACTTCAGTAGAAATAACGCAGTGACTGAAGGAAGTGGCTTTGGCCTTGAGCCAAGATGTGGAGAAATGAAGTGAAATCCTTCAAGAGGCATCTCAAGAAGGAGAGGAAATCCTAAATAGGAAACCCTCATGCTAAACAATACTGTAACTCAGCTGAACAGCCCAAGAATGCAAAGATAGTCTTCAGACCAAAATCATATACTCAAAGATGTCTCACTATGGCTGCCTCTTCCTCCTTTTATGCAAGTGAATGTCTCTTCGCCCTGGACCCCAGACATTATGGTTTCTTCCACAAATAACCTTTCTCCCTCTCAAACTGCGTTGTCTTCCCAAGCAAGCTACACCTCTTAGGCAGTGTTGTTGACTTGGTCAAACCTGACCTTGTCCTCATGCATTTGCCCCTTTTCACAGTAGAAGGTGAAAAATAAAGCTGCTCCATAGATCCATTTCATAATATGAGGGATTTTATTCCTACTCATGGGCCTTTTACCCATTTTATTCACCTCCTAGATGATATAAGCAGCAAATTGGAATATTACATTTTCCAATATAACACTCCATCTAAAATGCAGTAGTTTAAAGCTTTCTGTTTCAAGAATCTAGCTTTAGTCTTTGATAAAGAAGGAGGATTGTTAAGGTAAATAAGAACATATATGATATTAGCATATACCAAGATGAATTCAGAAAATTTTCTTCAATATATGGAGCTGTGAATTCTTCCTATTCTTCTAAAACATCAACCATATTCATGTCTAATGCTTGAAAATTTGATTCTGCCATGATATTTGCTAATCCTTGTCCTTTAATTAACTTGGTAGGCCTAATTTGTAAATCATATTCTAAGATAATAGAAATCCATTTTCCCCTTTTACCATCAGGGTCTTGATTTAGAATGTCCTTGACAACTATATGTGGGACAAAAGCAATGATATGTGAGTGTAAAATGTAGACTTAGAAATCTTTCAATTCTTTTACCGAGGCTAAGGCTTGTTTCTCCATGATGTTATATTTGAGTGGAGAATATCTTAAGGCTCTACTGAAAAATGATATTGGTTATTCTTGCCCTATATTATTCTTTTGCAACAATACTGCAGCAATGGTGTGTTCAGAGGCAATTTGAAAATGAGAAAATGTAGAAATCTTTAGTGAAATCAGGACTAATAAGACTTGGTGTTTGAGTGAGAGCTTTCTTTACTAGTTCAAATGACAGTTTGGATTCTAAGGTCCATTTAACTCTTGTTTCCTTTTTTATCATGTTTGTGATATTTCTCAAAATTTTAGCAAGGTTGGGGATGAACCTTCTCAAAAAATTGATCTTTCCAATGAACGATTGCAATTCTTTGAGGTTTCTAGGATGGCTGATTTTCAATATGCCTTCAATCCTTTTAGGGTCTACTTTGATTCCTTCTTCAAAAATTATGTGGCCAATAAATTTTCCTTCTTGGAGACCAAAGAGTGTCTTTTTTGGATTCAAAGATAAGCCATACTTTCTACATTTCTCAAAAATTTTGCTCAAATGAATAAGATGTTCTTTATCAGTTTTGGAGAAAACAGTAATGTCATCAAGGTAAATGATTATGAAATAGCCTATATCTTCTGAAAAAGATATGTCCATGGCCCTTTGGAATGTGGCCCCTGCATTCATCAAACCAAATGGAATTTTAACATACATGAATGTACCCCAAGGTGTGGTGAAAGAAGTTTTGAGTTGATCGTTTGGGAGTACTAGCACTTGGTTGTAGCCTGAAAAACCATCCAACAATGATATTATTTTAGATCCAACCACCTTTTGAAGTATGTGGTCCATTTTAGGAAAAGGATAATTGTCTTTCAGGGAGGCTTTGTTCAGATTTCTAAAGTCAATGCAAAGCTTAATTTCCCTGGTCTTTTTCCTAACAAACACAAGGTTGGACACCCACTATGAGTATCTTAGGGGAACTATGATCCCAACATCATACATCTTCTTGATCTCTTTTTCAACTAAAGGTAATAAAACAAGGTTTATCCTTCTTAGTTTTTTCTTGAAAGGTTTCTGATTTTCCTTAAGAGGAGTTTTGTGTTGAATGATGCTAGTATCATATGATTTTAGATCTTTGTATCCCCATGCAAACACATCTCAAAACTCCTTGAAGAGTTCAATATATTCTTTTTTGATATGAGTAGGGAGAGTGCTAGATAACTTGATCATTTTGGGTTTATTAATGCTGCCTATGTTATGTTATTCTACATTAGTTTCTATAGGCTCCATCTTTGGTTTTTTAGCTACATCATTGAAGTCAAAAAGTTCTTCTAATGGTGTAAGACCTCTTGGTATTGAATCATTTTTGCACTGTAAAAATTCAAGGTCCTTTTGATCTGGTTTGTTAAATAATTTTTCCCTATAAAGATGTTCAAATTGGTTTATATCAGCAGTGTAGGAAAACTCTATTTCAGGGGTTTGTTCTTCATCAAAACATTCTTCTTCATGGTTTGAGCTAAGTGTTGGTATAGCAAAATCATTTTCAGATTGCAAAAAATCATCAATGTGTTTATCTCCCTCAAACACTTGCCAATAGTCTTCATTGTCAGGGACTATAGGCCTATTCTTCACTTTGACATCGAATTGTTCATTTACCTGGGGTATTTGGAAATTGCTAGCAGTAAAGGCAAGTTCATTTGCAAGGTTGTTTTGAGCTCTAGGGATTAAAGTGAGTTCATAATTTTCAAAGGCTTTTAGGAGCTCTATGGAAACATTCCTATATTCTCTTAATCTTGGGTTTTTAGCTGAATACTCCCCTTTTATTTTCCTAATGATCATCTCTAAATCTCCTTGGACTGATATTTTCTTGGCTCCTAAATTTTTGAACAAATGTAGGCCAAGGAGAGCTTCATATTCTGCAATTTTATTGGTGCATTGGAAATCAAGTTTGTAAGAGTATCCTTGGTTTGTATTATGTATCCATACACCAGCTCCAGAACTTGTTTTCCTACAAGAGCCATCAAAGCTCATTTCCCACAGTGTTTCTATTTCATGCTCATTTTCCTTTTACTGTTCAAGGCTGCTAGGGTTAGGGGTGTTAGATTCTTCTTTTGGGGACTGATTTAATTATTCAGGTGGACTTAATCTTATCTCATTTTCCATTTCTTTTTGGTTGATTTCATCTTCATTGCACAAGATAAAGGAGTCTAAATCTGAATGAATAGAATAAACATTAGTGTTGTTTGGTCTATCTATATTGCTTACCATAAATTTCATATGAGATTCTCTGTACAATCTTCTGGTTTGGTTAAAAACTGGAATGGTGGCATACGACATGTCCATTTGAAGGCTTTCCTGAAGTTTGGCTCCCCATGATCTAGATAGAAGCATGCCATACTTTGGGGGAATGTCAACAACAACTATGTCCATGACTAGACCCTTAGCAGGAATGTGTACCAGATTGACACATAAATCTGTGATTAGTCCTAAACACTTGACTCTTCTTGAATCAAAGGAATACAGGTCCTTGTAAGGTTTAGTAATTTCTAGGCCTAATCTCTCCATCACCACTTTTTGCATAAGGTTGTGAGAGGCACCAGAATCTAGCATGACATTGTATAAAATATTATCATGTATATTTAAGCTGACATAAAATGGAGGAATGGTCCCTTCTTGGTATTTTCCTTCTACTTCAGGACCAAACAACAACTCTGGTTTATCATCTGTCAAGTTCAAAGTATCAGTATTAGTGCCTATATTCAAAGCTTTCAAAACTTGTTTTTTATATAAATCCCGGGTTACTAGTTCAACTAAGGGTATGCTAATTTTGATCTTGGAAATTTCACCCTCAAGGATGAAAGGGACTAATGTTTTTGACATATTTACATCTATTTTGTCAATCATAGTCTTTTCAGCAATTCTAATTTGCTGAGTTTTATTAGGACTTTTATTTGGGACAGGATTCTTAGGGCCACTAACAGAAGTACTAGGGCAGCTTGGGTCAACACTTTGGTTATTGGTTTTGTTCTTGTTTGAGTTAGTTTTCTTAGTAAAAGTGTTATGGCTATTTGCTGTCTTTTTAGGAAGGTTTTCTAAAGTTTTCCTAACAACAGTATCCGTGTTTTTATCTTTAGAAGTTTCTGGGTTCCTTTTTCTTCTAGGATCATATTGTCTATGCACCTCCATTATAGCATTTTCAAACCCCAATTGGTAATCTTCAGAATCCTCATGATTACTTTCAATTTGTTCTGAGGAGAAGAAACCTTGTTCTTCTTCAGTGAGGAAAACATCTGTCTCACTATCAAATATTATCGTATTTACATGATTTTCTTTCAACCTTTCAGCTTCTCTTTCTTCTTCTTGATCTACATAGTTTTCTTGAAAGGGAGGCCTAATTTGTTGGTCATTATCTCTTTGTCTATTTTGAACAGGATCTCTTTTGAAATTGGGATTTCTATTTTTGTTTTGGGGATTGATTTGGTTTTCTCTAGGAGTCATTATGTCATGTAAGTTTATCTTCTCAAGCATCCTTTCCATTACCCTCACTAATTTGTCAATTTTGGCAACAGATGATGAGGTTGATGCCATTGTTTCATCTTTATGCATAACTCTTTTCTCTGATTTCAACCTAGCTCTTTTATCAATCAGATTTTCTTCTACAGTAATAGCTCCCCTCTGCATATCTTCTAAATTTAAGGGATATCTTTCTCTTAGTTGGTAGGCCATGTCTGGATCAAAGCCTTCAGAAAATTTATCTAAGGCTAGGCCTAGTGGAGGTTTCATGTTTGGGGGAAGTGCATTGTAAACACTAGTGAGTCTAGTGCAATAATCTTGGACACTTTCCCCAGTGTTTCTTTTGAGGTTTCTATATTCTGAAAGGATTTGGAGAAGGTTCTTTTTAATTTCCCATTTGTTTATGAATGTTTGGTATAAAGAAGGGAGATCATTTATGCTATTAGGAGTTAAGCGTTTAAAGAATTTTTTGGCTTCTCCTCCTAAAATTTGGGAAAATATTCTCATCTTAATGGTCTCTTCTTATATTTCCATGTAATCAAAGGCATCATCCATTTTATCTACATGTTTTTGAGCAGTAGTAGATTCAACTCTAGTGAAATGGGGAATTTTAGATTGATAATCATTTGGTAAAGGAACCAGAGGTTGTGGTAACACTAATGGGGCATACCATGTTGCCATGGTAGGAGCAAATGGGGGATCTACAAGAGGTGGGTTTGTGGAAGTGACAGTGGGATGAAACTGAGTGTTTTGAAAAATGGATGTGTGGATGGGAGTGGTGGAAGTACCTGGACCAATAGGATGATTATGAGCAGATTTTCTATGGAAAGAGCTGAAGTGGTGGAGAAGCTGAAAATCAAGAGGAGTGGAAGGAGATGCTTCTCTGCTAAAGTTCTGCTGCAAATCTGTGGGCTCAAGGCCAGATTGGTCAATATCACTATGTGACTTGGTTCTAAATAAGTTCTTTGAATGGTGCAAGTCAAAGTGAGGATATTTTAAGACTGTATGGTTTTCAGGGACAAATCTTGTTCTTTGGATAGTCCTAGAAGTTTGTCACAAAATATTTTCCGGATCATCAACTATTGTAGGAGGGTTAGGGTGTAGATGAGGTCTAGTATTGATCCTATGTGAAGCCAGATTTCACACTCAAAATTTGGAGAGATTGGAAGTTTTAGGACTGTTTTTAGAAGGTTAACCTCTCACAGTGTTTAGGATACTTCTAAAATATGGGACTAGGCTTCTAAACCTCTTTAGGACTGATTTGATACAATCTTAAGGGAATATAAAAGAACTAGTGAAGTAATAGGCCTACTGGGACTAGTGGAGTCGCCAGGTGGAAATTTTTATCTTTTTGAAGGTAAAATGAGTATGGTCCACCACCAGTAATTGACTAAAACCAATCTAGAGATATTTTTTGGGGTTTTATGAGTTTTATATGATTGATAGTGGTTTTTGGATTCCAAAGGTGTACCTCGTTTGTCACTGACTCAGAAGGTCCCACCATGATTGCGAGAATGTTGTGGTCCTATGATTTGGCAGATTGGCATACCAAATGACAGGGCAACATGGAACCAGTCTTTAGAGTTCTAGGACCTAGCCTTCTGTTGTGGCCATCAACAACCCCCTTCTTATTTAATATTAGTAATAATACTAAATAAGTGGGAACCCTTAGTTAAAAATCCAAAAAAAAATCAATTAGTACTTGTTTCCCTTTTCAAATAAAACTTTCTATCATATCTTAGGAAAATTCCTTAGAAAATCCTTAAGAAACACTTAAGTTTATGATAGATTATAATAAAATCTTTCTTTGAGCGAAATAGCGCATCCATCGCAAATGGTAGATATCTTCTGTCAAACTGAATCTTTTAAATTGTGACTTTGCGATATTGCGATAACGCGATCCCAAAAAGCCTATACATTAAAATATTGGTTGCAAATCACATATCACAGAAAAGATGTTAAAAGAATAATTTTTATATGTTATATTTGCGATTTGCGATTCTGCTATATTGCGATTTTGCGATATTATGAGGATGCGATTTATAAATATTGCGATATGCGATAAGTGTGTTTTGCGATGACTGTGATATGCGATATTACGATTTTGCGATATTGCACAGCAAATCGCAGATCGCAATGTCGCAGATTCGTAAAAGCACGTTGTCCAAAGAAAATCCTTCCATAAATCAATATCCGTTATGCGCTTTAATGATTGGATTAAATGAATGGATTGTCAATTATTGATAAATGGGATTTTGTTTTGATTGAAAGGTCGTTTCACGTTAAAATAATATATTTCATCCGCCTTCAACATTTAAAACTATCTCATCACCTTTCTCATGTCATTACTCTCACTTAATTCGTAAAACCACAGGTGCGAAGGAGCAGAAGACTATACAAAGCATTCACAAAGCATTATGGTTAAGAAAGAGAAGATTTCAAATTCTGAAAACAAAGAAATGGCTTCACTGTATGCGGATACTGCTTGCAATAAGGATGTCGGTATCACCACCTGGGAAGGAATGTATAATTTGCTCGAAGAAGAAAATCCCAGGGTGATGCAAGTTGCGGCTACTGCAGGCTCAAGTAATTCATCTGAGGCAACCCTTAAAGAACTGGCTTGTTCATTTCTGCACCGGATAGCGGCAAGACCAAGAATTCTTCCGTATACAGACATGGTGAAATGGGTGTTGGACAGCACCGATATTTCAGACAGGAAATTTAAAACTCTAGATCAAGAGCTCATTGGGTCGTTCACTATGGAAGATTTGAGGCTGATGTATCATTTGCCAGAACCTCAGGCGACTTATAATAAACAATTTATGGAGAATTTTGCCAAAGAACATGCAAATTTGGCGGAATGCACGCAGGAATGGACCAAAAGAGATGAACCATTGAAGAAAAACAAACACGGTATGTACAGTACTGGTTCACTTACCTCTCCATATTGTTTTGCTGCTGCTATGTTATGCAGGCTTTTTGGAAAGCCTGACATAAACATGATCTTGCCTGAATGGCTCCCTTTGTTGAATGCTGCTGTTAATTCTACAATTGTAGACTGGGCCAAAATCTTGTCTGATAATTTGGCCACTGCTATTTTCCATTACCGGTCTAAACGAAGTGTTTCTCAGAGGATTTATCCTCCTTTTTATTTATCTGCCTATGTCATGGACGCTATCTGTTTTGTTTCTAAATTCCCTTTGATGGGTTGGCAATGGATGATTCAAGATCCTTTGCCTATTCATGTGTATCACAAGGAACTGTGGGAATCTAAGTTTGTCCCCCATTTTTACAAAATTTGCCATGGTATAATGTTGCCATTGTACAGAACATTGCATAATAAGGATGCCCCAAGGTTATCCCCAGAAACAGAGGTCGACATTCTCCCCGTCGCGAGATGGTTTGGAGAAGAATTGTTCACTTATGTTAGGGTTTTTGGAAGTTCTGCTTCCCCCCATGTTTTACCCCTATATGTTCCGGATAAACTTGTAGCTCGGGAGATTGCTTATCAAACCTGTGGTCAAGGAGGTTTGACAAAGGAATTAAAAGAGAAGAAGAAAGGCATTTGGCCACAATTTCCCATAACCTGTGGAACATTTTCACTGTTTGATGTTGGTCATGCATTCAAAGAGGTAAGCAATATTACATGCTTATAACTGTTTAAGTTTTCGAGAAGGTTATTTGACCCAAATAATGTTGCTAAATTTTTTACCACTTAATAGATTAAAAGCATTTTTCACTTAGGAATCTTAGATAATAAATATCAATTCTCAAACACACACACACACATATTGGGAAACTGGTCCCATTATCCCCAGTCGGACCCACTACACCAAACGGAAAAGGAACTGCTAACCAAGGTCCGGACCGGGTGGGTATCCCTCTTGTTGTAGACCCGATTTTCGGGGCTTCAACATATTTGGCGCTAGAAGGAGGGCCGAAACTATGAATAGCAAGTGAATCGACATCTAAATACCATTCTGAGAGTAAATTACCCTCACCATCTTCCCTGACTTCTCCATCATACTCAGAAATTTCAAATCCAGAGCTAGAAGTCGAAAGAAGACCTGACACTGCTACAAACCCTGACTTTTCAGACGAATCTGCTATTGAACCTCCTGAATTCAAATCTCTTATTCATAAACTTCAGCGATTTTCAATATCACCTCAAAAATCTGATAAATCTCAAGGCAGTGTGACTTTGCAATACAATCGTGCTCATCCTCTTACTAGATTACAGAGTGGAAAGCTTGGCATTCAGCCAACTGTGTTACCTCTACCTACAAGGAAGAGAGCTACGAAATCACCCAAAGGGTTTGATAGTGAGACTCTTTCATCATCATCATCCATCTCAAACACTTCATCGTGAAGTCAACCACCCACTCCTCCACTCCAGATTACTGTCCATCAGTCCACTCAATCTTCCACATCTCCTTCTCAAATCATAATATCTTCATCTTCACAGTCACAAATATCATCATCTGCACTTTCCTCTGTTAATAGTTCAGCGATGGCCCAAATGCCATGGAATAATCCAGGGGCAGTCTTAATGCCTGCACCCTTGAGTCAAATAACGGCCCATCCCGAAAAATGGCTGCCTAAGTTTAATCCTGAAGCAGGCACGCTAGCAGAAGAACATATCAACAACTTTATGTTATCCATAAATCTCAATGGAGTTGTTAATGAAGATGCTGTTGTCCGACTTTTTCCTTATACCCTACAAGGAGCAGCTGGATCATGATATTTCTCATTACCATCTGGATCTATTACTACTTGGGATATCTTTCAAGATCAATTTTTAACTAAATTTGGTGATGACAGGTCTACAGCAACATTGATCAATGATTTGTCTAATCTTAGAGCTGATTCAAAAGAACTTGTCAAGGATTTCAATTCTCGTTTCAACAAATTGTTAAAAAAAAATCCTACTGCTTCCAAACCAAGCAAAGAAGTGCGAAGTGAATGGTACATTTCTGCTTTGCCATCAAATATAGAAATCTTTGTTGATAGGGCTAATAAAACAACTTTAGCAGACAATATGAAAGAAGCAATAGCAGTAGAGAAATGAATCATTGCTTTAGAAAAGAAAAATGCAATAGAGGAACAGAAATCCAAGAAAGTCACTTTTAAGGAAGATCCCAAGAAAAAACAACCAAAAGATCCATTTGATTTAGAAGGATTGCAAAAAGTTTTGAAAACTATGTCCAATGAAATGGTTGATATCAAGAAACAAGTGGTAGAAACATCTTCTAAAAAGTATTTCAAACCTTTTAGAAGAAATCCTTCAACTGATCCAAAGCCACCAAATGCTATTACAAATGTTGAATCAGAAGAAGAAGAGGAAGAAACTGCTATTGAAGAGATCACTGATGAAGAAGAGGTTGTAGAAGTCCAAGGTATGTGGGATTTCATCCTCCCAGATGAGGAAGATCAAGAAGCATCCCCGATTAGCACTCGAAGTAGAAATCAACTTGATCCTCGTCAACCTACCCCTAAGTCAAAGAGCGTAAACCAATTGGCTAAAGATAAAGTTGCACCCAAGAAAACGACATCTAAAGCAATTCAGACTAGCCCAGTTCAAACAGATTCATCAATTCCATCAAGAACACTGATTGTTCCAGATGAAATGGAATATAACATCATAGAAGATATGAAGAAGACTAGGGCTAACATCACTTTTTATGAATTGAGCAAGTTAAAACACCAGCAAAAGGTACTTTTGAAAGAATTACATGCTGTACCAGAAAAACCTTTGCCCGATCCTGTAATTTCTCAAGCTTCCAATGAGATGGGAAGACCTCCAGCTAATTCGATTAGTAAAGTTGATCTTGAAAATATCGCTTTAATTGGAGGAAGGCCGAGATCTCATACTCCTTCATTTCTTCTTACTTATGAAGTTTTCAATAAAAATTTTCATAATTGTTTAGTGGATTCTGGAGCTTCATCTAATATTCTGCCAAAATCAATATGTGCAAAGTTGAACATTCAACCACAAAAATCTGCTGTCCACATAGTCCAATTAGATCGATCACAAGTGGAAGTGATTGGCGAATTAAATCAGGTTACCATAAGATTGTCATCGAATCCAAAGGTATGTCAAGTTATTGATATTTTAGTTGCAAATATTCCAGAATTTTATGGCTTAATTGTTAGCAGAGATTGGTCAGAAAAACTTCACGGATATTTTGCAACTGATTGGTCGCATATGTGGCTTCCTTACAATGGCAAACCAAATCAGATAAAGGTTGAAAGAGAAAAACATCAGAAATACATAGTGACAGAACTGGAAGGAGAGAATGAACTAGTTGCATACACCAGTAATATTATTGGTAATTATTCAGTTGATTCTTTCTTAGGAAATTTCAATGCTCATACTTCACCTTATTTGGAACATTATGTTTTATCTCAAATAGAAAATTTTTCTCAAACAGATAGTTCTAAATGTATTAATTTTGTAGATACTCCTGTAAATAAATCTTTATTTTGGAAATTATTTTTTGATGGTTCTAAGTCTAATGAAGGAGCAGGAGCAGGATGTGTCTTGGTTAGTCCAGAGGGAAACAAAATTATGCTAACCTGCAGATTAGAGTTCGATTGCACCAACAACACTGCAGAATATGAGGCGTTAGTCCAAGGATTATACAAAGCAATCGGACTAGATATCAAATATCTACAAGTCTTCGGAGATTCATAAATTGTAATCAAATAGGTATGAAATACTATACATTGTTTATCAGGTCATTTAAAACATTATCAATCTCTAGTTCAAGATCTGACTAAACATTTTATAGCATTCAATATTTCACCAATTCCTAGAATCCAGAATGCTAGTGCAGACCTCTTAGCCAATGTAGCCTCTAAGCTTATTCCTGCAGAAGACTTTAGTCCTGATCGATTTTCCATTGAATTAATCTTTCGACCTTCGATTCTTGATAACATTACCAATTGGAAAATTTTCAACGATGATCTTGATATTGTAAGCTTTCTCACATCTGAAGGATCTTACACCAATCAGATAGTCGATGAAGACCAACATGATAAACAATTGCTCCAAGATAGCACCAATAATGCTATGCCAAAGTCAGTAGTCAAGCTAGAAGACCTTTATGATTTGAAAGATCGATTTAAAAGATCTACCAATTCAAAATTGCAAATTTATACTTTGAATTATGAATTAGTAAATCTAGGAACTGATGCCAAACCACAGAATATCAATCTAGGCCTTGGCCTAACTCCTGAAGAAAAATCAGCGTATGTTTATCTTTTGAAACAATATAAAAGTGTCTTTGCTTGGAACTACGATGAACTCAAAACCTATGACACTTCTATCGTCCAAAATACTATCCCAATGATAAATGATGAGAAACCTGTACAACAAAAGCTAAGAAAAATCCATCCCAATCTAGAAAATCAAATCAAATCTGAACTCAATAAGTTATTGAAAGCCAAAATTATTTTCCCTGTTCGACATTCTAAATGGGTTTCTAATATGGTTCCTGTTAGAAAGAAGAACGGTGATATTAGAATTTGCATTGACTTTCGAAATCTTAATAAAGCCTGCCAAAAAGATAATTTTCCTTTGCCTCCTATGGAGCAAATACTACAGGCAGTTGCAGGATCAGAATTAATGTCTTTCTTAGATGGTTTCTCGGGCTACAATCAAGTGTTAGTCCATCCTGATGATCAATTGAAAACTACATTTAGAACCAAATGGGGCACTTATGCATATCAAAAGATGCCATTTGGTCTGATCAATGCTGGTGCCACATTTCAGAGAGCCATGGACATTGCTTTCAAAGGACTAGTTAATAAATCAGTGGTAATTTACTTGGATGATATAACTGTATATTCCAAAAAACGAAGCAATCATCTTAGAGATTTAAAGCAGATCTTCCAACGCTGTCAAAGATATGGAATTTCACTTAACCCAAAAAAATCATTTTTTGCATTAAGTGAAGGAAAACTTCTTGGATTCATAGTGTCAAAATCTGGAATCCATATTGATCCTGATAGAATCAAGGAGATTTCTGAAATATCCTTACCTCACAACAAGAAAGCTATGCAATCTTTCCTTGGCCAGATTAATTTTGTAAAGAGATTTGTACCAGATTTTTCAAGAATTGTATCTCCTTTACAAGCAATGATTAAAAAGAATTCAAATTTCAAATGGGGTCAAAACGAATATGAAGCATTCAATATGATTAAACAAGCAATCATTAATGCTCCATCTTTAGCAAGTCCAAATTTTTCCGATCCTTTCATTTTATATACATTTTCCTCTGACAAATCTTACGCTGCGATACTCACTCAAGAAAATCAAGATAAGGCAGAAGCTCCAATTGCTTTCTTTAGCTCAAATTTACAAGGAGCTGAATTGAATTACTCATATGTAGAAAAACAAGCTTATGCTGTTTTCAAAGCAATTAAGTATTTCAGACCCTTTTTACTTAAAACCCATACAAAGATCATTGTACCGTTTCCAGCGGTAAGAAATCTTTTAGTTCAAAAAGATTTGGGTGAGAAAAGAGCTAATTGGATTACTACCTTACAAGAATATGATGTTGAGATCAAACCAACAAATATTGTAAGAGGTCAAGGCTTTTGCAAAATATTAGCTGGAGCATCACAGATTTCTGAAAAATCATCTGAAGAGATACAAACGTATGAGGTAAGCCTAAACGATGTTGAATCATTATATGCTGATATCATTTTTTATCTAAAAAATGGATATGCTCCTCCAAATCTTGATCATACCAAGAAAAGAGCCCTAAGGTTAAAATCTAAACAATATCAGCTTGTTAATGATGTTCTTTTTAGAATGAATTATGATTCTGTTCTTCTTAGATGTCTAGAGAAATCTGAAGCCGAAAAAGTTTTGCAGGAACTTCACGATGGGCCAGCAGGTGGACATTATGCTGGAGACGCTACTGCACATAAAATTCTTCGTGCAGGCTATTACTGGCCTACATTATTCAAAGATTCACATAGCTACGTAAGAAAATGTCAAATTTGTCAAACTGCAGCAGGAAGACAAAATAAATCATCATTTCCCTTACAACCAGTCAACATTGAATAACCTTTTGATCAATGGGGATTGGACATAATAGGTGAGATCGTTCCTCACTCTTCTAAGCAACATAGGTACATCATTACAGCAACTGATTATTTTACGAAATGGGTAGAGGCAGTCCCTCTCAAGATTGCTAATGCCGAGCATATCATTGAATTCATAGATCAGTTCATAATCACCAGGTTTGGTTTACCTTCTGCTTTAATGTTTGATAATGCATCATACTTTTCTGGTAATGCTATGACTGAATTTGCACTCAAGAGAGGTTTTAAACTTAAATACTCTGCCAATTATTATCCACAGGGAAATGGCTTAGCTGAGTCCACAAATAAGAATTTAATCAAAATTATTAAGCGAACCATTGACCAAAATCATAAAAATTGGCATAAATCTTTAATATATGCTTTATGGGCAGATCGAATAACGAAGAAGGCTTCAATTGGCACTTCTCCCTTTAATTTAGTTTATGGAAGAGAAGTGGTTCTTCCAACTCATTTAGCAATTCCTTCTCTAGCCTTAGTCCAATATATTGATGAAGTACCAACTTCTTCTTTACAACTAAGGCAGATGGAAATAATTAAGTTAGAAGAACAATGAGAAAAGGCCAAAGTAACTCATGCCCATCATCAAGCATTAGTTAAAACTTTTTTTGATTCAAACATAATAACCAGAAAGGATTTTTAGATTGGAGATCTAGTTTTAAAATGGGACAAAGCTCATGAGGAAAAAGGAAAACATACGAAATTTCAACGAATGTGGCTTGGTCCTTTCCAAATTGCAGAGATCATAGGTCCATCTACTTTTATGTTACAGGATTTGACGGGAAAGAGAGAATATTTACCTGTTAATGGACAGATCCTAAAAAAATATTTTCCATAAGAGATTATTCTTCTATTTTGTATATTAGTTTTCTTTATTTTTAATAAAACCAGTTGTTAATGGTTACATTTGGAAATTCACAAACAAAAGATCAATTCTCTTTTTTGGATTTGTTTCTTCATTTTTATAAATAGAATTCTTTTTGGAATTTTTGATCATTATTATTTAAAGATATGAGTTAAAAGCTTTAGCCTACAAATGATATCAATTTCAACTTTGAAAATTTTGATAAAAAAGCAACTTTTGGTGAAAGATTGTTTTATATCAGTTCAATGAAAGGTATCTATAACAAAATGAAGATTTTCTGTAGAAAAGTTCTTTTCAAAAAACTCTATAATTGTCGTCCAGAAATATCTTAAGGAAACAATGACATCCTCCCCATCTAAGAAAATTATGATGTTTAGGGAATAATCCAATGATACACTTTTAGCTTAAAGAGTAAGAGGTCTCATCACGAGCCGCCTTATCATGATCATAGATATTATAGCTTGCTGACTTTGCCAATACTGCATACCACAACAGGGCAATGACTCAAGATTGTTGCAATCAAAAGACAAGGGGTCTCATCACGAGCCAACTTGTTCAACAAATTTATAAATCAAGTGAATGACATTTTCATGAATTGGCTACCAAACCAAGACATTGTTCTTTAAGAATAAAAAAGAAAAACAAAAGGAATAAGTGTGAATATGGATTTCTCTTTGAAAATTGTATATTTTTCTAAGTAGGATACAGGATCATTGTTGGATAACAGGTAACCCTGTCGAAGCTATAAACGCTTGCTGGCAGCAGTGGCTCTACCTACGACAAATGAGCATATTTTAAACTGATTTACAGAGAAGCCTTTGTTTTTATCTCTATAAACCAAGTAATAACTGATGTCAATACAAGGACTAGCTTGAGGAAGTGAATAATCAAAAGTTGAATATAGAAGAAATGAAATATCATCTACAGAGTAAAGCATAATGTACTTTGTCTTTTTATAATAAAGTTTGATTTTCTGGAAAATTTTCTGTTTTGAAAAATTTAGAAAATTCAAAAGAAAAGCAGAGATAAATGGTTCTTTCAAGTGAATCGCCAATTGTTGTGGCCAGCAACAACCCCCTTCTTATTTAATATTAGTAATAATACTAAATAAGTGGGGACTCTTAGTTAAAAATCCAAAAAAAATCAATTAGTACTTGTTTCCCTTTTCAAATAAAACTTTCTATCATATCTTAGGAAAATTCCTTAGAAAATCCTTAAGAAACACTTAAGTTTATGATAGATTATAATAAAATCTTTCTTTGAGTGAAATAGCACATCCATCGCAAATGGTAGATATCTTCTGTCAAACTGAATCTTTTAAATTGCAACTTTGCGATATTGCGATAACGCGATCCCAAAAAGCCTATACATTAAAATATTGGTCGCAAATCGCATATCGCAGAAAAGATTTTAAACGAATAATTTTTATATGTTATATTTGCGATTTGCAATTCTGCTATATTGCGATTTTGCGATATTATGAGGATGCGATTTATAAATATTGTGATATGCGATAAGTGTGTTTTGCGATGACTGTGATCTGCGATATTACGATTTTGCGATATTGCACAGCAAATCGCAGATCGCAATTTCGCAGATTCGTAAAAGCACGTTGTCCAAAGAAAATCCTTCCATAAATCAATATCCATTATGCGCTTTAATGATTGGATTAAATGAATGGATTGTCAATTATTGATAAATGGGATTTTGTTTTGATTGAAAGGTCGTTTCACGTTAAAATAATATATTTCATCCGCCTTCAGCATTTAAAACTATCTCATCACCTTTCTCATGTCATTACTCTCACTTAATTTGTAAAACCAGAGGCGCGAAGGAGCAGAAGACTATACAAAGCGTTCACAGAGCATTATGGGTAAGAAAGAGAAGATTTCAAATTCTGAAAACAAAGAAATGGCTTCACTGTATGCGGATACTGCTTGCAATAAGGATGCCGGTATCACCACCTGGGAAGGAATGTATAATTTGCTCGAAGAAGAAAATCCTAGGGTGATGCAAGTTGCGGCTACTGCAGGCTCAAGTAATTCATCTGAGGCAACCCTTAAAGAACTGGCTTGTTCATTTCTGCACCGGATAGCGGCAAGACCAAGAATTCTTCCGTATACAGACATAGTAAAATGGGTGCTGGACAACACCGATATTTCAGACAGGCAATTTAGAACTCCAGATCAAGAGCTCATCGGGTTGTTCACTATGAAATATTTGAGGCTGATGTATCATTTGCCGGAACCTCAGGCGACTTATAATAAACAATTTATGGATAATTTTGCCAAAGAACATACAAATTTGGCGGAATGCACAAAGGAATGGACCAAGAGAGATGAACCATTGAAGAAAAACAAACACGGTATGTACAGTACTGGTTCACTCACCTCTCCATATTGTTTTTCTGCTGCTATGTTATGCAGGCTTTTTGGAAAGCCTGACATAAATATGATCTTGCCTGAATGGCTCCCTTTGTTGAATGCTGCTGTTAACGCTGCAATTGTAGATTGGGCCAAAATCTTGTCTGATAATTTGGCCACTGCTATTTTTCATTACCGGTCTAAACGGATTATTTCTCAGAGGATTTATCCTCCTTTTATCTATCTGCCTATGTTATGGACATTATCTGCTTTGTTTCTAAATTCCCTTTGATGGGTTGGCAATGGAAAATTCATGATCCTTTGCCTATTCATGTGTATCACAAGGAACTGTGGGAATCTAAGTTTGTCCCTCATTTTTACAAAATTTTCCATGGTATAATGCTGCCATTATACAAAATATTGCATAATAAGGATGATCCAAGGTTATCCCCAGAAACAGAAGTCGACATTATCTCTATCGTAAGATGGTTTGGAGAAGAGTTGTTTACTTATGTTAGGGTTTTTGGAAGTTCTGCTTCCCCCCATGTTTTACCCCTGTATGTTCCGGATAAACTTGTATCTCGGGAGATTGCTTATCAAACCTGTGGTCAAGGAGGTTTGACAAAGGAATTAAAAGAGAAGAAGAAAGGAATTTGGCCACAATTTCCCATAACCTGTGGAACATTTTCACTGTTTGATGTTGGTCATGCATTCAAAGAGGTAAGCAATATTACATGCTTACAACTGTTCAAGTTTTCGAGAAGGTTATTTGACCCAAATAATGTTGCTAAAAATTTTACCACTGCAATCAAGGTAAGGGAATTTTCAGGAGAAGAAGATCCTTTTGATGATATGTTTCAAACAAAAGGTTCATTTAAAGAAATTTTTCATTCAGCTCAGATATAGTTATCTCCAGAAGTATTTCAGGAATTTAAACTTTACAGAGAGAGAAGACTAGCTACTATCCCTTTGGAAAATTTACGCTTGGAACCCGCAAGGGAACCAACTCCTAGTGTCAGTCTCAACGGCAGTTCAGGTACAGATAAGTCTAAGTCAAAATCTGAAAGAGAGACTTCTGAACATTCTAATAAGTCTAATGAAGAGCAGGATAAAAATGAAGAATTAGTGAAAGATACTGCTCAATCGAAAGAGCTTTCACAACAGCGAATTTTGACTTCTCAGCAGATAAATCCTCCTCCTACTGATGTACAGTGACAGTCAGTCACAATTAAATTAGACACAGAATGGAAACAAAAGGTGGAAGAAAAAGCAAAATCAATTCAAAGATTGACAAGATTAAACTGGGATTCTTACTGGACATATCTAGTGAAACCACACAGTCAACACAGTGCGCTTAATTGCATCATTAATTCTGCTGAGAAGATTGCGCCTACACTTGCCAATTCTGTCTTTTCAGGACAGTTGAAATCTGAAGTCGGCCAACCACCTCTTCTCAAAACAATGCTGGATGCTTGCAAGTTTAAAGATCAAGTTCATAAGTAGTTAGTTAATAATCTTTATTTTTAGACTTAGTTTTAGTTTTACTGTATTTTTTCCTAAGAAAAGGACGGTCATTTAAACCGAATCCTTAATTTTCGTAATAAACTATTTTTAGATTTAGCTAGTAGTATTTAAACCCTTCTCATGCATTTAGAGAAGGGTCCTGAAATTTGTCAAGAACTTATCCTCAGAACATGCATTTCTGCACCCTCAGAGGAGGCTTTGATAAATGAATGGATCGAGATTTATTGATACCTGTGTCTAATATTCGTTACTGATGTTGCATTTTTGTACTCTTAATTGATATTGGATTAGGAAGAGATAAATCATTATTGCTTCTAGCTCACGAGTAGAACCAGCTATAAATGGTATTTCTATCTCTTAACTGTTTCTGTTTCTGTGCTAAAAGTGATATTTATTTTTGGTTGTTTATATGTTAATGTTTGAATACTTGAGTTATCATTTGGCATTTTTGTACTATGATAGCAATTTATTTGTACTTGATATATGAATAGTTTAATATGAGATATGTATTTCATAACTGTTTCATCTAATTTCTTATATGAAATAGTTTATCTTTATTGAATTCTTTTCTTATGATAGTTGAATGATTTTTATTATCAATTATTATCTGAAATCATTTTAGATCGCATAACTGAAAAAAATTTACATCCCGGGTTAGTTTAGAGTTAGATATTTCTTAGAATACAGTTTGCATATAAATAGAAATAGATTAAAAGCATTTTTCACTTAGGAATCTTAGATAAGAAATATCAATTCTCAAACACACACACACATATTGGGAAACTGGTCCCATTATCCCCAGTCGGACCCACTGCACCAAACGGAAAAGGAACTGCTAACCAAGGTCCGGACCGGGTGGGTATCCCTCTTGTTGTAGACCCGATTTTCAGGGCTTCAACACATTCCTAGACTCAGAGAGGGATCTCTCAGGTTGTTTGCAAAGGATATGTGCTTGTTTGCTTTTAAGGGTTGATTTTAGGCTAGTTATTAAGTACAAGGTTTGTTTGATTGTTTGGTTGGGTATGATGATCAAAGAGCATAGATAGAATGAGGAAATATCTAAGTCATTGGGAAATGGAGTCAAATGGAAGTCATGATAAGTTTATAAAAGGATCGGGGAGTATCACAGGGAAAATCTAACTTGGCCAATGGATCTTCAATTTTTTTAGGATAATGATATGAACATTAAGGATAAGAATAAAAAGTAGGACAAAAGGAAACTAATAATCCTTTATCATGTACTTTAAACAAGAGAAATATTTCAAGGTATCTATTTTGAAGCAAGCCAAAGGACAGGGCTAACCATAGACTTCTTTGGAAAAACTTTTAATAAGCAAACCTTTCAGACAACAATCCAACAATAAAAAGACTACTTTCAGATACATAAAACATATAATATAATAGTAAGAGTAGTCTAAGATCAAACAAAAATAATCTAATCTACTTTTGACTAACTCTCTAGGGATATTTAAATCAACCTTTTGAGGCAGTATAGAGGATAGGGCACACCATAAATTTCCCTGGTTTAGACTCTACTAAGCATACTTTAAAGAAGTTTCAGAACCAATTTTCAAGTTGTACTAAAAGGAGAATGGACTTGCCACTAAATTTCCTGGTTTCACTCTATTGAAATCATTCCTTAAAACAATCTCTTAAGCTGTACTCAAATGAACATGGACTTACCAAAAGAGAAAATCCTTGGTTATAATCTATTCAATTATTTCGAAAATAACAAGCTAGATGGAATTGGAGGGCAATTAAGGATCCTCCAATTAGACCTTGCAGAAGAAAACATTAAGACAGTGAAGAGAAAACATAACTAAGGTGCTTTCAAAAGACATTTCTTAACCTAAATTTTTTTCTCTAATGTAACTGTTATCCCTCAGGTTTTCCTTGAAGTTGTGGAAAAGAAAAGTATACCCGAGGTAACCACAAACCAACCTTCGGATACAGAATCTAGCCAATCTGTATCCAGAGAGGGCTCTCTCTTTATGATTTAACTTTATTCTTAGAAAATTTTAGGCTAGTTATAAGTCCAAGAGTTTGTTTGAAAATGGTGGAATTCGCAAACTAAGGGCAAGGTTGAATATTTTCAGGCCATTGGGCTATGGAGTCAAAGGGATGGCTTTACTAGATTAATCTTCTACACACAAGATGGCTTTGCAGGGCAAGATAGCGAAACAGAGAACAATTTTTAGGAATTAAAGTGGATGGAATGGGTTTTGAAGGGATGAAAGGAAATCAAGAATATTTCAACATATTTAAAGAAAGCAAATGAATGATTAAAAATAAAGAGCAGTTAAGAATTCTTTACTATAGTAATCAAAATGTTCAAACCAGCGAAACAAGAGCAGTTAAGAATTCGTTGCTTATAACCAGTTTGGAAGAAAACATTTGGAATAACCGCAATTGAAAATCAGAGTACACTTAAGTAAGTTATGATTTATTCTTTTATGTCAATTATTCAGAAATGGAAACACAATGATATTATAAACAGATATAAAACTTAAAACATAGGATAGAAAGACTTATTGAACTGCAGTTCGACGCATGAATCCTGCAAAAAGTCCTGAGCTTCAAATTATCATTCAGCAAGCCACAAAGAATTTTCTCCAAAGAAATTTTATTCCAAAAACATCAATGTCACAGCAAAGTAGTAGAATCGACACAAAATACTTCCAAGAGTGAAGTATTTATACAAATTCTAAACTAAAATATCTTGAAAAAATATCAAAATTGATTCACAAATCTCTCCAACTATTTTACATAAATAGAACTGAAGTAAAGGACACTCAAACTAATGCATCTATTTGGCACTATTTTGTATGGATAGGTGATGAAAAAGAGGATAATTTGAATTTGATCCAACTCTTAGTTGATGATGAGGCATCCAAGTCACTAACTGCTTCCTTTTTTTGTGAATTCTGGTCCAACAATTCTGCAAACTTTGGGTCCAATGATACCTTGTTATTTCTCAATCCGTAATAGATATGTAACAAGTGAAAGAGGTTATTTTAGATAACTATGTTGGTGAGATAAACCGCTTTCAATTTCCTAAAATTCCTCTCCAAATGTGCACAATAGGCTCTGCAAAAATATGTGTAAAACAGAGTGTTACAGAGTCTGAAAAATAGCTTGTAAAGATGTGCATGTATCTCTCATTCAGAAATCACTGTGAAAAAAGTGAGATAGTTTTTTGTAGATATGTCTCTTAGGAACAAAAACCTCCTTCAGTTTTGTATGATGTATTTTTTATTTACCACAATATTCTCTGCACAATGATGACTTAACTGGTATTTTCTGCAAAAAGTGTTTTCCAACATTGTTTAATATTTCCAAAACCATAATAGCTGTTAGAAAAGTGAGAGAGGTTTTTGTAGATGGTCCTTTTAATAACATAAACCTCTTTTAGTTTTGCAAAATTCATCTTTTATTGATCACAATATTTTCTGCAAAACAATGACTTAAACATGCAATTTCTGCAAAAATATTCCTTCTTGTTGTGTTTTTCATCTTTTCACTTTTTTATTCTTTTCACTGTTTTACTTTCACTTTAGATAAACTTCAATGTTGGTGAAAGTATTTTCATCTCTTTTTACCATTTTACTGCCTCTGTAATTTCTTTTACTATTTACCTTTGACTTCTCTGTAACTTCATTTTAACTTTCACTCTGAATTTTCCCTGATAGATTTTAACCACTGATACTCTTTGACTGTTATGCTCTATAACCTCTGTTTGAATAGATTTGAAAACAATCTTGGAGTAAACAAGTCTTATGACTAGTATTAAGACTGTTTATCCAAGGATGTGGTCTTTTGATCACCTGGGAAGATTAGATTCCCATAACCCAATTGTATCCAAGTCATTCGAATAATTGTCTCTGCAGCGACTAAAAATTCGAAGAGGTCTTTCAGTAAAACTTAGGTCTTTGATTAGGAAATATTTATCGATTAATGACAAATAATCCAGATATCTGTGGGGGACATTCAATGGGGCTACTTTCAGGGCCAAAGGAACTTCCATTTTGGTTCTCGAGTATTCAAAGTGGAAATTTCGGGGGTTTTCACGGAAACGGGCACAATTTCAGTTTTGAACATGAAATTTACAGCTTTCTATGGACGCAATTGAAATTCTGAGGAAAGGAAAGACTCAAAATACTCTGTAACAGTTCTTTGGTATAGAATTTTAAACGAATGGCATGATTTCACAGAGTTTGAAACGGGAAATGATGTAAATACCTGTTTTCAGAAGGAAAACCGTGTTTAACAGGTACTGATGGACGACGGATGGACGCTTGAATACTGGAATGATGGGGGTCTTCAGTAAATTCTGTTAATGGCAGTTTAACAGTCAATTTTCAAATTTTCAGTGTGGAGGGCGCAATCGCTTTCAACAAACAGAATGAGGAAAAAATGCGCGAAATTTGTTTTATTTGGAAAGTCAAAGGAATTTTTTATTATTTTTTGAGGATGACGTCACTGGCGTACGACATGACACGTCACAGGAAATGGGCGGTAAGCGGTAAATTCCTCACCGTTTTTGGGAGCAGGCGGTTTTCTACGACTTGGCAGCGATTCCACTGGTTTAATGACACGTGGTAAGGACACTATTTGGAAACTGCTCCCATTTCGCACGTTAATTGTCAGACAAGGGATGGGCAGCGGAATGTTTATGGGCCGTAGATCTCGAATGGAAGGATCGAACGGTGGTCCGAAAGGGAAGTGGCGGGGAAGTTAATGCGCGGGCCCAACGTGTTTTATTATGAGTTAATCATTCCGGGAAGATTTCAATTGGCGGAGGGGTAAGATTATTAGTTAATCCAGGTGATTAATTAATCTCTTTGGTTTATGAAGGGTCGGAGTTACGGATGGACTTGGGGTTTTATTTATTTTTTCGTTTTAAACATATAAAATACATGTTTAAACTTTGTTTTTTTTGTATATTTTTATTATATAGAAATAAATCAATATGATTCATTTACTATAAGGGGCGGGGATAGTTATATGGATATGTTTTTAGCCAAAGGGATTTATCAAGTGGGATTTTTATTTAATCACATGGGTTTAAATACTTTGGCCTAAAACTTATAGTAAAAGGGTTTTTTGGGTTATTTACATAAAAGAAGTTATAGATAATAGGATAAGGTATTTCAATAGGGATTTAATAGATAAATTAGAGTTAATATGACAAAGGACAAGGTAAACTCAAAACACTTTAACTATAACCAAGAAAGTGAGGATTTTCAAAGTGATTTTGCATTGTAATACTTTCATCACTTAGACTTAGAATAAAGAGTGATTTTGAGGGCTTTTATGGATTTTTGCATGTTTTTTCCTAAGAAAAATGAGATTTTACTTAGGAAAATATTAAAAGTGAATGAGTGTATTGATGATGAATATTTTTAAATACTAAGGTTTTCTCCAATTATTGGGCTGAGGGTCCGGTCCCTCCAAAAGTCAAGGAAATGCCTTGAGCCCTTTTAATCTTCAAATTCCTTAGCACTTAGGGGAAATTAGTAAATTGTTAGGGGAAAAAAAATTAAGATGGGAAGTTAATGATTTTGACCTTGCTGTGTTCTGAAATTCTGCCAATGTGGTGTTCTGCCTTTGCACTTGGTGATGAAAGTAAAAGATTATAAACATTTTAAAGCAATCATTCATCACATGTGAATTTGCACTGCCATCTACCTACCCTACTTATCTTACCCTAGCATTTTCTCTTCTTTATTAGGGTGCATTTGAACTAGCAAACCCTTATCAATCTTCTTTTCTTTTACATGGAAAATCTATCTATTTCTACACTTATTACATCCAAGGGCTCAGATTAAACTGTTGAGCACCTTTTATTAACTCTACCTATCTACTTATCTGCCAAGATTAAACTGTTTGGTCAGATAATTATTCTCTATTCTACAACATGAAATTGAAAAATGAATGAGTCAAGTTTAAACAGTTTGACTCTTCATAAATTGTGGCAAAAGTTTGACAAGCTGCACACAATTTTGTTTATTACAAAAAATGAAATAGTAGTGGCATTTGGACTTGCACACTTTCCTGGTCTATTTTTGTGTGGGGTTCATTTCTTTCACTTTTTTGACCATTTTATTCTTTTCACCCTTTGATTTTTCTTTTAGGGTATACCCTCTTTACATTTTTTAGAATTTTAGAATTTTTTGATTTTTTAAGAATATGGAACACCTTTGCACAAGAAAAAGGTTTGAACATATTGCATAGTTCAACAAGTCAATCATGAAAAATGACACCTATTGGTATAGGAGTCTAACATTGGCTCCACTTGGGGATGGCTTTTCCTAGTGAAAAGTCAAGAACAGCAGGTCAGATGCCTTAAAGTGACTTTAACTAAACCATGTAATCTTCTTTTTCTGGTGGCTTTATTGTATATATGATAGTAAAACTTCTGAAGCTTAGGGCCTTCACTTTGGGCTTCAACTTCAGTAAGTCACCATCCAATCCAAACTGTGTTTCCCAGTTGGAAACCTTGAATTGAATATAGTCCTTTTTCTGCAACCTGAAATCTGATCTGAAACTAAAACAACACACAAAATTTTTCGAACCAACTTAATGAAAAACTAGCTGAAAATTGAAAACTAAAAAAATTTGCTCAAAATTCTGAGCTTATTAGCAATCATCTACCTACTCAATCTACTGTTCAGCTGTTAGTTAGGTAAAATGAAATATCCAATGCAACCATTCAAGCATTATGTAATTTGATAGATTTTGTTGCATTTTTTTGTTGATTATCAAAACTGTACTTTTGCAACCTATTAGAAACTTGTCAACAAATGAGAGGATAAGGAAACACTTGATTTCCTTTGTTGACTCTAGAAACTGTACAAAAGGATCTTCCAAAATATATACACTGATGTTTAACTGATCTAAACAACTGTACATTTGTTCTGGATGGCCTCCATGCCATGAATCTAAAATGTTATTTTTGTCTTTATCTCCCTGCAAAATTTCAGATAAGATTTGTGATGATATTCCTACTAATTGTAATGTTTGACTGTTGAATTATTTATCATCTTGATTCTGAAAATCATAGTTAGTTAATAGAGCAATTCTTTGAATGCATTCAATATTCAACATATCTGCTATTGGATCCTGAAAATCTTGGGAAAATTGCTGGAACCTATGACATATAAAATTCCATGGGACTTCATAAACTTCAACAAGTTTCCCATTCTTTTTTTAAAATATGTTATACCACATTTCCTTTAAAAGCTGAAATGGTTCAAAACATAGTGGTATGGAACTTTCTTGTGTCATTTGATCATTTATTTCAATGGGAAAATGTAACTGCAATTGTGAAACTGAAAAATCTTGATCAATAGTTTCATTATCTTCTTTGTTGTCAATCACAATTCCTAAAGATTGTTGATTATTGATGGTATGAAATTTGTCTCTAATGAACTGAAATGAAGCAAAACAAAGAGGTAAAGAACCTTCACTTATTTCCACATTTTCTGCTTTTTCTTCCTCATTCTCATGGTTGCTCTGTATTGGATGATCACTGTCTTCAATCTGTTGAAATTGTATTTCTTCATCCCACAAACTGGCTTCTGATTGCTCTGTAAAGTTAGCTTGAGTTTGTAGAACATAACTATCATCATAATGATCATATTTAGGCAAATCATCAAAAGAAGGAATGTCATCAAACATACACATTAGATCAACAAATTCTTCTTCCTCATATTGATTTGTAAATTCATTTTCTGATCTATGATAATTGGAATTAGCAGGAATTTGTTCATGGCTATCAACCTCTTCTATTTCTTCATGGTGATTTTGAATAAAAAAATCATCTTTCATAGTGATTTCTTGTGTTCTTTCATCTAGTTTTCTTACCAAAAGGTTGAGTTTTACCTCTGCAATGTTTTTCTTTTCCTCTTCTTCTGCTTTCAACTTTTCCTGTCTGATTTGCAGATTAACTTCTACATCAACTGCAAGGTTCTGCATTTGTACAAGTGTTTTTGGATCTCTTTCTCTTAACCGAAATTCTATTTCTGGATCAAAGGAACTTGGATAATGCAAAAGAGCTTAATCATGAGGAGGTCTAATATTTTCTGGCATTGAATAATAAACTTGATTAAATCTGTCAGAAAATTGTTGTATTGTTTCATTTGGATGTCTTTTTAATTGATTATATTCTTCCATGATCACCAAATGATTAACTTTGATTATCCATCTATCAAGGAAAATTTTGATAAACTGCTAGAAATTTGAGATGTTAGCATCAGGATATTTTTGAACCAACTCTTTATTCTATTTTGCAAGGAAAGAGAAAAAAGTTTGATTTTAACATCATCTTCATCAATCTCAAATAAATCCAAATAATTTTCAAAACCTTAAATATGTTTTTGGGCAGTGATACCATTCTCTCCATCAAATCTAGGAAGATACTTGTACTATTTTTTAGGAAAATCATGGAGTATAGGAGGTAAAATAAGGGGCTTATATCTATCTGGAACTTTATATGGCACAGGGATATGTACAGGGATTGTAAGATCAGTCTTGATTATTTGAGGCTTCTTAATTGGAAAATGATCATCATTAGATTCATAAGAAAACCGCTCAAAGAGATTAGGAGAATTATTACTTACAATCTTCAAAGGAAAATAACTAAAAACTAATCTAAGATCTTCTATAAAATACAATATACATTGAAAAAATTTCTTAATGAGAAAGAACATAATGTCTTGGATTAAGATCCAAGTTGAAATTTTGATCTTTCCATATTGTTCTTTGAGGTTCATTCCTCTAGTGGAGTCTTGATTGTGAAATTGATTTGGAGTCGCCAGGTGGATGATTTTAACCTTTGTGTGTCTGATCCCTGTCCACCATCATAGATAAGATCTAAACCTGTAAAAAATTTTTGAAGAAAAAGTTAGTTCTTCAGGAAACCAAACTTTTTGTGAATTTTCAAAACAACTTCTATGATTTCTTTAAGAGGCTTTAGATATGATATTTAAACTTTCTTAAAGATTTATTGAACTAGAGAAACTGATTGAAAGTTTGAAACCAAAGTTCAGTTTATAATCTAGACCAGAGATAGACTGAAGCAACATTTATTTACTATGCAATTGCAGAGCAAAAGCATTTCAAAGGCTACCTGGCTGATCTTCAGGCTCTGTCTGTAGCTTATAAGCAAACAATAGTAACAATTAAAATGATTCAGATCCCCAGTGGAGTCGCCACTATGTTATCACTCAGGTTTTCCTTGAAGTTGTGGAAAAGGAAAGTATACCCGAGGTAACCACAAACCAACCTTCGGATACAGAATCTAGCTAATCTGTATCCAAAGATGGCTCTCTCTTTATGATTTAACTTTATTCTTAGAAAATTTTAGGCTAGTTATAAGTCCAAGAGTTTGTTTGAAAATGGTGGAATTCGCCAACTAAGGGCAAGGTTGAATATTTTCAGGCCATTGGGCTATGGAGTCAAAGGGATGGCTTTACTGGATTAATCTTCTACACACAAGATGGCTTTGCAGGGCAAGATAGCCAAACAGAGAACAATTTTTAGGAATTAAAGTGGATGGAATGGGTTTTGAAGGGATGAAAGGCAATCAAGAATCTTTCAACATATTCAAAGAAAGCAAATGAATGATTACAAATAAAGAGAAGTTAAGAATTATTTACTATAGTAATCAAAATGTTCAAACCAGCGAAACAAGAGCAGTTAAGAATTCGTTGCTTATAACCAGTTTGGAAGAAAACATTTGGAATAACTGCAATTGAAAATCAGAGTACACTTAAGTAAGTTATGATTTATTCTTTTATGTCAATTATTCAGAAATGGAAACACAATGATATTATAAATAGATATAAAACTTAAAACATAGGATAGAAAGACTTATTGAACTGCAGTTCGACGCATGAATCCTGCAAAAAGTCCTGAGCTTCAAATTATCATCCAACAAGCCACAAAGAAGTTTCTCCAAAGAAATTTTATTCCAAAAACATCAATTTCATAGCAAAGTAGTAGAATCGACACAAAATACTTCCAAGAGTGAAGTATTTATACAAATTCTAAACTAAAATATCTTGAAAAAATATCAAAATTGGTTCAGAAATCTCTCCAACTATTTTACATAAATAGAACTGAAGTAAATGACACTCAAACTAATGCATCTATTTGGCACTATTTTGTATGGATAGGTGATGAAAAAGAGGAGAATTCGAATTTGATCGAACTCTTAGTTGATGATGAGGCATCCAAGTCACTAACTGCTTCTTTTTTTTGTGGATTCTGCTCCAACAATTCTGCAAACTTTGCGTCCAATGATACCTTGTTATTTCTCAATCCGTAATAGATATGTAAAAAGTGAAAGAGGTTATTTTCGATAACTATGTTGTTGAGAGAAACCGCTTTCAATTTCCTAAAATTCCTCTCCAGGTGTGCACAATAGGCTCTGCAAAAATATGTGTAAAACAGAGTTTTACAGAGTCTGAAAAATAGCTTGTAAAGATGTGCATGTATCTATCATTCTGAAATCACTGTGCAAAATGTGAGATAGTTTTTTGTATATATGTCTCTTAGGAACAAAAGCCTCCTTCAGTTTTGTATGATGTATTTTTTATTTACCACAATCTTCTCTGCAAAATGATGACTTAACTGGTATTTTCTGCAAAAAGTGCTTTCCAACATTGTTTAATATTTCCAAAACCATAATAGCAGTTAGAAAAGTGAGAGAGGTTTTTGTAGATGTTCCTTTTAAGAACATAAAACTCTTTCAGTTTTGCAAAATTCATCTTGGATAGATCACAATATTTTCTTCAAAACAATGACTTAAACATGCAATTTCTGCAAAAATATTCCTTCTTGTTGTGTTTTTCATCTTTTCACTTTTTTATTCTTTTCACTGTTTTACTTTCACTTTAGATAAAATTCAATGTTGGTGGAAGTATTTTCATCTCTTTTTACCATTTTACTGCCTCTGTAAAATCTTTTACTATTTACCTTTGACTGCTCTGTAACTTCATTTTAACTTTCACTCTGACTTTTACCTGATACATTTTAACCACTGATACTCTTTGACTGTTATGCTCTATAACCTCTGTTTGAATAGATTTGAAAACACTCTTGGAGTAAACAAGTCTTATGACTAGTATTAAGACTGTTTATCCAAGGATGTGGTCTTCTGATCACCTGGGAAGATTAGATTCCCATAACCCAATTGTATCCAAGTCATTCGAATAATTGTCTCTGCAACGACTAAAAATTCGAAGAGGTCTTTCAGTAAAACTTAGGTCTTTGATTAGGAAATATTTATCGATTAATGACAAATAATCCAGATCTCTGTGGGGGGCATTCAATGGGGCTACTTTCAGGGCCAAAGGAACTTCCATTTTGGTTCTCGAGTATTCAAAGTGGAAATTTCGGGGGTTTTCACGGAAACGGGCACAATTTCAGTTTTGAACATGAAATTTACAGCTTTCTATGGACGCAATTGAAATTCTGAGGAAATGAAAGACTCAAAATACTCTGTAATAGTTCTTTGGTATAGAATTTTAAACGAATGGCATGATTTCACAGAGTTTGAAACGGGAAATGATGTAAATACCTGTTTTCAGAAGGAAAACCGTGTTTAACAGGTACTGATGGACGACGGATGGACGCTTGAATACTGGAATGATGGGGGTCTTCAGTAAATTCTGTTAATGGCAGTTTAACAGTCGATTTTCAAATTTTCAGTGTGGAGGGTGCAATCGCTTTCAACATACAGAATGAGGAAAAAATGCGCGAAATTTGTTTTATTTGGAAAGTCAAAGGAATTTTTTATTATTTTTTGAGGATGACGTCACTGGCGTACGACATGACACGTCACGGGAAATGGGCGGTAAGCGGTAAATTCCTCACCGCTTTTGGGAGCAGGCGGTTTTCCACGACTTGGCAGCGATTCCACTGGTTTAATGACACGTGGTAAGGACACTATTTGGAAACCGCTCCCATTTCGCATGTTAATTGTCAGACAAGGGATGGGCAGTGGAATGTTTATGGGCCGTAGATCTCGAATGGAAGGATCGAACGGTGGTCCGAAAGGGAAGTGGCGGGGAAGTTAATGCGTGGGCCCAACGTGTTTTATTATGAGTTAATCATTCCAGGAAACTTTCGATTGGCGGAGGGGTAAGATTATTAATTAATCCAGGTGATTAATTAATCTCTTTGGTTTATGAAGGGTCGGAGTTACGGATGGACTTGGGGTTTTATTTATTTTTTCGTTTTAAACATATAAAATACATGTTTAAACTTTGTTTTTTTTGTATATTTTTATTATATAGAAATAAATCAATATGATTCATTTACTATAAGGGGCGGGGATAGTTATATGGATATGTTTTTAGCCAAAGGGATTTATCAAGTGGGATTTTTATTTAATCACATGGGTTTAAATACTTTGGCCTAAAACTTATAGTAAAAGGGTTTTTTGGGTTATTTACATAAAAGAAGTTATAGATAATAGGATAAGGTATTTCAATAGGGATTTAATAGATAAATTAGAGTTAATATGACAAAGGACAAGGTAAACTCAAAACACTTTAACTATAACCAAGAAAGTGAGGATTTTCAAAGTGATTTTGCATTGTAATACTTTCATCACTCAGATTTAGAATAGCAAGTAATTTTGAGGGATTTTTATGAAATATAGCATGATTTTCCTAAGTAAAATGGAATTTTACTTAGGAAAATATTAAAAGTGAATGAGTATAATGATAAATAACTTCAAGTACTTAGGTCTTTTCAATTATTAGGCCGAGGGTCCGGTCCCTCCAAAAGTCAAGGAAATGCCTTGAGCCCCTTTAATCTTCAAATCCCTTAGCACTTTGGGGAAATTAGTAAAAACTTTTAGGGAAAAAGTGAGATGGGAAGTTAATGATTTTGACTTTGCTTTCTGTGAACTTTTCCAATGTAGCATCTGCCTTTGCACTTGTGATGAAAGTAAGATTAAACACATTTAGGGCCAACATTCATCACATGTAATTTCAGCAACAACATCTACCTACCCTACGTACCTTACCCTACCATTTTCTCTTCTTTATTAGGGTGCATTTGGACTAGCAAACCCTTATCAATCTTCTTTTCTTTTACATGGCAAATCTATCTAAGTCTACACTTATTACATCCAAGGGCTCAGATTAAACTGTTGAGCTCCTTTGTTTACTCTACCTATCTACTTATCTGCCAAGATTAAACTGTTTGGCCAGATAATTATTCTCTATTCTACAACATGAAATTGAAAAATGACTGAGTCATGTTTAAACAGTTTGACCCTTCATAAATTGTGGCAAAAGTTTGACAAGCTGCACACAATTGCTTATTACAGAAAATGAAATAGTAGTGGCATTTAGACTTGCACACTTTCCTGGTCTAATTTTTTGTGGGGTTCATTTCTTTCAATTTTGTTTTTTTTGACCATTTTATTCTTTTTACCCTTTGATTTTTCTTTTAGGGTATACCCTCTTTACATTTTTTAGAATTTTAGAATTTTTTGATTTTTTAAGAATATGGAACACCTTTGCACAAGAAAAAGGTTTGAACATATTGCATAGTTCAACAAGTCAATCATGAAAAATGACACCTATTGGTATAGGAGTCTAACAGTAACAAAGAAAGATGGAAATAGAATGAAAACAGGAAATAACAATAACTGATAGAAGAACTTCACCAATAGCCAAGCTCATGGATCGAGTGATCTAGCCTCCTCCATCAACAAACAAATCAGGGAATCCACAAGATCCACGACATCAATTTTCCTTCAAATTCCAAGAGACTATGTATTACTTCAAAGATTCATCAAATGCAAATAATACAATGAGTTCAGATGCAGTATTTATGCTGCAAATAAGGAGGTGAAGGATCAAGATAGGGTTTGAGTATCATTTATGGCAGAGTAAGTGCATTCCTATCCTTGAAAACCATGCAAGGCTTAAGGCAAGAATATCTGTAGCTACTTCTTTGTTTCAATAAATCTATCTTAACTTCCCAAGGAAAAATAGGTGAAATGTTTGACTTTAAGGCCTATTCTTAAATTTTACAATAACTGCCTTGACAGATAAAAATATCTCTGACCGTGTAATAACTACCCAATGCCTTTATGAAAAGAAAACATGCTGCAGGTGGTAGCTTGGCCTTTGGAGGAGTAACTGCTCCTTGATTTAGTTATTCGAGAACTGACATTGGGTTAATCTTTCTTTGTTTTAATCATAAAACTCTGTCTTAGGCCTTTGAACTTTGATTTAGCCTTTATAATTTGCCTTACTGTCTTTATCCTTTGTTTTTGCTTTATGATTGTTTGTTTATTCATACTTTGTTTTAAAGCCTTTGACCTTTATCTTTAATCACTGTCTTCACGGGTAATCCTTTTTTTTATCATTTGATCTTTAATTAGCCCTTTAGTCCTTCTATTCTTCATATCTTCATTGCCTCTTCTATTGTAATTGTCTGTATTTGTCCTTTAGGTGCAGGGAGGGTTTCTTCATGATATGAGGGTTTATATCGCATCGATGATTAGGATTCATTGAAGGTTAAGCTTTCATGCAAATCCTTATGGCCTTATTTTATGTTCATTTTCCTCTTGGATCATCATCCAGAGGTTATTCTAACCATTGGAATGCCCCTTTGGGCATCACCGCCATTAAAACCTATAAAAACACAAACAAACGTAAGTTTAAAACCTGCGAGGATTTGAGGAACTTCTTTTTCGGGGTTTTTTGAAGTTTCAGGGCTTGCTTTCAGAGGAGGAGAAGGTGTAGAGGGAAGGGTTCCAGAGGTAGAACACAAAGGATTTTGAACAGAGGCGAAACAATTTAAATTTTGGTGCGAGGGGGAAGAAAGTGGTTTTGGAAAACCATAAATGGTTTATCGCACAGGTGAAATGCGGTAAATGGTTTTGAATGGGGGCTCCGCGATTCCATTGGGCGATTGCCGTGTGGCGGGGAAAAACTGCCCATTTCATGTAGGTTAGGAGTGTTAAAGTCCAACGCCATTTTTTTTGCGATATGGGATCTGGACTGTCGGATCTCGAGGAGCGAGATCGACGGTGCGGACAGATCTGAGTAGAGGTGAGCGGATTCAGAGGGTGGGGTCTGGTGATAGATGGCGCGCTGTGGTTGGTTGGCAAGGGGTAGTGGAAAGTGGGACCGGGCGCGAGGTGACATGGCGGGATTTTTCGGGTAGCGTGGGGCTGGATTAATGTGGAATGAGGGAAAGGGGATGCCAGGATCATTGGATCGGGCCAAGGGATCCATATCAATAGTGGATGCAACCCGGAAGAAAATAAAGAGGTGGGGTGAGGTAAGGGGGGCCTGCTTATCATTTCAGAGGGGTTTTATAAGGTTTTCAGGGGTATGTAAAATAAAAGGGGTGTAGGAGTTTTGAATAGGGAGGGGGATAGGATATAGCGGAGGAAACAATTTTATGAGGGTAAGGGGCTAAGGCTTCAGGCCGAAAGGGGCTTAAAGTTCTAATTTATGAAAAAGGTAATTTTTAGCATAAAAATAGAGTTTTTATAATAAACCAAAGGCTGCGGTAGGTTTAAAGGGTTAGGTTAAAACAATGTAAACAGGATTTTTACATTGTTTTAAGGTTTTTTAGAAGAAAAATAATGCATGAGGGGAATTATGAGGGGGTTTTTGGGAAAGAATAAATATGGTTTTCTTAGAGGGAAAAAGGGAATGAATGAGGGTGTAAGTGGAGTGTTGAAATGAGTCAAACAGGATCAAAAAATGAGGTCCTTTTAGAACAACAAGGTAAAATTTGAGAAGGCAAAAGATGAAGCTTTTTAATGAATCAGTTAAGCTTAGGATGATGAAGGCAGTGAGATTTCTAGAACTCACAATGTTTCTCAAATATTGTTTCTAGAAATCTAGAATTATAACTTAGTCATCTTTTGATATCAGCAAAAATTACTGATGACTAACAAGGAGAATGAGGGAGTGTTAGCAGTGAAGGGGGCCAAGTTCCTGTGAGGTAGAAGCACAAAGGTGGGAAGGTTAATAGGTTTGAACCCCAAGAAACTTTGGAGCTCAAATCCTCTCCTATGATAATCACATGCTTTCAAAATGTAGGGTGTTTCCAGTTTTGTGAAAAGGTCCAACAAGTGCAAATTCACCTCGAGCTCACTAGGTTGTTCATCCTCAACCTACACAATGAACAAGTAAATCTTGCAAGGTTAGACTTTGAGCTATCATCAGATGCCATTGCCCATGCGACAAGCATACCCAATGTTGGTGAAAAGTGGTTCAAAAGAGAAAAGTTAGACATAAGCTATTATGAGCCATTTCTCAAACCTAGGTACAAAGAAGGTTGTAAATCTATTTCCCTTTTCACAGTTGCTGGAGAGGTATCCACCCTTGATCAGGGTCATCATGAAATATTTTATCTATGAGGGAAGGTACTCTAGACTCTACTCCTATCATATCATATTGCTCATGCACTTCACTAGGGTCAAGATGTTTCATTTACCCTGCTACCTCTATAGGAGTATTGACAAGATGTGTTCTATTGTCCGAAGGAGGAACTATTCCCAGAAAATGCAAAGTTTGTTACATCACTCCTTGATCAAGATGGTTGTGCTACAACAGTTGGAGCAAAAAGGCATACCTTGGGAGGTGTTCATTTCTCATGAAGTGTTCACAAGCCCACAACCCCATCATCAACCAAATTTACCCTCATCATCTCACCCTCCTCCCTCTACTCCTCCATCACCCCCTACTGATCATGCCTAATCATCTACACAAGTATCCTCTCCTCAAGAAAACCTCCCTTCCTCACTCTCTCCCAATGCATCAGATCAAGAAGGGAGTGACAGTGAACAATGAAATGAGAGTGAAGGAGGGAGAAAAGATGAATTAAGCAATGATGAAGAAGAGGACATTAAAGAGGAAGAAAATGAAGAAGTAAGGGGCAGTGATGTTAGCATGGAATAAAGAAATGATGATAAGGGAAATGATGATGTTGAAGATGAAGAGGCAGAAGACACTATGGATGCAAAAGAAGAAATTGACAGTGAGCAAGCAAGTGACAAAGAAACAGATGATAATGATGATGTTGAAGATGAAGAGGTAGAGGTAAGCAATGAAAGAGAAAACATGGAGGAAAATGAAGATGATAACAATGAAGAAAATGAAGAGGGTTAAGACAACATAGACAAAAATGAAGCAAGCATCAGTGAAGAAAAGGAAAACAAGGAAAATGACAGCAGTGACACCAAGGATCAAAATATCAAAGAATACAGTCATGACAGTCATGAAACACAGTGAAGAAAATGAAGAATTTGATGAGAGAAGTAAAGAGCACAACCATGAGACTCCTAGTAGTAATGATGAACAAGATGAAGGTAGTACAAAGGATAGTGCAGAACTCAGTGAAGAGGCCAACAGTGAGGCCGATGTTGAAGGTAATGAGGTAAGCAGTAGTCAAGGTAATGAAGAGGAAGACATGGAGACAAATGATGGCAGCCATGAGGAAGACACCAAGATGATCACAAGCAAACGTCTTCCATTGACATATCAAAGAGGAGGAAGGCATGTGTTTGCTACCTCTAAAAGGAAAGGGGCCATGCCTTCCACTTCTACCACGTAGCTAGATAAAGGCAAACAAAAGGTGAAGAAAGGTAAGAAAGGTAAGTAGGAGCTTGAACAAGAATTTGACATCATTGACCTTGACAGTGAAAATGAATACAAGGAGAGGGCCACTAGCATACTGCTCCAAAGAAAAGATGAAGAAATTAGGGATCTAGAAATATGCCTTGGCATGGAAATGTATAACATTGAGTATTATAATAATGAAAACAAACAGCTGAAGAAGGAAAAGAGGGACCTTGACCTCCAAAAGAAGATGACCAAGCACTATGCATTGCAAAATAAAATTTCAAAGGCTAAGCTCAAAGGAGACCTTGCTGAAATAAAATCACTAAAGGAGGAAAAAGACCAATAAAACCTTGCAATATTGGCTAAAGCTTCTCTACAGCCCTCCTAAACCCCATAAGGAAGATATCCACCAATTGTGGGAAATTTTTGAGAATTTTTGGTTTTTTGCTAATTTTAATGCTTGAAGGCGCAACACCCTTGGCACTACGCTTTCATACCAGGCATCATCAGGAGGATAAATTTGCATTTTCAGAATCCTCAGCTCAAGTACAACATGCTCACCAAATTTCATAGCATTTGGAGCATTTTTGGTCCCTCAAAAGGCTAAAAACCACCTCATTTTTCACCTTTCTGCCTCATTTTCAGGATAGGCATTGCGCCTAAAGCAGCCTTGGGAGATTCACGTTTTGGATAGGTAAATGGAGCCCAATAAAAAAACCAAGGGAATTTTTTGAAATTAGACTTGACAGGATTTCCAACGAGCCATCACGGAGAAATATCCGACATCGGGATGGCCATCAAAACTTGGCTGCGAGTGGACGCAGTTTTCCTGTGCATGTGCTATGCCTTCAGACCTCACTGCTGCACCTTTAATATGCAAAAGTCAACAAAAGACACTCATCATTGGAAAAATTATATTTTAGTGTTTTTTTGGGCAAATCACTCCAAATTTAGGTGCTAAGAGTTATTTTTGCATTTATTTCATGAGATATTTTGTGTCTTGGGCCTTGCATGGTCTCTTAGAGATTAATGACATTTATGGGTGTTTTTCACATTTTCAAACCATAGTGAGGTTTTTTTCCCTCATTGGCTAGATAAATATAGCATGAGGGCCTTATTTTAAAAGGTTTCCATTTGATGACTCTTGGGAGCAATACATGGTTTTTTGGAGGTTGAAGAGAAATTGGTGTTGTGGAATTTGTGGATGGCTTGTTTTGATTGATGATGGAGAAGGCTTGCTTGTAGGATCCCTGAGCATGGTTAATGGTGATGTGATTCTATTCAGTTCTTGTGTTCTTATGTATCATTGTGTTTCATCCTTCTATATTGTAGTAGGACAAAGGTTTTAGACTAAGAAATCTTTTTCAAAGGTGCCTTAACTCTGTTTGTTCTTCACTGCCTTTATGTTTTCCTCTGCTATGTCTGTTTAGAGAATTCTTAGTTGCTCTCTAGACCCACCCAATATTTTTTATATTATGAATGATTCAATACATTAAATATCAAAGATGTTTTATGGTTAGCCCTACCTGTTTGATGTCACTAAAACATTTTTCTTGAGATCTTTCTTTGAAGTATCACTAATTAGGTTTTGCCAGAGAGGCTATGTTTCGATCATACCCTTTGTCCATTCTTGAAGGTTGCTTTGGAGGTGTTTATGGCTATGATCAATGATGTTTAGGAGTTACCTCTTATTTGATTAATGTTATATGTTTATTGTAAATGTTTTTCCAACCTTGAAGGTGAAATCACTAGAAGTTAAATAAGTTTCTTGTCTTCTATAGTTCAATGGATTGTTTGTCTTAAATACTTATTTTCTTGAGTTTAATCAAAGAGATATTGGTTTGCCCTGTCTTATGATTACTTCTTTATGCTAAATAGTGTTGAAGTCCCTTCTTGCTAAAGTATTTGACAAAGGATTCTTAACTGCCCTTTGCCCTACTTTGTTCACAATATTGATGTTCATTTCATCTCACACAAACCTTGAAAATCTATTTGACCATGTTAGATTTTCCCTGTGATGCACCCTGATTCATTGTTGAGATATCCATGACTTTTATAGACTCCAGAGCCCAATGACTTGAATATTTCCTCACTCCATCTATTCTACTTGATCATCTACCCAACCAAAACAAACAAACAAACCCTAAACTTAACAACTAGCCTAAAGTCAAACCCTAAAAGCAAACAAGTTCACATACTTTGCACAAATAGAGAGAGCCCTCTCTGAGTCCAGGAAGGCTAGGTCCTAGGACTCCAAAGGCTAGTCTGATGTTATCCCTGTTCATTTTTTCTCACCAATTTAAAAAATTACAGGGACCTAACGGATATTATGATAGAACAAAACCAATAACATGACAATCTTAATCTCATATCTGAGTGTACACATAATTGACATTCCTAATATGATATACCATCCATGAAGATTTCCTTATGAAATAAACATCAAAAGCACCATGGAAATGCCAAGTCACAAAGGAATTAACATGTCCAAGAATATTTCCATAACAAGAATGGAATGTATTTGTACTAGTGCTTAGCATGGTTACACACTCAAGTGATGGAAATATCTCATATAAAGACCAACTATATATGAAAATCACACAAATTATACCAATTAGTATTATGCTACCATTATAGTGTAAAATACTCCATGAATCAACTATCTTTTGCAAAATTTTAAAGGAAAAATGCACAATTAATTTCAGTTGGTTAACACAAACACCAAAAGTTGGATAAGTCCACTAGTTTGGTGGTCAATGGGCAATAAGTTAGTGATGGTAATAGTGTTGAGCCACTAGATGCGAAGTTTAGCGATGGATATTTTCTTGTTACTATAGCAAGATATGCTTCCCAGTAATTAAAACATGGCTCCATTTCCTTGCTACTATAGCAAGACACACTGCCCAATAATTAAAACACAATCCCATTTCTTTGCTGTTGTAGCAAGGAAAACTGCCCAGTCATTAAAACACGACTCCATTTTCTTTTTGTTGTAGCAAGACAAACTTCCCAACAATAAAACATGACTAAAAATATTTGATAACATCACCTTGTGCCCTTTACTAAGGTAAATAACAATATCAGGTATATCCATAAAGGATACCTCTGGAAATAATACGTGTCTATTATTTATAATATTATGTCCATTAAAAAATACACCGTATTTAATGTTAAATTTAGAATAATACTTGACATCATGCCCAAGCATGAATACACCATGGCAACACCTTGACATCATGCCCAATTGGGATAGCCTATTTTCATTTATTATCAGTTTGTATAAATGCTTCTAACAATGTAATGTATAACAATATCACACGATGGCTACATAATTATGAAGCTACAATTATTTCATACTGTCTTAGGTTTCTTTTGGATTTGTAGCTACAATTAATATAACTGAAAAGGTTTAGGTTCTATTAGTATTGGGAGATAGGCCAAATACTGGATTCCAAATTTCTCGGAATCAATTCCTCGACATGCGCTCCACATCACCTTCCACTTCCTCTCCATGTCAGCGCCACGTTAGTGCAATGTTTTCACCATGTCATCACCACATCACCAATGAGCCATGTCATGATGATACACCGTCTACCACATATGTGTGCCACATCATTCTCCTTCAGTGCCACAACATCATGAACAAAATAACAATGACATGTTATCTTCCATGTGGGTGTTCCACATACCAATGAATATATTACTATTATTCACTGCAACTTGAGATTGTGATCTTCAAATAGTATACAAACAAATATTTTCAGATATCTTCTCTGAGATTTTCAATGACCTATCTCTGAGGTTTTTCAGTGACAAGACAGAAGTAGTAGGCCTTGACCCATAGGAGGGAACTTACAGGTAGATACAACAACCTTCTCCATCAATAGAATAATATGCTCCCATTTCCTTGCTTAGAAAAATGAGAAAACAAGAGCACATGGCAATGTGTCTTTTTGGATAAATGTGGAAGAATTATGTGAAAAAGTTGACATAATTATATTTCATGGATTTTCGACATTGAGACTTGTTCATGAGAAGGAAATATGCAAGCATTGTTGGCTCAATAATTCCCATGTGCGCTTATATTTTGAAAAACACCTTTGAGATTCATCTTTGATGACTCAACGTTGTGTTTGTGTGTGAGCCAGCACACATACACACACAGAGATTACAAACAAAAACATTAACGTAATTATTATAAATATTGATGTAATTCAAATAGAAAATATGAAACATTATGGACCTATAGCCAATACCAACTTTTTAACATTATAAACTATATCCTAACTCGAAAAAAAATAACAATGATTTTGTTTCGTGTAGTGAATTCTTAGCATTAAAATGAATCGGTAGAGTGACTTTAGATGCCTTGCGTAGAATAAATAGCTAGTGATGATAGATTGATGTTTGTAGGAAAAATCCAGGCCAATTTTCCATCATAAATCCATCCTTATTTTTGGGGTTTGTCCCCTAGCCTTCATTGTCAGCCCCCCTAGTTGGGGGTGACAAGTGTCCTATCCATCATTCTATTGGTTAGTGGCTTATCCCCTTCTAGGATGATGAGCGTGAGGAGATAATATAAGATGCAATAAGATAATTTTATTAGTGTATAAGTGACCACAAAACTAGGTCAACCTATCTAAAATTGAGATGTGATCTTCAAGAAAATTTATCATCATTTGAATGGGGAGAAGGCTATCTGTAGATCAAATTGTGTTCATCTAGTATGAAAAACCTTGTGTTGGGTGAACCCTTGAACCTTGCAAGATTGGGCTGAGTGGGGAGATTTGAATTGCATGGAAATCATTTTATGTACATGGAGTAACCCCTAGAAAAAACTCAAGGAATCAATGTAATTTATTAGATCTAGGTCCAACTTTCTAACCTGCACCTGGACCTACAAATGAAGGTTGGGAACTTGACACATATTATAACACCACCATACCAAATAAATGTGCTACAATTATAAGCATTTTTAAATAAACTTTTATTTAATATTTTTTTTTCCATATGAGATATAAGATTTCAACTCCAAATAATTGGCATGTTTTTTGGAACTAAATGACCCAAGGGAGTTTATGACCTAACAAACTAGACTTCCAGAAAATGGTCGTAGGGAGAAATTGGCTACAAATACTCTAGATCCATAATATAGAAGATATACAATTACCAGAACAAGGGCACTCATTCTACTACAAAAGGAGTCATTGGGCTAGGGAACCCACATATATTAAATTTATGTTGTTGGCCAAGAGGAAGGCCTTCCAAAATAAATGAGGTGAAGAATGGCTATTTTGACTCGATATAGGGCTCCTAGATTGTTTCAACATGATACAACCAATGCTTCTTCTTATAGGGAAATTTCCAGGCTCCATTGAGCTGAATATAGAAAACACGCTTTAGGCTTAGCCAACAATATCCATTCACTAGCTGTCACTTCCTAAAAAATTTGGTGCAGTGCCATCTCCAATATCATGAGTTTCCACTAAGTTTTAGTGCCTTGCAAACCAATCTTGAGCAATATATTTTTTGGAATAAGACTATTTATGTGCTCTATAATTGACTTTTCAGTAAATGCTAAATTAAACGCCTTCAATTCAGACCATCTTTTTCCAGACTTGGGTTTTCAAATAAAAAATATTAATGACTATGGTGATATCTTGCTTAGGCAAGTGCTTGGCTGAGAATTAGGCAGTAGGTCACTTTCTCGAAAGTAGTGACCTACTTATGTTAATAACACAGTTGTTGTACTTGTCACTAAGGATTTTTACTTTTAAACATGAACCTATATAGGAAGATGAAAAAAAAAGAAGGTAAAATAACACCTTTGAATTTAAAATTGTATGAAATGTTTATTTATAAGTTGAATTTTAAATCATATGAAAAGCTACAGTTATGTGATTTGTCACGGGGCTTCTTGAAAATTATGATTACCCCCCAATTCTTAACCCTCTTCTATGCATGTGATAAAAACCATTGACTCTCTCAATCATACAGGTCAAAAAAATCTTGCTAAAACTCTTATGAAGTATCTATTTTGTGTCCAGTTTTATGAAAATGTTGAAAACCCCACATTCCCTAGAAAATAACATTCAAAAACTATTCTAATTTGTTAGGTGGATTTATTTCATTCACAATCTATTGTTTGTTCAAATTATTTGGCACCATTTTTAAGCAATATATCCACATTCTGGTCATTTTTGGCATCTAAATAAGTGTTAAGATATTTTAAACTCTATGTTAGTTGAAACTTTGTTGTGAAATTTGAAACAATTTGGCATGACTAGTTGAACTTTTTTGTTTCACCCATCTATTCTACTCCACAAGGGCAGGAATGAAAGAAGAAATTAGGAATAATATGCTAAGCAGGTATATAGGAAGAATGAGAAATATCTCCCCTCAGATAAATGTTACGTGCAGAAAGAGAGAGGAGAGCCTTATGCCAGCATAATTATCAATCAACAAAAATTGTGAATTTAAAAAAACCCTGAAGCTGGGTTTATCATCCTCACTTCGAATATCCATTTAAGATTTTTTGTATGCCCTAATAGAGTTACAAAATTCTTTCCAGATAACTCAAATTATTGAAGGCCTTGAAGTGTGAGCCCCAAAGATAATTCTTACATATTCAGTGACATGTTTCCATTGTTATTCTTTCTGCACAAATATCTTCGAATGAAATGGCAACATTATAACTAGAAGTCAAATAAATATAATTCTCTTGAGTATCCTTTTTATGCATATACCATAAGGTATTTAGAAAAGAGATACATCTTCATTATTTCTGATAATGTGAGCACACTGTATTTGGAATTTGGAGAAATGATCTTGACTTATGTTCTAATATTTTTCAATAAATGTCATTTAGACGTGAAAATTCCTGATAATTCTCCTTTCTGTTTTAAACAACATATATAACAAGGATAGAAAGGATGGAAGGACTTGTAACTGGGTCTAATGATTCTAGTGATACCATGTAATTCAGGGTATTCAAAATCACGTGTATAAGCATATAAAGCCTTGGAACATGATTCCATTCCAAAAAAATTGACACACACATCCAATGCTCGAGAGCATAAATCTCAACCGCTTCTCTCATACATAAGATCCCCTTGTTATTATATATTTGCACTTTTAGGAAATTGGTTTCTTTGCACTCTGCAATACAACATCCCTCACCCCATCAATTATTTTAGAGTGCTTGAATGCCAAACTTGGACTAATAACTCCTTAAAGTACTACATCTCCTTGATGAAGGAAAGGTGGCTGAAATTTGTTTATCAAGTGGTACAATAATCTGGGTGTTATTCATGAACAGGCAGTTTTACCGTATTGAATTACATCAGTGAGATGATCAATTTTACAATTTCTTTAGCTAGTGTATGAGCTCAAAATTCCACCACTTGGCCCTGGAAACAGGTGCCTTGCATGGAAGTGTCACAATCATACCGGTTATTCAAGAATATCCATCTGTTCTAAACTGTTATTGTCTTTTGCAAGACATTATAATGCATAAAATCACAAAGCTACATATGGAGAAATATGATATAGAAGCTCATGTGGGCTCAACATACTCTTCCATCTTGGTAAAATTGAAATAAATATTCCTTAGAATCTATTATACTAGTGTTAAAATTTTCCCCTACTCTCAAGAATGGTTGATTCTTGTTGAGTTAGCTCTGGGAAAAGTACTCCAAGATACTCCCCTGGTACAATTCCCCACTTGCCCTACTTGGGAGTCTTGGCCCCAAACTTGGGACTCGGGAGTCCATCCCAAAGACAACGAACAAAAATATTGACACATGTTTTGATTGAGTCAGACTTATTTTAGAGGGACCTTTTGGAGGGAAATGAAGTGTTTGAGGTTATAAGTTTTGATAAATACATTTATCCCTCATTCTTTCTCTAGTGTTCCACTATCTAAAATGAAATCACCAAATATTCCTGCATTACAATTGTTGCTTCAATCAATTTTGTTGTTTTGGTTGATATGTTCGTGTACTATTATATGATTTATATTTTTATTGCTCTCATTATGTCGAATGCTGATATGTTTCTATTATTATGTTGAATTCTACCATTATTACACTGAACTCTATCCTATAAACTGTTATGCCCAAATAATAACACATTGGACTGATTTTCGATATGATTTGTACTAGATATAATATACATAGAGTCACATGATCGGTTGGATTTAACACATTTTACTGGCCTTGGAAGTGGCTTTGTAACCAGTGACTATAATATGTTTATATAGACCCATATTCCCACTAAAGTGACTACCACGAAGAGCATTCCTTCAAAATTACTAGACTTCTACATTTGTTATGGTTAAGGAACAACCTAGGATCTAGTTGCTTGTATAGGGAATTCCTGTAAGGTGGAAGGAATAATGCATCCCATAGCTCAAACCTCTAATTGATAGGAATTCCTAGTGTGTGTCCATACTTAATGGATTTATATTACTAAAATATGGGTATACATGGCTAAGTGGTACATGCCTTAAAAATATCTCTTGGTCCTTAATAAACTAAATGTAAGATCCATATCTAACCCTTCGCTACACAGATAAATATATACACATATACTGGTGTGGTTATTCACATATATAAAATGTAGTTGACATGTTCCTTAGCAATGTTTATATAATTTTGAGTGAAATAATGTGTGAATTACATATACAACTAGATTTAGGTCTAGAATAAAGTGCATTTCTAAGTTCACTATTTCTTGCAGAAGTAATCAACTAACTATCCACATAGAAAATACATGAGGTATAGAAACCAATACCTCAGCTTTGTTAATGGAATAGCTACAATTAAAGGTGGTTCCCACGTTGATTTAGTAGCAACCCAGATAACAACCCATGTGATGAACATTATAAATAAGAAGAACAAGACAGCTATGGTGAAAGCACACACGATAAAGAATCATTTATGGATCTTTTTCAATTCTTTGATTGAAAATCCTGCATTTGAATCCCAAAACAAGGAGACACTGACAAGTTTTCAGAACAAATTTGGTTCAAAGTGTGATTCCATGGCTGATTTGCAAAGATCCAGCCCATTCATGGTTGATGATTTGAAACCAGGGCAAAGGAAAATATTATTTTTCTCTTTCAAGAGAAATTTTGTTACGAAAGCAAAGGTTGCTCAATTCTCGGGTTATGTCTCAGAGCAATTTTCTTACCATCATGGTGCGCAGAGTCTTGCTAGCACAATTATTAGAATGGCACAAGATTTTGTTGGAAGTAACAACATTAACCTCCTTGCTCCACTTGGGCAATTTGGTACCAGAGCCCGGGGTGGAAACGATCATGCAAGCGCTTGATATGTTGGCATACTATTATATGATTTCTATTTTTATTTTTCTCATTATGTCGAATGCTGATATGTTTCTGCTATTATGTTGAATTCTACTATTACTACACCGAACTCTATCCTATAAACTATGATGCCCAAAGAATAAAACATTGGACTGATTTTCGATATGATTTGTACTAGATATGATATACATAGAGTCACATGATTGGTTGGCTTTAACACATTATACTGGTCTTGGAAGTGGCTTTGTAACCAGTGACTATAATATATTTATATAGACCCATATTCCCACTAAAGTGACTACCACGAAGAGCATTCCTTCAAAATTAGTGGACTTCTACATTCGTTATGGTTAAGGAAAAACCCAGGATTTAGTTGCTTGTATAGGGAATTCTTGTAAGGTGGAAGGAATAATGCATCCCATAGCTCAGACCTCTAATTGATAGGCATTCATGGTGTGTGTCCATAATTAATGGATTTATATTACTAATATATGGGTATACATGGCTAAGTGGTACATGCCTTAAAAATATCTCTTGGTCCTTAATAAACCGAATGTAAGATCCATATCTAACCCCTCGCAATAGAGATAAAGATATACACATATATTGGTGTGGTTATTCACATATCTAAAATGTATTTGACACGTTCCTTAGAAATTTTTATATAATGTTGAGTGAAATAATGTGTGAATTACATATACAACTAGATTTAGGTCTAGAATAAAGTGCATTTCATTTGTCATAGTGTACACATGTCATCCTGAAATAGAGGATTTCTATGTAAAGTTGAGAGCATTGTCTTCACTAAGGGTAGTGGTAGGATACAAGCCATGTACAAACTTTTTCCTACATGAAGAACATGCTCTTGGCCAGCACATTGAAACGTTGGCCATTTCTTTTGGATGTGTCTCTAAGAATCCAAAATCATCCTCCTTTGATTAATGACATAATGCTAACAAGTTGATCTATAACATGGTAATCATCATGATGTACTCTTGTACTACTTGAATGAAGATGGCCAAAAAATTGAGCCAACGTGGTATGTGCCAATTATTCCAATGGTCCTTGTAATTGGAATGTGAGGGAATTGGAATTGGTTGGAGTTCCTTTGTACCTAACTACAACCCAAGGGAATGTGATAAAATGGATGCGATACAATGGTGGTTATATCACCATAACTAGAACAAGTAAGTATAAAAATAGTATATAAACAAAAAATGTTTCAATGTTTAAAAGCATTTTCAAACTTAAAATTAAATATAGGAAAAAACACATACAAAAAACCAGATAATAATCATGAACAAGCTTCATCTTGAATAATGAACTGTAAAGGAACTTACAAAATGTGAACTACGAACCTAGTCAAGCACACAAGAAAAAATATCCTGGACATGGCCCTGGTTGACAAGTTGTATTGCTCATGATTCAAGAGGATTTGTACTTGCACTGCCAAGTCATTCAAAATCCATAATTATCTATACAATAAATACAAGTAATTGATGTAGTTTTTTTTACTTTAAGATGAATTCTTATGATAATGTTAGAACATATGTTGAGAATGTCAAAACATACCTGAATAAGCTCCTCTTCGTTTCAAGAACAATTTATTGGAGTCACCTGAACTTGGAACAAGCCTCCCACGATCTGAAAGAGTAGCAACTAAGTCAACAGTGACTTTTTTGTTGCTACGTTGGATCGAAGGAGGTTTGCTCCAAGATTAAATCACTCCAATAAATTATTCTCTACTAAACAAGGCCAACCACATGAAGGTGGAAGCTCTTATAGCCCCTCCACCCCTCTCACATCACTCTCAATTCCCCAATACCCAATCTATATTTCATTTTTTACTTTCATGAGTAGAAAAAAAAATATTCAATAACTAATAAAAAACAATGCAAAAAAAAGTACACAAGAAAATATTGAAAATGCTTGGCATAAAAATAGTATGATAAATGAGTTTTTATTTAATGCAAAAAAGGTTACAAGTATGGTAACATTTGTCTTATAATAATACAATATTTTACATTATCGAATTTTATTTTTCTTATTCCTACTTCTAAATCTCCTAACTACATCATCAGCATCATTGTGCTCTACTTATGTTTCGTGCCTTTCCCGCATAAATGACTTAGTTGCGTACTCACAATGTTTGGTATCATGCAGTGACAGGGCATCGCCTACAAAAACAAATAATATTAAATTTTACTTGTCAGTTTTTAAATATCATTGAACTAGTTCGGTAATATTAATAAAAAAAAATGCAATGAGATTATTTACCTATTGCACCAGTTGTCACCATTGGAATCATTTCCTTGTGTTCCTCTCTGGTGGTAGGATGCTCAAGTACAACATTCTCTGTCATTTGAACAAAAAACTTTATAAGGACACAACCCTCAAGGTATAATTAGAAAAAAATATAAGTGGAAATTAATTACCGTCGTGGCCCTCACTGATAGTAGCATTGTTGGCTTGGTCCCCATTGGAATGATCAGGTTGCATGTGATGACCATGTACTTCTAGAAATAATTTATTCTCAACACACTGTTCCACAACTGGGTTATTTGGCTTGTTGAAGTGTTGCTCCCCTGATTTAAAAAAAGTTGTTAGACATTAAAATTATGGATGAAAACAAACATATTGAAAGGTTAACATTTTACCTTATCAGGCATTCTAGATCTTGGGACCTGTCCCAAGCTTCTACGATGTTCAACTACGGCTTGATAGCCAGAACGGAAAGTGATCTCTCTGTCTTCCTCTATGGTTTCCGTTCCAAATTCATCACCCTACATTACATATGATTGTGTATTTTTAATGTTATTTGATGGGATTACAAAAATTTTGGAAGGCGATACAATTAATTATAAGATGTTTAACTACTTACGATTCTTGTGGCTAATTTCAAGTAGCTACCCTGGCCTAGCTTGTGATGGCCTTTTTTTTCAATCCTAGATTTGGTTGCCTTCGAGGTGTCAGGCAACCTATCATCAAAAGCTTGAAGTTAGTTATGTAGCACACTTTTATTTTAGACATAGAGAAAATTAAAGCTATTGAATTAAAGTTGTAATTTACCTTACGGGTCCAGTTAGCATTTTTACTTCTTTCTTGGCCCTTTTATCTTTTTCGTCATTGATGAGTGCTCTCCACTTCCTCTCTGGAATTGTGAGATGACACTCGCATCTAGAGTTAATTTGCAAGTGCATCTATAGGTGTCTTGGGTATATTTCAGATATTTTCCAACTGCCCGGGTGACTATTGTTCTATCAAATGTGCCCACCCAAAAAAGGCCTTCTAGATAATCTAGAAGTTCTTTTTCTCAGGTTGGAATTCTCGGAATTCCACCTTGTGCGTATGGTTGAGCCAAAAATTAGCAACGCCTTGCTCTCCAAGGCCCTGTAGAAATCATTGTTTCCTACACAGAAAAAAATATATTATCATTAATTTAAAAATAATAATCATGATAAAATATGTTTTAGATAGAGTACATGAAACAGTTAAAATATTAAAACTTACTTGGGAGTTGTACTTGCTTTATAGGAACACTTTCATTGTTCACCAAAAATGTTCTTGGAATGGTCCCCGTGGAGGTGACACGTGTAGCTCTAGGAAATGCAATAATAAAGTTGGGCATACCAGCCTCGTCACTACCAACACGTTCAGCAGTTGGATGTGTGTCTTCTTGGGAAGGGTGTGTTTCTTGGCTACCACCTAAAGGCATATAAGGTGTACGAGAGGGTTCCTCGGAAATCTCTTGCCTTTGTGTCCCACTACCACCATCATTGGGGACATCGGTCTCAGAAAATGCTACATACAAAATAATTTTTTTGTTAGTTTATTTAATGTAAAAATTAAAAATCAACCTATCACAATTGATCTCATGCAAAAAAATAAAAATATCCTTTTGATTTTTTGTTATTACCTTATATGTTTCTATCTAGGTCATAAGTTGTCTTATCCTTTTTCCTAATTTAGGTGTTTGAGGCACAATGTCTACCAAACGCTCAAGTTCCTTGGTTGCTTTTAGCACTTTTTTTTGCAGCAACACCAATTGACATGGGGATGAAGACAACTCTTCCTCGTTGAGGGAATCATCAGGCACACCATGGCCAAGCATCCACATATTTGAACAAAATTAACATTATTTAAATTATGTAAAGAACTAAAATACCTAAAGATAGGCTGGCACTTTACATGTTCTTTGGTTGGCCCCTTTCCGCAATCATCCTGCCTCATTATAAAATAATAAGAAGCATGAAATCTATAAAAATAAATTATTAAAGATAAAGAAACTAATATGAAACTAAAATTTTTATTTGCTTACCTGCCCTAGGTTGTTCCTATACTGCCATGATAAGTCTGCCACATTGCAATAAAATTAGAAATGTGAAAACTTGAAAACAATATCTAACTTGACAACACAAAATGAAAACTGAAATAATTTCTAAATTTACCTTTCTAATACATAAATTTTTTGCATTAAAGAGTAAAAATTTATCATCAAATTTCATTTGAGTTTAAAGAGAGTAAACAGTAAATCATAAATATTAAGTCTGTGTCTTCTTTAAGTTTTCAGATCAACATACAACACAAGAAGTTAGAGGCGCATTTATAAGGAATGGGTGTGAGCCAAACATTGTGACTTACAATTATATGATCATTGGTCTCTGTTTTGTTGGTAGAGTAGAAGAGGCCTTGGAGTGGTTTAGTATAATTAAAAGTAAGGGCTGTAATCCAAATATTTATACCTACACCTTGCTAGTAGACAATTTCTACAAAGTAGGTAGATTAGATGAGGCTAAAGAGATTTTTAGTGAAGCTTTAATGAGCGGAATAAAGCTAACTGTAGTGACCTATAATGCATTGGCAAATGGATATTGTAAGGGAGGGAAATTGGATGAACATTTCCTTCTCCTCGAAGAAATGAATGAGAATCGCTGCATGCCTAACATAATTACATACAGTACCATAATTTATGGGCTAATAAAAGAGAACAAGATCTTAGAGGCTTTGAAGTTGCATGCTCAAATGGCAGACAAGGGCTATGAAATATATATGAATACAACACTTTCTTATTTGCGGTGCCCTTGCCAGATCCTTATAAGGAGTGGTCGAATTACTTGTGGGACGATTAACTTTCCCAGTCAGTAGTCAGTTCAAGGTGATTTTGGGTTGTGTGTTTTTAAAACTATAGCTACACCTAGGCCTCAAAATTTGATTACATCATAATATATCACTTTTCTATATGATTAAAATCCATTGGGGCCTTGGCTAGTGAGCGCAAATTGTTCTAATTGTAGTTAGCATGCATACACAATCATATGCACATATTTGTTTTTTTATCTAGGGCCATAGTTAAGGTTTCTAGAGAGCTATTTTGATGTTATGTTGAATTTGAATTTTGAAAATATAAAGATAACAAAAAAGTCGCAAGTACAAAATAGGTACATGATTTACAAGAAGTCTGTTGAAAACTAGCGAACCATTAGAATAATTGGAATATAAGTTGTGTAAAACCTATCATCTAGAGTATCATTTGTACCTATCGTGTGAAGAATATAGAGAATTCAAGCAAGATCCTGATGCCTCTCTCAAAGAGTGGTGAAAAGGCAAAGAGGATGTTAAAACATGTCTTGGTTGTGGGTTCACAATTGAAAAAACTGAAGGTTGCAATCACATCAGTTGTAAGTGTGGTAAACATATTTTCTAGGTATGTGTAGAGTACTTTGATAGTAGTGACAATTGTTATAGCCATTTGCGTGTTGTACATGGTGGTTACGTAGATGGTGGTTACTAATTGAAAACTCTCTTACTTTTTCTTCATTCTATGTTGAGTTGATGATGTTTATGTTTGTTACGAGTTGTGATAGATATTTCAGTGCATGCGTTTTGTTCCTCCATACAAGCTAAGGTTAGGTTAGTTGTGGTAGGTTAAACTCAGGTGAAGTGACATCAAAGGATAAGAAAATTCTAGTGTCGGAAGGGAGAAGGGGGTGCTTAAAATATATGGAATTCTATTGATAAAACTCAACCTTGATTGATATGGGTTGTTGAGTAAGATGGCGAAAAGTAGACATTCTAAGTACATTATAAAGTAGAAATTTCTTAATTACGGGGGGTAAACTCATTATGATTCAAGAGCACACAATACTTATTCAATCGAATACCTTTTCCACAAAAATTATGTCCCAAAATCTACGTTGCTTTGAATGTCAGATGATTTTCTTGATTTGGAAGACAACCTGCAAAACATTTCCCAAATTTTGATGATTTTCTTGATTTGGAAGACAACATGTGAAACATTTCCCCTTTTTTGGGAATAGCTTGCAAGCCAAAAAGATAAACATTAAAGGAAGCATATATAGAAAATAAGGGGTATGCCATGTGAATCCTGTCAATAGTTACCTGGTAGAGCAATATACCTATCAATATTATGTCACGATTAAAGTGGAAAGGAAAAACATGAAATTCAAAAGTCTAATAGAATCTTCTAAGGTTGCTTGAGATGATGGTCATATATCCTCTAAATTTTCCCTTACATGTATCATTAAATTATGAATATGGTGCTTAGCATGATAGTTTGGTAATTAATCATTATTTATTCCATAGTTTCCATAGTGTTGGGTATTGCTTGGGAGTACTTGTGTGCATTGTTTTAAAACTTGGACCAAGTTGACTCGGACTACCATATCAGCTTGGCCAATGGATTGGTTCAGAGGGCCAGTACCTACTCGGTTGAGTCGGACTTTTTTGGTACCAAACCACAATGCATGACTTGGATGGTTTGGTTCCAAACCGACCCAACTTGGCTGAGTCTGTACCTTATTGGCCAAGTCATTTTTTGATGGAATTTGGGCATGTTATGTTATACATAGGTCATTCTTTGACCTGTATTTTTGCTGATATTTTAGAGCAGATTTTACTGGACAGAAATTTGGCCTTATTTCAGCCTCCTCACAGCCCCTCCATTGACTTTTTCTTGTTTCTGCCAAAATGCTGTAAATATGCCGAGAAAACCTGGGGTTTGAGAAGATCTATTTAGTGTGCCTATGGCATTTTTATTCTAAGGGATTTTGGTAGTTTCCTCCTCCACTGTGTTACTGGTACGGGCATGTCAATTACATGCCACAAATTATATTGCTGGTTAAAGTTATTATTTCCTGCTATCTTGGGTTTTAGGTTGTGCTTCAACCTATTTGGCACATTTTTCTAGCATAAGTTTGGTTGTTGGTAAGCCTGCTAATTTAGGGTATGTATAGATTTGTGGGTTTATATAGGATAAAAATTTCTGTGTGCAAGCAACGATTCATCACATGTGTGGTTTGTTGAATGTTCTCACAACAAATTAGTATTTCTTCTCACTGTAATTTTAGTGGAGTATCTCTAGGTTTATACTCTGTAGATACTTGAAGGCCCAAGGGTGAATTTTTGAGGGAGGGTATTGTACAATATTAAAATTATATTTTTCTAATCACTTTTAGAGCCCTTGTATAGAGGCCATCTAGAGCCTCGATTATATATATATATATATATATATATATATATATATATAGTGAGCTTTTCATATTTTGTCTCTAATGGTTTGGAATCATGGTTTTGAACCTTCAAATTTCAAAATATAGTTTTTCATTAAAATTTAAATATTATCTATATTTTTTTAGCAAACCAAGCAATTGAAATCAGATCAGTCTGAGTCATTCCAAGTCCTAGTTGACCCTTGACCGATTCCGAGGGTTCCTTTAGTAAGGGAGTAATTTTATTTTGTGCCATAGTTGACCCAACAATTGGATACTTCTCCACAAGAGGGATCTTTCCTAGTGGAATCCAAATATTGTATCACTGTTCTAGACTAGAGTGGGGTGTAATAGTTGCCTAGACTCCTATCCCCTTTTCCAGTCCAAATTGCATAGTTGACAAAGAGAGGGTTGTGATCTTGATCTAACACCCTAGAAGGTAAATGTAAGACCAAGGGGAGCCACAATATAGCAACCATCTATTTAGAAATCCTTTACTTTTTTTTTAATAACATAAATACAAAATATATGTGTTTTATATTTCCTTTTTCTAGCTTGTATCAAACAATTTATCTTTAAAAGCTAGAAAACCCATAGGGTTTTAATTTTATATCTAATTTTTTTTCTATGGGAATTTATACCCTCTTATGTTCAACTAAATCACGTTTCAAAAGGGTATTTTCAAGGTATTTTGTAGATCTAAAATTTATTCAAGTAGAATTTTACAAATGCTGAAATAAATCCCTTGTTCAAAGGGCATAGTCAAGTATTTATCATTAATAACCCTTTGTTTTAGTATAACTCTAATTTCATATCTTATCATCAGTTTTTTGGGTTAAAAATAGGCATTTTTCAACTATTATAAAGTATATTTTATTGCCAAAATAAATTTATGGGTTTTAACCCTAGTGGAAATCAATCGTTTTCCATTGCAAGTAGTTTCCAGATCATTAGAAACTTCATTTTTACTTGCAGATAAGTGTTGTGTTATTTTTGTAGTTACCAAAATATTTCCCAATATTCACCACCCATGGATATATTGATCTAGTGTGTTTCCACACTTGTGGGTGGCCTACAAAGGGAGTTTTTCTTGGTGGTTTTCTGCATTTTTACCACTTTTACAGGTCTAAAAATCAGGAAATGAACATACTAATCTAATTTCAGCCACTTATCAAATGGTAATTCAAGGAATTCTTGGTATCTATCACTCTCCTTTGGTGTTATAATAGCTAAATTTTTAGAGGCTCCAGTTATTTTTTTCTTTCCGTCCTAAGTTTTTCTGCAGCTCATTTTATTACTTTAGATCAGTAAGGTTAATAATTAACTCTTATATTCATCTTAGACATCAAGACTTAGCACTAGTCTACTTATAGCTTGGGTGAAGTTTTTTGTGTGTAGAATAGGGAAGTATTCCATAGCATTTAGTAAGAGTTGGCTTAAAGAGTGGGATTTGTGCCGAGATGACATTTAGCACTTATCCCATATGGTACAACCTTATTGCCTCAAGAAGACCTTGTCAAGACTGCTAAATTGGTGGTAATGGTGAGTAGTACACACTTTATGTTTGAATTTCAGTAAAGTAAGTTTCAAGCTGGGGGTGAATTTTGTTTCGGCATCAATTTAGGAAAACTAAATTACTTTAATAAGTTGTTATCCATGTCAAAAATTATTGATTAACACAAGCCATGGAAATATGTAGAATATCAAGAAAAAATATCATTAGCTAGGGAAACTAAATGACTTTAATCAAATATTTTTAGTCAAAAATTTATCGATAAAGTAGAAAAATGGCACAAAGTTGTTAAGAGTGTTCCTCTCATATTGTGGAAACAAGTGGATTTCACATATAAAACACTATGATAATAGTAGGATCTATTATTACCAGTCACCACATATGGTATGAGATTCCACTGGTGATTTTTGATACAATGGATTGATTGCAGTATGCTATATATGGATTTTTCACTAGATTGTGGTTTCACACACCTTCATTCATTTTTTGGATATGATGCTCACGCTTGATGGTGTTGTACAACATCATGGTCAAGGGGAATGTAATATTCCCAATTAGCATATAGCCTCAGAATCCCAATTTGATGTTTCTGGAAGTTTTGGGGATAAGAGGGAGTTTTTCACCTTGTCTTTTCCTTTGAAACCCCTTGACTTGAACACAAAGTCATTTGTTAGAATTTTTTGAAGGCCATTTGCAAGAAGATTTTCGGGGTTTGAAGGATAATTTCAAGTGATTTAATAGGATAGTTGTAATATTTTGGCCTTAAGGTGATTTTCAGCTGGAAAAAGATTCAGTTAACTAAGAGTTCTTATTTTCTTAAAGTTCTTTATATTAGGATATTTTCTTCAAGTGCTTGGGTGTCTTGGGAGTGCCATGGAGCCGTCTAGAACCAACATTGGACCATTTGAAGGCATTTAGAGTGGTTTTTGATGGGTGTAACAGGAAAAATAGAGGCTACAACCCATGTCTGTGGTGCGTAGCAGCTAACAGTGAGGTGATTAGGCTTGTATTAACACAAAGATCCACATACAAAACCTCTTGAGTGGGTGTAGATGAGGCCAGGTGCAACTCCTGATTGGTTTTGATGGAATAGGGATGCCCCTCATAGCATGGCCACTTAGCTCAAAAATAGCTATAAGTTACTATAATTAGAATGTTCGAAAAAAATTGGGACTGCATTTTGATACATAAGATTTCACATTTCTTTTTTCCCTCAAATTCCCATCTTTGAATTTCTACGTTAGTTTGGTTAAGGCTTGAAATTTGCTTTAAAAAAATTATCAAAAATCTTAGACACCATTGGAAATTTGGGATAAATTTAGAGGGTTCTTGTGTAATATGTGAATGATACAATGATAATTACTCTGGGGGTATAAACCAGCTTGTATACTATGTGGCTACACTTTCTGACAACAATCTAGTTGTTTGTCCCAATAAGACATCTAAGATCGTGATATAGAGATGCAAAAAAAAAAAGGAAAGAGGCATGCAAAAAAGATTGGGAGAGGCCTTGGAAATTGAGGTGAGCGAGTTCCTTAAGGGTTTTAACGTTTTGGAGATGATGCAATGATCAGGAGATCAAGTCCCTTGTAGAAAAATGCTCAAAAATGAAGTTGCTCAGAATTGGTCTGAACCAGATCGAATGGAAAGAGCTCAGAAAAACAATCTTGTAGACGTGAATGGCACTGAAAACCGATGTCGTATGAGGAAGATATTCAGCTTTGAAGTTTGCCAATTTCAGTAAAAGGAAGGCCAAAATTTGACTTTATAAAAAATATTTTTATTAAAAAAATAATATTCCACAGAATATTCTGCAGAATATTTCGCAGGAAACCAATGAACAGGTGCCACGTGGCCAGCTTGGAGGCCACCACGTGGCCCCAAGGTCAAATGGAAATGGCGTTTTAAAATTTGTTTTGGACGCAACAGGGTTCGAACCGGGGTTGGGGCGGAGCAAACCGAACGGCCCAACCGTTGGGGCACGGGTATGACTTGTTAAACCTTTGGCACGAATATATATTTAAATGTTGAATTGATATGGGCACATTGTTGGTGGGACGTGGTCCCGTGGACACGCGCCCGGGGTGGACTTCATTCAATATATGGTTTTAAAACCTTGTAAAACGCTGAAATTAATGTAAGTCGGTTTAACGGAATGCCGGGGGTTGCGGTCCTATGGGCCTAGCCCTCACATCTTGGTGGAATTTTGGCGGCCTCCACCTATTTAGGTGCCGACCCCTAATTTATCGGAGCTATCTGGAGTTCCACCAGATTTGGTGGAGCTTTTTTAGCCCTAACTGGGCAAAACTTGAGTTAACCATAACTTTGGCTAGGGAAGTCCATTTGGGACGAAGTTTTTTTTTATTTTGGGGTATTGAAGCATTATGGAGCTGTTGGGACAGGTTGCAGAGCCATCAGGGCACTCTATTAGTGATTTTACCAGTGATTTTGGTTGTGGAGCCACAAGGGCCTAATGAAAGATCAGTTGTGTTAGACTATACTCATCCATTGGAGGTGAATGAATAGTTGATTTATACTGATTTTAGTCTTCTGTTTCTGAATATGCAGCTAATTTTTCCTTTTGAGGCTTTCTACATAGTTTATTTCTTAATTTGAGCATTAATGAAAAAGGGAAAAGCCTAATTAGAAGCTTTTGGACCCAGCAGAGGTAGCCCAAGAGAGGGGTGAACTGCTTAAACAAATGCTTACTTTTATGCTATGCATTTTTTTTTGTTATATTTCAGATTCTGCTACATTAAACAGTAACTTTTCATAAGTACACTTTTCCCAATCAGGCTTATACAATGAACATAACTCATTAGTTTCACTTTAAACCACATTACTTCATTTGCAGAATACTTGAAATTGCTTATTCACACATAAAATTTTGATTAATGAATACCTTGCACATAAACAAATAGTTTCATTGATCGGATCTATTTCAGTGTTTACATTTTATTTCTTTAGGCAGAGCCAGTTTGTGGGCCAGAAGCTTCTGGTTTCATCCTTTCTAGTAAAGGTGAAATAACCAGAAAAGGCCCCTACTGTCAATCTCTGTATAAGAAATACTTTGTTCTCACAATTTCAAATCATGCAAACATCTCAATTAATAGACAGAATAGTCTATGATTTTACCCATCCACCATTTGGTGCACAAATCACCATAGATTCATGTTGGAAGGCAAAAGAGTAGCAAAAAGGGAGAGAGAATTGTAGGTAGATGGTGGTATTTGTCTAATTTTCCTTAATTCTTCTTAAGGGAAACATATTCTATCAGCCTATGATGCAATTGATATTTGTGGTCTAACTTTTAAAGACTCTTAACTATGAGCATTGAGAAGCTTAGCAATCCCTTTGGAAAACTAAAAGCATTGGTACCATCTATGTCACATGCTTCACTGAAATTCAAACTTGAGGTTTAAAATTCAACGAAACTAAAGAAAATTCTTAGGTTTGATTAGGTTCTTCAAACCTCATGACTAAACCTCAAGTTGAATTCAAGTTGAATTTGAACTTGAAGGAAAAATTGGGTTTTTTTTATCGGTTTTCTCATTTTTTATAAATAATAAAGTAAATTTTTGCAAGCCCTAGATCCCTTGACTTAGAATCCTTTTTGCACTTTTTTTTTCACTCTTCACTCAACCAACTTATCTCCATTTCCCATGTCACTAACCCTCTTTCCATTGCTGCTGACCCTTGATCCTGGTAACCTTATTCGACCATGTGATTTCTTTATGCCAATTCTAGTCTTAATTGTCTTCTCTGTGGAATTTGACCCTCCATTACCATTTCCAGATGGACCATATACCTGCCAGGTTGATGGTTCACTACCCAAAAAGACTTATTTTGTTTGTGATTTTCCACCGTTGTTGTGCCCAACCTCCAGGGGATTTGATATGGCTCACAACTCAAGTTGTGGCCTATAGTCTGTGCCACACCCACAACTCAAGCTATAGCCTGTAGCATGTGCCATGGCCCATGGGGTTTGTATCTAGGGCCAGTAACCATTTTAGTCAGACTCTATAGATAATGAAAAATGTATATAGATGAGCCTCATCGCAAACTTCATTTGAACCTCATCAAAAAATTTTGAATTAAAACTGAACCTAATTATTGTTGAACCCAACCTCATATTTGAACTATTTGACTTAGGATACCACAGAGAGGTTGATAACATTAAGGGGATCTTGGATATAAACTGAAGGGATCAACACCCTGAATCTGTTATTAGAGGTATCAAGCTAGAGCTTGAATTTGAGTAAGAACAAACAATTAAAGATGAGAGGGAAGCATAATCAACCATATTCTTAAATGTAAGAAAAAACATTTCTACAGAATGTTGAAATCTAGATCAAAAGAAAAAATAGGTCCTATTGTAAGTCTAAACATAGTCCAAAAAATAACCAGTCTGCGTAAAATCAAATAAAGGTCATTACCATTTTGTGGGTTGACAAATTCCCCCCTGAACCAACGGATGTGAAAATGTCTAAATGTAGCTCCCTTTGACAGTACTATTTCCCCCACTTCCGGCCTCTATTATTTTGTTGCCTCCATGGGATATTATTTCATTCCAAATGATGGATAATATGGAACTAAAAAATGAATACAGGGCCAGCGCGTGGAAGATGCATTAACTTGTAACAATTGCATTCGCATTGCTGGAAAGATTTAGCAGTAAGAATTGCATTCAGGAAATATTTCTGGAAAAAAGACAGTAAGTTACCATTTAATGATTTAATTTTTACTTTCAACGATAAGTTACAAAATTCTAAGGGAGACTAATCGTAAGAAGGTTTAGCCTAAGTATTATAACACAAAATTTAATCAAGCATAGAGAAATAAATAGAACCTCGAAGTATCTATGCCTTGTAAAACAATTAAATATTATAATTTCAATAAAAATGAGAGACAAGAAATATACATTACCTCTAATGCATTTGTTTGATTGTTGTAGTAGTTACTTTCTTCCTAGAATTTGGCAATATAAATAACCCTCTATCATTTTTTTATAAAATTTACTCAAAATTAAGACAAGTCTCACACAAGATCTTTAGCTAGGAAAATAAGCTCTTCCAGTTTATTCTAACAATTATAAAAGAGAGAGAAGCCCTCTTGATATTATATGATGCCTCACAAAACTATTAGTAGAAAACCATGTGATAGTCTAATATCATGTGCCAATACAATTTTATCAAGGCAAAATATGAGCTAAAACAAGAAGCATTCTCAGTTGCATGGTCTAAAACCATTTTGAGCCAATAAAAAAATATATCCTAAATTAATCACCTCAACCAACTCAAACACATAAGTGGACTAGTGAAAGAGAAGAAGTGGACTCTAAAATATGCCCACTCGCATGTGTGGATGATGTGTAGTCAAAACATAGTAATATTTTTCCTATGAAAACTTTTAGTAGCATCATAACTAGGTCAATTTTTGCCCAATTTTCTAATATGACCTCATTTTTAAAATATCATAGTCATTATGCATTTAATGGCATAGATTCAAGGAAAAATTGGGAATAATTTCAAAATATAGCTACTCCTGAAGCTGACTTCCCTAAAAAATGTGTTCTAACCAGCTTGTTAACCTCAAGAATTGGTCCATGTGGCATATGATGATGATGTGGATTCCTTCACATCATATAGCACACTATCATGGATCCCTAGACAACGTATTCCACTATAGTGTCACATATCCTAAGAAAAATAACATAAATCCAAAAATAAACATATATGTTTATATGCATGTGTTATTTTTGGATTCCTTCTCAATTAGTCTCCCTTAGAATTTTGTAATGTTATTCCGACATTTGGTCAACACTTCTGCAAACCATCGTAATACCGACGGTTGTCCACACACATCGGAATACTGACAAGTGTCTCTACACATCGCTATTGCGACGTTTATCCCCAAACCGTCGCAATACTAACAGTTGTCCGCAAACCGTTGTAATAACGACATTTGTCCCCAATACCGTCGCACTACCGACAAGTGTCTCTAAACGCTGCAATAGAGACGCTTGTCTCCAAATGTCACAATACTGACTCATGTCGTAGAAATGTCGCATTTCCAACGTTGTGTCCCAAAACGTTGGTGTACCGACGACTTTCCTAAACATCGCAATACCGACGAAGTCCCTATATGTCAGTATAGCGATGGTTGTTGGTGAGATTTAAAAATTTGAGAAAAATGGGGGAAATTTTCGACAATACGTCAAAAGTGTCGAAACTAAAGTGTTGGAATTTTGACCAAATTTACTAGTGATTTGTGCCTCATACAGTGGTTAAAGACATAATTACACAAGATCCTGATGGAAAAAGAGGAAAGTGGATTTTTGTCATCTTGGAATATGATCTAGAAATCAAGCCCACCAAGCTAATCAAAGGAAAAGGACTGGCTAAACTGATGGTTGAAGCAATTTTTCAAGCACTAGACATCAATATGTTGGACTCATTGGATATAAAAGAGGATTTGGTGATTCCACCTATTGAGGAAGCATTCCTGAACTCTCCTTGGTATGCTGATATACTGTATGTAATTTTTAATTTAAATGTTCCCCCTGGCTTGTCCAGAACAAAGGCCAGATTCTTGAATTTAAAAGTTGTAAATTTCTACATTTTGGAAAAGGTTTTATATTGGAAAAAATCTAGTGGTGTATTGCTTAAATGTTTTCCTGAAAAATATGCTGATAAGATTATGCATGAATTTCATGACGGGGAGTGTGGAGGCCATCTCTATTGGAAGTCCACTGTTAATAAGATCCTTAGAGTTGGTTTCTATTGGCCTACCCTCTTCCAAGATACCCATATAATGACAGTTACATGTCATAAATGCCAATTTTTTTAGGGTAAAAGAAAGTTGTTGCCCTTGCCATTACAACCAATCTATGTTGAAGCTCCTTTTCAATAATGGGGTCTATATTTTATTGGATAAATACACCCTGCCTCCTCTTCCCAACATAAATGGATCCTTACTGCAACTGACTATTTTACTAAGTGGATAGAATCCATTCCCTCCAGGACTGCCACAGACTCAGTAATTATCAACAACATTTTATCTAGGCTTGGTTGTCCTAGGAAAATCATTGCTAATAATGTTGTTGCCTTTAGATCCAAAAAAATTGTGGACTTTTTCCATAGGTATCACATTACTTTGGAACATTATACAACTTATTACCCTCAAGGTAATGGGTTGGTTGAATCCTCAAATAAAATCTTGGTGAATATCATTAAAAAGTTGTTGGAGGAAAACAAAAAATCATGGCACAACAAATTGGTATATGGACTATAGAAAAATAGGCTAACCAATAAGAAATCAATTGATATGTCTCCCTATCAGCTAGTCTATGGGACAGATGCAGTCTTCCCAAAAACCTTGGGAGTGCCAGTGATGAAGCTCATTCAGGAGGTGCAATCTGAAGAAAATGACATATAAAGGAGAATAAACCAAACTATTTAGCTGCAACAAACCAGATAAGGAGTGTACAACATAACATAGTTGTTACGAGAAAATATCAAGAATATCTTTGACAAAAGGACCAAGCCAAATGATTTTAACATTGGAGACAAAGTGCTAAAGTGGGATTCAAGAAGAGAGGACAAAGACAAACATGGAAAATTTGATAATCTATGGAAAGGTCCATACACCATTCATTCTGCAAGAGGTAATAATGCATTTTTCTTAAAATAAATGTATGTAACGGAGTTGTTTGGAGGTCCTGTCAATGGCAGGATGCTGAAGCATCATTTCAGTTGAAAATCTCAGTTTCAAGTTTTTCATTGTATATAAAATTGTCTAAACAAAAATATCAGAAAAATTGATACAAAAAGAAAGAAAGAAAAGAAGAAAAGAGGGTAGATAAAAAGAAAAAGGTAAGCCCTGTACCAAAAAATGTGTAATATTCCCAATTGGGAAATGCAGCAATAAGAATCAATTATGCAGAGAAATAACACAGATCATCTAAGTAAGAGTTGAAGGCCAATATGGAGGCTCTTAATTTATATTTACATCAACAAAATATATGCACAAGAGATCCCATGAGATGTACAAAAGGAAATAGAAGACTTTTATTGAAGAAAATCCTCAAAATGAGGTGCTACAACCATGTATTAAGACAAAAAAGAGTTGGAGAGTGTTATTTTATTGGCTGCAACTATTGTAGATTACACTTCAGATCTAGAGAAGATATGCGTATAAAAATTTAGATCTATATCAGATCCATACACTAGATAGGCTCTTCTTCAATTCCCCCTTAGGGTTTCCAGCAAAACATGAAGTACAAGGAGTAGATCTTAGATCTAATGCTGCAGATCTACAAAAATATTCAAAAATTCATGGACATACAGATTTGATCTAAAATATTAAATATGATGATTCCTTCCAATCGATATCAAATGTGAAGGTCAAATCCCCAACACATGAAAACCACTCCTCCAAAAAGTGTGCCAAAATACCCTGCAACAGTACCACACAAATAACACAGTTCTGGAAGCAAGACTGCATTGTAGGCTCTAGCACAAGTTTGGCCTCAAGCCAAGATCTGAAAATGTAGCTCCAATCATCCAATATTATCTTGCCAATGGGATAGAAGCCTTCCCCACTGAAAAGGAGCTCTAGAATGGCCTAGATCTGAGTAGATCTAGCCTCCACTTGCTTCAGCTTACAAAGACAACCAAACCCTCAATAGGATCCGTGTTGTAGTTGGAAGAAGAAGCTTGGCCTTCAGCCTGATAGTGGACTAGATGTTAGTCATCAGTATTTTTCACCTGTTGTTGATGACTAGATTCCTAGCTAAGTTTTCTTGAAGATAATCTCCATATGTCAATTTGTCATCTAGAAAACACACCAGAATTTTTTTTGTTATCCTCCCGCCTCTCCCTGTCAACCTATGATCAGAGCAAGCTTCAGTTTTCAAGTCATGTCTTGCTTCGGAAAAATATCCCTGTTTATAGCTGTCTAGGCATTGCTTATCTGCTATAATTTTCCCCTTGTTTCTCATAAAATTCACTGTCCAATATTTGACAAAGTTTCTCCCTCCCTATCCTTGATTTTCTTGTAAAAAACAACCAGAATCAATGAAAGTTTCCCCTAAGTTAGATAGTGGTGTTTAGGAAGTCTTTTCCTTGGAAAAAAACATCTTAAGCCAAAGAGCCTTTGTCTAGTACCAACCAGTCATAGATTGCCTTCCTATTCTGCAAAATAAGTCCTGATACATCCATAGGTCACACACCACTATGTCTCTGTTCAAGAAGAAATTCAACAAAGGTCCAAATCAGAAGAAAATAAGTGTGTTCACTGTCTAAAGAATGTTCTTAGATCGGGAAAAATCTCCATAAGGCACCAAAGAATCCTTCCAAGTTTCAAAGTCATATTTTTTTTGCATCTCTGCAGGGGTGTAAGTGAATGACAAACAGTATCCAAACAAGAGCAAAGAGACAGGTCCAAATAAGTCTCTCATGTTGAAGAAATTTTCCATTAGTAAACAAATGGAGAGCTGCAATGAAAGAGAGCAGGAGTACATGTTTCAAAAGTCAAAAGTTGCCCAAAGAGCAGAGGATATCTTTCAAAGTCACATAAATGCAAAGGACTGATATAATAATGATCTATGGTGTTTTCAGTATCTCCTTCAGAGGTAATTCTGCATAGGTTTTCCAAAGGACATCGTCATAGTACATAAGAAGACAGTTGCTTCATATGCTGACTTGAGCCTGGGATAAAAAAACTAGTCAAAGAACAAATCCAATGTACCTCTGCAAACACAGTCAAAAAATGTTAGTAAATAATGACTAGCAAGAAAATACTCCACAAATACAAGTCATGTAGCTTCTGGTTTAAAAGTTCATGAGGATATTTTGACAAAAAGATACATATATCAGAACATGCCTCATATAGCAGATTGTCAAAATTTCACTTTATTACCTATTGTGATATACCAAGAAGAGATATATATTTCAAGGAAAGATGACATAGTTTTGGAAATAGATGAAATATCATGACTGTGATAACCTCCTCCAAGTAAGAGTAGATGGTTGGGTGACATGTTGAAAACCTCCTCCAGTATAAGGGAAGATGGGTAGAAAGGCATGATGTGGCCTCCTTCATGAACAAGCAGAGGGCCAACATGTTTTTAAATGATTTCAGGGCTGTTGTAGACCACCTCCTTCCAAGGGATAAAACAAAGGATTCATCAGCAGGTTTAGATTATGTTTAAGAAAGTTTTCAATTGGAAAGTCAAAGTTGAAAATCAGTGGGAACAATTGAAAGTTTATAAGTTGAATTCTGGTGTTACATCATAAGCAAAGCGGTGATATTATGGTGTTGAAGAAACCTCTTGTTTCTGTCTATAAAAACCTCCATCAACAGATAATAAGAGAAGGCCCCATAATAAGCTTGAAAGGTCTTTTGGAAGGGCTACAAATAGTGTCTTTGTAAGTCTCCCTTGAAAACAAACTAAAGAAAAACACAGTCTCTTTAGGACCTTTTTCACTTCTTAAAAAAGGGACAAAATCTTGGTGGACACACAGTAAGATGGCAATAGAGTTCCAAAGGGTTACATTAGTGGTTTCAAAAAGTGATGATCTCCTTGATTCAAAAACATAGGTTTTGATCTTAGTTTAAAAAAAACTTCCTACAGCAAAAACTATGAATTACCATATGATTTTGAAAAGCATTTTATTCTAGTGTGGCAGAGGTTTCAAGAGATTGTTTTAAAAGGGCAAAACAATGGTTAAAGGACTGCCCCAAATTGCAAAAAAAACACCTATACTTTCTATTCGAGAGGAAGTTTCTGTTTAAGCAAGGATTTGGAAAATAAAGTTCAGTGGTACTTCTGGCTCTAAAATATGACATTGGTCGATTGAAAATGTCCCAATGGCTATATGAAAATGGTATCCAATCATATCAAGCATCTAACTGGAACAAAATTCTAGAAATACTTTCTATGGAAGTAGATTGTCATTATCATCCTAGTTTACAAATAAAATACAGTGTTCAATTGGAGAGTATTCTAAATCATGGGGCTTCATTGAATGAGTTTGGGTGTACAAATCTTAAAGAAGCCTCAATCCCTGCAAATGAGACAAGGGTCCTCCATCATTCTTTTTTTAATCAATTATCAAAATATCATAACTTCTTTGTAGTTATAGATACAAGGTTTCCGGATGTGGACATGAATAGTTGGAAGGCTCAAATATCTCATCTCAGCAAATACCAAGGGATAGTAAAATTTTCATGGCTGTTGAATCATGATACCTCTACCACTGTAAAATTAGAGTTGAAGAGAATGGGGCATTATATCACTATTAATAAACCTCTCTATAAACCAAAATTGATTCAGATATTGACAACCATGATAGAAGATACAACATATAAATTAGAGAAGCCTGAAGTAGGTGTTCATTTTATGGGCAGTTCCCTACACACAAATAATTAGCTAAGCACACTATTGGTTTCCATGTGTTAATTTTGGACTACAATGTGGTTGCTATGATCTCGAGTTTACTGTCGACACTAAGTATGTTGCATTTAGCAATGGCACTCTTCTTTGTCAGGTCATTACCGAAGATGATCCATCCAGTAAAACATATATGTACTACGTGAATATCCCAGTTGTTGCGGAAATTTATATCATAGCTGAGACAACTAATATGCACTTCTTCCATATCCAAGGGGTGGCGTGTTCCAGTTCCATATGCGCTTCTTCCATATCCGAGTTGCTGGTTATTCATGGTGTGTTCCAGTTGCTGCAGAATTCATAACATTGGAAGTTGGCCCATTTGAGGTACTTCCAGATCATCGTAATGGGGTTGTTTCACATATGTGCATGCCATCAAACCTTTCAAAGCTGCAATTCATAGTCATCAGCACCAGAATCAACCTGGCTTATGCTCCGGCACAACAGTGGTTTGGAATTTATATCATAGCTGAGACTGCTAATGATAGGTGGCTATTGGATGGTCTTGCTGGTTTTCTAACTGATTTCTTCATAAAGTGTTTTCTTGGAAATAATAAGGCTCGGTACCATCACTACGAGGCAAATGAGGCAGTTTGCAAAGTTGATGTTGATGGTGCCACTGCTCTATAACCTGTAGATATAAATTTTGCTTCAAGTTGTTAAATCTAGTGACACAACCTCTCTACATGTTCCTCGTGAATACTGATAATTCGTGCTTTTGAAGCCTAGAAAATATTATTATTGTATAATCCATTAGCAAGGTCCTTGACAACGTTTTTAAGCTGTATCGAACGAGTTTTGGTCATCTTCTAGCTTAAATCTATGCGCGGCACGCCTGAGAATGAGCATGGCGCGCCTGTAGGAGGACATAGAAGAAAATTTCACTAGGCGCGGTGTGCCTATAGAAGTGCGTGGCGTGCCTTTGCCTGGTGCCCAGCCCAGTGTTACCTATGAACGCCCAGGGTGCTACTGAAAAACATGACCCATTCTTTCTTCGTTTTTTCCAAAGCCTTCGAAGCACGAAAGCAATTCCTTCCAAGCGCTGAATGACCTCATCATGCTTGGTTTTCACTTCCAATCATTGAACTTGTGAAAGCCACCTCTAAACCTCCATTTTTAGCATTTCCCAGGACACTCCTAGACGGCCCACTACCCAGGCGCCCGGGCCACCAACAACCAAATTGCTCCAAAGTTGCCCAAACTTTTCCCAGAGTGATTTCATGTCTAAAGCAGTTGGATAAAGTATCTTAACAGTGGTTTCGGAGCAGTTTTTTTACTAAATCAACAGAGTGAAAAGTGATGAAAGGAGATAAGTTTTTTGTCAAATTGAAAAAGGTCTCTTCATTGTGGATAATAAATAATAAAACAGTGAAATAAAGAAGGTTTGTTATGCCAATTTGAAATCCCTTTTGTGCTATTAGTGAGCTAAGGCTACACACAATTGATAGAAGGAAAAACAGAGTTTGTTCGTGGAGGTCTTAAATCAGTTTAAAGAGGTATTTTAATAGTGATTTCAGGACACCTTGTTTACTAAACCAAAGAAGAGACAGTGAATAAGGGATGAAGATTTTTGTCAAATTAAAAGAGGTCCACTTCTTGCTATGGATAGCAAGGATAAAAACAGTGATTGAGGGAAAGAGGTTTTTGGTGCCAAAAACACAAGAATACTTCTCTTCAAAAAACCACAAACATGTCTTGGTAAAGGCTTCTTGACTCAAACATAATATTGAAGAGATGACATTAGTGATGATGAGGAACAAGGCAAAGAGACTAAACATAGCAGTGATAAAGAGCAAAGTGATGGACAACAAAATAGCGAAGGGAAAAAACATGACAGTCATGAAGAAAGCAGTGACAAGGATAAACAAGACAGCCCTCAAGAAAGCCATGATGAGTGCAAGAAAACACAAAACATAGAGCATGAAGGGAATTCTCCAAAGTATGTGCTAGCTGCCTCTCCTAGGTAAGGGGCCATGACTTCTTCGTCAAAGATAAAACGCCAAACAACAAGGAAGAAAACCAAGAAAAAATCAAAATTGCCCAAAGAGGGCGCCCGGTGAGAAAGAGTGGAAAAGACACATCTAGACTTGAAATTTTGGCTTGAGATTCTAGGCATGTTTCTAAGCACCCTTAAGACGTTGTCTCACCAAAATTGAGTAAATTTCGACATGATATTTTTTTTTGCCCATTTTTGGGCCTAATTGCATAAAATCATGGGCGCCACCATTTTTGTTTGGAGAATTCTCAGCTGTTGAGATTCATACCATTGGATGCATTAAATTCAGGGGCATCTACTCAGAAATTTTTAGAGCAATTGAAGTTTTTTTGGTCCCTCAAAGATACAAAAAACACTCACTTTTTCAACACTCTGCCCACATATCAGCAAGACCTAATTTTTGGGTTTTTTCACTCAGTTCAGTATTTGACAGACTTACAAGCATCATTTTTGGAAAATTCAAGTTTTTCCAGAAATCATACATCCAAATATTTCCAACGAGCCATCACGGGCCTCGTTTTGACATCGGGAAGGCCCTCAAAAGTCATCCAAAAGACAGGAAATTTTTTACTGATGCGCCCTTAGTGCTTTTTGACCAAAAAATGCAGTTTTCTGTAGTGGCTTTTCCAAATGTGCGTTTAACCTTTTTTGGCCAGTGTCAGTTTGGAAAAGTCAATTTATTTTCCTTTTTTAGCATTTTTAGGAAATTTTCATAGATATTTTGTGCCTTGGGCTTTGCAAAGCCTCAAGGACAAAATCAGATATTTTTGATGGGCCAATGAGCTTGCTAGTTGCACTAGGAGGTTTTCTCTAATCTTGGCCTATATATTCCAAGAGACTTCATTGTATATGAGGTTGAAATTGATGATTTAGAGCAATATATGGTTATAAAAGCTTGGAAGAAATACTTGTCTCATGCATTAGATAGTTTCTTGAATGTTTTGGATGATGAAATAGGACTACTGTTGGTTTCCTTGACTTGGTAAAATGGTATAGTGTCTCTCTCTATTATGCTTCTTAGTTTTTATACATATTTCATGCTCTTTCTTTCTATAAGATAGTAGAGAATAAATGTGAGACATGCCCTTGGAGGCACCTCAGATTTCCTGTTTCATTATAGATTCTATTTTTCTTCCTTCTTAGTCATATCAAAGAAATCTTGATTGCTCTTTGATCACTGAAGAAATTGTTTGCTTGTTTCATTTATGGTTTTATGCATGCTAAGCATTATTCATGGTATGCCCTACTTACTCATGGCTAGTCATAGCTCCACCTCTGAAACCTTTCTTTGATTGTTTGATTATCCTAGTTGAACCAAATAGGTCTTGTACTGATCTTGCCCTTTGCCTAAAACTCTGCAATCTTACTTCGAAGTGCCCGATAGCTTGAAATACTATGTTTAGGCGTTTCCTCATAGTGCTTTGAGTTATTTTTTTTCCTTAATTGTCTTTCCCCAAAGTCTGATAGCAATTTCCTAAAGTTAGAGAGTCATATATCTCTATGTATTGCTTGAATGTTTATTTCTATGCATTTATCAGTTTGTAGTTACATTCATCATGATTAATGGTTAGCCCTACCATGTTTATGTCAGCTATTGAACTATTTATGTTTGAAAGTCTTTTTTCTTCACAAATTTAGTGTCCATATCACCTCATTTTACCTTAAGATCCATTTTACCTTGATCAAATTGGCCCTTCAACATTCCTTGTATCACCATTTGGGGCTTTCTCGACCCTTTCGACCCCATAGCCTAGTTGATCTGACAAGATTTTTATCTATCTTAGTCTTTGATCGTTCTCCTTGTTACTCTTGGCTTGTCACCTTGACACTCTATTTGTTGTATGAGCTCATTATTACTCATACTTCCTCCTTTTGCAAGTCCCATATACCAGCTCCTCATGTCAAGCTTCAAAATCAAAAGAAAATCCCTAAAATCCCCTAAGAATTGGTATCGCACTTTCTCTATGCATTCCCTGCGGTCCCGCACCTAAATCTCAGCCTGCATGCGGAACCATACCGCACGTTCTTTGTGTAATGGGTGCGGACCTCTGTAAAACATAAAAGGCGAGAAAATGAAGATTAAAAAGTGAATTCCAGGTGAATTCTAGAAGATTCTAGACGGGAATTTTCGGAATGGATACGCTTTGAAGCTGGTTCCTGCATCCCTCTCTTAATGGAGCTAACCCCTTGATGTAAGGAGCTTATCCCTTTGAAGGAGGATTCTATCCCTTCATATTTGGAACTAGAAACCTCCTCTCTTTCACTATAAAAAGAGGCCTGGGGTAGCCTCAAAGGGAGTTCAAGCTTATGAGATTTGAAGTTAAATGCTGTTGAGATTTAGACTTAGTTAACTAAGACTTTCTGTGAGGTTAAATCACTCATCTCCATTTGTCTTAGTTCAAAGAGTGCAATGCTTGTCAAAGTAAAAGAGATTCCTTCTTCGGACCCCGGGAGGACCTGCACAACATCAAGGCATAGGTTGTAAAGGTTTTCTATCTTTGAAGTTAATACAAATATACTCATTTCTCTCATTAAACTGTCAATTCATGGTTTATTTCATAAATTCCTTGATCATTATGATAAGTATGATTTGTAATAATGTCTATACAGGTGCTGCTTAATCTTTTTGCTTGTTTGTGATTGCAGATATACGAGGAACGTTCTTTCAGTGCACGGGAAGGACTTCAACAAAATCAAGCAAGCGTTGGACATAAGGTAGGCTCTACACCCGTATAGTGTTTTTATAAATCTTATATGCTTAGAGAGAGATTAGTATAATTGGCTGTTTGTTGCTAGTTACCTTTTGTACTAGAGAGATCGGTCTTGTCCGCAAGACGGATTAATCTACACAACAAAATGGCGACCATACTGGGGAAGAACTTGTTTGTTCTTGGTTCTCTTTGATTTTTGACTTGAGAAAACGTTTTTTCTGGTTTTTGATTGATTCACATCTGTCTAGGTACTTTAAATTTTTTCTGTTTTTGAAAATTTAGAAGTGTTTTGAGTTTTTCTATAATTTTTGCTAGGACCGCACTCTGCATAACTTTGACAGTGCGGGCAGTTTCGCACATTCTTTATAGAATACAGTGCGGGACCGCACCTGTCAACACTGCTTACATGCGGACCCTGTAAAAATTTTAGAAAATTTCTAGGTTTCTTTTTCTGGTTAATTTTTAGATCTTTGGTTTCTGCCCAGACTGCTTATTGTGTCTATCAAGAATTCATTGTGTAAGAATTCCAACAGTGTTAGTGTTTTGAATGATTTTCTAGAAGATTTTGCCAATTGGATTGTTTTTCTTGCTTGGTCTTTGTGGTGATTCGAACTTTTGACAATTTGCAGTATCTCAGATCACATAGATCTCTTTTGTCTCTTGAATCTGACCTCATTGTGAAAACATCCTAGATTGAGAAATTAAGCCTTTGGTTTCTTTGCAAATCTTTGAAAGAACTTGCTTTAAAGTTTTGAATTTCATTCTTTGAGTGTTTTGAAAAAACATATTTTGAGTGTTTTTGATCTGTTTGTTATCTGAACGAATAGATTCTTAGTTTGCTGAACAACTAAGAGAAACATTCATAAAAAAAAACTCTAAAAAGCTTTTACTCAATTTAGATTAGTTTTCATAGTTTTGAATAGTTTTAATTTTTGTAGATTTCTTTCGAAAGAGAATTGTTTTGTAGCTTCTTGTTTGGAAAAGAAAAGAGTTTTTCTTGTGAGCTTTGATAGTTTATTGAAAAGACAAAATAGTTTCTTTCAATTAGTTTTCATGTTTGAAGAAGGAATTTAAAGGTTGCATTCTCTAACTCTTCTTTAGATAGAAATTTCATTGAAAGAAAAAAGAATTGAATATCATCATAGGTGCATTTTAGTGTTTTTGGAAGTCGGGTCTTCACATCATACAAAGTTTCATTTCCGCACCCATTGACTTAAGAAACAGCTCTTAAAAGTAACGCTTAAATAAAATTCATCTAGTAATCTTTTTATTTCTAGGGCTCTCATCACCAACATAGCTTAGGCTAGTATCTTGGAGTAGGGAGTAATTAAATCTCCAAGATAGATAAAACAAACAAGTAGATATATCTTGCGGTAGGAAGAATTCCAGTTGTTGCATGTATGCTTTGGGAAGCTCCTCTTAAAGGAGTTAAGCACGAGATCATATCTGAACCAGTGGGGTAATCAATCCTTCCTCATTGGGAACGATAGAAGATATACACATATTAAAAACGGTAAACCTCGGATAGACCATTGTCGAGGAGCCAGGGGTCACTTGTCGGTAAACCTTGGATTCTGTTCAAGGAGCCTTCAAGGGGATTGAGCTTTGTTACTCTGCCCTTGCGTGTGTGTCGGATCGTAGACTGTTCCCCCAGGTATATTTGTTTCAGTTGGTAACCTTAGAGGCCATAATATTTAGGATTCTTTCCTAAGGTGATGGTGGAGGGAAGATCCCACTGTACCTGGAACAGACGTCGACTAGACTCACTTGGACTCTCTGGGGGGTTCTCTTCACTCGAGATGGTTATGTGAAGAAACTTGTGCCAGTCTGTTTCATTAAGCAGGTTGTCGGGGTAACTGTTCCAACCGCCCTTTTCGTGCTAAAACTCTACTAAGTTGGATTTCATCACCAACTAGTGATTTTAGTACGGAAAGTTACTTGTTTGTGTGTGGTTTGAACTCTTAGATTTTTTAAGCGAGTGGTTCAATTGTTTGTTTCTTAGAGACTTTAGGTGTTTTCATTGAAATTTTTCTTTGTTTGCGTGTGATTAGATAATTTTTCATCGTGGCGGAATTGCCGAGACAATCCCGAAGAATACAAGGGAAACCCCCTGAATTTACACCAGGTCATCTTGAAGGGCTTCGAGCTCTGGTACCACACAGTAGCCGTAGACTTAGATCAACAGAAGCTGAAAGCTCTGCTATTGTGATACATCCCGATCATCAAATTCCTACAACAGAATATATTCAAGAACCGGTTTCAGTTTCTGAAGTCACTGAAAATATTTCTCCTACTGGAGAATTATCTGACGAACCTGAAATCTCTGAGCCTGAAACTGAATCTTCTGTGTTAGAAACGTCCTCAGGATTTATCTCACCAACTTCTAGCGATCCAGGTTCACCTAGGGTAAGAAATATAATTACTGAAAATCTTCCCTCTGGACTAATTTCTATAGAAGAACTTATTAATCCAGACGAAGACATATCTCTTCCCAACTCCCCTCAATCGTTAAATCTTAGGGAGCGTGAATCTATTTTCTACAGCCCTATTCGAACTAATCCCTGGTATCTTTATTTAACTGATTTTTTAGAGAATCCGGGTCTTGCTTTTTATCCACCTCGAGTTCCTTTTCATCCTACACCCAGAGGTTATTATCCGTCATCTATTATGGCTGGAGAGTCATCCATGTTTTCGCAAACGCCTGAATCTTTTTTACATGGTGGTCCTTCTGTTCCTGCGGGATATCAGTCTTTGTCTGGTACTTTCTCAGGAGCAACTCCTCAACCTATCAAAAATGTGTTATCATCTGGTCTTGGTGGACTTAAAATTGAAACGTCGAACGCAGAGCAAGTTTATATGATGTCCGGTAACATTCCTAATCCTCAAGCTCAAGGCAGTCAGTTTCCTTCTAGGGGTCAACCTCAAGGAACTCAGTTACCGCCTGGGGGGCAACCTCAGGGTAGTCAATTACCGCCTGGGGGGCAACCTCAAGGTAGTCAGTTACCACCCGGGGCACAACCTCAAGGTAGCTTTTTCCCAGGACAACCTGTGGATCCATATTATTTTTGGGGGCAACCCCAAAGACAGTACATACCTCAAGGTTACCAACCTCAAGGACAGTACATTCCTCAAGGTCAACCCCAAACTCAATATGCTCCTCAGGGTCCTCAACAACCCCAACTTCAGTACGTGCCTCAAGGTTATCAACCTCAAGGGCAGTACCCAATGCAAGGTTACCAATAGCCTTCTGGTCAACCATTTGTTCAAGGAGCCGGAACTTTACCTTATTATCAACCCTACGTTCAACCAGGTTTTGGTCCTTACGTTCAACCTTCTACGGGACAATACCCCGGAATGATGGTGTGGGATCCGTCCCAATATCAACAGCCTTTGCAGCCTAATGTGCAGTTACCTTATCAACCTGGTCAGCCAATGGTTTCTGATTCAACTCAGCAACCTAGTCAGCCAGCCATTCAAACTCCTGCACCTAGTTCAGTTCAGCAGGCTGGGCCTAGTACACCTCAGACTCTGCCCCAAACTGCTGCAACTGCTGCAACGTCTGTTCAACCTGTTACACCTATTTCTGGAGTGTCTGTAGCCCCGAGTTCGGCTATCCCTGTATCCGTGCAAATCCCTCAAGTCTCTGTACCTCAGTCAGGACCCTCAGTTCAGACTACAGTTCAGATGCCTGCAGGACAAGCCGGTACAAGTACAGTTGTTACAAGTCAACCTCAATTTACTTATCAACCGTACCAAGGACAACCGCAATTTGGTCCCTATGTGCAGAATCCAAGCTATCAACCATACCCTGGTTATACTTATCAACAACCTCAGTATGGTCCGATTCATCCTGGTTATCCGAGAGGTTATACAATACCCAATGCTAATCCGATTCCTAGTTATCCTGGGTATCCGCCTCCTGGATCTGCTTTGGCTTCTCAAGGTTTTCGTGACCCTAACCGTCAGTTACCGTTCATCGCAACTTTGGACTTACCTGATTTGACGCGCCTTACAAATGATCCTATTTTCTATTATCAGAACTGGCCGTCAATGCCTCATAAGTTGCCCAGTGACATACCGAAATTTGAAGGTAAGTCAGGAGAGGATCCATCAAATCATGTGATGACTTATCACCTTTGGTGTGCATCTAATTCGATTATCGATGATTCGATTCGCTTACGTCTTTTCCAAAGGACACTCATAGGTCTAGCAGCAAAATGGTACATTGAGTTACCACGAGGCTCGTTTCATAATTTCAGTCAGTTAGCAACGTCTTTCTTAACTCATTTCCAGTTGCCTGTCAGATACGACAATGGCACAGAATTATTAACTTCACTAAAACAATCTACGTCCACGTATATTTCCGATCATATTCATGAGTGGCGACGTAGACGACGTTTGGTGAAGGTTTATATTCCGGATCAAATTTTGGCAGAATGGTTTGTAAAATCATTATTGCCCAAGATCACTGAAGATGTAGCTAAGGCTGGTGTTGTTACTGAAGAGCAGGTAATTTCTCAAGCTCAGTACCTTGACCTCGTTTATACGCAGTCAGGTACTCTACATGAAAAAATTCCCGATTTACCCAAACAAGGTCAAATAGCTGCTGCTCCTTCAGGGTCTCATGCCACTGACGGTATGATTGGTACAGTTAGTTCTAAAAGTAAGAAGAAATCCTCAAAGAATTCTTCTCCAATTATAACTTTACCCGATTCCCCGAAAGGAGAATCCTCTCAAGAAGTTTCTGCCGATATTCATGTCGTTGAAACATCTACGGCAAAATCAAAATCCGGTGGTAAAAAGAAGGGGAGGAACAAAAACAAGAAAAATTCGAAAGAGAAAACAGATAAAGAAGAATCCAATGACGAGAAACGTAAACCTCGCTATCCTTGCTTCATTTGTGAACAAGATCACTTCACAAAAGAATGTCCATATCGAGAGGAGGTTACGAAACTCATTAAAGGATCACAACAACCTGTTGTCTTGAAGGATCCTTTTCCAATTCAAGATAGTAAGATGATTGGTTCTTCCTCGACTACTTTAGAAGAGCCTATTATGATGATGTCTCATGTAAGGGTTGCGACGCGATCACAAGATTACGGTTCTAAGAATCCCGTTGATGGCAAAGAAGGAGAGTCTTCTAATGCGAATGCATCAAATACAACTCCTCCTGTTTCCGGTCCACTACAGATCGAGAAACAAAATCCAGACTTGATAATCAAACCGCCCGCTAAAGGTGTTCTTCATAAATCAGCTTTCAATCCACATGCGAGAGCTGCTCAGAATTACAACATTGTTGAAGATTTAGCTGTTTCTCCTTCAGCAATGTCGGCTTTGGAAGTGCTGCAATCATGTCCAGCACAGCGTAAATTGTTATTGTCTGCCATAGGAGCTGTTGATGTTCAGGATTCTAACCTCATAATCTTCGATTTAGAAACTAGTACGCCGCGTCTTCCTCACCAAATGGCTTTCCAGATTCCAGTGTTAGTCAAAAACAGACCTATTTTTCGGACTGTGATTGATGAGGGAGCTTCAACGTGTATTATGTCGCTTCAGTGTTGGAAATCTCTTGGTTCTCATACACTTAACCAATCTCCGACGATTCTAAAAGCTTTTGATGGTCGAGGTTTTCAACCTTATGGTATTTTGCAGGATTTACCCATAGGGGTTGAAGGGAAAATTGTTAATCTAGATGTGGAAGTGGTTGATGCCCCTCTAGATTACAACCTTCTACTGGGTCGTAGTTGGTCTTATGCTATGACTGCCGTTGTCTCTTCGGTCTTTAGACTTATAAAATTTCCATATCAAGGAAGGATCGTGACAATAGATCAGTTAACTTATTTTTCGTCAGACCCAGCCTCTACAGAAACAATCCAGCATGTTGGTAAAACGACTATCCCTTATAAGGATGTTGGAGTAGGATTGGTTAAAGATTCTGGTTTGCTAGGAACTTTTTCCTTTCCTCCTCCTAACGTATCGTCTTCTACAGCAACTATTCATATGATTTCGTCAGACACAGTTTTGACTGATGATCCTTGGATACTACCTTCGGAATCCGAGATAGACTCATTTGATGGCGTGATGCCTTTGAGTCCATTTGAAATTGCGTACCAGACTGTACAGTCTTTTTCCAACACCTTTTCAACCAAAATTGATCCAATGAATGGGATCCAAGAGGAATCACTTTCTATTTCTAGTTCAGACGCAACGACATTTCCTGAAATTGTTCATACAGATGAGCAAATTCGTGAGTTTTTGTCTGTTGATGATTTACCATGGGAAGATCTCCATCATAGGTCTTCATTCTTACCTGAATTAGATCATTTTGAAAATGATTTTGCTTCAATCTTTACTGCTGAATATGCCAAGGAACCTCAGAATCCATTGAAAAATCCTGATTCTGAGTTAAATTTAGAAAATATATCTAGAACGGTTCCAATTGACATTTCAGTAAAACCTGGAATAATTGAAAACATTCATATAGGTGCTTGTTGTTCAGACGAAGAAATTCAGATTTATAAAGCCCTATTTCAAGAATTCCGTGACGTGTTTGCCTGGTCTTATGAAGAAATGCCAGGAATTGATCCATCGATCGTAGTACATGAGATTAAGACTTACCCGGATGCTAAACCTGTTCGTCAACGATTACGTCAAATACATCCTAGAAAAGCTGCTGCTATAAAAAATGAAGTTGAAAAATTACTTCGCGCAGGATTTATTTATCCAATTCCTTTAACGGATTGGGTATCGAATATTGTTCCTGTGACTAAAAAACAAGGAACAATAAGAGTATGTATCGATTATAGGGATATTAATCGAGCGTGTCCAAAAGACAATTATCCAACTCCCTATATCGATCAAATAATCGACGATTGTGCTGGAAGTGAACTTTTTTCCTTTATGGATGGTTTTTCTGGCTACAATCAAATAAACATACTCCCTGCAGATCAACCTAAAACAGCTTTCATTTGTCCATGGGGAACGTTTGCCTATTGTAAACTACCTTTTGGACTTAAGAACGCTGGAGCAACTTTTCAACGGGCTATGTCTTATGCATTTCATGACATTAAGCACATTGTTCAGCCATATCTTGATGATTTACCTGCTCATTCATTATGTAGGGCCGATCATCCCACTCATTTACGAGCAATTTTTATGAGATGTCGGCATTATCGGATAAGGTTGAATCCGCATAAATGTGTTTTCTGTGTAGAATCGGGTCGTTTACTGGGATTTGTTGTTTCGAAATCAGGCATTCGTGTCGATCCTTCGAAGGTCGAAGATATTGTTAAATTGCCTCCTCCTTCGACATTGCGCCAACTCCAAAGTTTGCAGGGGAAAGAAAACTTTTTACGTAGATTTATTCCGAACTATGCCGAGCTTGCAAAAGGATTTACCCGGTTGTTGAAACAGGACATTCCGTTCTTTTGGGACGAGATCGCTGATCGATCTTTTGATGCACTTAAACACGCGTTGACCCATGCACCGTTATTGCATCCTCCCAACTACAACCAAGATTACATTTTGTATCTCGTTGCTTCTCATTCCACCATTGGGATGGTACTAGTTCAAGAAGATGAATCTCACAACGAACATGTGATTTATTATCTTAGTCGAAATTTGAATCCGACTGAAATCAAATACACACATGTGGAGAAATTGGCCTTGGCAGCTGTTCAAGCTGTCCAACGTTTTAGACATTACATCTTGTTACGTAAAACCACAGTAATTTCTGATTGCAAGCCTATGATGTATATTTTGACCAGACAATTGCTAGGGGGCAAGTATTCTAAATGGATAGTTATCCTACAGGAATTTGACTTGGAATTTGAGAAATCCAAGGCAAAGAAGTCTTTGGTTTTTGCGGAACTGATGTGTGATTTCCCCTCTACTGATATTAAAACAGTGGTAGAAGAGTCCATTGTGGACGAATCTTTGTTTCTTATCAGTACGCTTGATCCTTGGTATGGGGATATTATTGTGTATCTCCAAACCCAATCTTTTCGGCCCGAAATTTCACGAACTCAGCGACGGAAAATACGTTTCCAATCCCAACAATATAATATCATTGGTGATACTCTTTATCGACGAGGAGCGGATTCTGTTTTCCGACGTTGTTTAACTCATGAAGAAGCCGAGAAGGTCTTAAATGACTGTCATTCTGGAGCATGTGGCGGTCATATGTCTGGGTATGCCACTGCCCAAAAGATATTGCGTGCAGGTTATTTCTGGCCAACATTATTTAAAGATTGCATTTATGCGGTTCGGAAATGCCACAACTGTCAATTTTTTGATAGAAAAATGCGCGCGCCACCCGCTCCTCTTCACCCTATAATTGCTGTTGGTCCATTTGCAAAATGGGGTATCGATTTTATCACATGTAACCCTCACTCGGCCGGGGGGCATGCCTATATTATTCTCGCAGTAGATTATTTTACGAAATGGGCCGAGGCGATGCCTACATATTCAGCCGACGGCAAGACTGCTGCAACATTCGTATTCAATCATATAATTGCTAGGTTTGGTGTTCCTCAGGCTATTATTACGGATCATGGAAGTCATTTTCGGAACATCATGATGACTGAACTAACAGAACAACTTGGCCTACGCCACGATAGTTCCACTCCGTACTATCCACAGGCAAATGGTCTCGTTGAAGCCATTAATAAAGTTTTAGTCACCATGATTAAACGGATCATTGGTATTCACAAGACGAATTGGCATTCCATGTTATTTTCAGCGCTTTGGGCATATCGAACCTCAGTCAAAACATCAACAGGTTTCACTCCTTTTCAACTCGTCTACGGTTTAGAAGCTGTGCTACCGATTGAATGCGAGATACCGTCACTAAAATTAGCCGTAGAATTACTTCCAGCTACATCTGAAGAGGAAAAACGTTTCTTGTACTTGGCCCAATTAGATGAGAATCGACGAAGTGCTGCAATAGCAAACGAGGCTCATGTTAAAAGGATAAAAGCTCAGCATGATAGAAATGTGACCCCTCGAAATTTTTCAGAAGGAGACCTAGTTTTACTTTATGACCAAGCTAATGACAAGCTAGGAGCTGGAAAATTCGTGCCTATGTGGCATGGTCCTTACATTGTGAAACGAAAGTTAGCAAAAGGGGCCTATGAGTTAGTAGATTTTGACGGTGTCCCTTTGGATAAACCCAGAAATGGGCTTTATCTAAGCGATATTACGCTTAAACAAGGTGTGGAGATTTTTGTTAGTTTAGATTTCTTTACTGCTGGTGTGTTTTAGATTAGAAAAGTGTGCCTAGTTTAGAAGTGTGTTTTTGTCACTATGACTGCTTATCTGAGTTTTACTCTTGATATTGCAGATGTCGACGTCTCTTCAAACCTACATTGGTTTTGCCGATGGTGCTTGTCGTAGTACATGGAACATTTCTTCCGCAGCTTGGGTTATCTATTCACCCTCTGACGAGTTAGTATCCATGCATGGGGTAAGCCTTGGTCAAACAACAAATAACATTGCCGAGTATAGTGCAGTGATTGAGTTATTATCCGAGTCCATATCATTTGGAATTCGGAGTTTGATTGTAAGGTTGGATTCTGAACTTGTTGTATTACAGCTTAACAGGGTTTATACCATTAGAAATCCGGTGTTATTACGATTATTTTTGAGAGTTCGTCTCTTGGAACGTGAGTTTGATTACATTGAATATCAGCATATTCCAAGACATTTAAATACATTAGCAGATTCAATTTCTTCTAGTATGATAAATAGACATTTGCAATAATTAAAAGCAGTAAAACAAACAACATTCACATATGTACACAGATAGCCGTCAAAATAGTGATATATATCATAGGAGTGTGTTCAAAAAATATACATCGTCTTCGATCATAGGTTGGAAACACCTTATGATCGGAAAAAATGATAACACAAAAGTACAAAAATGAGTCTACACGATCATCCCATCACTGATGATGATCTCGATAGGAAACAACTGCTCGGGCCACCCTGCATAGGAACCTCCTGAAAGGTCCTGGGACTCCAATCACATATCTTTGTAGCCTGAGAGGGATGTCATCTATGCTGGTCTCTGGTATATCTAGAGTCAAGCGCTCTAGATGATGCTCCAAATCAGTCAAAATCTCTACTGATTGGCCTGCTGGGGCTGGTGCGGGCGCAACTGGTTGTCTCCTCTCGAAAGGTTGGAGATGAGCTGGTCGTTGTGGACCTACGTCTGTATTCAAAAAAATTTTGGTTATTAGTTTTCTAAGACGATAAAAAATTAAAAAAAAAATTATTAGAACTTAGCAAACGTTGAAAAATGTTTTACCTGAATCGTCCCACTGTTCCCCTGCAGGGAGAGACATCTCTCTATCTCCGCGGAAATCTATCCCTGCATATGGAAAATCCTCTATCATGAAAACTTGGCGATCCAGCCAATGAAAATATGAAACAGGGAATCGTACAATCTCAGTGCCCTCAATAGCATGACGGGCCATCAGCGCGGACCAGCGAACCATTCTCGGTTCTCGAGGTCGACCGGCATCAACTGCAATAATCTGTGGAGCTAATTGAGGAATCCTCTCCAAAGCAAAAGAAACGACGATGGATCCGTATCCAAAGTTTTTTAGTTTCCCGGTTTTTGCTCTGGTAAGTTGGCCTTTTATATTGGCCAACACGGCTTCACACCAGTTGAAGATGGTGCCGCGAAAACAGTCCACTGCAACACGCATTTGGGAACCAGTAGCCACATGTAGTGCGGCGCTCCCACATAGTTTGGTAACAGTGAATGCTATAACCTTCAGTTCAGGACGGATGATATGTTTTATGTCAATCCGTTTGTCCCGAGGATTTGCCTGATCATTGCAAAATTCGAGTTGAAGACTAGCGACAGTCTGGCCACCTGGCCTAGTCCCAAACAAGGATACATGTTCACCCCTCTTGGACAAACCAGTCAAAAATTATATATCCTCCAGCTCAATTTCGAGCCGGTGGCCACCAATGAAGAAACACTAGTCCTCCACATGCCATCTGTCTACCAACCATGTTAAGAGTTCCACTTGTGCCCTCATGCCAGAGATGGCCCAGAATTTGTATAAGCAGCATGCTTTTAATGCCCTTTGTGTGGGCAAATGAAGTATTACAGCTTCATCCACTTCCTCATGCTCCCTTTCTCGCCAAATAAGCATCTTGTTAATCCTGCAACACAAAATAAGGCATATTAGAATGATTTCATTTGAAAAATTTTGGCAGAAAAATGAGAAAACTGTGTTTTAAAAATGACCGCGCGGGTACCGCACCCGCTCTTTATAAACAGAGCGTAGCTCCGCACGCGAGATGTGTGCCGGGTGCGGTACCCTCGATTTTTTCCCGTTCAGAAAAAATCGGGGTCCGCAGGTAACCTGTGTCCCGCCTGCGGACCCCGCGGGCGCATTTTTGAACCAATTTTTTCCCTAAAAAATCAAACTAAAGCCTAAAAATGAATTTCAAACGGATGAAAAACAAGATAAGGAGGTCGTGGATTACCTGGGGCTGACGATTTTCGATTCCAACGGTTGAATTTTCCAGAATCTTCACGGGAACTTTTTAACCAAAAGCTTTTTACTTTTCACTCTGCAATTGAACGGTAAAAATGAAATAGAAAAAGTCCTTTTTATAAGTTTTTTCGAATGAATGAATTGTTAATTTATTTATTTTTCACTTTAAAAGGGGTATTTTTGAAAGCATTTTTACTTATCTTAAACAGGTATGTGTAATGTTTTGAGTTTTTGTGCAGAAACAGGATTTTTCAGGTGAAATGATCATTTTTCAACAAAGAGCATACTTTTATCACTTTTTCGGACTCTTTCAAAAATTTTACGAAAAAGCGAAACCTTTGGAGTCCTCTTTAAGCCCTTTTCAGACTCTCTAAATATGAAAAGATTGCCGAGTACTTGACTATTCGAACTCGTTAAAGTAAATGAACAGTCGTCCTTTCGGTATAAGTTTACCCCTTTTACGGACTGAAATGGACTATTTACGAAAAAGGTATACGTTGACTAAATACGGTCAATAGAGTTCTCTCCCGCATTATTTTATCCTTTTTCGGGCTCGAGGGACTAAATTTACGAAAAAGAACACCCATGGAGTTTACTTAAGTTTTTCTTCTGACTCCCTAAAACTGAAAAACACCGAGTTTCTCCTATACTGGACTCGTTAAAACTTAACAGTAAAGGACCTGTTTAATTTTCAACAGGAACGAACCACTCCTTCTTAGGGTTTGAATTTTAAACTAAGTTGGACTCATCCGAAGGATGAGCTTATAATCAAGCAAATGTTATCCTCCTCAAGCTTGTCAAAAATAAAGAGGTACTTGCCAGAAATGGTGGGGGAAAAGAGAGAAAAATGGGCGTGTTTGTTGTATTTTAAATTGTCCGAAAACTCAGTCGACCACTCTTGGACACGACACTTATATTCACCTGGGTTGGGAAATCCTTTGCCTAATAGTTAATCAAACCACATTGAAAATTTTCAGCCGGTTTCTGGGTATTAGCTTTGGGTCAATTGTCACCAAGCCATCTGCAGTGTCGTTATGTGTCCAAGAGAACAATTCAAATAAAACCATTCATCTGCAAAATATCTGTCATCCATCTTTGACCATCCCTGAGTCAGTCCTTGCCAATATATTTTCAAAACTTGATCTATGATTTCGTGTTGTGGGCTTGCCTACGACAGATCACTTTCTATCGACATCAACACATTATCTAGGAAGTTGATCCAAAAATCGTCAGTACCTTGAAATCTGCATGCCTCAATGGCAGGTTTCTCGCCTTCGACGACAGGTTACATCATTGACCTTCGATCGAATGATTTCGTGAGATGTTCGACTTCAGATCATTCATTCACATTTCATGGATTGTACCGAGTACTTTGAGAGCCATTGACATTACTGGTGGTTTCTCTTACACTTGTTAACAGTTCACATCATTGACTGGTAATCAAGTGGTTTCTACCATGTTCGACTTCAACACATTTATTCACATGGATAGAATCGTACTAGTTCGAGATGCGGAAATCAAGACCCTGGATCTAGTTTCCACCATCCAGGCTGCGAGGAATTTTGTTATCATCTATACAGTAGACTATTGATAAACAGATGGTTGCGTCCATACTATGTCTACATATGATGTATTCAAAATCATTCCTGTATCAGAACGATTTCAGTTAGTTCATAGTTAGTTTTTATCTGAGTATGGGAATGCCTACCTCAGTGATGACATATACATGTATATATTTTGCATTGAATGTTTTTACAGGCTCCGACTGGGGTGTCCACAGGATGATCTTTGAAATGATAAAGTACTGCACTCTTCATATATGACAGACTACAGCTTCATCTATTCCAGACTTTGCACTTAAGGGGGAAATTTGTTACACTGAAAACTGTCACCTTGACATTCTGCTGACTGTATGAGCTCATTATTACTCATACTTCCTCCTTTTGCAAGTCCAATATACCAGCTCCTCATGTCAAGCTTCAAAATCAGAGAAAAATCCCTAAAATCCCCTAAGAATTGGTATCGCACTTTCTCTATGCATTTCCTGCGGTCCCGCACCTAAATCTCAGCCTGCCTGCGGAACCATACCGCACGTTCTTTGTGTAATGGGTGCGGACCTCTGTAAAACATAAAAAGGCAAGAAAATGAAGATAAAAAGTGAATTCCAGGTGAATTCTAGAAGATTATAGACGGGAATTTTCGGGAATGGATACGCTTTGAAGAGGTTCATGCATCCCTCACTTGATGGAGCTAACCCCTTGATGTAAGGAGCTTATCCCTTTGAAGGAGGAATCTATCCCTTCATATTTGGAATTAGAAACCTCCTCTCTTCCACTATAAAAAGAGGCCTTGGGTAGCCTCAAAGGGAGTTCAAGCTTATGAGATTTGAAGTTAAATGCTGTTGAGATTTAGACTTAGTTAACTAAGACTTTCTGTGAGGTTAAATCACTCATCTCCATTTGTCTTGGTTCAAGAGTGCAATGCTTGTCAAAGTAGAAGAGATTCCTGCTTCGGACCCCGGGAGGACCTGCACAACATCAAGGCACAGGTTGTAAAGGTTTTCTATCTTTGAATTTAATACAAATATACTCATTTCTCTCATTAAACTGTCAATTCATGGTTTATTTCATAAATTCCTTGATCATTATGATAAGTATGATTTGTAATAATGTTTATACAGGTGCTGCTTAATATTTTTGCTTGTTTGTGATTGCAGATATACGAGGAACGTTCTTTCAGTGCACGGGAAGGACTTCAACAAAATCAAGCAAGCGTTGGACATAAGGTAGGCTCTACACCCGTATAGTGTTTTTATAAATCTTATATGCTTAGAGAGAGATTAGTATAATTGGCTGTTTGTTGCTAGTTACCTTTTGTACTAGAGATTTGTCCGTCCGCAAGACTATTTAATCTACAATGCACTCTCAAAAACCTAAAAGAAAAACTAAAAACCTACTTCATAACTAGCCTAAAATCAGAAACACAAGAAGCAAACACATAGATATCCCTTACTCAAATGAGAGAGCCCTCTCTGAGTCCAGGAAGGCTAGGTCCTTGGGCTCCAAATATTGGTTTGATGTTACCTTGTCACTTGGCTTTCCAATCAGCCAAATCACGGGACCCTAACATAAGAAATGCAAAATCTTCCAAGAGGCCTATCAAGGAAAGAGGTGGGATTCCTGATCAAGAACACCCAGTGCTAAACAACACTATTCTCAGCTAAACAAAAAGAGAATGAGAAATGTCTAAATAGAAAATATCTTTAGAAATAACATAATCATCAATAACTTTCTCATGCTACCATCCTCTTCCTTTTATAAGTTTGAGAGCTTTCAAAACCTTAAACCATCTCAATGGAATAGCTCCTTTCACATGGATCACCTCCAACTAAAACTGCGTTGTGCCTCATTAATGGCCACTCCTCCAAGACAACATTGTTGATTTGGTCATGGTTGACCCAATCAAAAGATTCAACCCCTTTCACACCTAAGGGTGCTTATTTAAATAGCCCAGATTTAGCCATGTTCACATGTGGAATTGATTTATTGACTGTTTAGGAGTTTTATTGATCCTCCTTTAAACATTTATTCATGAAACAAAAAAATAAAACAAAAATGAATATTCCCATTACCTTGGGACTAATTGGGAATATTACAGTCCTCCCCTCCAAAATGTTGCTTGTCCTCAAGCAAATGATAAGGTGAGTGCTACAACTCTCCTCCTCCTCCATTGGTGACACCATCATGTGTTAAGCTTCCTTCATAAGCTAAGTTTTCACCAATCCAACCCTCCATGAATTGTTCCTCCAAAGTTCTCATGAGATGTACATAGTCCATCCCCCAAGGAGTCAATAACTCAAATGAAGCAAACATGGATGAACCAATGCTCTCCCTAAAACATGTAGCATAAGGTACAAAGAGAGTCTCCATCCCATGTGGTACATACATGCCTCCTATCCTCTCTCCATACATCCCCATAAAAAGTAATATTATATCATCTATGTATGGAAGAAAAACTACATACATACAAATAGAAATTTGAGCATGTGGAGGTGGGTCATAGTCCCACATATGGTACCAACACAGTGTATCTCCTGCCTGCGTCAGATCAATATATGGTAAGTGGTTTCCCCACCACTTACTTGCTGCCCATGTTATCTCACTATGGCTGAAAGTGTGAGACGTGTTTGGTGCTTTAGGAAAGCACTCATCATGATATAAAATCTCCCTTTTCTCATCAAGGGAGTGGCCATATTCAAAAAATTGTGTGGCCCATTGTTGGCCATGAGATTTACAAGATGTATTACTCCTCCTTGGAGCCATGGCCTACATAAACATGGTGAAATAATATATACAATCAAACAATAAAAAATGCTTTACATGATCATATTCTTCACCAACAATACTCCTCATATAAATGGAGTGGTGCATGGATCTATCTCCTCTCTCAAAAGAAGGAAGAGATGGCTCAAATAAATCCTTCATAGAGTCATGTTGTTGCCCCAACTCCACATAGTTCATGAATTATTGAAAATGCTGATATAGTTCTTATTTCAAGCCTTCCCAATCAAATCTCCTCATGATGATGTTGTAGATCTTCATGGAATAAATGTGGCTAAAACAGAACTCTGTATAAGCTCGTTGTAGTAACTTCTCCTTGAGCTTAGGGGCTCTAGAAAAGATTATCCTACCATGATGATAGATTAATCCTCCTTGGACTAAGTAGCCCTCTTCATGCAGCTGATCATCAAGTATCATACAAGTGTGAAGAGATTTGGAATAATCTACTAGCAGTTGTGATTTCCAATACAGATCTAAACTTCTCAATAATGACAGCGCTGATGCTATGTCAACAGAAATGTCTATCATGTTGCTGATCTTCTCCTTAAAATTTCCTATGCCAAAGGTGTGTGTTGGAAGGCCATTCCTTCCATTCTTCTCCTCCCACAACGTAGAACCAGAAATGAGAGTGGGTGATGATGATAAGGGAAGAAGATTTCCCTCCTCCTTGAGCTTACCCAAGATTCCCAGCATTGTAGCTTTGTCTTCTAGTGCTCCAATCCCTCCTAGATCTAAACTTGGAGCATCATGTTGTAAGGTATTCCCCACAAAATTTGAATCAGGTGGCCTCCCAGGTGGTTTTACACTAAATAAGAGTGTCCCATGCAGAAATCTCATGAACATGATAGATGGGATTGTAAAGTCCTTTCTTCCACTGCGCAAATCCATCTCTGATTTCTGTGTGGAAGTGGTTTGTGAGGGGTATGTATACAAGCCTTTGATTATTTGAGATTCACCACTCTTCTTGTCCACCCATTCCATTTGTAAAGCCTCCCAATCAATGGTGACTTTCCCCAATGTAATCAACCATTGAACACCGAAAATCACATTGGTGTATGGTATGTCAACCACAAAGAAGTGATCAACCAAAGTGTAAGTTCCCAGGGTGACTAAAAGCGATGGGACATAATGCATGCATTGCATTTTTCTATCTCCTAGGACCAAAACAGAGAATCCCTCAAAAGTATCAGTGGGTATTTCCCTCCTTTGTACAAGATGAGAATCAATGAAGTTGTGGGTGGCCCCACTATCAATCAATACAGAAACCCTCTGATTCAATATTGAACTGTGAAATCTTAAGGACAAGTACTTAGGTACTCCCCTAAAAGATGCAAGAGTTCCTCCAATAGGAGAAAATGCTCCATTCCCATCTCTTGATGGTGTTGGATCTCCTCCAGCAGTGTCAGCGTTGTGACCCCTTCTTGGTTCATATTCTTCTTATTCCTCAATATCTGAGAAGACCTCTATGTAATGTGCTTTTCCAGCAGCACATATATGTCCAGGTGCCCATTATTCTTGGAAAGTGAAGCATAGCTTCTTCTTCCTTAGATCTCTCCATACTTAATCATTAAGAGGATTCTTGTATGAGCTCTCCTTTGAAGGAGAAGCTTTCTCTTCCTTTACTTTAGAAGGAAAAAAGGACTTATGCTGAAATTTTTCCTTTGCTTTTGGCAAGGCATATTGAAGGTATCTAGCCCTCTCAATGGCATCATGCAGAGTAACGAGCTTGGTAGAATTTACCAACCCATGAATATGCTCATCTAAACCATCTATGAACATGTACACCCTCCTTGTTGCAGAAAAATCAGGAACCATAATAGATAATCTTAAAAATTCAGAAATGTAATATTATGTATTACCTAATTGTTTTAACTTTGCAAGGCTCATGAATGGTGCCTCTGGATCTCTTCTGTCAAATCTTTCCACCAGCCTTCTAGTGAACTCTGAATAAGAAGTCACATTGGCATGACCCAATGTAGACAAGCCATGGAACCACCAGTCATGTGCTTCACCTTCAAATTGCAGCACTGCAATATTGATAGCCTCCATCTCTGGAACCTTGTTCGGCTGAAAGTAGATGTCAAGTTTTTCTACCCATACTTTGGAAAAACACTTGGATGACCCATAAAAATTGGGTAAAAATAATCTGCCCATAGAGTGATGTCGATCATGATTCTGAGTGAATCCACCATCTCTATGCTGATGCCTTGGTCTTCTTTTGTCCTTGAGCTGACAAAACTCTTGAAAACTCAAGTGATATTTGAATCTCTAATTTTGAGACTCATATTATTCAAAATAGTCTTCAGGGGATGCTTGCTCTTGAAACCCTTCATTTCCCACAGCCAAAAAGGTAGGCATGATAGAGTGTTGGGAAATTTGTGGTTGATGAATTGGTTGATCATTCCAGTGGTGAGACATGCCAGAGCTTTCTCCAAGATGAAATATCTTAGGAGATTATTTAATTCTATCCAATCTCATCTCTTTGATCTCTCTAGCAAGATCTTGCATGGCTCTCAAAAGCATCTTTGCAAAGTCCTTTCCTTCTTCATCACTTCCATATTCAGGGGCTTTACCCTTGTCTTTATCATCATTTGTGTAATCAAATTTATTTTGTCTTCTTTTTAGATACCTCTTCTCTCTGTTAGTAAGAGGCTCTTATTATTCTGAATAAATATTGGCTTCTTAGAAAGCATAGGCCATGCCAAGATGATCGCTTTGATACCACTATAATATTCCCAATTGGGAAATGCAACAATAAGAATCAATTATGCAGAGAAATAACGTAGATCATCTAAGTAAGAGCAGGAGGCCAATATGGAGGCTCTTAATTTACATTTACATCGAAAAAATATATGCACAAGAGAGCCCATGAGATGTACAATAGGAAATATAATATTTTTATTGAAGAAAATCCTCAAAATGAGGTACTGCAACCATTTATTAAGACAAAAAAGAGATAGACAACGTTATTTTATTGGTTGCAACTGCTATAGATTACACTTCAGATCTAGAGAATATATGTGTATAAAAAGTTAGATCTATATCAAATCCATACACTAGATAGGCTCTTCTTCAATTCCCCCTTGGGTTTTTCAGCAAAACATGAAGTACAAGGAGTAGATCTGAGATCTAATGCTGCAGATCTGCAGAAATATTCAGAAATTCATGGAAATACAGATCTAATATGAAATGTTCAATATGATGATCCCTTCCAATGGATCTCAAATGTGAAGGGCAAATCCCCAACACATGAAAACCACTCTTCCAAAACGTGTGCTAAAAGGCCGTGCAACAATACCCACACAAATAACGCAGTTCTGGAAGCAAGATTTCACTATAGGCTCTAGAGCAAGTTTGGCCTCAAGCCAAGATCTAAAAATGTAGCTCCAATCAGCCAATACTCTCTTGCCAATGGAATAGAAGCCTTCCCCACTAAAAAGGAGCACTAGAATGGCCTAGATATAAGTAGATCTAGCCTCCACTTGTTGCAGCTTACAAAGACAACCAAACCCTCAACAGGATCTGCATTTTAGTTGCAAGAGGAAGCTTGGCCTTCAACCTAATAGTGGACAAGAAATGAAAATTCTTCCAAGAGGCCTCTCAAGGAAAGAGATGGGATTCCCGATTAGGAACACCCAGTTCTAAACAACACCATTCTCAGTTAAACAACCAGAGAATGAGAAATGTATAAATATAAAATATCTTTCAAAATAACATAATCATCAACAACATTCTCATGTTACCATCCTCTTCCTTTTATAATTTTGAGAGCTTGCAAAACCCTAAACCATCTCAATGGAATAGCTCCTTTCACATGGATCACCTCCAACTAAAACTGCGCTGTGCCTCATTGATGGCCACTCCTCCAAGACAGCGCTGTTGATTTGGTCATGGTTGACCCAGTCAAAATATTCAGCCCCTTTCCCACCTAAGGGTGCTTATTTAAATAGCCCAGATTTAGCCTTGTTCACATGTGGCATTGATTTATTGATTGTTTAGGAGTTTTATTGATCCTCCTTTACATATTTATTCATGAAACAGAAAAATAAAACAAAAATGAATATTCCTATTAGCTTGGGACTAATTGGGAATATTACAAAATGAATGTTTATGAAAGTGTGCAAGTGAAAGTTCCACAACTTTGAAAGGGTCTTGTTCAATCATACAGCCTAATCATGATTGTACAAAATTTTGAAATTTTGTTGATAAGTTAGAAAATGAAGATTTGCGAAACTATTTAAACTTGGCTCATCAGTAGGTAGATAGAAAATGACATTGGTTCCAAATTCTAAATCTGAACCAATAAGAAAAATAAGGGATAAGTGATAAATGAAAGATTCAAGGCCAAAGCCCTCAGTTTAGTTTAGTTTTTGCAAAATAATATTGTGTGAAGCTTGTCCAAAATGCCACAATTGATGATGATCAAATTGCTTAATATTGATTCATTCATGCTTTAAATTTCATGTTGATAGTTAGTGAATAAAAATATGTCAAACTGTTTAATATGGACAGATAAGTAGTTAGGTAGAGAAAAAAAAAGCTCATCAGTCTAATATGAGCCTTTGGAAGTTATAAGGGTAGAGATATATAGTTTTCTTTCAAAAGAAAATGATGTCAAGGGTTTTCAAGTCTAAATGCACCCAAGGAATGAAGAAAAAATGTTAGAATATAATAATGGGTAGGTAGAAATCATTTTGTAGGTAGCATGGTTTTCATTTTTTGAAGTTCACAGTCACAAGAATTGCAGCAGATCAACAACTACACGATGAAAATCAGCCAAATACAAACAAGCCACTAATCTACGAAATCCAAATATCTAAGGTTCTTGACACCTCCTAAAGGAGTTTCCCTCCCTAGTGGGAGCCACTGTTAGTCTCATGTATTCTATAGTATAACTAGATGAATATGGATTTTCTATAGTCTTCTGAATATAACATTCTCTGACTATCATTTATTTTCAGAAATCTCACTACCTTCATTATCTTCATTTAACCTATCCATTATCTCTTACTTTACCTATTTTCAGATCATTCTCTTACTCTAAAATTCCATGTTTGACCCTAAATCCATCATTATTACCTCTTTCCCTACCTAAAACCCCATCCCCATTGCTAAAAACCTCTCCCATTCCTTCTTCCCCTTATTCCATCAAAACAATGTAAAAAACCCATTTTTACATTGTTTTAAAATAAATTTAATTTTATTCGGGACCCACTCTTTTAAATAGAACCTGTTTTTTTAAAAGACCTGACCCCTTTATATTAAAAAACACCACTCTAAACCTTTACCCTCCTCTCATATAACCCTAGCCCCCACCTTCGTGTTTAAACACCATTTCTTTAAATATTTTTCCCCGTGCCCCGCGTTATATTAACCCACCTTGTCATTTAAACCTGCCGCACCATTTAAAAATTATGGCCCCACCTTCTAAAGCCTACCCACAATCAAACCATTTCCTGAACACCGTTTGATCCACTTTTCCCGATCCAACGGCCCCGACTTCATAACGTAGCACCAAAAGCTTGAGGGTTAAAAACCTTTTTGGGTTGCAAAATGGGCGGTGTTAGCCCCCTGTAAATTTTTGACAGGAAAAGTAGGGGGCTAAATTGTTTCTGAGCCTTCAATGAATGCATATCCCTCAGAGACACATCATCCTTGAAGTCTCCTGTGCATTTTTCCTTTGATAAATCCCTTTTGCTGATCCCCATTATAAGGCCTCTCTGATTTTCAAAAGTTGTGCACCAAGGGACCTATTTTTACCCCTTGTACCCCTGCAAGATATCCCTTTTCACTCTGTTGCCCATTTTTCTAAGCTTCCTTTCCACCCTTTTTTCCCCCCTTCTAAAATTCCTTCATTAATCCTCTAATCCTCCCAAAACCCTGTTAAAACCCTTCAAATACCTTTTATTTGGCTTAAACAGTCCTCTTCTCCCTATCGTTCCCCTTTTTTCCACCCTCAAATTACAATAAAATGGCCCAAAAAGCCATATTCTCCATGTATATGGGTCTTAGCCCCCTCAGCGAGCCCCAGAACCGTTTTTCCTCAAGTGACCCGGGCGGTAGAACCACCCGCCAGCCCATAAGAGCGCTTATCAGATATGTATAGGGCGAAGGTTGAACCATCGATCTGTATTGATCGAATGGTTATCGCATGCTCCACAACACCCATGGCCTAACCTGTTCATCACCGATCATCGCATCTTAACCGTCCGTTTAGTCGTTAATCTGACGGTCTGCATTCTACCCGCTCCTGTGGTCCCCGCCGCGCACTACACCAAAACCAGCCGGTTTCTATCGCACCGCCTTTCGGAGGCAGGCAGTATTTTCCGATCGGCCAGCGATTCCACTCATCAGACGACGCGTGTTAGGCGCACTGTTTCAAAACAGCTACCTCATCGCATGTTATCGTTCATCCGCGGATCCGTAGCGATATCGCCGTGAGCCGTCCGATCTGGGGCGGCCCATCGAACGGTCATCGCTCAACGAAGCTGCGCGCGGGTTAATCTATGGTCTCCATACCCCTGGCCCACCGTCCATTGCCCCCCGACGTGTTTTCCACCATCAATCTCGGCCGAGATCGAACGGCTCTGATTCATCTGCATGTCCCCGTATCACCACGTCACCCTTTCCACATGTTCCATTGTATTTTCTCCTCCGTCATATATTTTTGTTCCAAGGTCGATTTTTCATAGGTTTTATTTAAATTCCTACTGCACTCCACCCACTTCCGCTCGACTCTGTTCCACTATCATACTACATTATCCAACATAGTCCCGCGCTACTCTGCCATCTCATCCATCTGCACAGTCATTATCATCCCCCTCCACTGCGTCCACCACCTCCATGCTTTGTTTTTCTTAATCAGTTTTATATTTTGCAGGATTACAAAGAAGCGGGAACCGCCATGGTTCATATGTACTATTGTGTTGGCGCATTGCCCAGAGGAAGTTCAATTTAGAGCTGGTGTTACAGAAAATGTTCAGAAAGGTGGAAGCCGCATAAAAAATTAGCAAAGGACAGTTCAAACTCAGGAAACCTCTCCAAGGCCATTAAGTGCACAGAATTCACAGTTAGAGATATAAATGGAGCAGCAGAGAGCTTAAGGCACGCAAATAAAGATATATAAGCCTTAGGTTCAAATATTTAGAGGCAAAGTACCAGATTGAAGACCCAGGGATCACGCAGAAGGTACAACATGCAGAAATCAATGCATATCAGGGTTTCTACAGCAGCAGAATGCTTTTCCTCCATAAAGGACAAAGCGCCCATGTAGTTTTTATTCTACACCATGCTCCTGAAGAAATTTCCACCCTGACAACAGTCCGAAGCTACCAGACCATTTGTTTCATAAGTATGGAAGACTTCTTAATCATTCATTTATCTTTTGTTTATTCACCAATAGTACTACAGAGTGCTGCAACCAAAGCACATCAGAGACATACCTGGAGTAAATGGGAATCTGAAAAAGATCAATTTTCCGTCCAGGGAATACCTGTGATAAATGCACAGAATTTAAATCTAATGGGTTTCAGCCCTCTTCTTTCTTTTCTGAGTGTTAATGCTGCATTTAGTTTTTCACCTACCTCCTCTGCTCTCTTCAGCTATAAAACGCATGAGAAAATATTGTAAAGGTTGTTGATCAGTTATTAGAGAATTGCAAGTAGTTTCATTTAAGACACATATTGTTGGGAAAAAATACCGAGAGGGGGTGAATCAGTATTTAGTGCATATTCAAAACTTTTACTTTTTATGCTCCAAAACCCATACGCTACTTTTCTGAAGCCAACTACCGTATACACGCGGATATCCTTCATAAAATTCGCATATACATGAGATCTAATTATGCCATTAATTCTTCACTTATATCAATCCATAATTCATTCATTAGATGTTCTATAAACAGTAAACACGTGCAGTAAGAACAGAATAAACCATCACACATAAGCATCACACATGAACACCAGGATTTTTAGGTGGAAACCCAAGTCGGGAGAAAACCACCGCTGCAGTTGCTCAGCCTTCAATATTTTATTATAGAGAAAACATCTTACAACATATGTGCCGGTGCAGACTCTACCAACATGCAGGCACCCACCTGCGCTCGTTTACCAGCCTCTCCTGGAAGGGAGCTCCAACCCCCTGACTCTCATATCGCCTCTCTCCTAAGGAGCTACGACCTCCGATCTCGTTTCATCGCCACTTGAAGGAGCTACGACCCCCTGCTCTCGTTTACCAGCCTCCCCTGGAAGGGAGCTACAACCCCCTGACTGAAGGCTACAACCCTCAGCTCCTCTATGGACCACGTTTCATCAATTTTCACACTGGATCCAAAGCTTCCTTTAGGACACCACTTGCAGACCACGTTTCATTATATTTTCAGACTGGACCCACTCCATACATTTGCTACGCCAACCATGAGCGATACATATAACTTCACCGACGGATGGGAAACCAGCGTAACAGATCGCATTTCTTACCATATACTTTAGCAAACCCTAGTTTTCATATCAGCGCTTTTCACGATATCGCTGTATATACGCCGCTTTTGTTTCACATAACTTTCAACAGATACTCAGTGGGGTAAAATTCAGATCCACTTCATTATGATACGCTGCTTTTTTTCTTCATTGGTTACGATATATCGCTGCCCTATACGCGTTGAAGTATCTATGGATCTTCAATCATTACAGAGCTGCATACTTCTTCAGATCAGACATTCAGTTCAGATTCAACCCTTTACTTCAGACAGATGTTTGCCTCATCACAGATCTAATCACTCCATAAACAGATCTAGCAAATACAAGTACATTTCAGATCTAGAAATCCCGCTTCATCATTTCTTCATAAGTGCATCATAGATTCAGATCATCAAACCTTTACCCTTTCCATACAGATATACTTCACAGAGAAGTATTCATTCAAGCTCAGACATCTTGCTCCCACACTTATGATTTGCACAATGAATTTCTTCTCTTTATATAGGCTTACCCCTTTTTCAATACCATGAGCCAAAACAATACCATGAGCCCAAAAATACATTACTTCCGATGGTATTCTTGGACGGGGTCATTTAGACGAATCATTACCCAATACAATGGGTCAATACCATGGTGGTTACCCCTGGTTTTGCACTTTTTGAGCGCTTTTTCCCATACGCGACTTGGCACGTACTTAACCGCATGCATACACGACTTCTCCTAGACAGATCCGCATATGCCTTGAGACATACTCTTTTCACCATAGATTTAGCACATGCTGAATTCCTTTCTTCATTGCCTTCTGTACTCACTGTAGATACATCAGATTTACTTCATCAAGAACATATTCTATCAAGCACAAACTTCATCAAGTAAGTTGCCATCATCTTCATCAAGTGGGTTGCCATTCAATGACAACACTCAGCATCATATTGCTAACTAACATCATTTCACATCAGATTTACATCATTTACCAAGTCCATCAGGTCAAGAATAACTTCATCAGGTGGTTTTCCATCAAGGACAACACATGTCAACAATCTCATGTCTTCATCTTCATTCAATGGGTTGCCATCAAGGACAACACTCTGCATCATATTGCCAACAATCTCCCCCTTTGGACTTGATGGCAACCATGATGGTGTTTGATCACCACAACAGATAGGTATATTAAGAATACAATGACACCATGTCACTCTCCCCATTCTTTGACATCATTCTTTCTCTTCATTCAAACACCATGTCACTCTCCCCCTTTGACATCAAGGGCAAAGGGCGGATCAAAAACCAACATACTCTCCCCCTTTTCTCCTCCTGTGGAAGAAGCGTTCTGCAGATCTGATATATACTGAAGTGACCAAGCTCCCCCTGAGTTCATGCTGAATCTTCAAACATATTTTTCAATGAAGTACATGACTCTATGAACTTCCTATCACCAAAGACTCATACTTACATCAAATATCCAACCAAGTGGATTTACATATGAGACTCAAGTACCCAACCAAGTGGGTTTACACATTTCAACTCAGCTACCCAACCAAGAGGGTTTACAAAATTTGACTCAGCTACCCAACCAAGTGGGTTTACAAATTTATCAAGTCCTTTCATGACTGAATATTACAATTTTACATCATGGGTCTCAACAAGATCTTTTCATCAAATTACAAATATGACCATTTATGACCAATACCAGAAAGACTTCAAAGAACATATTTCAGAATCATCATAATGCCAACAATGCATTATACTTAGCAAAGCTAATTCTCCCCCTGAAACTATGCATCCAAGCATCCTTTCCATATGACTAAGGCTCCCCCTTAGTTTGTGCATCCTGAACACTTTCACCAAGAAATCATCAAGGCATCTTTATCAAAACATTAGAAATAGAGTTATGAGAACTGGAACACCACCAGAGGTACCCGCGTATCCAATACCATCTTCTATATTTTAACCAGATCTGATCCTCTTGTGAGAAAAAGACAATGTTCAGCTTCTTTCTGGGATATTTGAATGCTTCCCTGGACTACAGATAGATAGAACAGTGTAGTTGTGTCTTCAAGCGTCATCCAACGGTTGTAGCATAATCACATTAGTAACCAAGCCTTCAGATTCTTTGCAGCATCAATACAATCTTTCCAAGAGAGATTATCATACCAGAACAACATCTTCAAATATGTGTCAAGCAATCATCCATGTGGTCCAATATCATCAAGATATTCAAGATTTAACATGAAGTAACATATGTAGGCAAAAGATCTCAACCATAGTAACAACCTCTGCATGATCTATTCTTATTTCTGAATCAAACGACATCCAACTCATCCATGTGTGAGCACAAAAGATACTTATCAGCAACCAGGGCTCAAAATCTCATCATAATAAATCATGTACCAAGTCATCATCATTTGAGCATGAGTATCACAAAAACCAAAGAATAAGCAGTCATATTGCCAACAATGCAATCATTAGTATTCAACCTGCTGCTCCCCCTGAACCAGTGCTTCTTCTTAACTTGTTCAACCTGAATACGTTCATCAGTAATTCATCAGCAACAATCTCTGCATGAACTACCCTTATCTCCGAATTATAATACTTTCATCTCAACAATGAATACTCTTCATCAAAAAGCAAACAGGACTCATCCACAATCTTCAACATAAGAAACCATGTATCATATCATCATTATTTAGAACTAAGAAACTAAGCTGATATTGAGTCAATAATATAGTTATTAACAGTCAGACTGATGCTCCCCCTGAACCTCTGCTCCAGATCTTCAGCTATCATATAAATTCTCTTATCATCAATGCATACGCGACTGTGTCTGCTGGAACTCGCGTGTATATGCGACTTTTGTTAATAGAACCCGCGTATGGAAAGTGAAGCATAGAAATTTTTCACATTCCTTCATCTCCCCCTGAACTTGTACTTCCTGTACCTGTCTTCTTCATATCAGATGCTCTGTCAGAAATACATATAACCAGAACAATCAAATCAATCATGAGAGACATCATACATTGCTCCCCCTGTGACAATACATTACTAAATCTCATAATGTATCCCACATCATTCCTGCAGTCAATCAGAGAAGTAAGCTTCAGAAGCGGATGACTGCAGTAGGGTCAAAATTCCCTACGTTTCTGATCGGTCCTCCATCTTTTTCCATATTTGTTTGAACTTTCTATTTGTGTGCTGGAAGTTATCCAATTTCTCATATCTGTTCAACCTGCATTCCTTTTCTACATGTCCATACTTGTTACAAGAATAACATCTCATGTGTCCAGAGAAATAAGCATAAGAATTATAATGAGTATTTCTAATCTTCCTCCTTTTACAATCAGCTGCTTTATGTCCATACTTGTTACATGAAAAACAATATCCCTTGAAGAAACCAGAGTACCTTTCGATGTAGGAACTGTTTGTTTGTGGCTGAAATAATCTGCTCCTGCAATTTGCTGCAACATGCCCATAATTATGACATTTAAAACATTCAACGTTCTTGAATGAATTCCTTTGAGAATTCATGATTGTTGGTTGTTCTTTTGTCTCTCTCAACACTTCAGGTTTTGTATTGACATCCTCTGAATTTTTAGCACTTCCTTGTGAGCTAGATTCTCCTTTAATAGTTTCATGGAAACCAAGACCAAGTTTGATAGCAGGAGACCTTTGATTACTCAGAATATTGTCCAAAATATTAGTACTATCTTGAAACCTCAAAAGTTTAACTTTTTCTTCTAACTTACCTTTGAGAATGTTTACCTCAACCTCCAAGGCTTGACATTGCTTTGTCATGCTTTCTTCTTTCCTTCTTCCATCTTCTACTTGATCCTTTAGATTTAGAATCTCTTCTTTCAACCAATTTTCGTTTTCTTCACATGTTTGTTGCAGCTCTTCATTCTTCTTATTTGATTTTTCCATATCTTCTTTGAGAGAGATGATTTCTGCTTCAAGGCCTTCCTTTTCAAATGACAGAGGTTCTTCATTCTTCTTATTTGATGCTTCAATATCTGTTTGTAGAAAGATGATTGCAGCTTCAAGTCCTTCATTCTTCTTGCTTGATTTTTCGAGATCTGCATTTAGATCGTTGATTTCTGCTTCTAGTTCTTTAATTCGATTGGATGCATAAGTATGAAACCTTTGATACTTGTCCACCTGTCCATTCAGCATTTCTAGTTGATCTTTCATTTGAGAGATCATCTCTTTGTAGAAAGAATCTTTCTTATCAATTTCCTTTTGTTGTTCTTCAACTTTGATCTTGATAGCTTGTTCTAGATCCACAACTTTACTTTCACTTTCTACACCATTGCTTGCACAAAGAAGATTACAAGGGCCCAAATCACTATCAGATTCATCTTCTTCAATTTTCTAAGATATCTCCTTGCTTCGAGTAGCCTTCTTCTTTTTCCTCTTTGCCATGAGCATTTGTAGAGCTTCTTCAGAATCTGTTTCATCTTCTTCAATTTTTGCTATACATGATTTCTGAGGTATCTCCTTTCCTCGAGTAACCTTCTTCTTTTGCTTCTTTGCCATGAGCACTTGTAGAGCTTGGTCAGAATCTTCTTCATCTTCACTGGACACTTCATCATCATCTTCATTATAATAACTCTTCCTCTTTTCAAATTGTTTTCCTTTACCATGTTTTTCTTTATAAGGACATTTAGCAGCATAGTGACCAACTTTTCCACACTCAAAACATTTGAAGGGAAGCTTACCTTTGAATCTTCCAGTTCCTAGTTGGAGTTTTCTCACGAAATTCACTTCTTCTTCATCGGATATATAGCTGGATTCTTTGACAACTTCCTTTTCTTTTCCTCTTGCAGATACCTTAAAAGAAGCTTCTTTGATTTGAGAAGGACCTCCTTGTCTCATTTCAAAAGCAGTCAGAATACCATGTAATTGAACAATAGTAAGAGTTTGCATATCTTGCCTTTCTTCAATAGCTGAAACTTTAGAGTCAAATTTTGAAGTCAAGGATCTTAAGAATTTTTCCACCAGAGTAGTATCGGTTATGGTTTCACCCAAATTTCTCATCCGATTTACAATATCATCTAGACAAAGAAAGAAACTGGCAACACTTTCATCACTATGCATCTTCAAATTTTCATATTCAATTCTAAGAGTTTGGAGTTTTGCACTTTTACCTTTGTGTCTCCTTCATAGCTTAGAATGATTTTGTCCCATATTTCTTTTGCTGAATGTAGCTGCATCACTTTAGCAAATTCTGATTCAGACATGCTTCCTAGCAAGACATTTACTGCTTTGGCATTGGTTTCATACTTCTTCCTTTCTGCTGCATCAGTAGGAATACTTGCTCGGTATTGATAACCTTCTTCCACGATTGCCCATACATCTGCACCAAGACTTTGCAGATATGCTTGTTCGTACCTTCCATCATCGATTGCTCTATCAATAGAGGTATTTTTATAGACATCACTCCTTCTGACTTCCCATTGCTACATCTCCTTCAAGCGATCAAGCTTCGGGCAGTATGACCCGCTTTGATACCAATTGCTGCACACGAGAGGGGCAACTCGCGTATATACGCGGATATCCTTCATGCAACTCGCGTATTAGCAGAGATCTAAAAATGTAGATATTTATTAACTTAGTTCTTTGCACTATTCAATCATCTGATGATAAGTTAATAGTAAACATGTGTAGTAACAACAGAATAAACCATCACACAAAGCATCACACATGAACACCGTGATTTTTAGGTGGAAACCCAAGTCGGGAGAAAACCACCGCTGCAGTTGCTCAGCCTTCAATATTTTATTATAGAGAAAACATCTTACAACATATGTGCTGGTGCAGACTCCTACCAGCACGCAGGCACCCACCTGCGCTCGTTTACCAGCCTCTCCCGGAAGGGAGCTCCAACCCCCTGACTCGTTTACCAGCCTCTCCTGGAAGGGAGCTACGACCCCCTGCTCTCGTTTACCAGCCTCACCTGGAAGGGAGCTACGACCCCCTCACTGAAGGCTACAACCCTCAGCACCACCTTGGACCACGTTTCATCAATTTTCACACTGGATCCAACAACTTCAATAGAACAACACTTGCAGGCCACATTTCATCATATTTTCAAACTGAACCCTTTCCATACTTCTTAAGCACAATCAACCATGAAATCAGATACATATAACTTACTGACAGATATCAGTAAACCACCTGAACAGATCAGACATTTCTTACCACAATCTTCAGCAAACCCTAGTTTGCATACGCACTTTTCCTTCACTGATGTCGCGTATATACGCGCTTCCATATAAACCCGCGACTTCGTGTACCATGTATCCACTGCTTGCGCATACGCGTTTTTTTCAAATAAGCCACGCATATACGCTGCCTCCATAGCTTTCTAAGTAGCGTATGGATCTTCAACCATTACAGTAGCCGCATACTTCTTCGGCAGACGCATATCTGGGCCCAGACTAACCTTTACTTTAGACAGATGTTCGCCTCATCACAGATCTAATCACTCCATAAACAGATCTAGCAAATACAAGTACATTTCAGATCTAGATATCCCACTTCATCATTTCTTCATAGGTGCATCATAGATTCAGATCTATCATCAAACCTTTACCCTTTCCATACAGATATACTTCACAGAGAAGTATTCATTCAAGCTCAGACATCTTGCTCCCACACTCATGATTTGCACAATGAATTTCTTTTCTTTATATAGGTTTACCCTTTTTCAATACCATGAGCCCCTTTTTCAATACCATGAGCCAAAACAATACCATGAGCCCAAAACTACATTACTTCCGATGGTATTCCTGGACGGGGTCATTTAGACGAATCATTACCCAATACAATGGGTCAATACCATGGTGGTTACCCCTGGTTTTGCACTTTATGAGTGCTTTTGCCCATACGCGACTTGGAACGTTGTTTCCCGCGTGCATACGCGACTTCCCCTAGACAGATCCGCGTATGCCTTGAGACATACTCTTTTCACCATAGATTTAGCACATGCTGAATTCCTTTCTTCATTGCCTTCTATACTCACTGTAGATACATCAGATTTACTTCATCAAGAACATATTCTATCAAGCACAACTTCATCAAGTAAGTTGCCATCATCTTCATCAGGTGGGTTGCCATTCAAGAACAACTCTCTACATCATATTGTCAAAAAACATCATATCACATCAGATTTACATCATTTACCAAGTCCATCAAGTCAAGAATAACTTCATTAGGTGGTTTGCCATCAAGGAAAACACATGTCAACTGTCTCATTTCTTCATCTTCATTCAGTGGGTTGCCATCAAGGACAACACTCTGCATCATATTGCCAATTGAGAAAACAACAGCCTTCGTGTAAACTGTTAGTTAGGCTAGGGAATATGTTTTCAGACTGAGTATTCACTTATTGGCAATGTTGTACTTTGACTAGTATTGCTATTTAATATGAAAAGCAATATTTCTTTTTGGATCCTGATCTAAAGCAGTGGTGATGTTTTCCTATCTCTGTGTTTATATTCATTTCATTTCGTTTCTACTGGCTTGCATCAAAATATTGGCATAGGATTTACCCTTGTTAGGTACCCTATGTTTTTGCTCTCCTTTCCATTGATGTTCTTCTTTTGAATGTGTTATCTAAGAATTGATTTCAGTTAATTTAACCAGTGTAGTGGATGTTATTGCCTGCTCTCTGATGTATGAATTAAATGTATTTGTTCTTAGATATTTCTTGTTAAGGATTTAGTTGGAATATTTGGGAACACTGGGGATTAGAGTTAGCCCTGTCCACTAGGATCCTTGTGCGACCAGCTGATATTTAACTTTGTGCCCTGAATCTGTGTTGTCTCCTCCTCTCTTACCATTCCATATCACACTATCATCTTTAAGATCCAACGTTTTAGATGACTAGCCCAATTGAAAGCTTGCCTATTGATTAGCAAGCAAATACTTTCCTGACTCCATTGCCCAATGGTTTTGAATATTTCCTGGAACATTTCACCTCTGCCTTATCCCTCTTTGCTCATCCTTGGCTTACATTGAACCTTTCCTTCCTGATAACCAGCAACCAAATCAAAGCAATCAAGCAAACAAAACCCCGAGCCCTATAACTAGCCTAACATCTTAACATTTGAGCCTCAAAGACACATATACTTTGACTATTGTAGAGAGATCCCTCTCTGGACCCAGGAGGGCTAGATATTGATGTGTGAAAGTGGTTTGATGTTGTCTCATCTTTTGGTCTTGCCAATCTGGCCAAAACATGGGAACCCCAACATAATGGCGACTCCACTGGGGACAGACCAAAAGCTTGATTTGGTAAATCACTGTGGTGGATAGTAAAATTGTAAATCATCCACCTGGCGACTCCACAATTCCTAAATGATTAAAGGACTCCACTGGTGATCAGTAGGCCACTGATTATCTGTGTGCTCACAAGACTCCACTAGGAGACCATGTCGCAATACAACATCATCCATGCCAAAGACCAAGTCACTTCACTAATGGAAGACCCTGAACGGTTTGCAGAAATGTTTCCAGATTTCATAACAGTGTGTTAGGATACAATTTCTAGTGACATGGAAGAATATAAGGTAGAGGACCTTCCAGGGGTTATTCCTCTCAGCTCAAAATTCGGACCCGTGCTTGGGAAAATCTTCTTATAAATGGTGGTGGAAAGGTATGAAGCTGATATTGAACTTCTGGACTCACAAGAGAAATCATACCAGTTCAGGGACCCCAGAGAATTTTTGGAAAGTCTACCTCCTCCTAAAAAAGAAGAGATTCCACTGCCTGTTGAAGTACAAGAAGAAGGTGATCAGGCTTTCAATAGCCACATTGAAGATGCAGTGGAATATGCAGTAATCAAAGCTGCCTAGGATAAAGACAGCCTACCAATCATGGAGGGCCTAAAAGAAGAACTTGTACACCATGTGTTCATTGATCCTGTGGAAGAATACATGAAGGCCCTGATTTGCTCAAATACTCTAGCATTGATCTTTAACACATGCCAGATTCATCAGGGGTGGTCACTACTGATGGTGACCTCAGTTTTGAAGAACCACATGTAGAGCACACTGTGGTTATCTCTGGTAGGAAGTCAATGCTCATATCCTTTTTTGTTACTTCTTGACTGGCTACATTGGCATTATTGTATCACCTAGAACATTAGAGATTTCCAGGTTAGAGTAGGGTAGGTAGGAAGTTTAAAATAAGCTCAACCTGTGAGCATGTAGTTATTTGTTTTAATTTCTGCAAAGTCCAGCAAGCCAGACAGTCTAATCCTGGCTTGATTGTTTTTCAATTTATGTCTTAGAATATAGAGAAGGAATCTGCTAGACAATTTAATCCTAGCATATATAGTTTATGTAGAGAAACTATGAGGCCAACAGCTTAATCTGGTCTCATGGAGTAATAAGGGTAGAAGTAGAATAGGTCATTTTCCTGCTTGTAAAAATTGATGATGTAAAGGGTCTGCTAGTCCAAATGCACCCTAAAAGAAAATGCTAGGATTGTAGTCTGGGTAGGTAGCTTGTTTGAGAATGTTTCTACTGATTTGATCTCTTCAGGATCTGATGCAGTTGATCTAAAGAAAGAAAGGGATGTGCCAAGAAGCAGGCACCTGGCCTACACCAAAGATTTATCCTCTGAATTCTTAACTCCTTCAAGAAGAAGCCATCCCCATGTGGAGCCACTGTTAGCCCCCTGTAAATTTTTGATAGGAAAAGTAGGGGGCTAAATTGTTTCTGAGCCTTCAATGAATGCATCTCCCTCGGAGACACATAATCCTTGAAGTCTCCTGTGCCTTTTTCCTTTGATAAATCCCTTCTGCTGATCCCCATTATAAGGCCTCTCTGATTTTCAAAAGCTGTGCTCCAAGGGACCTATTTTTACCCCTTGTACCCCTGCAAGATATCCCTTTTCACTCTGTTGCCCCTTTTTCTAAGCTTCCTTTCCACCCTTTCCCCCCCCCTTCTAAAATTCCTTCATTAATCCTCTAATCCTCCCAAAACCCTCTTTAAACCCTTCAAATACTTTTTATTTGGCTTAAACAGTCCTCTTCTCCCTATCGTTCCCCTTTTTCCCACCCTCAAATTGCATTAAAATGGCCCAAAAAGCCATATTCTCCATGTATATGGGTCTTAGCCCCCTCAGCTAGCCCCAGAACTGTTTTCCCTCACGTGACCCGGGCGCTAGAACCACCCACGAGCCCATAAGAGCGCTTATCAGATATGTATAGGGCGAAGGTTGAACCGTCGATCTGTATTGATCAAATGGTTATCACATTCTCCACAATGCCCATGGCCTAACCCGTTCATCATCGATCATCGCATCTTAACCACCCATTTAGCCGTTAATCTGACAGTCTGCATTCTACTCGCTCCTGTGGTCCCCACCGCGCACTACGCCAAAACCAGCCGGTTTCTATCGCACCGCCTTTCGGAGGCATGCGGTATTTTTCAATCGGCCAGTGATTCCACTCATCAAATGATGCGTGTCAGGTGCATTGTTTCAAAACCGCTACCTCATCGCACGTTATCGTTCGTCCACGAATGCGTAGCGATATCGACGTGAGCCGTCTGATCTGGGACAGCCCATCCAATGGTCATCGCTCAACGAAGCTGCGCGTGGGTTAATCTATGGTCTCCGTACCCCTGTCCCACCGTCCATTGCCCCCTGACGTGTTTTCCACCGTCGATCTCGGCCGAGATCGGATGGCTCTAATTCATCTGCATGTCCCCGTATCACCACGTCACCCTTTCCATGTGTTCCATCGTCTTTTCTCCTCCGTCATATATTTTTGTTCCAAGGTTGATTTTTCATAGGTTTTATTTAAATTCCGGCTGCACTCCACCCATGTTTGCTCGACTCTGTTCCACTGTCATACTACATTATCCACCACAGTCCCGCGCTAATCTGCCATCTCATCCGTCTGCACAGTCACTATCATCCCCCTCCATTGCGTCCACCACCTCCATGCTTTGTTTTTCTTAATCAGTTTTATATTTTGCAGGATTAAAAAGAAGCATGAACCACCATGGTTCATATGTACTATCATGTTGGCGCGTTTCCCAGAGGAAGTTAAATTTAGAGCTGGTGTTACAGAAAATTTCCGGAAAGGTGGAAGCCGCATAAAAAATTAGCAAAGGACAGTTCAAACTCAGGAAACCTCTCCAAGGCCCTTAAGTGCACAGATTTCGTAGTCAAAGATATAAATGGAGCAGCAAAGAGCTTAAGCCATGCAAATGAAGATATATAAGCCTTAGGTTCAAATATTTAGAGGCAAAGTACCAGATTGAAGACCTAGGGATCACGTAGAAGGTACAACACGTAGAAATCAATGCATATCAGGGTTTCTACAGCAGCAGAATGCTTTTCCTCCATAAAGGACAAAGTGCCCATGCAGTTTTTATTCTACACCGTTCTCCTGAAGAAATTTCCACCCTGACAACAGTCCGAAGCTACTAGAGCATTTTTTTCATAAGTATGGCAGACTTCTTAATCATTCATTTATCTTTTGTTTATTCACCAATAGTACTACAGAGTGCTGCAGCCAAAGCACATCAGAGACATACCTGGAGTAAATGGGAATCTGAAAAAGATCGATTTTCCGTCCAGGGAATACCAGTGATAAATGCATAGAATTTAAATCTAATGGGTTTTGGCCCTCTTCTTTCTTTTATGAGTGTTAAGGCTGCATTTAGTTTTTCACCTACCTCCACTGCTCTCTTCAGCTATAAAACGCATGAGAAAATATTGTAAAGGTTGTTGATCAGTTATCAGAAAACTGCAAGTAGTTTCATTTAAGACACAGTCTCTATGTAAAGTGTTAGTTAGGCTGGGGAATATGTTTTCAGACTGAGTATTCAGCTATTGGAAATGTTTTACTTGACTGGTATTGCTATTTAATATGACAAGCACATTTCTTTGGATCCCGATCTAAAGCAGTGGTGATGTTTTCCTATCTCTGTGTTTATATTCATTTCATTTCGTTTCTACTGGCTTGCATCAAAATATTGGCATAGGATTTACCCTTGTTAGGTACCCTATGTTTCTGCTCTCCTTGCCATTGGTGTTCTTCTTCTGAATGTGTTATCTAAGAATTTATTTCAGTTAATTTAACCAGTGTAGTGGATGTTATTTCCTGCTCTGTGATGTATGAATTAAATGTATTTGTTCTTAGATATTTCTTGTTAAGGATTTAGTTGGAAGATTTGGGAACACTGGGGATTAGAGTTAGCCCTGTCCACTAGGATCCTTGTGTGACCAGCTGATCTTTAACTTTGTGCCCTGAATTTGTGTTGTCTCCTCCTCTCTTACCATTCCATATCACACTATCATCTTTAAGATCCAACGTTTTAGATGACTAGCCCAATTGAAAGCTTGCCTATTGATTAGCAAGAAAATCCTTTCCTGACTCCATTGCCCAATGGTTTTGAATATTTCCTGGAAAATTTCACCTCTACCTTATCCCTCTTTTCTCATCCTTAGCTTTCGTTGAACCTTTCCTTCTTGATAACCAGCAACCAAATCAAAACAATCAAGCAAACAAAACCCCGAGCCCTATAACTAGCCTAACATCTTAACATTTGAGCCTCAAAGACATATATACTTTGACTATTGTAGAGAGATCCCTCTCTGGACCCAGGAGGTCTAGATCTTGAGGTTTGAAAGTGTTTTGATGTTCTCTCATCTTTTGGTCTTGCCAATCTGGCCAAAACATGGGAACCCCAACAGGTGGTTTCGCAAACATCCCATCTGCCACGCATTGCCATCGCAGTTTATCGCATGCCCCCCAACCAAAACCACAAACCACCTACATCCTATGTGATAAACCGAAACCGCCTCCTCTCCATACCAACGAAACCATTGACCCCCTTTGACATATTTTTAAAATCTGCGCTGTCGCGGAAAAATCCCAAAAAACCCTGTGCTAACCTATGCAACTCCTTTGAAGACCCGGGAGGCCACAACTAAACGAAAAAACTGAAAACCTCCACTATATGGACTCTGTCCATGAATTTTCATGCTACCTGCGAGCAACCATTTCTCCCAATTCTGCAGGATATCGATTTTATTAATAAATTGTTTTTAGTTTTGCAGGTGATCGATATATTATAAACGAATAAATCAAAATGCATTTATAAGTTCCAAAGAATTGTTTAAAATAGATTTCTCTGGATGACGATCTAGATTGCCTTATTTATTAAAAGGACCAAGAGCACAAGATTAATTAGAATCAACAATGGATCATGACCATTAATGATCATATGATTACTCCAGAGGCAACAAGAGTTCTTCAAAGGACAGGGTAAAGAAAATGAAAGAGTTTTACAGTGGTCGTGCAGAGATAAAGATAAATGAAAACACAGTTACAGAACAGTGAAAGGTGTTGGTGTCCCGTGTTTTGATCTTTTGAATTATCCATGCTTCCCTTGCTCCTAAGATCATGCTGTTTGTGTACCTCCATGATTGCATTTTCAAAACCCAATCTATAGTCATCATAATCTTCATAGGTATTTGTATTTTGATCATAAGAGAAGAAATCTTGTTCTTCCTCAGTGAGGAAAACATCATCCCCACTGTTTGATCCAATCAAGTTTACATGAGATTCTTCCATCCTTTCCAACTCTTTATCTTCCTCATATTGATCTACATAGTTCTGTTGAAAAGGAGGTCTAATTTGTTGGTCACTTTCCTTTTTCTTATCTTGATTTTTGTCTCTTCTATAATTCTGATTTCTATTTCTGTTTTGATTGTTTTGAGGTTGTGTTCTCTCAAGTAAGTTCATCCTTTTCATGATCTCTTCCAACATCTGTTTTGTTTTTGAGCTATATGTGGAGGGTGTAGTGTCATATTTATAAGTTACCCTCTTCTCTGATCTCAACCTATTTCTTTTCTCAATTATGTTTGCTTCTATGCTCACAGTTCCTTTCTGCACGTCTTCTAAGGTTAAGTAATCCCTCTCCCTTAAATGATACATTATGTCCACATCAAGGCCTTCGGGATATATTACTAAGGCCATGCCTTGAGGAGGTTTCATGTGAGGTGGAAGAGCATTGTAAATTCTATTAAACCTAGTGGAGTAGTCAGGAATACTCTCTCCTTGATTTCTCTTGAGGTTGCTGTTTTCTGCCAGTATTTGGAGAGGATTATTTTTGAGTTCCCATTTGTTGATAAATGTTTGATGTAAGGCAGGGAGATCATTTATGCTGTTAGGAGGTAAGTTTTTGAACCATTTATTTACATCTCCTCCTAAACTCTGGGAAAAGATCCTCATCTTCACAGTTTCTTCTTCTATCTCCATGTAATCAAATGCATCTTCCATTCTATCTACATGATGTTGAGATGTTGTAGATTCTTTTCCAGTGAAGTGAGGGATTTTGGACTGGTAATCATTTGGTAGGGGAAGCAGAGGTTGTGGTAACACTAATGGGGCATACCATGTTGCCATGGTTAGAAATAAGGGTGGATTTACAAGAGGCAGATTTACAAAAGTGAAAGTGGGCTAAAATGGAGTGTTTTGAACAGTGGTGGTATGAATTGGAGTGGAAGAAATACTTGGGCCAACAAACTGATTTTGAGCAGACTTGTTATGGAAAAGGCTAAAGTGGTGAAGAAGCTGGGAGTCAAGAGGAGTGGAAGGCGAGGCTTCTCTACTGAAGCTTGGTTGCAAATCTGCAATATCAAGGTCAGTTCGGTTTAAATCACCTTGAGATCTAGTTCTAAAGATGTTCTTGGTATGATGTAAATCAAAGTGTGAATCCTCCAAGACAACAAGGTTTTGAGGGGAAGATATTGTTCTTAAGAGGCTCCTATTAGCAGCTAATTTTCCAGAGTCAGAAGTCTGCCACAAAATTCTTTCTAGATTGTTAACGATTGAAGGAGGATTTGGGTCTGGATGGGATCTAGTGTTGATCCTATGTGAAGCTAGACTGCTTTTCAAAAATGAGAGAGGTTAAGGCTTTTTTTAGGGATTGTTTTTGGGAATTTTACCTCTCACAATGTTTTATCTAGTAAGGAACTAGGCTTCTAAACTTCTTCAAGGCTAGTTAACATAGTTTTAAAGAGATATAGGAACCTAGATGAATAATAGGCCTAATGGGGCTAGTGGAGTCACTAGGTGGAAAATTTTTAGCTTTTATGACGGTAAAATGTTGGATGGTCCCACCACCATGTTTATTATGAAGCCAAACTGGAATGTTTTTGGTTTTTCGGAGTTATTTTGGTCTTATAGGTTAAGAGAGTATCCTAAATCTGACTTTAACACTTAGCTAGGGTGTCAACACAAACAGAGTTCACTCTTATGGCTTGGTAACTAAATCCTTCAAGGTTTGATAAGGCTTTATAAGAATCCTAAGGGTTACTTAGTTTGTCACTGATTCAATTAAGTCCTATCATGATTACCATTTGTTAGGTAGTGCTTGAAGAAGGTTACTTATGTTATACTGGGCCTAAAAAGTTTTAAGAAAAGTTTTCAAACCACTATATTCTCAGTACGTCCCACCGTGATCGCCATTATGTTGGTGTCCCGTGTTTTGATAGTTTGGAAAATCAAAAGACAAGGCAACATCAGAACCAATCTTTAGAGTAATAGGACTAGTCCTCCTGTTCCCATAGAGGGATCTCTCAAATGTTTTTTTTGCAAAGGTTTATCTTGGGTACTTTAAGTATTGGTTTTATACTAGTTATTAAGTGCAGGTGTTTGTTGGTTGTTGGTTGTTGGTTGATCACTAGTTTTAATATTGAAACTCTCTGAAATAAATACATAGTATGTTGAAGTTGAAGAATAAACTGAAGTCTTGGAAGCTTTGATGATGTTGTTGCATGCTTGTTCCTGAGAAGGCTCTATCATTGGATCCATGAGCTTGGCTGTTGGTGAAGTATTCTAACTATTTGATGTTTTCTCCTATTTTCATTATGTTCCATAATATCTTACTACTGTAGGTTGAAAGTTTTAGGCTAAGAAATGACTCCTGGAAGCACCTTAGACCTGTTCATCCTTCACTGTTTAAATGTTTTCTTCTGCTGAAGTATTTTAGAGTCTTTAATCTCTCTCTTTAGTATTCATGCTCGTTTATTTCCTTAATAGTTCGAATAGTTGGTTTCAGCAGGATTTATGGTTTTCCCTGCTTGTCTGCTGCCACTTAAAAACTATTATTGAAGTCTTCCTTTGAATTTTCTTGTTTATAGTGAATCAAGGAGGTCTGTTCCGATCTTGCCCTTTATCCTTGCTTAAACAGTTGCCTTGCAAGTCTTTATAGTTGTAATCATAGATGTGTTAAGTGTTCCCTCTTCTATGACTGCAATTATCAGTGAATCTTTTATGTTTTCTAAGTCATTTGAAATAAAATCTTTGAGGAAATAGGGTGTTCCCCGAATCTTAGATTTCATTTTAAAAGTTGTTTTGAAATCATTATTTGCTTAAAGCTATGATTTGTAGAATTCATGATTAGCCCTGTCTACCAAATAGCTCTTTATTGTTCAAGTTGTGCTTTCAAATTCCCTTTGTTTGAGAATTAAACTTCTCTTTTCAAATCATTGATGTCCATCTCATTCCAAAACCAAAGGATCCTACGGCCAAGTTAGATTTGCCCTCTGATATCCCATATCCATTGATGAGTATGTTATGACCTCTTCTTGACTCCATTGCCCAATCAACCTGATGTTTCTCTGTTCTATACATCTTTCCTAGATCTTTTATGTTCTGTGGTATCAATCCAACCAAACAAACAAACAAACACCTGCACTTAATAACTAGTCTAAAACCAATACTTAAAGTACCCAAGATAAACCTTTGCAAAACAAACATTTGAGAGATCCCTCTCTGAGAATAGGAGTACTAGATCCTGTAACTCTAAATATTGGTTCTGATGTTGCCTTGTATTTTTATTTTCCAAACTATCAAAACATGGGACACCAACAAAAGGTAAAAGGGATTAAAGGATTAATCAAAGATTGAAGATGAAAGACATGGTTAGAAGACAAAATTAAATACAAAGCACATATAAGAGGTGATTGAGGGAGAGATTACAGTAACTCAAGGCAGTCAAAGAGAGATCAGAGATAAAACAGATTAAAGGAATCAAACAGAGAAATAAAGGATAAAGAAAAACAAATCAAGGTTTAAAGACAAATCAGAGGATAAATCAATGAGGAATACTAGGCCAGGTGTCAGGGCCAATCAACATTCACTTCTTCATAGTCCTATTGGCCACCTACAACCCAATTTTGATGAAAGTAGCTATAGTTAATGTCACAGTCAAATATATTTTAGCAGTAGCTCAGAAGTTATTGTAAAAGTTAATATTAAAGGAAAATAGTAAAAAATATCTTAAAGTTAGCTCAACAGTAAATTAGAACGTTATTACTACAATATGTCAGTCAGATATATTTTTGCATTGGACCTTGCATGGTCTCAATTTTCAAACATCATTTACTTTGTAGTAAATACAAATCTCTCACCCTTGATTAGGGCAACCACCTCATCTGCAAATAAATATTGCATGTATTGTTAATTATCATTATTGGTTGGTTAGTTGGTTGGATGCTAGGTTGGATTTTGATTAGACTTTGAGTTGCAAAGATTATTGCACTGGAGCATTGTAACTATCTTGGACATCAGTAATACAAGTATTTTCATAGGATTATTGAGCTATGTTAACAATGATGTTATCCCTCTTTGCCAATGCTTCTCCTTTTTTTTCCACATTGTACATCAATTTCTCTAATAATAGAACATAAATTTTAGGTTGAGATATGCTATTTGAGCACCTTAACTATGTCTGTCATTATTATCTCTACGTTTTCCTCTGAAATTAATAACTATAGAATTCTTAACTACTCTTTAGGATTACTGGATTGTTGTCTTGAGATTTTCTTGGTGAAGTATAATTAAAGAATTTTGAACTACTCTTTAGTTTACTAAACCGTCATCTTGAAGGCCTTCTCCGAATTTTAATTAAAGAATTCTTAACTGCACTTTAATTTCATTGAATTGTTATCTCAAATGTTTTCTTTTTTCTGAAAGTAATAACTAAAGAATTCTTAACTTCTCTTTAGGATTGTTAGATTGTTGCCTTGAAGCTTTCTTAGTGAAGTACAACTAAAGAATTATTAATTTCTCTTTAGTTTACCAAACTGTTATCTTAAAGGCTTTCTTGTTTAAATTATAATAAAAGGATTCTTAATTGCCATTTAGTTTTACTAAATTCACAAACTTCATCTCATATTCATCTTATCCAAGAAGATTCATTTGATATAGTTAGCTTGCCCTATGAAAACCCTTGAAGAGTTTATGTACAATTAAAACCTCTTATGACTCCATATCCCAATGGATTAAGCTTCCCACATTCTATCTATTCAACCAAAACAATCAATCAAACAATCAATCAATCAAAACAAACAAACCCAAAACTTCAAAACTAGCCTAAAATCAGAAAACATAAGCATAAAGATAAATCAATTAATCATAAATGTAGAGAGAGCCCTCTCTGAGCCCAGGAAGGCTAGGTCCTTGGAATCGAAAGTGGTTTGATATGGTTCCCTGCTACTTGTTCTTGCCAATATTGCAAATTACGGGGCTCCAACAGCCTCTAACGGAAAAATGACCATTTATGCTTTCTCCTTTTCTTTCACTAGTTTTTCCATCTCTGTCTCCATCTGCTTTAGCTGTACATACTTCTCCATGATTAACTTCATCATATCAGCTTTTTGTGCTTCATTTTCCTCAATATATTTTGTCAAGGGGTCTTTATTTGCTGACAGTTTGAGTTGTTTCCTGAGGGTTGTTATATCAACATTCATTTTCTTCAATATTTCTTCCACAAATTCTACATTGGTTGGGTCATACCCAATATTTACCACTAAGTCTTCCAAAGATTTTATTCTTGTATCTTTGGCTAGAGAAGAGACCTTCTCCATTTTTAGTTGAGATTGAAAGTTAGCCAAAGATACTTGTAGCTTAGACAAATTCATGGCAGTTCTTGTCAAAGTGGAGGAAATCATTTCTCTAGTTTGCTTATGCATCTCCATATGGTCTATTAGATGGATGTATTTCACATCAAATTCAAAGTCAGTGTGGTTGAAGTCTATAGGTGTTTTAGCTTGAGAGATATGTGTTTCTAGGAAATCCATTCTCATCTGTCCTTTTTCTGAGTCAAAGGCTGATAAAAGCCAGCTCTGTGAACTGCTTTTCTTTTTCCAGAGCTGGTTGCAGTTGCTTGTTTTGAGGATTTCATTCTTCCTCTTGTTTTCCCTGAATATATCATAGATTTCCTCCTTATTCCCCCCTATAGTAGTAGTAGATGTGGGAGTTTGTAAGTTCTGTTGTTGGAATGGAATGGTGGCTAGAGATGTTTAGAATATGGTCTAGCCACCTCCTAGAGATGAACTTGGAGAGCTGACACGTTGCAATGGGAGAGGTTTCAAAAACTGTCCATTTCAGACCCCCCCCCCCCCCCAGATGTTAACGTTTGGAGGATGAGGCAGGGGGGGAGAGAAAAGCGTTATGGTCTGTTGGATGAGGAGAAGGGTGCGGGGATGAGGTGAAAGGTGACAGAGGGTTAGGTGAATGACATGACATGAGTGGATGGTGGGGTTCGGGAGAGTTAATGAGTGGAGGGGGTATAGTTTAGGACTTAGGATATATAATTTATGACATATATATGTCAAAATATATTTAAATGAACTTTAGTTCCCAAACTTTGGAACGAAACACCCATTATCCAAAATTTAGAAGAAAACACCCTTTATCCTTTGATTTTTCCCCTTTTGATAAAGAACGCATGAACACATGAAATTTTTTAGGATAAGCTTGGAGTAAATTTCATGTTTCCTCCCTTCTTTCTTCTCTTCATCCCTACCTACCCATGTCACTAATCTAACATTTGTTATTCTTCTGCAGGGTGCATTTGGACTTGCAGACCCAATTCATATTTTCTTTAAAACTATAACCTAACATCTATCCTTATTTCTTCCATTGACTTAGATTAAACAGTTGAGTATATTTCATTTTACCTATCTACTGATATGCCAAGGTTAAACAGTTTGGTAAATATTTATTTTCTAAACTATCAACAGAAATTTAAAATTGTACAATCATGCTTAAGCTGTATGATTGAACAAACCTATCTAATCAATAGTGGCATTTTGATTTGCATCACTTTCAGTATTATTTCTTTTGGGGTTTTTATTTCTTTTTCTTCTTCTCTTTTTACTTTTTTCTTTATACCCTCTTTTATTTTCTTTTTTCATATTTTTTTTGGAAATCATACTTAATATGAAATTGCAAACTCATGAAATATTCAATCACCTTGAGATCCTATGATTTATAGGATACTAACACACGCCACCTCACTCCTCGAGGTATATGGGAAATCATAGAGAATTCTTCCTCCAATATGGAGGAAAATCTATTGATCTCTAATTAAGATGCCTATTACTTCTGCTTCTCCTTTTCCTTATTTATGAGAGGAAAATGGATACTAAAGTAACCGATCTCACCACTCCTGAAGCACTTTACCTTTGACAGGTCATTCTTCTTCATTCATTACTCCCCCTACCCCTGACTGGAATCCTTTGATGCAAGGGCCACATTCTCCTCCACCATCTTTGATCCACTACTACTACTGCCACTAATGGAGCTCTTTAATAGAGCTCGTCTCAACTCCTCATTAGGGGGATTTTGAGGTCTAAAATGGGCCTCCTAAGAAAAATGTACAACCAAAATAAAATTTATAAGAACCAACAGGATCTAGGATGATGATATCAACCATGGGGGATGATTCACCATTTTTGGAGTAAAAAAGAAAAAATATTAACAAATAATAAAATAATAATAAAAAATTTCAACTCATATTTTCAACTTATCTCTTTAAGGTTTTACTCAAATTTTGAGTGGGAGCACTCTTTGGATGCAAAATTTAATTCCTCATCCACAGAGTACCCATATTGCATACTTTCGATGGAACCTGCTACACAAAAAATGAGAAATACATGAAAAAATGTAATTCCAATAACATTTTTCACGTATTTCTTATTTTTCGTGTAGCTAGGTCCGTCAAAAGTATGAAACATGGGTAATCCTTGGATGAGGAATAAAATTCTGCATCCAACGAGTGTTTCAGATCGAAATTTGAGTAAACCCATAGGGAGATAAGTTGAAAATATGAGTTGAAAAAATTGTTTTTTTCTTTTTTTCCTCTAAAATTTGATGATGTAATAAAATATTATTTTATGATTTCCACTGTTATTTTATGATTTCCTTAGGAGGCCCATTTTATACCTCAGAATTCCCCTAATTCCCGCTACAAATTGGTCCACATCTTGTCCCACTCTAGTAGCCTATCTCTACTCAATATTCTTTGGACAAAGATATGCAAATCCTCCAAGACGTTGTTGAGTTCCAATTTCACTAGTTATGATGGTTGAGGTGCTACCCCAACTACTACTAGCTGGTCTCAGATGCATCTCAGATTCTCCTCTAGGAACATCTTCCGCTGCTCGGAATTTCCCTGGTATAACATGGAGAGAGCATCCCACATCTATTTTTTCATTCACTTAGATGTTATATGTGATGCAATATCATCCCAAACTCCATCTATGATCAACCACTTCACCCTGGCCATCTCCTTCCTATATTCCTTCAACTGATCTACATCTTGAGGAACTGCCACTACATTATCAATGTAGGATTTCAGGCCATATTAATCTAAAAGGAAGGACATCCTAGCCTTCCATGTGACGTAGTTAGATGAATCTTCCAACATATCCTGATATTGAAGCCCTGCAGTGGTCATCTCAAGGAACTATTGAAAACTTCCTCTTTCCCTCTGCTTGGTTGATGCTCTGCTACTCAGACTCCCTACGTAGATCTACTAGGTGCTACTGCCAGTCTGCCAGGAAAATTTACACTTTTGAGACTCAAATTTACCTGAGGAAAATTTTCCCTCTATTATGTGTGCTTTTCTCTCTTCCAGCCAACATTGGCTTCACTCTAGAAAACTACTACAAAACCCTCTGTGTCCAACTAGAAATATTCCCAATGAAAAATCTGAGCTGCTCCCTCTGCCTGCTGGAATCACTCAATCTAGAAAGTTGAATTTTTCCACCTCTTTGCACTAAAAAGTGAAACTTTCTCAAGAAGCTTGGCCTGCATGCCAATGGACTGCGCTGCCCTTGGGAATTTTGGCCCGTTGCTCTTACTAAACAATGGAATTCCTTCTTTCGCTTCCGAGCTCGCTGACTGATCATTCATGATCTGGTACCATGTGAGGGTTTCACTACTGAAATCCTATTGCAACAACTGGTATTATTTCTCCTAATTGTTAATTATTTTAACAATTTATCTACTACGACAAATATCAAAATTAACACACTGAAACCCTCACAAATAAAATTTTGTAGAAAATAATAATGCTGGAAACTGAGAAATTCTAGCGCACACACATGAAAAATATGAAACAATTATTTTTGGACAAATGTCTCCAGAAAAATCTAATGCCGAAAACCAATGCACTAGTTGAGGGTTTTATTATTATGTAGTTGTGAGAAATTCTGAGTACAATATTCTAGATGTCGAATCTGGAAATCCTATAGAGAAAAATACTGGCAAAAATTTAGTGAGGAATTTTCCTCACCCCATAGGTAAATCTGACTTTGAAGACTAGCCTCTTGTACCCTCTACGAATTTCCCTACACTAGCCTATGTGTGGGCTCTACCAGGTTCTAATACATACGACCTGGATCTCAAATTGGTCTACCTCTTCGGCTTGCCACTGACTCAGGAAACGCTTCCCTCAACCTCTGCAAAATTATTCTACCTCTGTAACACTGAAACTACTTCCTGAATATGAAAATCAAATTGCCTCTAGAAGCTACTACATAGTCCTTGTGTTAGCCTCTCTATGGTTCTTTTTCCTCTCTGCAAATGCACTCGCTACATCTAGAAATATTCCTTCGACCTCACTATCTCTTCCCCTCTCTCATTGCTTTGACTTCTAGCTTCTCGGGAAGTTGACTGTTACTAATATGGAAATCAATTTGCCAATGAGGTCAAGTTGCTCAAGTATATTCTCTATCACCACATTGACATCTTCTTATAATTAATTGTTGGAGCACCAACGACCAATATTTTTTTTTTGTAAATTTCGTAGTACCTTTCTATTTTCTATTTTTAAAAGAGCAAGTTGCTATACATATTCTACTGTATACGGTTGCCTCAACCTGATCTAAGGAAACCAGGTCTGTTGGCCACCTCAGAGAGTTGAAAGCCAACCAAAATTGATATTATATTTTCCTTCTACTTACAGCTTTAACCACGTTACCATGTCCATAAAAGTTGCAAATGAAACATTTACTATAAGTATTACCTACAAAATCCATAACAACCTATAACTAGAAAGATGTTATCCATCAGAAGAGTCCACAGGTGTTGGGTCCTTTGCATTGGATCATGGTATTTCCGCTTGATGCATTCTTTGGAGCTGCTACTCAATCCTCCCAATGCAATCAGATGCCTGGATCTGTGCCTTAGCCATTTCTCGAATATCCTGCTTGATCTGTTGGAGTTCAAGAGCACTGAGGAACTGGCTTGCTTTTCTTGAATGCTTTCCATTGCCTTTGCTAATACACATTTCAATTTCCAATATGTTTTGAATGATTGTTGAAAGAGAGAGACCCTACCTCTTATATTTCCTGGGTCGGAAATAAAGTCCATTCTAGCCTCTTGCTCTTTGTGATCTTTGTCTTCAGCATCACTATGCCTCTCCCATCCCTGTATAGTCTTTCTGATATGATCTAGATTCGTTGAGTCATATATGTCTGCAATATTTTCGAGAAGTTGTTGATTACTCTTTTTGCCTCTTTTACTTGGGTCTGTTGTCTATGTTTCTTGAAACTTCCTTTCTCTCCCTACTTTTTTCTGATTGCCAGTTTCACCTTCTGCCATTCTGGCTTGACTGGAAGGTTTTGTTATGGACATGAGCCACAATCCTGTAGAGTGAAAGGAATCAATTACATTAAGTGTCGAGTCATTATGAAGTGCTGCTGGATTCATAATTATTTGGGCAACGAAACATTGCTTGGCAGAGTTGGGGCTATCAACATGGACTAAGTTTATCCATTCTTGATTTAACGAAAAGGGTAAATAAAGGGAAATACAAATATGTTTGCAATATTGGGGTGGAAACCTTTTTCCCGTAGCAACCAGATGAGAAGCAAAGCCCCAATTAACCCATTGGTACTATAACAGAAGCTGAAAATAAACACAATCTTGATTTGATTTCCAAATCTCACTAGGGGCGCAGAGGTATTTAAGGAAAAACCTGGTTGGACTATCGACATAGTAATGCATGCTACTTAACCTCCTATACTTCCTATAATGTAGATAGGTCTTTCGACTCTAATGCTTTTGAAGGGTTTTCTGAGCCGTTAACTGAACTTTCATTAGTTTACTTGAGAAAGTCCTAATCATACTTAGAAACAACTATAAAAAACACAGAATGAACCAAATAAATGTAACAGTGCTGGGTCTATGGAAAACAGGGGTGGGGGGGCTATGGAAACATGGATTAATTTCCGTACCAAACACCTCTACTAATGCATAAAGACCAGACGACAACAGAAATGCAGAGTTTAGCTATTTTCGTTTATGGACATAGAACATTGCATAAACCTCTGTAAACTCTTCATCTTTCTTTGCCGAAATCATAACAGGGAAAAAAAGTTGCGAGGTAAGAGTGGCAGAAGCCATTACATACCAAATGATCATCCATTTGTTGAGATGAATTCCTTCTCCCTGTAGACCTCTCATCACTGCTTCCGTTTGAATTTCGTCTCGCAGTTTTGTTGTATCCTCACAGCGATAGCAACTTATCTTTTTAGTTTTCTTGCCCCACTGTCGGCGTACATTCCCAACTTCTGACATTATTTTATGACTCAGAATGGCTGCCTTCCTTATCATTAATGGTGTTCGTGGCTAAGATCACCATCTCTCTTCCACGATCTTACCGTCAGACCTTTCCATCCACGTGGCATTATCCTCGTCATGACGCTCCTCATCTCCAAGCATGTCGAGTACCGGCATTGTGCTTGCTTCTTCCTGGTTAGGATGGTTGGTCAGGTGCATGCCCCCGCGTGGCACCGACCTCCCTCCCATTCATCTGCCTGACACACCGATAAATATTGGTCAATGGCTAGGATAATCTCTGGATTGATCCCTGTGAGTTTGTAGACTATTCTCACCTTATCTCAATTAATACTGATTAATTAACCATATTCCCTAAGTTTAGATTTAGGAAATATTTAAAAAATGATTAATAATCTAATTGAGACAATTCTAGGTGGAATTTCCAGAGATGATTTCCGATTTTTGGAGATCTCATGTATTCTAGCCTCTCCACCAAATTTCGTGGCTAGAACACATCTGATGCTACAAAAATATAACAGGGAGCAACATATCAAACCCTATGGGCAACATATCAAACCCTATATCAACATATAGGGGTGATACCCTATTTTCCAGAGATCCCTCAACCCTAGGAGTCCTATATCTCAATTCCACACCCTGGGAGCTCAAACAAGTGGTAAGAGCTAGCTCAATTTCCTCGATTAGTGATGCCCCTTATTAGAAAGGGTCACATCCGTTAGTCCAAGTTGCTCTCTAAAGACCAAGAAATTCCCTTTCAGCAATGCATTGGTGAGAATATTTTCAATCTTATCATTGGTCGATATATTATGGAATCTAATGACTCCTCTCTACACCATGTCTCGAATGAAGTTATATCAGATCTCTATGTGCTTAGAGTTTTCATGAAATTCATGATTCTCTGCTAGATGGATCCCACTCTTTTTGTCCCAGTATATCATTGTAGTATATATAACCTTCTAAAATAGCTCTGCATAGAGCTTCCTCAACCAAATTTCTTCATAGCTAGCCATGCTAGTGGAAATATACTCTACCTCGACAATACTCAATGCTACAAACTCCCGCTTCCTCCTCATCCAAGATATCATGGCAGATCCAAGGATAAAAAAAATTCAAACACACTCTTCCTGACGACAGTGTTTCCTACCCAGTCAACATTAGTGTATCCATGAAGTCGAACATCTCCAGAATAATATCTAAGACCAAGTGTTATCATCCCATGCAAATATATAAGACCAAGTGTGATCATCCCATGCAAATATATAAGACCAAGTGTGGTCGTCCCATGAAAATATCTCAAAATGTGTTTTCTAGCGATCCAATTTGCATGGATAGGATCGGTTATGAATTGACTCAATGTATTCATTGCATAGCATATGTTTGTATGGGTGTTCACTAGGAACATAAAATCCCGAATCAACTGTCTATACATGGATGGATTCGCCAAATTAGGTCCTACAACTTCTCCACATAACTTTTTGAAGTTCATTTCCATTGGTTTGGGCAGGGACTTTCATTTTTCATTCCAAATCTCTCTAAAAACTTCAAAAAATATTTTCCTTGTGAAAGGAAAATAATACTAGCCCTTTGCCACACCTCAAGGCCTAGAAAGTAGTGCATGAGTCCAAGGTGTTTCATCTCGAATTCATAGGCTATCTCCCTCTTACACTTGATCATTTGGGGCTCACTACCTTTTAATAATAGATTGTAAACATATAAAAACAAAATCAACGACATATCTTGGACTAATTTGAAGTAGAGGTTGGGATCGACATTTCTTCTTGTGAATCACAACTTCACCAAATAACTGTCTACGTGGGTGTACCATGCTCTAGGGGCTTGCTTCAAACCATACAATGCATTCTTCAATTTGCAAACATGTGTCTTTCGATCCTCTGCTTCAAATCCATGTGGTTACTCAACATACACTTCTTCTTGTGACATTCCATGGAGGAATGCAGTATTCACGTCCATCTAATGAAGGGTCCATCCTTGAATTGCGGAAATGGAAACTATCAAACAAAAGGTTGTATATTGAGCCACACGTGCAAATATATTATCATAATATTCTCCCTCTTTTTGGGAGAATCCTTGATCTATGAACCTTGCCTTTTATTTCTCAATGTTGGCATCAATTCCATGCTTGATATTGAATAAACACTTTGAAGTTGTTAGGGTCCTATAAGTATAGGATTCATAATTTGTAATTGACTTATGATAGTCTTGTAAATATGTACATACTTTGCTTTTTGCAAGTTTTTTTTCCATATTTTGTAAAAAAAATTAAAAAATTAAAATAAAAATAAAAAAGAGGGTAAAAGTCCTAAAAGAAAAATCAAAGGACTTAAAAAAATAATACACCCCAAAGAAAAAATAAACAAAACATGGAAGTGTGCAATTCCAAATGCCACTACTTTTTACTTTCAGATTATTATGGAAGAGTGTCAATAAATGCCATAATCCATGATGAGTTGAGCTGTTCAATCTTGACTTGTCATGTTTCAATTTACATGTTGTAGATAGTGAATAAAGATTAGTCAAACTATTTAATCCTTACTAATTAGTAGATAGGTAGAGAATAATGAGGAGCTCATCAGTTTAAAATAAGCCCTCAGATTAAATAAGGTAGATTTAGATAGTTTTTATTGATTTCAAAAGAATAAAATGTTTTAAGGTTGCTAGCTCAAATGAACCTACAAAAAGGAAGAAAAAATGTTAGATTAAAGTTGGGTAGGTAGGAAAAGGTGGGAAAATCATTGTAATATTTGTTACCAGGAAAAAATCACTAATTTCCCCTCCCCTATAGTTATTCTGCATTCAAACATTCCAGTCAAAGAGGCTCAGAGCATTTCTCTGACTTTTGTTGGGACTGGACCCAAGGCTCAATGACTGTTAAGTTAAAAGTGTTGAATTCCTATATTAATCCCTAATTATCATCATTTACCCTACATTCATCTATTACACTTCAATTTCATAAGTAAAGACCTTTTTACTTAATGAAAAATAAAATCCCCTTTTGATTAATCTCCTTCATTCATAAAAACATAAAAAACCCTCCAAAAATATTATATTCTAGGTCAAAGTGGTCAAATTATAAATGGTAAAGATTTTCTTTTACATTATCACTTTACTTAGTCATATAATTATATTTTGGTATTTTTCATTGTCCTTGGTCATATTAACTTCTAATTTATTTATTAAATCCCTATAAACAAACCTTATCCTATTATTAGAACCCCTTTTATCTAATTATCCCAAAAACCCACTATTATAAGCATTTTTTCCAATGTTAATTATCCATGTGTATAAATAAAAAACCTCAATTATATCCCCTTTGGCTTAAAACTAACATTATGTAAATAATCCCACCCCATATGGTTATTTTACCTCTCCATGGTCTAATACTATATAATAAAAATATAAATAAACATTCCATGAACCCGCACAATACATCAACTCTTTGTAATAGAACTTTGATTATAAATCATATTATATAAATTTTATTACATTGATTAATAAGTTTATCCCCATAGCATAAGCCGCATGGTCCCACCTTACCTTTTCCCCACATCTTCCCAACACATCCCGATTGTTCGCTCCCACCTCTCGAATCCAATGGTTGACGATGCATTTCGCATTCAAAACCCAAACGTTTTCCAAACGCCCAAATGAGTGTGAAATAGGTTGTTTACATGAAACCACCCCCTGCGACGTGGCGTCTTCTCATTGTGTCGTGTTCATTTTGCCAAAAATTGCTTACAACCCAAATCCAACGCCAAAACAACTTCCGGTTTTTTACATTCAAAAATCTAAAACCACTCCCACCAGTGATTTGACTCGCAGTTATTGAGTTTTTAAAGATTTATGGTAAAGTTTAAAACCTTTGTTATAAGTTTTATTAACGTTATTTGTGTATTCTGAGTATTAAAATCACACCTGACTGGTTATGCATATCCTCACTATTATCAAAGCTTCCCACTCTATTTTGAAGCCTTAAATTCCCATTCAAAGCCTTATTCACCACAGATTTCTTGATTCAAGACCAATAAAGATTTACTCGGCTCCAGCAACTCAAAGTAAGCTCAAGTTCAACCGTAGAAACATTTGGAAGCCCGTACGATTGTCGAAATACCTGTAGTTAAGGTATTCCTCGACTATTCAAGCCTGCAAATCCAAAATTGAAGTCCTTATGACTAAAATAAATCTGAATTAAGAGAAATTATTCATATAAATTTTCCCTAAAATGCTCAAAATCAGGGCAAACTCTTGCAAAATTTCCCCATAAACTACTATTTTCTCAAAAGCCTTTTTTAAGCCAAATCCTCAGTTTTTAACTCCTGTAAATCACTTCCACAGCTTGAAAAGATCTTTAAACCTATGGATTGTCTAAAAAAAATCACGTTTGCAGCCTCTTTTTTGTCTTAAACCTGTTGAACAGATCCCAGATTCCTAATTGCACCAAAATTGCTCAAATTCCCTCTGTTTAAGAATAATTAACTATTGCAAACTGTCTAATCTTGCTTTAGTTATTTCAAAATGACAAAGAAAAAAATCACACCCAAAGCTGGGGGTCCCATAGCTTCTAAACCTGTAGGAGCCAAAACTCCTAATTCTAAAGCAACAAAAGCTCCAAAATCCACCCTTGCACTCACTGCAAAAACTGTTGTGTCTGTCAATCCTCTTCAGCCACCAGTATCTACTGAAGAAATCATCCCCTTGATTGATGTGGATTATAAAATTATGGACCCTGTGGTAGAATTCAACCTATTAGAAGTTCAAAATTGGTGTTATGAAAAGTCCCTAGATAAAGTTGACATGCCTATCTGGGAGAAAAATTTACCCAAATATGTGATCCCAGTAACACATCCTGGTCAAGACCTGGTAAGAATGTGCCAAAAGTACTATGTTCCAGACCAAAGAGCAATTGTGAATGCTGATAGGGAGATTCTTTTTTCTATCACTGAAAAGTCCATAAATGAAATGTTGCAACTATAGTTTGACCCTAGGGTAGTCCCCCTATCCATTGAAGCATTAAATCAGTTATATTTGGGATTGGATTTCCCTAAGAGATTTATGATTTTTTATAATTTTATGCCAGCTCATGTGGACATTCCAAAATTGAATCCTCCCTATTCCACTTCCAAGTTTCCTGAGGGTTCAAGACATGTAATTTCAATGTTATCTTTCGTACTAGGTTACTTCATTGATGAATTCAATGATGAGTCCATCCTTGGTTTTTTATCCACTTTGTCTCCTGGTCAACCTTCAGATATGTTTTTTGACTATGCCAGGTTGATAGCTGATTCCATCCATTATTAGTTGAACAATTTTCCCACTGAAGGGGTATTCAGATATTCTTCATATTTATTTCATTTCTTCTTATTCTCACAAGCTGATCACTTTCCAATAGTATTACAGAAAATGAATGTAGAGGGCCAGCCTATATCAGTTGTATTTTGGACATCACTATTAAGAAAGGAAGGAAGTGAATACAGCTACACATATTTTACAGATTTGTTCAGTAGGCCAGCTATGACTTTGCTACAGAAATCGAAACAACCTAGAGTAAGTGAAGAGATGAAGAGGATATTACAGCTATCAAAACAATGAAAAAATGGAGATTGGTAGTTGTATGAGAAACACACTTAATTTAGAATCCTTGGAACCATTCTTCTTCCATACAAATTGCCTAAGTTTTTGACTATCAGAGTCTTTGCTTTAGAGTATTTGATACAGGTTTTGAATTTTGATGCCATCAATTTCTTGGCCTCCAAGAAGAAAACTCAATTCAAGCAAAAAAATCAAATTAGCCCTTTTATAGTGAATAATAGGGATGCTGAAAAAGAGATAGCTAGACGATTGTCAGAATATAAATTCCAAGAAAGCTTCTATTGGAATTATGACCCTCAAGGTTTTCTCAATAATATTATACTCAAGTGTAAACTACCTCCTTTTATACATGAGCCAAAGCCTAATATTGAGAAATTTTCAAATCAGATAGAATGGGTAGAAAATACATTGATGGATATAGTCATCAATGCAGAGCCAACACAAAAGACAGATACCACACTTGCTATGGTAGCTTCAAAATAGCCAGAATCTTCAAACAAAAGAAACAGAGATGAGGGAGCCTACACAGCAGAAACCACTATAGAGACTAAATTCAAGTTAAACTACAATAAGAGGCTCAAATTCAGTTCCATAGGGAAAGAAAAATTCATTGATGTTGAGAATACAAATGAGCCTGAGATAAACGATGATGAGGCCACTGAAATAATAAAAGAAACTCTTGCAGACATACAAACAGATCAAAAAACAGGTGAACAGGATGCTCAAATGATTGAAAGGCATAAAAACATGGAGGCTTCTTCCTCACACATAGTGGAGGAAAAATACCTAGACATCAAAGAAAGATATAAGAAAATTAAACAAAAAAATGAAGAGATAAAGAGTGATATTTATTCTCAATTCTTGAAACAGAAGCCAGGGAATCAGAACAGACTACTTAGTGCCTTTGATTATACAACAAACAATATGATAATGTCTTTCCTACAACCAACTACTTCAGCTCCAAAAATAGTGGCTGACTACAAAAAGGTGGAGTTTGAAGTAGATACAGAAAATGTGCATGAACTGGATCAAATAGAATGTTGGGAAAAATAATGAGAGGGGGGGTGAATCAGTATTTACTGCATATTCAAAACTTTTGCTTTTTCTTGCTTCTAAAACCCATATGCTACTTTCCTGAAACAGACTCACGTATATACGCGGATACCCTTTATGAAACTCGCGTATACACAGATATCTAATTATGTTATTAGATCTTCACTTAAATCATTCCATCATTCATTCATCAGATGTTTAATAAACAGTAAACATGAACAGTAAGAGCAGAGTAAACCATCACACAAAGCATCACACATGAACACCGGGATTTTTAGGTGGAAACCCAAGTCGGGAGAAAACCACCGCTGCCATTGCTCTTCCTTCAATCTTTTATTATAGAGAAAACATCTTACAACATATGTGCTGGTGCAGACTCCTACCAGCATGCAGACACCCACCTGCACTCGTTTACCAGCCTCTCCTGGAAGGGAGCTCCAACCCCCTGACTCATTTACCAGCCTCTCCTGGAAGGGAGCTCCAACCCACTGACTCCTTTACCAGCCTCTCCTGGAAGGGAGCTACGACCCCCTGACTGAAGGCTACAACCCTCAACACCAATATGGACCATGTTTCATCAATTTTCACACTGGATCCAAAGCTTCCACTAGGACACCACTTGCAGGCCACGTTTCATCATATTTTCAGACTGGACCCTTTCCATACTTTTAAGCTCAAACATACATCACCAACAGATACTTATCAATTCAGTCAACACAGATCAGATAGCAGAAACATAGTAGAACAGATCAGACATTTCATACCCCTTGCATCAGCAAACCCTAGTTTTCATACGCGCTTTCCATTCAGATGTCGCGTATATACGTGCTTCCATCCACATCAACCAGCGTATACCTCTGTACTAATTTCACTGCGCATACGCGCTTTCTCTTCAGCAAAGCCGCGTATATACGTGCTTCCTCTGCGGCGAACTAGCGTATAGATCTTCAATTATTATAGAGCAGCATACTTCTTCAGATCAGATATTCAGTTCAGATTTACCCTTTTACTTCAGACAGATGTTCGCCTCATCTCAGATCTAAGCCTTCCATAAACAGATCTAGCAGATACAAATACATTCCAGATCTAGATTCCCTTCTTCATCACTCCTTCATCGGTGCATCATACATTCAGATCTTTCATTCAACTGTAACCCTTTCCATTCAGATATACTTCAGAGAGAAGTATTCATTCAAGCTCAGACATCTTGCACCCACACTCATGCTTTGCACAATGAAATTCTTCTCCTTATATAGGTTTACCCAATTTCAATACCATGAGCCAAAACCACATTACTTCCGATGGTATTCTTGGACGGGGTCATTTAGACGAATCATTACCCAATACAATGGGTCAATACCATGGTGGTTACCCCTGGTTTTGCATTTTAAGAGCGCTTTTGCCCATACGCGACTTGGCACGTTGATTCCCGCGTGCATACGCGACTTCCCTTAGGAAAATCCGCGTATTCCTAGAGACATATTCTTTTCATCAAGATTTAGCACATGCTGAAATCCTTTCTTCATTGCCTTCTGTACACACTGTAGATACATCAGATTTACTTCATCAAGAACATATTCTATCAAGCACAACTTCATCAAGTAAGTTTCCATCATCTTCATCAAGAGGGTTTCCATTCAAGGACAACACTCAGCTAACAACCATCAATTCATATCAGATTTACATCATCTACCAAGTCCAACAAGTCAAGAATAACTTCATCAGGTGGATTGCCATCAAGGACAACACATGTCAACAGTCGCATGTCTTCATCTTCATTCAGTGGGTTGCCATCAAGGACAATACTGTGCATCATATTGCCAACATAGAATTCCACAGACATAGCTCTGATATACTATATTCAATTGTGGTAACAAAGGCTATGAGTGCCACTAAATTGTAGAATACTATTATCAACATGCAAGACCAAATGAAATTGGACAAAGGCTCTCTGTATGCAAAAGATCTAAGGATCAAGGCCTTAGAAGATTTGATTTTACAAATATGAGTTGACCCATAAAATGTGCAAGCTACTGAAGTATTGATCAAGAAGAAAAATGATGATATTGCTGCTTTAAGGAAACAATTAAAGATTCCTCAAAGTGAGCACCCACAGAGTGAGGAGATACTTCAAGAACATAAAGAAAAAGAGGATATGATGCAGTTGATCATAAAGCTAACTACCCAAATCAAATATATGGAAAGTCAAATGGATATACTTATAAAAGAAAAAGAAATTGTGAAGGAAACTGATACTTCCACCATTCCTACAGTCATACCTATTATTACTGTTGTTTTTCCTTCTACACTGGGAGAAACGTTAGCACCAAAAGTGCCACTAGCAACTGCAGTGTCAGTGCAATCAACTACTACCTCCAATACATAATCTTCAACATCACAGGTACAAAATACAAATAATGTAGGGAAGATGGTCAAAGAAATGGAGGAAATGTCTCTAAAAAACAATGAAATTAACAGTTTGAAGAAAATGATTCAGAATATGGAAGTCTCCAATACAACAACATTAATCAATGCCAACAATTATGAATGAAAGGAGAGTCACAATAAAAGAGGAAACATCTAATCCAGATGCTAAATTTGATTTATTTTCTAAAAATTTAGAAAGGGTGGTTGATAGATTAGAAAATATCGAGAGAAAACCACAATGGGATAACCAACCTCGAATCAGAAATCCAAACTTCAGAAAAAAAAAAAAAAACCTTGGAAAAGCTAAGGAAGCTGCTCCATACCAAAATATTAGGCCCCCATTTCAAGAGAACTATGCTGAGAGTTCTCATAATAATGATGAAGGTGAGGATAAAATCAATATAGTAATGGGGATAGATGAAGAAAACACTATTTTCCTCACTCAGGAGGATCAAGAACTCTTTGAGCTTAAACAACTCAAAGTAGAATCTGGTGAATCCTTCGACTATAAACAAGGTTATGACTTCGCAATAAATGAAATTCATAGCCAGTATAACCTGAGAAGAAAGAAAAAAAATGAGCCTTATACTAAAAACAACTCTCAAAATCAAACTAAAAAGAATGTAGAAGCACCAAAAACAAATATTTTGCAAATTCTCCCAAGAGAAAACAAGCAAAATTCCAATCCTCCTAGTCCCAAAAAATTACCAAGTCCAAAAATTGTTGACATCACTGAATAAGTGGCCCAATCATCCAATAATTCTAAAAAATCCAACACTACCAAAGCCCCTAATTCAATAAAATCGGCAATTCCTGATCCTAAGAAGAATCTTGCTGATTCTAATTCAGCAAATCCCAAAACTGTTAATACCAAAGCCTTTGCTGAAAGTTCAAAATATGAAAAAACTTCTGCTACCCCTGAATTTGTCCCTAAAAAGAGAACTAAAGACAACAAAATTCAAGAAACATAGACAGAGAACAAAAGGACAACTCAAGATAAAATTACATCTGCTGAAATTCATGAAAAACCCACTCAAATAATTGTCTCAAAAGATGAACTAATTCAGATTAGTAAGTCTCAACTAGCTTTTAATATTCAAATTGAAATAGCAAAGTTAAAGATACCAATTCCTTTAACATAATTGGTAAAGAATGACTTGTATAGACCAAAAATTACTAAAACTTTGAATATGAATGATGGTGAAGATGCCATTAATCTAAATGATGATCAACCTGAATTAATTTTTTTCCCTGATGTAAATAGTAAGCATTTAGATGGATCAGTTCCTCCCTTCTATATCAGTCTTACTATTCACGATCGGATTTTACACAATGAAATGTTAGATTCAGGAGCTTCCCACAATTTAATGCCAAAAGCTATCATGGAAACTCTGAATTTAGAAATAACAAGGCCTTATAAAGACTTGTTCTCTTTTGATTCAAGCAACGTTAAGTCCATAGGATTGATAAAAGATTTATGTGTGAATTTGGTTCAGTATCCTGATAAAAGTATGGTTATGGATAATGTAGTAGTTGAAATCCCACCAAAGTATGGTATGCTTTTTTCTCGCTCATGGGGAGCTAAGTTGCAGGGATCTCTACAATTAGACATGAGCTATGCCACCATATCAGTGTTTGGACAACCTAAGAAACTTTATAGAGAAAATTTAATGCAATACATGGTTAACAGTGCTGAGAGATCAATAAATTGCCCAATTTACTCAACACCAACTAATCTTGATTCTTTCATTTTATGTAACTCTGATAATAATGAAATCCAAACTGAATTAATTGACATAAAGCCTAAACCAAACAATGATAATATTTTTCATGAAGCCCTTTGGTACTTAGACTTTGATGGCTCAGTGAACAAGTCACGAGTAGGAGCTGGAGTGTGGATCACAAACATTGAGACCATTCATTCGGAAGGACATGCCTTCAGACTCAATTTCAAATGCACCAACAACATGGCAGAGTATGAGGCACTTATCTTAGGCCTCCAGATCATCAGAAATTTAGGAGGTAAGAGAATTTTAATCATGGGAAATTAGGAATTAGTTATTAAAAAAATAAATGCTAAATTTTCTATTCATAATCTTCGATTAGCCATATATAGATGCAACAACTGACTTGGTTGATGATTTACTAGAATGTGAGTTTGCTACTATTCCTAGAAATCAAAATTTGCAAGCATATTGCCAAGCAAATTTTTCTAGCACATGTAATTTTCCTTTTCAACCAACACATAGATATACTGCTGAAGTTAAATATGGACTCATTGTTCCTGACAATGTCAAATACTGGCAGATTTTCTCTAAAGATGAACAGATTTACCATTTTTTGAATAATAAGGATGAATTTCAAAATTGTAAGATAGACACAAACGGTAATTTAGAGTCAGAATGTAATGTAGATTCAAATGTTAATTGTGAAATAAATAACATAGATGCACATAAACTTACCAAACCCACTGCATTTACTCAATCTGACATACATAACTTAGAGAAAGTAGATATAGAGGAAATAATTGAAGATGAAATTGAGATGTTAGATTTAAAAGATAATTTTTTACCTAAGGGTTTAACTCCTTTGGAGGACTTGTTTGATTCCAATGATGTGCCCAAAAAGCCTAAAATGGAACCAGTCAAGTCTGACATTGAAGAATGTAACATTGGGACAGAAACCAAGCAAAAAATGATCAAATTGTCAAAATCTTTACCCCCTCAAGAAAAATAAAAATACATTGAAATTTTAAAGGAATATCAAGATGTGTTTTCATGGAGTTACGAAGATTTAAAATCATATGACACAAACATAATTCAACATAAGATTCCTATAAAAGATGATCAGAAACCATTTAAACAAAAATTGAGGAGGATTAATCCTGTCTTATTACCTTTGATTGAAAAAGAAGTTAAATTCATATATGATGCTCAAATCATTGCACTAATCAGATATTCTGATTGGGTTTCTAACTTAGTACCTACACGAAAGAAAACTAGTGAAATCAGATTATGTGTAGATTTTAGGAATCTTAATAAAGTGTCTTTGAAGGATAATTATCCTTTACCCAAAATGGACCATATTTTACAAAGGGTAGTGGGTTCTTCCAGGATTTCTTTATTGGATGGTTTCTTAGGATATAACCAGATACTTGTTCAAAAATAAGACCAAGCTAAAACTGCTTTTACCACTCCATGGGGCACTTTCATGTATGTGAAAATGCCTTTTGGCTTGATGAATGTTGGGGCTACCTTTCAGAGGGCTATGGACATAACCTTTTCTAAGGAAATACATGAATTATTGGTTATATATTTAGATGATATTACCATTTTTTCTAAGACAAATAATGAACATTTGGATCATCTGAGACAAGTTTTCATTAAGTATAGAAAATTTGGTATATCCTTAAACCCAAAGAAGACTCTTTTTGGATTAGAGGAAGGAAAATTACTTGGACACATAATTTCAAAGGAAGGTATCAGGATAGATCCTGCAAGGATAGAAGCCATACTAAACATTCACCCACCTAGGAACATAAAATATTTATAGACATTTTTAGGTAAAATTAACTTTTTAAGAAGATTTATTTCTAACTTAGCAGAAATCATCAAAGAACTGAATAACATGCTAAAAAATGACTCTATTTTAAAATGGACAGTTGAAGCAAAACAATCATTTGAATCCATTAAACATGCTTTAACAAAATCACCAGTCCTAATCAGTCCAGACTTCAAGAAATATTTTATAATCTTTTCATTTTCCTCAGAACATACCATAGCTGCAGTTCTATTGCAGAAAAATGACCAAGGTTTTGAACAACCTATAGCATTTTTCAGTAAAACTCTTAGAGTTGCACCTTTGAAATATAACATAATGGAAAAACAAGCTTTAGCCTTGGTTAAAGCCATAAAAGATTTTAGAGGTTACATTCTTTACTCCCACATTATTGCCTATGTCCCTAATTCTGTAGTCAAAGATATTCTTACACAGGATGGGCTAGATGGAAGAAGAGGAAAGCAGATTTCCACTATCCTTGAATATGATATAGAGATTAAACCAACTAAGCTCATGAAAGGGCAAGGTTTTGCTAGACTAATGGCTGAATCTAATTGTAATGATTTAGATATAAATTTTATTACCCAGGTTGATGACCAGGAAGAGATGGCGACTCCATCGATTAGTGAAGCCTTTCTAGACTCACCATGGTACTCAAATACTATCTTTGTACTTACAAATTTACAAGCTCCTTCTGGATTAACTAGAACTAAAGCTATATTTGTTAAACTTAAAGCAATGAGATATTTTATTCTAGATAATGTGCTTTTTTGGAAAGAACATATTGGGATTTTACTTAACTATTTAATGAAATAAGAAGCTGACAAAATTCTTGAGGAATTTCATGCAGGTGACTGTGGGGGACACCTATATTATAAAAGTACTGCAGATAAGATCCTTAGAGCTGGTTTCTACTGGCCTACATTATTTTCTGATGTGAAAAAATTTGTTACCTCATGTCACAAATGTCATATTTTTGAAGGTAAAAAGAAGTTGTTACGTTTACCCCTGAAACCTATTTCTACTGAAATTCCATTTCAACAATGGGGTTTAGACTTCAATGGAGAAATTCACCCTACATCCTCTGGCTAGCATAAGTGGATTTTGACTGCCACAGATTACTTTACCAAGTGGATTGAAGCCATTCCAACCAGAAAAGCAACTGACTCTGTCATTATCTCCTTCATAGAAAATAACCTTTTATCTAGATTTGGATGCCCACAGGAAATAATTACTGATAATGTAGCTGCATTTAAATCTAAGAAAATGATTTCCTTTTTCCACAAGTACCATATTACCCTAGGCAACTCTACTGCTTATTACCCTCAAGGTAATGGCCTAGCTGAATCATCTACTAAAAGCCTTGTTAATATTATAAAAAAAACTACTTGAAGAAAATAAGAAAACTTGCCGAATAAAAATTTAGCCTATGCCTTATGGGCAGATAGACTTACTACCAAGAAGTCAATTGGAACATCTCCTTACCAGATTGTATATGGGATGTGTTAGCCATCAGTATTTTTACATGTTAGTGATGACTATATCTACAGCTGAATTTTCTAGAAACTGATTTCCTTATGTCAATATGTCATCCAGAAAACCCTCCCAAAACTTTTTTTCGCCTTTCTACCTATTCAGTACACCCCTGGCAACATCAAAAAACTCCATATCACAATCCTATCTAACCTCAGCCTTATTAGTCTGCCCATCAGATTTAAAAGGCAAATTCACATCTTTTTCAAAGGTCTCCCCTATGTTAGGAAGTGGCGTTTAGGACATTTCACCTTTGGCAATCATCAAAAAGCCAGAAAAGCCCTCATCTGCAGCAGACCTACCATGACTAATCCCTTAATTTGCAAATGAAGCTGACAAACAGCCTTAAGTCACGCCACTCATATTCCCTAGGTCTCAGCACTGCATGAAGCCCATTCTCAAGCTGACTAGTAGGTTTTTCACTGTGTTCTGTGGTTCTACAAAGACAGGAAATATATTTCATCTCATGGAGTAAATGTTTGAGTTTACAGTTAGAAGAACAGCTGCTTCTAAATGTATTTTGAGCCTGAGATGAAGCTGCAAAACAAAAGGCTCTCAATCAGGACCTTACAGCTCTTTTCAGTATGAAAATCACAGTAAGAAATGGTCACCACTGTCTCAGCGAAATGGTAAATTGTCAAGGCCCAGAACCTCCTTCATTTACAAGCAGAGGGTTAGGGCGCCTCCTTCATGCATAAGCAGAGGGCGCAGGCCAGTGTTTGACTCAGAAGTTTGCAGAAGTCCAGGTTTGCCCTTAATGAAACAATAAAACAATATCTTCAGGTTTCATGAATGAAATTGCTGGTCATAGCAGGAATGTACTGGAAACATGATCAATTCAAAGAAAAAGGGAGTTTAGCCTGATAAGGAAGCTCATCTCAAACTTGCAAACCATATGGATTATTGAACTCTAGGAGGACCTGTCATCAGTAAACCTTCCAAAGCATAAGGACCCTGTCTATCCACAAGATCAAATGGAACAAATGATAATCAGTGCCATTACACAGGCAGGAGAAGGTTCTTGGTTCTTCAAGAAAACACTGACCTTCATGGTCACAAAGAGTTTTGTCAATATAACAGGTCATGAGATGAACAAGCCAAGTGACAAATATCTCAGCAACCTTAGAACAGTGTCACTATGGCTAGGTTTCCTTCAAAAAACACAGTGAGGTTTGCAAATGAAGATGCTAAGATTGGTATTCGAAAGATTTACTTATCCACCACATACGCCGATGAAGAGCCTCACTCCATACATGAGTAGAGGGCAAAAACTACTACAGGTCTTTGAAAGTGATTGTCTGAAAAGAGCGATGAAAGGATATCAAAGGCGAAACAAGGTCGCTACACGGATGAATGACGGCTCGATGTGTAAAGAGATGCGTACTCTGTTTCGGAGAAAGTACATTAATCGACATAGTGGTAAAAGGGGTCTTCTGATACTTTACCTGATTAAGAGCTTCCTCCATATATAAGCAGAGAGCCAAAATCATTGCAGACTGTTGAAAACTGGTAAGTCCAAAAGTGCAGGGAAAAGACTCAAAGAAATTGAATGAAGGAAAGTGTTACTGTCTATGATATTAATGTATTGATCTCCCTCTTCAAAAAGCTACCTGTCAAACAGTCCATCCAGTGGAAAAGAGAAAATGTTGGACATATTGTATGCTTTGAATGCCAAAGGAGCAGTTGACTTAAAAAGGGTAAAGACATTTCATGATCGCCTATCCAGAAATCAAGGGAAATCCCTCTGAGCAAACAAAAAGTCTAAGGTGAAAGGATGCAACATGGAAAGTGTATTTACAGTCCAGAGATGAACTTGTGAAACACTCAGAAGTAGCAATTTATCACTAGGGAAGTAAACAATGACCAAGGTTGAGTCATAAAATGCACAATGACAGGTATGCAATGCTATGAATAGACAAAGAGACAATTTTAAGCATAGGTGTGCCACTGATATCAAAAAGAAGATTTTCTCCTTAAAGAAAGGGTCAAGCAGCAAGACAATACCATATGTCAAAAGTCGAGGGAAGTGCCTTTCAAGAAATGGTGTTCTGACTTTCAAATGTTTTGGCACATTATGAATAACCCTTCCTTGCTAACGATCGCCAAGAGAGGAAAATGGTGAACACTGACTCGATCATGAAATGTTTTCATTGACAAAAAGGGTTTGGCCTGGCGATCGAAACAAAGTAAGGACCATGTATCAAAAAGCCCTGTTTTCATATTCTACAGACACAATAGTCATCATCCTAAAAAGCAGAATTAGCACAAGGATATAGTATCAAATAAGCAGTGGCCAAGGTTAAGTCCTAGAATGCATGATGACAGCTATACAAAGCTGTAAATAGAAAAAGAGGCAGTTTGATAAATGATCAGTTTTTGAGTTTAAAGGAAAGTGCATTCCTCCCAACATTCAAAAGATAGATTTCTATAACCATCGTTGTCCTTCAAAGAAAAAGCAATGTCCAGGTCGGGTCAGAGTTATTGATCAAGTCTACATATGCATAATGAAAAACCCACAGTGTGAAAAACAAAACAACTTTCCAAAAGCCTACGTTACTTTTCCAGGCAAGGTAACCGTTGACAAAGGGTTTGAAAAATGACATAAAAGTTTAAAGTATGAGAGGAAGAATGTCATTTTCGAAAGCCAAAGACGTTTTGGCCTCCTTGTCACCAAAGAAGTAGTTTTCGAGTCATCAGGCAGAAGTTAACACTGTTTTAGGGCGGCGCGACGGGCTGGGGGCAGCGCTGGCCAGGGCACAGGCGGGCGGCCCCACTCCCACACCCAGGGCTTCCAGCAATCGGCGCGGCGTACTGTAAGCGAGCGTGACATTTGTGAGTGGCCCCGCCAAACGTACGACAACTCCACCCGACACTTTTCTCCGGCGCGACGGGTTTTGCTCCAAAGGTTGCCGCGCCAGTTTTGAAGGGTTCCATTGCATTTTTAGCTCCCTACAAGGGATTTCTTCTAAAAAAATCACAAGGTACTCTATCTCCTACCTTGAAAAACTCGAAAAATCAAGTTTAAAGCCTGTAGACCTTGGTTTGAAGCTATACATAGTTAAAAGGGCAAAGTTTGTTGATAAGAAGCTGGAGGCAGGATTGTTGATGATTAGGCATGGTTGTTGATGACCAAATTTAAAATTTGAAGCCAGAAATACACAGTACACTAAAGGACAGAGATTGCTGATGGCTAGGTTTTGACATTAAGGGCAGAGGTACCAAAGTGGTGTTGGTTTTTCAAAAATTCACAAATAAAAATAGCCACTGTCTAAAGTGCAGAGTGCTTAAGTAATTTCAGTTTATATTAAGACAAAGTGCGGTATTTGGGTGGCTCTCTCAAACTCACGAGCGAAGAAGATGTTTTCGAAAAACCACAGGGCATGGATATATCGCCTTAGCACAGTTCTGTTTTTCTTCCACTGAATGGTGTCATTTTGAAAAACTGTGGTTGTGATATGTTTAAAGGGAAGGTCATTTCTTAAAAACAAGGCACCAAAACACCTATTACAACAAGCCTTTCTTGAAATCTGCTTCTTTTTCACTATTTTTCACTATTTGAAAACTTATCAACAGAGAAACTTCCAAGGGTAACAACGCATTAAAAAGCAGAGTTATTGGTATGTAAAGTTAAGATTGAGACAGAGGTGGTTGATGGTAGTTTTTGACATCGAAAGCGGGGTATAGATGTGTTGGTGAACCTTTTAAACTCACGAAGCAGAGAGTGTGTTCTCTAAACCACTGTTGCACTTATTTTTCACCTAAACTAAGTCTGCTTGTTCATTACACTACATTGTCATTCTGAAGAAGATTGTTAAGTGAGTTTCGAAGGTGAAACGAGGAGTATTTTGTAGATGATTAGGCATTTATTGATGATCGGGTAAACATCAAGGGCAGTTATAAAGGTGGTGATTAACTTCTCAAAAGTCACGAGTGAAGGTGTTTTCCTTAACACTTCACCCCAACCAAAGGTCTCCTCTTTTTCCAGCTTGTATGGTCTCCACGGGGAATGCATTGTGGTATTTTACAAAGGTGAATGACTTGCTTTTGAAGAGCGAGTTTTTTCTATATTGGGGTTTTGTTTGAAAACACTAATACCAGTGGTGGTTGATCCCTAGCAGACTCACCAAGAGGAATGATTGCTTAAAACTACATACAAGAAACTTACACAGCATATTGTCTCATCTTTATTGATGGTTTTCTATTGAGAAGTTTACATAGCTGAAGTGTATCCAGATTTGAAGGACTGTTATTAATAAGTGCAGAGGTGGCTTATTCCAAGAACATTGTTGCATTTTATTCAAAATCACAGGGTCCATATCTTTCCAGGCAGTGTAGTGGCCATTTTCAATCCAGCAGGGCATTGTTCATAAAAGACAGTTGGTTTCTTCCAAAGCATAGTTCGGTCAAAATGCCTCCAAAGCAAGACAACAGGAGCAACATGACAATGGTGAAGATCAGCAGAAGCAGGAACCAGAGGAGGATAGTGCTGAACAGCAGCAGCTCAGCAGTTTGAGCAACAGCATAAGGATGATGATCAAGAACAGCAGTTTTAAGGAGCGCCCGACACGGAAAGAGGAGAAACACATATCAGCCCTTGATATTTTGGCTTCAGCTTCGGAGCATGTTTCTATGGACCCTTGAGGGTCATGCATGCCAATTTTGGGCCTGTTTCGGAAACTTTTTGTTTTTTGGCATTTTTGGGTTTTTCGCCAAAAACTCATAAATGCGCAATTTCAGTTTGATGAGTTGTCAAGGGAGGAGGATGATCCCAATGGGTTCCATAATTCCATGAGCAGGTCTCCAGCGATTTTCGGGGCATTTGAAGATCATTCGCCCCCTCAAATTGGCGAAAACCAGCCTCATTTTGCACATTCTGCCCGCCATATCAGCAGCCTGCTATTTTCTGGGTTTTTGCGCACAGGTACAGTTTTGAGGGACTTTCAGAGATCAGATTGAGGTGATTTCCACTTGCATTGGAAATCAGACACAGAGAGCTTTCCAACGAGCCATCATGAGCCCCATTTCGACATCGGGAAGGCTTCCATTTGCATCCAGCAAGTCCGGGGACCTTTTTCAGGCATAAATATGAAGTATTTTTGAAATTTTTGAACTCCAAAAATCTGCTTTTCCCAAATGTGCGTTAGGCTATTTTTATCATGGGAAAATCATGTAAAGTCAATATAATTTCCGTTTTTAGTAGTTTTTTAGATATTTTATTAGATATTTTGTGCCTTGGGCTTTGCAAAGCCTCAAGGACAAGTTTAGATATTTTGACTTGGCCAATGGGATAGCTAGTTGCTCCATGAGGTTTTCCTCCTTCTAGCCTGTTTATCCCATGGTTCTCATTGTAAATCAGAGGCTGAACTTGAGAGAAGAATTAATGCATTGGTCATATGAGCTTTGAAGAATACACTTGAGTTATGATGTTTGGATTGCCTCTTGGATGCTTTTGAGGAATGTTGAAGGGTTGTTGATGGATTCCTTGACATGGTAGAATGGTATAGTGCTTCTTAATGTTGTTTTGTCTTCTAGTTTTCACTCATATTTCATTTTTCTTGCTGCTATAGATCGGTAAAGATTGATTTTGAGACATGCCCATGGAGGCACCTCAAAATTCCTGAATCTTCATAGCTTGATGTTTTCTTCTCCCTTAGTTATGCTAAAGAATTCTTAGCTGCTCTTTAGTAACCTAAGGTGTTGTTGCTAAGTTTTATTCATCAGTTCCATGGATGTTGAGTAGGATGTATGGTTTGCCCTACCTACCTATCAGCTGCCCATAGTTCTGTCCATAAAAATTTCTCTTTGACTGATTTGTTGATCATTTTGTTGAACCAAGGAGGTCTAGTTTTGATCTAGCCCTTTGCCTAAAACTATGAAACTTATTTGTCCAAGTGCCCAATGACTTAGAGACTATGTTTAGGCGTTCCGGCATAGTTCATGAGTTGTTAGTTTGTCTCATGTGTTTTCCCCAAAGTCTGATAGCCTTTTCCCGAAGTTAGAGGGTCATATACCTCTATGTATGGCTTGAATATTTGATTTCTATGTATTGATTAGCTTATAGTTATTCCTAGCATGATTAATGGCTTGCTATTACATGTTTATGTCTGCTATTAACTAGTTTGCACTTGAAATCCCTTGTCTTTCACCAACTTATTGTTCATTTAATCCATTTTGCCCGGAGATCCCTTCTATTGTGAATCAAATCGGCCCTACGACAGCTTTACATCATCGCCTCATTAGCTTCCTTGACCTGTTTGACCCCATAGCCCAATTTATCTACATCTTGTTATCCAGTTTATGTATTTGATCAGTTTCATCCCTCACAAACTTAAAAACTAAAAAAAAACCAAAAACACACTTCATAACTAGCCTAATATCAGAACATCGCAAGTAAACACACCGACATCTTTTGCACTTATAGAGAGAGCCCTCTCTGAGTCCAGGAAGGCTAGGTCCTTGGGCTCCAAAGCTTGGTTTGATGTTACATCATCATTTGGCTAGCCAATCGGCCAAATCACGGGACCCTAACATAATGGCGATCACGGTGGGACTTTGAGTCAAAGCATCCTAGGTATCCCTTAGGAACTCTCAAAATCTCAGTCAAACTTAGAAGAGTAGAATCTGGTTGTCTCACCATCCTAGCAAAATGATGAGTCAGTTATAGGAAACTCTTCCAAACCTCAGGACTACATAAAACTCAGAAAAACCCCAAAACACTCCCTTAGATTGGTTTTTGATAGTATTGGTGGTGGACCATACACATATACCTCAAAAACAACTAAAAATCCACCTGGCGACTCCACTAGCCTCTAGTAGGCCTTACTACCTTGCCAAATTTTAGAATTCCATCCGATTTAGCCACCTCATCGCCACCCTAACATAATGGCGATCACGGTGGGACTTTGAGTTAGTGACAATCTAAGGACACCTTAGAACTCTATAAGTCCCTTATTTTCAAGAATACCTACCAGTGAGCCACCTCATCGCCACTCTAACATAATGGCGATCACGGTGGGACTTATTGAGTACATGACAGTCTAGCAAACTTTTATAGGCTCCTTAGTCCTTCGACTTTTAACTTAAACCATCAGCCTCTAGAATCATTTAGTGTAAACTCTCTGTTTCACCATCTTAGCAAAGTGATGAATCAGGTTTATAACACTCTTACATCCTAGGCTGCACATAAAACTCATAAAAAACCACAAAAAGCTCCCTTAGATTGGTTTTTGTCAAGTACTGGTGGTGGACCATACAAATATACCTCAAAACAACTAAAAATCCACCTGGCGACTCCACTAGCCTCCAGTAGGCCTTACTACTTTGCTAAATTTTAGAATACCATCCGATTTAGCCACCTCATCGCCACTCTAACATAATGGCGATCACGGTGGGACTCTGAGTGATTAAAAGCTTAGTTTCCCTCATCTTTAGAAACCTTTGAGAATACTATCTGATTGACTTATCCCACTGCTCACTAACATAGTGACACTCACAGTAGGACCTTCCGAGTTAGTGACAATATAAGTACAACTTAGTAACTCCTGAAGTCTCAATCAAGCTTAGTAAACTTAGAGATTGTTTGAAAGGTAGAAAATAGCTCCTTCACCATCTTAGCAAAATGATGAGTCAATTATAGAAAACCTTTCCAAACCTTATAGGCGCATAAAAAAAAAAAAAAAAAACCACAAAAAACTCCTTTAGATTGGTTTTTGTTAGTATTGGTGGTGAACCATACACATATACCTCAAAACAACTGATTTTCCACCTGGCGACTCCACTAACTTCTAGTGAGCCTTACTATTTCACCAAACTCTAGGCTACTATCCAATAGACCTATCCCATCACTCACTAACATAGCAGGAGATGGTAAGACATTGAGTACATAATAGTCCAGCAAACTCTTATAGACTCTTTGGTCCTTTAGGTACCATAAACAAGCAAGCAGTCCATAAACTCATTTTTTTTAGAGTAAACTCTTTTTGTTCTCATCACCCTAGCAAAGTGTTGAAACAAGTCTAGGATACTTTAACAAACCATAGGCTGCACATAAAACTCAGAAAATCCAAAAACATTCTCAGATTAGTTACTGGTGGTGGACCATAGCTATCTTCACAAAAACAACCCAGTTCCACCTGGCGACTCCACTAATCCATCCCTTTACTTTTGACCATCCTTCGCCTTAGTAGAACCTTAGAAAAATCACCCATCCAGAACATTCACCAATACCATTCTCTCTAAAACTCTGGATCTAAAATCTGGCTTCCCGAAGAATCAATACCAGATCCCATCCAGACCCAAATCCCCCTATCATAGTAGATGACCCAGAGAAGATTCTGTGGCAAGCTTCTGAAACTGATCATCTAGCTTCTGGTAGATTCATCCGTAGAACAAGATCTATACCTAAACATCGCACTAGCCTACTAGATTCACCTTTGGAACCAGAGCCATCACAAACTCTTCCCAGAAGCAAATCATATAGTAGGATAGACTTTGACGATCTTGAACCCCTAAGCCCACCACAGAGTCTTATTAGAGAAGCTTCACCCACCACTCCTCCTGATTTCCAGCTTCTCTATCAGTTTGGCTCTTATCATCCCAGATCTGCTCAAAACCAGATCACTAGTCCAAGTTCATCCGCCACACCTGGTCAAACTACCACTGTTCAAACCACTTCATTTCATCCTGCCAGTCCTCCTCTTGCGCATCATCCATTAGCTCCAGTCATGGCAGCCTGGTACGCACCTTTGGTGTTACCACCACCTTTAGCTCCTCTCCCGAACAAATATCAAGACAAGATCCCACACTTTACTGGAGAAGATACCACCACACCTCAACAGCATATAAGTAGAATGACTGATGCTTATGAATACTTAGAGGTACAAGACGAGACTGTACGAATGAGAATATTTGCCCAAAGTCTTGGTGGTGAACCCAAAGCATGGTTCAAAAGCTTAGCTCCAAACAGTATCCATGATATCCCAGAACTACATCAAGTTTTCAGAAATAGGTGGGAGATCCGAAGAAACCCCATTCAAATCCTGTCGGAATATAACAATCTAAAACGGGAAAATGGGGAAAGTGTCCAAGCTTACTGTACTAGGTTCAACAGTGTATATAACTCCCTCCCACCTCATTTCAAACCTCCACTTGGTTTAGCTTTGGCAAAATTTCCTGAGGGTTTTGATCCGGACATGACATATCATCTGAGGGATAAAGATCCACCTACCTTGGAGGAAATGCAACAAATAGCTATAAAAGCAGATGCCAACTTAGCTGAAAAGAGAGCCAGGACTAGGTCAGAGAAGAAGGTCACATATAGAGATGAGGTCTCCACTTCGTCACCTTCCCTAGATCCCAGAATAGATGACTTAGTCAAATCCATGGCTAAAATGTGGGAAAAGATCAATGAAAAAGCTCTTGTTAGGGACAACCAGCCAAACCCTCCAATCAGAAACCAAAACCAAAACTTTAGGAGGGAACAGCCCCAAAACAGACCAAGGGATAATGACCAACAGATCAGGCCACCATTCAATGAAAACTATGTGGAAGAAGATGATAGGGAGACAGAACCTCTGGATGAAGGTCATCTAAATCTCGTAGGATCTGATAATGAAAGCGAGGTATACCTCACTGCAGAAGAACAAGAGCTATGTTCTCCTAATCAGGATGAGACCAACTATGAAGATCCCGACGATCCTGCCTTAGACTTTCAAAATGCCATTATAGAAGCTCACCGGCAGTATAATCTTAGAAGTAGAAAAAACCAAAACCATCTCAAAAAGAATAGTCCTGACCATATCAAAATCCCTGATAAAACCCTAAATAAGACCATGAATAATAGCGAAATTAAGGCCCAAAGGGTTGACCAAAACAAAGGTAAGGCCATTCAGACAAGTATTAGTTCAGATATTCCTAGTACCTCTACAGAAACCCCAAAGCTGGCTGTATCAAAAGAAGTCCCGAGCCAAAGTCAACAAATTAAGAACATAGAAAGGGTTATGTCTGAGAAAGCTGAAACAAATCTACCCAAGCTACCCACTCCTTTTAGTTTCGAAGGGGAAATTTCCAAAATAAAAATTACCGTACCCCTTACAGAACTAGTAACTATAGATAGGTATAGATCTCAAATTTTCAAAGTATTTGACCTAGAAAACAAAGCCGATACCTTGAATCTAACTGACGACAAACCTGAGATTTTATTTGGTCCTAAAGTAGAAGGTGAATATCAAGAGGGATCTATCTCTCCTTTCTACATAAGCTTGAACATCCGTGAAAAAATATTACATAATGCCATGTTAGATTCCGGTGCCTCCCATAACCTCATGCCTAAAGCAGTCATGGAAAACTTAGGTCTGGAGGTGACCCAACCTTACAAAAACCTGTATTCTTTCGACTCAAGCCAGGTCAAATGTATAGGTATGATAAAGAATCTAGACTTTGCCCTAACACAACTACCAGCCAAAAACTTAGTCATGGATGTGGTAGTGGCTGACATCACACCCAAATATGGAATGCTACTGTCAAGAGCCTGGTCTGCCAAAATACAAGGTAGCCTTCAAATGGATATGTCATTCGCTACTATTCCAGTTTTCAACCAAACTAGGAGACTATACCGGGAGGCTCGCATGAAATACATGGTTAGTAACAGAGATAAGCCAAACAATACCCCCATCTATTCCATTCATTCCAATTTAGATTCGTTTATCTTATACAATGAAGGTGATATACACAAGCAGATAAAAGAAAATGAAGACATATCCAAACCATTACTAAGTGAAGTAATTGATGACCAAAGTCCCAAGGAACCTAAGAAACAACTTAGTATCATGTATGAAAAGGAAACTCTTTGGAGTATAAGCTTTGATGGTTCTTGTGGCAAGACAGGATCGGGAGCAGGCATCTGGATACACAACACTAAGGAAGGACATTCTTTCAGATTAGAATTCCAATGTACAAATAACATTGCGGAATATGAAGCCCTTCTTATTGGTCTACACATGCTTAGAGACTTAGGTGCCAATAGGATAACAGCTCAAGGGGACTCAGAACTTGTAATTAAGCAAATCAAAGGTGAATATTCAGCCAAGAACCCAAGACAGAGAGAATATAGGAATGCAGCTTTGGATATCCTCAAAACTTTTGAAAAATATGAACTCACCTATATCCCGAGGATTCAAAACAGTTTGGCAAATGAGCTCGCCTTTGCTGCAAGCACTAGCCAAATACCATGTATGAGTGAGCAATATGACATCCAAGTAAAACATCGCCCTACTATACAAGATAATCTTGACCATTGGCAAGTATTCCAAGATGATGATCAAATTGATGATTTCCTCCAATCTAAAAATGAGTTTGAGATAACCAAAACAGACTCAGGAAATGAAGAGAGGAAAACCAACATAAGTCAAGACCAAGAGCTAAACCCACCATTGTGGACCAATCTAAACCTGGTAGACCATCCATGTGACAGGGAGATGGAAGAAGACATTTACCAAAGAGAACTTGAAGTCTTACACTGCGAAAATGATACCATACCTAGAGGGCTCGCACCTTTAGAAGAATTGTTTGACTTTAATGATGTGGCCAAAAAGCCTAAGATGGAATCTACAGAGGATGACATAGAGGAATACAACATAGGAAATCTAGAAGAGCCTAAAAACATTAAACTATCCAAAACCCTCCCACCTGACATAAAACAAAGGTACATAAATCTATTCAAAGAATTTAAGGATGTGTTTGCATGGGGGTACCAAGATTTAAAATCATATGACACCAGCATCATCCAACATAAAATTCCCCTCAAAGAAAATAAAAAACCTTTCAAACAAAAGTTAAGAAGGATAAACCCAGTTTTATTACCATTAGTTGAAAAAGAAATTAAAAAGATGTATGATGCCGGTATAATAGTATCTCTCCGATACTCTGAGTGGGTTTCAAATTTAGTATCAGTTAGAAAAAAGACCGGTGAAATCAGACTTTGCATAGATTTCCGTAACTTGAATAGGGCATGTCTAAAAGATAACTACCCTCTGCCCAAAATGGACCACATACTTCAGAAGGTCGTAGGCGCTAAAAGAATCTCATTGCTTGATGGTTTTTCTGGTTATAACCAAGTATTGGTTTATCCTACCGATCAGCATAAAACAGCTTTCACCACCCCCTGGGGCACCTTTATGTACGTCAAAATGCCTTTCGGACTAATGAATGCTGGCACCACATTTCAAAGAGCCATGGACATAGCCTTCTCAGAAGACATAGGTGTTTTCATAGTCATATATCTCGACGATATAACAGTGTATTCTAAATCTGACGAGGAACACCTAGCTCACTTAAGAAAGGTTTTCAACAAATGCAGAAAGTATGGTTTGTCCCTGAACCCCAAGAAAACACTCTTCGGTCTAGAAGAAGGAAAACTCCTAGGTCACATTATTTCGGAAGAAGGAATTAAAATAGACCCCCAGAGAATCGAAGGTATTTTACAGATAAGTCACCCCAGAAACATAAAGGAGTTACAGTCCTTTATCGGCAAAATAAATTTCTTAAGAAGATTCATTCCAAATCTTGTTGAGCTCCTAAAAGAGATCACAAATATGTTAAGAAAGGAGGTCGGGGTTAAATGGACTTTAGAAGCCAAAAAATCTTTTGAATTGATTAAAAAGGCCTTAACTGAAACACCTGTATTAATAAGCCCTGACTTTACTAAAGATTTTTATATTTTCTCATTTTCCTCAGAACATACAATAGCTGCGGTATTGTTGCAAAAGAATGCGGCGGGACAAGAGCAACCCATTGCCTTTTTTAGCAAATCCCTAAGAGATGCTCCCTTGAAATATAACATCATGGAGAAACAGGCATTCGCATTGGTAAAGGCACTAAAAGATTTCCGAGTCTACATCTTACATTCTCATGTCATAGCCTTCGTCCCCAATACTGTCGTCAAAGACATTCTCAACCAAGATCCTGATGGTAAAAGGGGAAAGTGGATTTCTATCATCCTAGAGTACGATCTAGAAATCAGGCCTACTAAACTAGTTAAAGGACAAGGACTCGCGAGATTAATGGCTGAAACCAACCTCCAAGCTTTAGATATCAATTTTGTCGATGCTTTAGAAGAACAAGAAGAATGCGCACTTCCTCCTATAAATCAAACATTTTTGGATTCACCTTGGTATGCAGACATTCTCTATGTATTAACTTATATGAATGCTCCTCCGTCTTTGTCAAAAACAAAAGTGAGGTTCCTCAAACAAAAATCTTTAAAGTTTTGCATTATAGATAGTTCTCTGTATTGGAAGAATCCTACTGGTATGCTACTTAAATGTTTGCTTGAGCCTGATGCAGAGAAAATCATGCGGGAAATGCATGAGGGGGAATGTGGAGGTCACCTCTACTGGAAAACTACTGCAAACAAAATCCTTAGAGCCGGTTATTATTGGCCCACCTTATTCCCGGATACTCACAAGCTGGTCATGACCTGCCATAAATGTCAAATTTTTGATGGCAAGAAAAAGCTTCTACCTTTGCCTTTACATCCCATCATAGTCGAAGGACCCTTCCAACAATGGGGTCTAGACTTCATCGGAGAAATTCACCCCTCCTCCTCAGCTCAAAATAAATGGATCCTCACAGCCACTGATTACTTTACCAAATGGATAGAAGCCATACCATCTCGGAACGCCACCGATTCAGTCATCATCACGTTCCTAGAAACCAATATCCTATCCAGATTCGGCTGTCCCAGGAAAATCATTACAGATAACGCCGCTGCCTTCTCTTCCAAAAAAATGATAGAATTCTGTCACAAGTATCATATTTCATTAGGGCATTCCACAGCCTATTACCCTCAAGGTAATGGCTTAGCCGAGTCTTCCAACAAAAGCCTTGTCAACATTATCAAAAAACTTCTGGAACAAAATCAAAAAGCATGGCATGGGAAACTAGTGCACGCCTTATGGGCTGATAGATTAACTACCAAGAAATCCATAGGTATGTCCCCTTACCAGCTAGTCTATGGTGTTGACGCCATTTTCCCAACCTCTCTAGGAGTTCCAGTAATGAAATTACTACAAGAAGTCCAAATAGAAGAAAATGATACACAAAGAAGAGTAAATCAAACTATCCATTTAGAACAAACCAGAGAAGAAGTTTACCAAAGGGCTCAGTTAGCACAAGACAAAATAAAACAGATTTTTGACAGAAGAACTAAGGAAAATGATTTTCAAATTGGAGATAAAGTTTTAAAATGGGATTCTAGAAGAGAAGATAAGGGTAAACATGGCAAGTTTGAAAATTTATGGAAAGGGCCTTACATCATCAGCTCAGTTAGTGGAAACAATGCTTTCTTCTTACAAGAACCTGATGGGAATGAAATTTTTGGGGGTCCTGTGAATGGCAGGACATTAAAACACTATTTTTGTCAAGAACTCCATTTTTGAGTTTAAAACATTTTTGGAGGTCATTCATACATATTACATACCATTTATTTGGAAATGAAAAATGGAAAGTCAAAAACGTTAAAAGCGAGAAAAGGGGCAAAGTGAAGATAGAACTCAGAGCCCTTGTTACAAGTAAGTCTTTCGGAAGCAATATGCTGGGTCTCTGAAACCCATATGGTGTATAAATATTGAAATATCCAGCACCTAGTATGATGAACATGTTTAAATTTATTTGATAGATGTAGTGACATGGGTAAGTCAACTTCGTATGTAAGATGACTTTATCCTTAGAGCCAGATGGGGAGAGATACACGGGTTCCACCGTACACGCCGAGAGAGACAAAAAAGAGAGAAAGCGAGGGATGAAAAAACACGTTATTTTCTGGCCAAAACATTGGTTTTATTTATTGCAGAATAACATTTGTGTGCGGCTTGTCTTTTATGCCGCAAATGCATGACAAATCAGACTGCTTAATCCTGATTTGATCATTTTTAAATTTCATGTTGTAGATTAGAGAATGAAATCCTGTCAAACTGCTTAATCTTGACAGTCGATCTAGTTTTAGGTAGAGAAATGAAGGAGTTCATCAGCTTAATCTGAACTCCCGACAGATATAAGAATAGAAGTAGATGGTTTCATTTTGCAAAAAGAAAAATATGCATTGTCAAAAGGCTGCTAGTTTAAATGCGCCAAACAGAAGAAAAAATGCTAGGAAAGATAGTGGGGTAGGTAGAAATATCATTGATGTTAAATATGCTAACACTTTCCAGAAATAACATCAAGAGAAGGGTAAATTTTGCGCCAATGGATAAGGCACTGGTCTTCATAAGCCAAAGATCTGAATTCTGGACACCTCCTGACGAGGAGCTGCCCTCCCCAAATGGAGCCACTGTTAGCCATCAATATTTTTTACATGTTAGTGATGACTATATCTTCAGCTGAGTTTTCTAGAAACTGATTTCCTTATGTCAATATGTCATCCAGAAAACCCTCCCAAAACTTTTTTTCGCCTTTCTACCTATTCAGTACACCCCTGGCAACATCAAAAAACTCCATATCACAATCCTATATAACCTCAGCCTTATTAGTCTGCCCATCAGCTTTAAAAGGCAAATCCACATCTGTTTCAAAGGTCTCCCCTATGTTAGGAAGTGGCGTTTAGGACATTTCACCTTTGGCAATCATCAAAAAGCCGGAAAATCCTCATCACCGCGGCCGGACCTGCCATGATAATCCCTTAGTACAAATGCAGAAGGCGAAAAACGAGCCTTCGAAATCGCGCCACTCATATTCCCTAAGTCTCGCTCCTTTGCAGCCATTCTCATAGTAGTAGGTTTTTCAACGTATGTACGTAGTTCTCTGAGCCGATATATTTCATCTCATGGAGTAAGTGTTTGAGTTTACAGTTAGAGAAACAGCTGCTTCTAAATGTATTTTGAGCCTGAGATGAAGCTTGAAAACAAAAGGCTCTCAATCAGGACCTTACAGCTCTTTTCAGTATGAAAATCACAGTAAGAAAGGGTCACCACTGTCTCAGCAAAATGGTAAATTGTCAAGGCCCGGAACCTCCTTCATTTACAAGCAGAGGGTTAGGGCGCCTCCTTCATGCATAAGTAGAGGGCGCAGGCCAGTGTTTGACTCAGAAGTTTGCAGAAGTCCAGGTTTGCCCTTAATGAAACAATAAAACAATATCTTCAGGTTTCATGAATGAAATTGCTGGTCATAGCAGGAATGTACTGGAAACATGATCAATTCAAAGAAAAAGGGAGTTTAGCCTGATAAGGAAGCTCATCTCAAACTTGCAAACCATATGGATTATTGAACTCTAGGAGGACCTGTCATCAGTAAACCTTCCAAAGCATAAGGACCCTGTCTATCCACAAGATCAAATGGAACAAATGATAATCAATGCCATTACACAGGCAGGAGAAGGTTCTTGGTTCTTCAAGAAAACACTGACCTTCATGGTCACAAAGAGTTTTGTTAATATAACAGGTCATGAGATGAACAAGCCAAGTGACAAATATCTCAGCAACCTTAGAACAGTGTCACTATGGCTAGGTTTCCTTCAAAAAACACAGTGAGGTTTGCAAATGAAGATGCTAAGATTGGTGTTGTTCAAAAGATTTACTTATCACCACATCTGCCCAATGAAGAGCCTCCTCCATACATGAGTAGAGGGCCAAAACTACTACAGGTGCTGAAAGTGATGGATACAAGAAAGAGTAGTAGAAGGATATCAAAGACTGAAACAAGGTCGCTACACAGATGAATGACAGCTCTGATAATGTAAAGATACTGATACTCCTGTTTCAGAGAAAGGCTGTGTCTGACATAGTGGTAAAAGGGGTCTTCTAATACTTTACCTGATTAAGAGCTTCCTCCATATATAAGCAGAGAGCCAAAATCATTGCAGACTGTTGAAAACTGGTAAGTCCAAAAGTGCAGGGAAAAGACTCAAAGAAATTGAATGAAGGAAAGTGTTACTGTCTATGATATTAATGTATTGATCTCCCTCTTCAAAAAAGCTACCTGTCAAACAATCCATCCAGTGGAAAAGAAAATGTTGAACATATTGTATGCTTTGAATGCCAAAGGAGCAGTTAACTTAAAAAGGGTTAAAGACCTTTCATAATCACCTATACAGAAATCTAAGGAAATCCCTTCTGAGTAAACAGGAAAGTCTGATGTGAAAGGATGCAACCTAAAAGTGTATTTATAGTCCAGAGAAAAACTTGTGAAACACCTACAATCAGCAATTTATCATTGGGAAAGTAAAACAATGACCCAGGATGAGTCATAAAATGCATGATGACAGGTATGCAATGCTATGAATAGAAAAAAGAGACAATTTTGAGCATATGTGTGCCACTGATATCAAAAAGAAGATTTTCTCCTTGAGGAAAGGGTCAAGCAGCAAAACAATATCATATATCAAAAGTCCAGGGAAGTGCCTTTCAAGAAATGGTGTTTACAACTTTCAAATGTTTTGGCACATTATGAATAACCTTTCCTTGCTAACAGTCGCCAAGAGAGGAAAATGGTGAACACAGCTCAGTCATGAAATGTTTTCATTGACAAAAAGGGGTTCGACACACTGATCAAAACAAAGTAAGGACCATGTATCAAAAAGCCCTGTTTTCATATTCTACAGACACAATAGTCATCATCCTAAAAGGCAGACTTAGCACAAGGATAGAGTATCAAATAAGCAGTGGCCAAGGTTAAGTCCTAGAATGCATGATGGCCATTTATACAAGGCGTAAATAGACAAAAGCTGATTTGATAAATGTCAGTTTTGAGTTTAAAGGAAATGCGTTCCTCCCAACATTCAAAAGATAGATTTCTATAACCGTCCTTGTCCTTCAAAGAAAAAGCAATGTCCAGCTCGGGTCAGAGTTATTGATCAAGTCTACATATGCATAATGAAAAACCCACAGTGTGAAAAACAACACAACTTTCCAAAAGCCTACGTTACGTTTCCAGGCAAGGTAACCGTTGACAAAGGGTTTGAAAAATGACATAAAAGTTTAAAGTATGAGAGGAAGAATGTCATTTTCGAAAGCCAAAGACGTTTTGGCCTCCCTGTCACCAAAGAAGTAGTTTTTGGGTCATCAGGCAGAAGTTAACACTGTTTTAGGGCGGCGCGACGGGCCTGGAACTTGGCGCGACGGGCCTGGGCAGAAAAATACACAGGGCTTCAACGTCGGCGCGACGTGCCTGTAGGCGGGCGCGACGTGCCTGTAGGTGGCCGCCCGACAGCACGACAACTCCACCCGACACTTTTCTCCGGCGCGACGGGTTTTTCTCCTAAGGTTGCCGCGCCCATTTCGAAGAGTTCCATTGCAATTTTAGCTCCCTCCAAGGGATTTCTTCTCAAAAACTCACAAGGTACTCTATCTCCTACCTTAAAAAACTCGAAAAATCAAGTTTAAAGCCTGTAGACCTCGGTTTGAAGCTATACATAGTTAAAAGGACAGAGATTGTTGATGGGAAGCTGGAGGCAGGGTTGTTGGTGATTAGGCATGGTTGTTGATGACCAAATTTAAAATTTGAAGCCAGAAATACACAATACACTAAAGGACAGAGATTGTTGATGGCTAGGTTTTGACATTAAGGGCAGAGGTACCAAAGTGGTGTTGGTTTTTCAAAACTTCACAAATAAAAATAGCCACTGTCTAAAGTGCAGAGTGCTTAAGTAATTTCAGTTGATATTAAGACAAGGGTACAGGTATTTGGGTGGCTCTCTCAAACTCACAAGTAGAAGAAGATGTTTTCGAAAAACCACAGTGCATGGATATATCACCTTAGCACAGTTCTGTTTTTCTTCCACTGAATGGTGTCATTTTGAAAAACTGTGGTTGTGATATGTTTAAAGGGAAGGTCATTTCTTAAAAACAAGGCACCAAAACACCTATTACAGCAAGCCTTTCTTGAAATCTGCTTCTTTTTCACTATTTTTCACTATTTGAAAACTTATCAACAGAGAAACTTCCAAGGGTAACAACGCATTAAAAAGAAGAGTTATTGGTATGTAAAGTTAAGATTGAGACAGAGGTGGTTGATGGTAGTTTTTGACATCAAAGGCAGGGTATAGATGTATGAATGGACTTTTTAAACTCACAGAGCAGAAAGTTTGTTTCCTAAAACCACTGTTGCACTTACTTTTTCACCTAAACTAGGTCTGCTTGTTCATTACACTACATTGTCATTTTGAAGATTGTTAGACAGAGTTTTCTGAAGGTGAAACAGGGTATTTTGTAGATGATTAGGCATTTATTGATGATCGGGTAAACATCAAGGGCAGAGTTATAAAGGTGGTGATTAACTTCTCAAAAGTCACAAGTGAAAGGTGTTTTCCTTAACACTTCACCTAACCAAAAGGTCTCCTTTCTTTCCACTGTATGGTCTCTACAGGAATCTGTTGACAGAGGTATTTTTTAAGGTGAATGACCTGAAGAGCAGAGTTTTTTTCTATATTGGGGTTTTGTTTTGAAAACACTAATACCAGTGTTGGTTGATCCCTAGCAGACTCACCAAGAGGAATGATTGCTTAAAACTACATACAGGAAACTTACACATCATATTGTCTCATCTTTATTGATGGTTTTCTATTGAGAAGTTTACATAGCTGAAAGTATATCCAGATTTGAAGGACTGTTATTAATAAGTGCAGAGGTGGCTTATTCCAAGAACATTGTTGCATTTTATTCAAAATCACAGGGTCCATATCTGTCCAAGCAGTGTAGTGGCCAGTTTCAATCCAGCAGAGCATTTTTCATACATTGAAGGCAGTTGGTTTCTTCCAAAGCATAGTTAGGTCAAAATGCCTCCAAAGCAAGACAACAGGAGCCACATGACAGTGGTGAAGATCAGCAGAAGCAGGAACCAGAGGAGGAGAGTGCTGAACAGCAGTAGCTCAGCAGTTTGAGCAACAGCATAAGGATGATGATCAAGAACAGCAGTTTTAAGGAGCGCCCGACACGGAAAGAGAAGAAAGACATATCAGCCCTTGATATTTTGGCATCAGATTCGGAGCATGTTGCTATGGACCCTTGAGGGTCATGCATGCCAATTTTGGGCCTATTTCGGCAACTTTTTGTTTTTCGGCATTTTTTGGGTTTTTAGTCAAAAACTCATAATTGCGCCGTTTCAGTTCGAGGATTTTTCAAGGGAGGAGGATGATACCGATGGATGCCATAATTCCATGAGCAGGTCTCCAGCGATTTTCAGGGCATTTGAAGATCATTCGCCCCCTCAAATTGGCGAAAAACACTCTCATTTTGCACATTCTGCCCGCCATATCAGCAGTCTGCTATTTTCTGGGTTTTTGCACACAGGTACAGTTTTGAGAGACTTTTAGAGATCAGATTGAGATGATTCCACTTGCATTGGAAAGCAGACACAGAGAGCTTTCCAACAAGCCATCATGAGCCCCATTTCGACATCGGGAAGGCTTCCATTTGCATTCAGCAAGTCAGGGGACCTTTTTCAGGCATAAATATGAAGTATTTTTGTAATTTTTGAACTCCAAAAATCTGCTTTTCCCAAATGTGCGTTAAGCTATTTTTATCATGGGAAAATCATGTAAAGTCAATATAATTTCTGTTTTTAGCAGTTTTTTAGATATTTTATGGGATATTTTGTGCCTTGGGCTTTGCAAAGCCTCAAGGACAAGTTTAGATATTTTGACTTGGCCAATGGGATAGCTAGTTGCTCCATGAGTTTTTCCTCCTTCTAGCCTATTTATCCCATGGTTCTCATTGTAAATCAGAGGCTGAACTTGAGAGAAGAATTAATGCATTGGTCATATGAGCTTTGAAGAATACACTTGAGTTATGATGTTTGGATTGCCTCTTGGATGCTTTTGAGGAATGTTGAAGGCTTGTTGATGGATTCATTGACATGGTAGAATGGTATAGTGCTTCTTAATGTGTTTTGTCTTCTAGTTTTCACTCATAATTCATTTTTCTTGCTGCTATAGATCAGTAAAGATTGATTTTGAGACATGCCCATGGAGGCACCTCAAAATCCCTGAATCTTCATAGCTTGATGTTTTTCTTCTCCCTTAGTTATGCTAAAGAATTCTTAGCTGCTCTTTAGTAACCTAAGGTATTGTTGCTAAGTTTTATTCATCAGTTCCATGTATGTTGAGTAGGATGTATGGTTTTCCCTACCTACCTATCAGCTGCCCATAGTTCTGTCCATAAAACTTTCTCTTTGACTGATTTGTTGATCATTTTGTTGAACCAAAGAGGCCTAGTCCCGATCTAGCCCTTTGCCTAAAACTATGAAAACTTATTTGTCCAAGTGCCCAATGACTTAGAGACTATGTTTAGGCGTTCCGGCATAGTTTATGAGTTGTTAGTTTGTCTCATGTGTTTTCCCCAAAGTCTGATAGCCTTTTCCCGAAGTTAGAGGGTCATATATCTCTATGTATGGCTTGAATGTTTGATTTCTATGTATTGATTAGCTTATAGTTATTCCTAGCATGATTAATGGCTTGCTGTTACATGTTTATGTCTGCTATTAACTAGTTTTCACTTGAAATCCCTTGTCTTTCATCAACTTATTGTTCATTTAATCCATTTTTCCCAGAGATCCCTTCTACTGTGAATCAAATCGGCCCTACAGCAGCTTTACATCATCACTTCATTAGCTTCCTTGACCTGATTGACCCCATAGCCCAATTTATCTACATCTTGTTATCCAGTTTATGTATTTGATCAGTTTCATCCCTCACAAACTTAAAAACTAAAAAAACCAAAAACACACTTCATAACTAGCCTAATATCAGAATATCGCAAGTAAACACACCGACATCTTTTGCACTTATAGAGAGAGCCCTCTCTGAGTCCAGGAAGGCTAGGTCCTTGGGCTCCAAAGCTTGGTTTGATGTTACATCGTCATTTGGCTAGCCAATCGGCCAAATCACGGGACCCTAACAGGATGGATGCAGTTTTCTCATCATATTTAGGTGTTTTGTAATGAAAATTATCCAAGAATCACAAGTAGAACTCAATGATATACAAAGAAGGATAAATCAGACTTCATCTGCAACAGATGAGGGAATAAGTATATGAAAAATCTTAAGTTATTCAGGAAAAGATCAAGAAAATATTTGATAAAAGAACTAAAGAAGATGACTTTGCCATTGGAGATAAAGTGTTAAAATGGGATTCTAGGAGAGAAGAAAAAGGCAAGCATGGAAAGTTTGACTTTCTATGGATAGGGCCTTATGAAATTTATGGATATAGGGGTAACAATGAATTTTTCATCAGAAATTTGGATGGAACAAACATTTTAGAAGGACTAGTGAATGGTAGAATGCTCAAACACTACTATTCTTTTGAGTTAACCAATAGTTAGTCTTAGTTTCCTTTTACATCATTGTAAATATCCATTACAGTTTTTAGATTGGATTGGATGTTTTCTTCCCAAAGTTGAAGCCCAGAGTGAAGGCCCTAAGCTTTGAAGAGTAAAATGTCATAAGAATGAGTTTTTGCAGAAAACAGAAGACAATTACTAGATCACCAAGGTCAAATGGAAGGCTACTAGTCTTAGAGTTCTTGACATTTCACTAGGAAATGCCATCCCCATGTGAAGTCGTTGTTAGGTTTCTATAAGTATAGGATTCATAATTTGGAATTGACTTATGATAGTCTTTAAAATATGTACATACTTTGATTTTTGCAAAAAAAAATTCCATATTTTGTAAAAAATAAAAAATAAATAAAAAAGGGGGTAAAAGTCCTAAAAGAAAAATCAAAGGACTTAAAAAAATAATACACCCCAAAGAAAAAAGAAATAGAACATGAAAGTGTGCAAGTACAAATGCCACTACTTTTTACTTTCAGATAATTATGGCAGAGTGTCAATAAATGCCACAATCCATGATGAGTTGAGTTGTTCAATCTTGACTTGTCATGTTTCAATTTACATGTTGTAGACAGTGAATAAAGATTAGTCAGACTGTTTAATCCTGACTAATTAGTAGATAGGTAGAGAATAATGAGCAGCTCATCAGTTTAAACTGAGCGCTCAAATGAAATAAGGTATATTTAGATATTTTTTATTGCTTTCAAAAGAATAAAATGTTTTAAGGTTGCTAGCTCAAATGCACCTGCAAAAAGGAAGAAAAAATGTCAGATTAAAGTTGGGTAGGTAGAAAAAGGTGGGAAAATCATTGTAATATTTGTTACCATGCAAAAATCACTAATTTCCTCTCCCCTATAGTTATTCTGCATTCAAAACTTCCAGTCAAAGAGGCTCAGAGCATTTCTCTGACTTCTGTTGGGACTGGACCCAAGGCTCGATGACTGTTAAGTTAAAATTGTTGAATTCCTATATGAATCCCTAATTATCATCATTTACCCTACAGTCATCTATTACACTTCAATTTCATAAGTAAAGACCTTTCTACTTAATGAAAAATAAAATCCCCTTTTGATTAATCTCCTTCATTCATAAAAACATAAAAAACCCTCCAAAAATATTATATTCTAGGACAAAGTGGTCAAATTATAAATGGTAAAGCTTTGCTTTTACATTATCACTTTACTTAGTCATATAATTATATTTTGGTGTTTTTCATTTTCCTTGGTCATATTAACTTCTGATTTATTTATTAAATCCCTATAAACAAACCTTATCCTATTATAATAACCCCTTTTTTTTCTAATTATCCCCGAAAACCCACTATTATAAGCTTTTTTTCCAAATTTAATTATCCACATGTTTAAATAAAAAACCTCAATTATATCCCCTTTGGCATAAAACTAACATTATGTAAATAATCCCACCCCATATGGTTATTGGACCCCTCCTTGTTCTAAAACTATATAGTAAAAATATAAATAAACATTCCATGAACCCGCAAAATACATCAACTCTTTGTAAGAGAACTTTGATTATAAATCATATTATATAAAGTTTATTACATTGATTAATAAGTTTATCCCCATAGCATAAGCCACCTGGTCCCACCTTATCTTTTCCCCACATCTTCCCTACACATCATGATCGTTCGCTCCCACCTCTCAAATCCAACGGTTGACAATGTATTTCGCATTCAAAACCCAAACATTTTCCAAACGCCCAAATGAGTGCGAAATAGGCTGCTTACATGAAACCACCCCCTGCGACGTGGCATCTTCTCATTGTGTCGCGTTCATTTTGCCAAAAACTGCTTATAGCCCAAATCCAATGCGAAAACAACTTCCGGTTTTTTACATTCAAAAATCTAAAACCACTCCCGCAAGTGATTTGACTTGCAGTTATTGCATTTTTAAAGATTTATGGTAAAGGTTAAAGCCTTTTTTATAAGTTTTATTAACGTTATCTATGTATTTTGAGTATTAAAGTCGCACCTGACTAGTTATGCATATCCCCACTGTTATCAAAGCTTCCCACTGTGTTTTGAAGCCTTAAATTCCCATTCAAAGCCTTATTCACTGCAGATTTCCTGATTCAAGACCAATAAAGATTTACTCCGCTCCAGCAACTCAAAGTAAGCTCAAGTTCAACCGCAGAAACATTTGGAAGCCGTCCAATTGTCGAAATACCTGCAGTTAAGGTATTCTTCGACTATTCAAGCCTGCAAATCCAAAATTGAAGTCCTGATGACTAAAATAAATCTGAATTAAGAGAAATTATTCATATAAATTTGCCCTAAAATGCTCAAAATCAGGGCAAACTCTTGCAAAATTTCCCCAGAAACTGCTATTGTCTCAAAAGCCTTTTTTAAGCCGAATCGTCAGTTTTTAACTCCTGTAAATCACTTCCACAGCTTGAAAAGATATTTAAACCTACATATTGCCTTAAAAAAAAATCTCTTTTGCAGCCCTATTCATTCAAAAAACCTGTGTTTTCTGTATTAAACATGTTGAAAAGATCCCAGATTCCTAATTGAACCAGAATTGCTCAAATTCCCTCTGTTTAAGAACAATTAACTATTGCAAACTGTGTAATCTTGCTTTAGTTATTTCAAAATTACAAATAAACAAATCACACCCAAAGTTGGGAGTCCCAAAGCGTCTAAACCTGTAGGAGCCAAACCTCCTAAGTCTAAAGCAGCAAAAGCTCCAAAATCCACCCCTGCACTCACTACAAAAACTACTGTGTCTGTCAATCCCCTTTAGCCACCAGTATCTACTGAAGAAATCATCCCCTTGATTGATGTGGATTATAAAATTGTGGACCCTATGGTAGAATTCAACCTATTAGAAGTTCGCAATTGGTGTTATCTAAAGTCCCTAGATAAAGATGACATGCCTATCTGGGAGACAAATTTACCGAAATATGTGATCCCAGTAATACATCCTGGTCAAGACCTGGTAAGAATGTGCCAAAAGTACTATGTTCCAGACCAAAGAGAAATTGTGAATGCTGATAGGGAGATTCTTTTTTCTATCACTGCAGAGTCCATAAATGAAATGTTGCAACTACAGTTTGACCCTAGGGCAGTCCCCCTATCCATTGAAGCATTAAATCAGTTATATTTGGGATTGGATTTCCCTAAGAGATTTATAATTTTTTATAATTTTATGCCAGCTCATGTGGACATTCCAAAACTGAATCCTCCCTATTCCACTTCCAAGTTTCCTGAGGGTTCAAGACATGTAATTTCAATGTTATCTTTCATACTAGGTTACTTCACTGATGAATTCACTGATGAGTCCATCCTTGGTTTTTTATCCACTTTGTCTCCTGGTCAACCTCCTGCTATGATTTTTGACTATGCCAGGTTGATAGATGCTTCCATCCATTATCAGTTGACCAAGTTTCCCGCTGAATGGTTATTCATATATTCTTCATATTTATTTCATTTGTTCTTATTCTCACAAGCTGATCACTTTCCAAAATCAACATAAAATGAATGTAGACGGCCAACCTCTATCAGTTGTCTTTTGGACATCACTATTGAGAAAGGAAGGAAGTGAATACAGCTACATAGATTTTACAGATTTGTTCATTAGGCCAGCTATGAATTTTCTATAGAAATCAGAACAGCCTAGAGTAAGTGAAGATTTGAAGAGGATATTATAGCTATCAAAACAATGCAAAATGTGAGATTGGTACTTGTATGAGAAACACACTAAATTGAGAATCTTTGGAACCAATCTGCTTCCATACAAATTGCCTAAGTTTTTGACTATCAAAGTATTTTCTTTAAAGTATTTGAGACAAGCTTTGAATGCTGATGCCATCAATTTCTTGGCCTCTAAGAAGAAAACTCAATTCAAACTAAAAAATCAAATTGGCCCTTTTATAGTGAATAATAGGGATGCTGAAAAAAAGATAGCTAGAAGATTGTCAGAATATAAATTCCAGGAAAGCTTCTATTGGAATTATAACCCTCAAGGTTTTCTCAAAAATATTAGACTCAAGTGTAATCTACCTCCTTTTATACATCATCCAAAGCCTAATATTGAGAAATTTTCAAATCAGATAGAATGGGTACAAAACACATTGATGGATACAGTCATCAATGCAGAGCCAACACAAAATACGGATACCACACTTGCTATGGTAGATTAAAAATAGATAGAATATTCAAAAAAAAGAAACATAGATGAGGGAGCCTACACAACAAAAACAACCACAGAGACTAAATTCAAGTTCATCTACAATAAGAGGCTCAAATTTAGTTCCATAAGGAAAGAAAAATCCATTGATGTTGAGAATACGAATGAGCCTGAGATAAACGATGATGAGGCCACTGAAATAATAAAAGAAAATCTTGTAGACATACAAACAAATCAAACAATAGGTGAATAGGATTCTCAAATGGTTGAAAGGCAGAAAAACATGGAGGCCTCTTCCTCACACACAGTGGAGGAAAAACACCTAGACATCAAAGAAAGATATAAGAAAATTAAACAAAAAAATGAAGAGATTAAGAGTGAGATTTATTCTCAATTATTGAAACAGAAGACAAGGAAGCATAATAGACCACTTAGTGCCTTTGATTATACAACAAACAAGATGATCATGTATTTCCTACAACCAACTACTTTAGCTCCAAAAACAATGGCTCACTACAAAAATGTGGAGCTTGAAGTAGATATAGAAAATGTGCATGAACTAGATCAAATAGAATTCCACAGACATAGCTCTGAGATGCTATATTAAACTGTGGTAACAAAGGCTATGAGTGCCACTAAATTGCATAATACTATTATCAACATGCAAGACCAAATGAAATTGGACAAAGACTCTCTGTATGAAAAATATCTAAGGATCAAGGTCTTAGAAGATTTGATTTTACAAATAGGAGTTTACCCATCAAATGTGCAAGCTGCTGAAGTATTGATCGAGAAGAAAAATGATGATATTGTTGCTTTAAGGAAACAATTAAAACTTCCTCTAAGTGAGCACACACAGAGTAAGGAGATACTTCAAGAACATAAAGAAAAAGAGGATATGATGCAGTTGATCATAAAGCTAACTACCCAAATCAAAGATATGGAAAGTCAAATGGATATACTTATAAAAGAAAAAGAAACTGTGAAGGAAAATGATACTTCCACCATTCCTACAGTCATACCTATTATTACTGTTGCTATTCCTTCTACACTGGGATAAAAGTTAGCACCAAAAGTGCCACTGGCAACTGCAGTGTCAGTGCAATCAGCTACTACCTCCAATACAGAATCTTCAACATCACAGGTACAACATACAGATAATGCAGTGCAGATAGTCAAAGAAATGGAGGAAATGTCTCTGAAAAACAATGAAATTAATAGTTTGAATAAAATGATTCAGAATATGGAAGTCTGCAATAAAACAACATTAATTAATGCCAACAATTATGAGCAAAGGGCCAAGAGACTTGAAGAGAAAATCAAAAGCCTTCAAAAGGACTTAAGTTTCACTGCACAAATTTCTTATCTAAGAAATTACCTATGGACCAATATAATTGAGGCTATACATATTCAGTGGCCATCAATACAGATCATATATGAGCAGAGAGACCTACTTCAAGTAGCTCAAGTTGAAATCCAAAAAACAAAGGAACAATTGGCAGAAAAAACAACACAAGCTTTGAAGCTTATCACTTTCTTGAATGGTAAAAATAGAATAGAGTTAGAATATAGGATAGGACAGAGACCATTCTACAAATCAAGAAATTTTTGACAAAAAAGAAATCTGATGAATAGTTTGGAGGAGATGTGTAATGCCATGAATATTTCAATCACCAAGTTTTTAGAAAAATATACCATGATGAGACAAGCTGGTATTCTAGATATTCATGTCTTCAATGAGAAGTTGATTAACCAAAAAGAATATGACAAGAAGATAAGGGATTATGCTAAAGAACAGGTCAACAAGCCACTGCTACAGGGTTCTCCCACAGGAAAGTTCATTCTCCAATATATTGAAGACTTGTTTTTCCTTCAAAATGAAATCAAGCATCTGTTTGTCTTCAAACCAAATTTTGCTAAGTATACAGATGCTGATGAGAACTACTGGAAGTTGAGAAATATGAAGATACCAGGTGCTGAATAGTGGTAGGTGTTTATAGATTTGTTGTAGCAGCAAAGAAGCAAAACAGTGAAAGAAAGTGTAGGAGAAATAGTCAATCTGAGAAGGAAACAATAAAACAATTATTTGATTTTGATTTTTTACTGTTGAGAAGTCTCTTTTTACAGTTGTTAAAGGTTAAATATCAATTAAAAGAGTATTAGGGTGAAAGAACAGAGTCAAAGTGTATCAGAGAGAAAAGCTACAGCCAACGGATTTTGACTGTTGTAATTTCCCTTTTTACAGCAGTGAAATGATAAATGAATAGCGAAAAGAAAATTAGGGATGAAGCTCAGTGTTAAAGAGTATAAGTGGAAAGAGTATCGGTTAAGTCATCTTCCAAAAAGATATTTTTCAATATGCCAGCAATCATGGACAACTATTCAACAAATAGTTTTTGTTAGATAAGTTAGTTCTATATTTTCTAGATAAGAGGACAGCTTGCTAAAGTTGTTAAGAAGCTGTCCCTCTTAATGTGTAAAGATATTTTATATTTCCTAGAGTTATTCCTAGATCTTTCTAGGATATTTGTAATAAAAATTTGTATAAATACTTTAGTTTGTGAAGTGTTTAGTGTGGAATAAAATTGCTAAGAATATTATAGACGTTTTGCTGGTACGTTGGAGGCTCACATATGTTGATTTCAAAGCATCAGTTTGGACAATAGCCAATTGGACTTCATAATTCAGGATTCATGCGATAATTTGAAGAGTAAAGCACTTTCTTACTGTCATTTTTTCCTTTTCTGAGTTACATACCATTTCATATATGTTGTTCAATCTTAATGATTAATTAGGAGAATTACTTCACGACTAGTGTAGAAACTCCCTGTCTTAACTAATTAATCATTTAAATGTTTTCTGTTGATTTCCGGATTTAGGAATTATTAATTTCTCCTAGTCCTGTTTGACCCCTGCCTCCTTCCTCCTTTTCCGGATCAAAGGATCCTTCATTTCCATTTATCCCAAAGAAATATATTTCATCAAAACAATCTATCCAAATCTCTGAGGGTTATCTACCTTGCCCTGAATACATTAGCATCATTTTTGCCTTGCCTTCTAGTTCTGCTTGCTAGACTTTGACTCCATAGCCCAATGGACTAGTAGATCCCTCTTTAATTTTTCTTTAAGTAATCTTAATTTCCACCAAAAATTTCAAAACCAAAACCAAATGTTCAATCATATCTAGCCTAAAATATTAATCCAAAACAAAGTTGAATCTAAAAGAGAGAGCCCTCTTTGAAATCTAGGAAGGCTAGATCCTAGATTTCCAAAGTAGGTTTGTGGTTACCCCTAGTCTTCTTTGGCTAAAAACTCAAATCCCACAACTTAGGAAATTACTAGGGTGATAACATAAGTCACCACAAATTTCCTCTTTGGTCTCGACACAATGTCCGATACATCATTCTTCATAATCGATTCATATTATTCAACCATAAAATCTTTCCAGACTCCTTCTTTTACAAATTTAAGGCTTCCATTGAGAATTGTTGCCTTTATTGTTACACAATTGTGTCAAAGTGCAACACTTCATATTCTAACTATGGGCCAAATGCAGATCTCAGTAGAGTGTTCACAACCCACCATTTTCAAGTGGTGTGAGGGGGTTTTTGAGAATCTGGAAGGGAAAATAACTAGAGAAAAAAAAAGGAAAACTAAAAAACCTTGGGTATGGTGCCATTTTGATATCATTTTCTTTGGATATGATACCTTTACATGCCCCAAATGTGAATATAGATGTAGGAGGACCCTGAGATCCTCATATGCTACAATGGGTTTTTTTGATGGCACAAAATGAAGGTGGTGATGGCCTTGTTGTGAAATACACTCTTGGGTTTTTTGGGTGCCTAGATCTCCATATCATCATGATCGGGGACTTCCCATATGTGGGCATGGATTAAACTGGTGATATAAATATCCCACTTACTGCAGGGATGTAGTGGGGTGACATAGGTAGAAAATTTCACATTTTGGTTGTTTTTGTGTTTTATTTTTGTTTTGTTTTTTGACATCCAAGACTAACTACTTGAAATAATCATGCAAATGTGGGCCCAATCAGACCAACAGTATTATGATGCTTTGAAAAACATGGCGATCAGCCAAAAAATCTTGTGGTACCAAACCCTTATGCAATAGAGGCTTTGACTGAGCTTGAGAACAACTTGGAGAGGTTGATTCTGGACATCCCAGACATTGGGATTGATGATTTTCCTGTCACCAGAGGCATATTGTGGGAGGTCTTGAGTTGATCAATTGCTTGCTACGACGAGTAGCTCACACCATTTTATGCGACCATGATCACCATGCTTAGTTGCTAGTCATAGGGCTATATTTTTGCTTTTTGTTATATCAACATGTTTGGATAATAAAGGCCATAAGGCCCCATATGTATTTGGATGACATTTTGTAAAGCCACACTTTTTACAAACAATTTGATTAATGGAAACTACTACTATTATCTCAGTTCATCTTGTACAATATGTGGATGGATATTGTTTTTCTTTCTCACAGACATTGCGAATGTCGATTTAAAACATAACTATCCAATGCATTATTTAATGTGTTTAAATGTCTTGGAATTTGTTGATGTTCGATGTAATCAAACTCTCTCTCCAAGGGACGAACCCGCAAAATTATTATTAACATTGTGGAACTTCTTACTGAATAGACACCATTTAAATGTAATATTATGAGTTGAGAATACAACCTAATGATCAATCGAATAATACCAAATGAAATGGCATCAGAGAATAGCTCAGTAACTGCACTATACTCTATGATGTTATTTGTTTTTCGACCAAGCCATATTCCATGAATACTAACTAATTTATCATTGAGCGAATAAATATTCCAAGTTGTGGAAGACAAATCCTGAGCACTATGACTAGCACCATCGGTAAAAAAAATGTAAGTTTGAGGGAGCATTGACATCTACAAATCAGGTGTAACACAAGATAAGTAGGCGAAGTATCAGAAAATCATAAAAATATGCTAAAATTTCCACACACAAAAAATATGATATATCAATATACAAATCATTCACATAGTGAATTAAGCACAATATTTCTTAAGGTAAATATCATTTTTGGGCTTTCCTAAATAATTGTTGTCATAATCAACTAGCTCATAAGCACCTTTTTCCAATACACATTTTACAATATAAGGACCATGCCATATGGGCTCAAATTTACCGACACCTATTTTATCATTCTCTTGATCATAAACAAATACTAGGTCACCTTTTGAATATGAACAAGGATTGACATTTTTATCAAAAAGGGCCTTAACCTGTTTCTTATGAGTCTCACTACCTAATGCAGCCTCACGATGAGTATCATCTAGTCGTGCTAAGTATAGAAAAAGTTCCTCCTCTGCAGAAGTGGCTGCTGATAAATTGTTTGCCAATTTTAATGACAAGATTTCACATTTAATCTGCAAGACTGATTCCAGACCATAAACTAGCTAGAAGGGAATAAAACCGGTTGAAGTTTTTGCTGAGGTATGATATGCCCACAAGGATGGAAAAAGCATCAGATGCTAATTTATTTTATGAATTATGACAATCTTTTTAATGATAGTAGTCAAAAACTTGGTAATGAAATCGATTCCCAATTTTAAAAAAGGAATGACAACAATGATTGGGTGAAGAGGAGCTAGAGGTGCACACATTTTGTGATGGTAAACTTGGAAAGTGTGGATCTTTTGGACCATGGTTATACAATATTTGAACATCAAAGGAAAAAAATACCCAGCGTGTAAGATTTTTTGGGCAGTGGAAAACCCTGACATGTGACCTCCACAAGTTTAGAATGCCAGTCATTCAATGCCTTTTCATCTTCTTCATGAGTAAAACATTGTCTAAATATGGAATCAACTCCATGATGATAAAGTGTATCACCAACAATAGTGTATTGTTGGGATTGGTACCAAATATGATGACGATCGGTTTGAGATAATTCTAGCTAAAAAGCCTGAGTTTGAATATACATGATAATATCTTCATACCATGGATCTAAAGTATTGATAAGAAAAGTGATTTATCTATAAGAGAATCCTCTACCATAGTTTATGTATTATTATAGGGAATGTCACATAACAATTCAGGAAACACTAATGATTTCTTGGACTCAGAATTTAAGAATTCTATACCAAATTCTTCCAGGATAACTATCCATTTAGAATATCCCCCCCCACCTAGAAACTATATGGTAATAATGTACATCATAGGATTGCAATCTGAAATCACTATATTTTTGCGTAAGAGAATTTAGTGACGAAATCGTTGGACAACTTGAACGGCCACCAAGGCCAATTTTTCCCATTAAGGGAATTTTGAGGTTTAAAATGGACCTCCTACGAAAAGTGTACAACCAAAATAAACTTTATAAGAACAAATAGGATTCAAGATGATGATGTCAACCATGGGGGAAGATTCACCATTTTTTGAGTAAAAAAAGTAAAAAGATTAAAAGATAATAAAATAGTAAAACTACTTTTTCAACTCGTATTTTCAACTTATATCCCTAAGGTTTTACTCAAATTTCGAGCGGGGGCACTCGTTGGATGAAAAATTTAATTCATCATCCAAGGAGGACCCATGTTCCATACTTTTGATAGACCCTTCTACATGAAAAATGACAAATACATTAAAAAACGTGATCGCAATCACATTTTTCATGTATTTCTAGTTTTTCGTGTAGCAGGATCCATCGAAAGTATGCAACATGGGTACTCCTTGGATGAGGAATCAAATTATGCATCTAATGAGTGTTTCCACTCAAAAATTAAGTAAACCCATTGGGAGATAAGTTGAAAATACGATTTGGAAAACTATTTTTTTCTTTTTTCCCTCTAATATTTGATGATGTAATCTAATCTTATTTCATTATTTCCATTATTATTTTAAAATTTCTTTAGGAGGCCCATTTTAGACCTAAAAATTCCCCTAATGCACATGTGCCTATTTTACCTCACTTTTTGTATGTAATATTCCAAAAATTTAGCTTTCAGCTAAATGGAATATTATAGATTATTTTGTCACTAGGAAGGTGAATAAGTGGGTAGGGAGGCCCATAAATCTCCTTAGAAACAATAAAAACACTTCAGGTGTGAAAGGAGACCCTCTAAGCAGCTAAATAAAGAACCTTTGAGTGTGAAGAGGGGATGGAACATGTTGAATAGGTTGACTTTGACCAAATCAACAACATTGTTATGGAGGAGTGGACATTTAATGAGGAATAACACAGTTTTGGAGGGAGATTGTCTGCATGGAAGTATTGACCTAATTGAGTGGGGCCAAGGGTAAGGAAGCTCATAAATTATATAAAGAAGAGGATTGAAACCATATAGAATATGTTTTGATTATTATTTTGTATGTGGTCTATTTAGACTTCTTTCATTCTTCAACTGTTTAGTGGAGCTTACAGTGTTGTTTAGCATAGGGTGTTCCCGAGTGGGAATCCCATATCCTTCCTTGAGAGGCCTCTTTGAGGAGAATAGCACTAAATTTCCACACTTATGCTTAAGGCCAAGCTACATCTTTCTTCATCAGTGCAATTTTTGCAGAATATTGTGCTGTGTTGCAGGGTGCAACAGTGGAGAACTATATTGGGTGTCTTTAGAGCTAGTTTTGTAGTGGAGGAAGGTTTCCATCCATTGGAAGAACTGTAAAGAAGCCCCTTGGGCTTTATTGACATATTTGGCATCAGGCCAAGGAGTATTTATCCCCTACAACGTAGTTTTAGTCCAGATCTGCATCATTTTAGGGAGGAGTTGAGGGGTAGTTGTAGTGGTTGTTTTGGGAGGCGATTTCTTCAGTGGAGGAGACATTCTTTAATCCAGAGGGTCTACTGGAGAATATTTGTAGGTTTATACATCAGCTTCAGCCATATATTCTCATTTATGTTGTTGCAACATATCTCCAACCCTAGGGCTGCAACTTACATTGGCACATTGTGTGCATTGTCCAGAAACCCTCTTGGGTTGTCTTGAAAGTTGATCTAGTGCCCAGATTTGTATGTCTAGAATCTATTGGGGCCTATATCAGTATTTTTATATCATTGTACCATCTCTAATTTTAGTTATGCTTAATATGACTACTTTGTAGCAGCCTCTTCGGCATTTTGTATAGCAACAATATCTCACTTTGAGAGTGTTTATGTATTGGAGGCTTGTGTGATCACATTATATGACTTGTGCCTCATTGTTTTGTACTTATTTGATGGATATATGATCAATAATATGGCTCTATATTGTTCTCATGGTTTCATGTGTTAAATATTTGCTGCCACTTTCATTTGATGAGCTATATTGTTGCTTTCCCCATTTGGGAATATTACAGTGGTATCATAGCATAATCTTGGCTCAGCCTGTGCATTCAGCCAATATGTCACCATAAGGAGAATCTTATCATAGGGAGAGAAGATGTATAGAAGGGACAAAGACAAGACTCTAGTATTTGGAGGAAGAGAGGAAGAGAAGCTCTCAAAGCTTCTTTTTCAAACTATGCAGAGCATCAATGAAGATATCAAGAAGATGAAAAGGGAGATGTGTAGGGAATCTCCAAGGTGGTTTGAATATGAAGAAAAACATAGATATTTACATGATGAGTGTGAGAATTCAGCCACACAATCTAATCCACAACGCAGTTTTATGCCCAATTTCATAGCAAGAGAGATGGAGGAAGAATATGCACCAATGGAGGAGACTTTGAGTGACTATATTCAGGAGTATGAATCTCAATCTTGGAGATTCAAGTAGCACTTGAAATTCCAAGAGTTTTTCCAACTCAAGGAGGATAGAAGACCTAGCAATCACAACAGAAGCAGAAGAGGTAGATTCTTTCTGCCAAATTTTGATGGGTTATCTAGATGCATAGCCAAGGATTGGATAGAGCAGCTAGACTCATACTTGTAGCTACATCAAGTTTCAGAAAAGGAAGGCCTTAGGATAGCAGCAATGCATCTTGAAGGTAAGGCTTATAATTGGTTGTGTTATGAATCCTCTTCATTTAATCATGAAAATATAGCTACTTATGTAGGATTCACTAAGATATTAGAGAAAATATTTGATGAAAAACAATTTTAAACAACTTTGATTGAGCTAGCCAAACCTAAACATTCAAAACCTTTGCATTAGTTGGAAAGATATATTACACCAACTCCACTTCAGATTTCTATTGAGGGGGATAAAAACCTGTATGATACCTTGCAAAGGGAAAGATCCCCATTGCAGGAAGTGCTTTCTTCTCAAAGGGAAGACATGGAGATTCCTCCTTCAAGGGAAGACCAAGATCTAGGGTCTCTCATTGTTGATGAGGTATTATCAAATATTAATGAGGAGGAAGAGCAGAGAGGAAGTAACAGCGTTGTCAGTTTAGAAGGAGAACCATCACCACATGGGGATGGACATGAAGCTATTGCTTCAATTAGAGGAGCTTTTGCATCCTTGAAAAAGGTTCCCAAGGAGAAACATGTGATAATAGTGATGGGCAGTAAGACCTTGATGGAAGGAGGAGAAGAAAAGGTGGATCGACATCAAAGGACGTGAAGCATGCACCCTTGTTTATTTCAAGGGGCTTATATATAGAAGAAGGAGACTGGTTTGCGCAGTGAAAGGAGGGACAAATCAGTCCACTCACCTATACAATTTACCTCAGACTTTGATATCTCATTACATGGAGGCATTCCACCCAAGAAACCACCAAATCAGGAGATGAGAGACACCTCACCACTCATTGTTTTAGGAGGGGTCAGAACTTTGGTAGGATTTGGCACAATGCAGAGAGTCTTGGGTAGGCTCAAGGAGGAGGGAGAAATTCTCCCAATATCATCATTAACCACTCTCATCAGCTATTCTGCACTAGGAGAAGATGTTTCTGGGATGGAGGATGGCACCATCATGGTGCAAGGAGACCACTCCATGGCATTGGAGAACAAGAGGATACTTCCACATAGGAATGAATATTCCCCATTTGGTAGAGGAGGGTGGAAACTCATGCATGCATTGGCCAAACTTAGGAGATTCTGGATGGGTGATAGCTTCCTATGGAAGACTAGCCTCCAAAAGCTTCATCCTTCACATGAGCATGAGCAACTACAGGAGGAGCAGCAGGAACATGTTAGCAGCATATCGGTGCTTAGCTTTGGCATAGGAGATGTCAAGGAAGAAGGCAACCACATGACAGGGGCTACATAGTATAGATCAGAAGTGTTGTCATTAGAGAGTTTAGATCCTTATTGGAGATCCCAGGTATTAGTGGAATACTCCAAGGATATCTTTACATGTAGGATACTTGATGACTAGTTTCTAGATGGAGGATATATAGTGAGAGATGGGGTCATATCTTATCACGATAGGATCTTCTTGGATAGTGCCTCAGAGCTCAAGGATAAAATACTACATGCAGCCTATGAGATATTGTGTTCCAATCCAATTGATTACATTAGAGCATGCCATACTATCTTGGAGGGATTCATGTGGGAAGACTTCAAAGAGGAGATGCACTATCATATGAGGAAGTGCATAGATTGTTTGGAGGGTGAGGAGAAACATAACTCTTGGGAAGAGTTACCATCACCACCTCCTTACTCATTGGGGGTGAAAGGGAGCTCATCCATGAGCTACCTCACTAGTTTGAACCAAGTGAATGGTAAGGATTGTATTTCTTAGCATCATGATATATTTACTATATGCTTGAATTTTCTTACCACTCATGTGCAGGGCATTGCTCCAAGAGGGGGCACTCTTTCTTATTGGCTTCATGGGCTACTTGGGGCTATGAGAAATGATGATGTTGGCCATTCCATAGAATATTTTGTGGATATGATGTATTCTTCATGGTGTGCTTGATTGACACCAAATATCATACACCTTCTCCAAGCACACAAGAAGAATGGGGCAACAAAAAAGTGGTGGGGGAAACACTTGTCATATCATATTATATGGTAGTTAGGAGCAGAACTACGTTGGTTTCACTTGAGGGACCATTTCCCTTCCCCAATACTACACATGGTAGCTAGCATAACTTGGATTGTGATCCCACATGTTGATGATGTTCTTATCTTTATTGGGGAAACGATTGGAGGGAAGGCACATTGGTTGGATCTGTCCATTGGGAATGACCTTTCCCACACTTTTGGTGCTTCATACTTCAAGGGGAATATGGGAGATGATATGGCCACTATAGTAGATCACTTGTTTCTTTATGAGGTGAGCCACGTGATTGTTTGGAGCACTTGGGGTATGCCTCTCATGAACATTTGGGAGGAACTTTTCTACAAATTACCATGTTGGAAAGTGATTCTTTTCATTTGGATGATAGCATGGATATGGAAGTCTCTCATTGGGAATGATATCCCCTATGCTTGTCATCACTCCTACCTTGAAGTGGCCATTGGACAACAAGAAGGTTTCCATATAGACCTTCCATTTTCTCATAATGAGAGCCATTTGGTTTATCCACCAAAGGCAAACTTGCACGTTTGGGAGGAACCATTGGGAGACAAAATTGTTCTAAAATATCTGAAGCAGTGGTGGAGACTATTTGAGGAGGAGGCCACAAGAGGAGAGGGGAGATTTTTTCTCAACCCTTACAAATTCTTGAGGATAAGAAAAATTTTGGAGGGGAGGACTGTAATATTCCAAAAAATTAGCTTTCATCTAAATGGAATATTATAGATTATTTTGTCACTAGGTAGGTGAATAAGTGGGTAGGGAGGCCCATAAATATCCTTAGCAACAATAAAAACACTTCAAGTGCGAATGGAGACCCTCTAAGAAGCTAAATAAAGCACCTTTGAGTGTGAACAGTGGTTGGAACATGTTGAATAGGTCAACTAAGACCAAAAAAATAACATTGTTATGGAGGAGTGGACATTTAATGAGGAATAATGCAGTTTTGGAGGGAGATTGATTGCATGGAAGTAGTGAGCTAATTGAGTGGGGCCAAGGGTAAGGAAGCTCATAAATTATATAAGGAAGAGGATGGAAACCATATAGAATATGTTTTGATTATTATTTTTTATGTGGTCTATTCAGACTTCTTGCATTCTTCAGATGTTTAGTTGAGCTTGTAGTGTTGTTTATCATAGGGTGTTCCTAAGCAGAAATCCCATATCCTTCCTTGAGAGGCCTCTTGGAGGAGAATTGCATTAAATTTCCACACTCAGGCTTAAGGCCAAGCTACATCTTTTTTCATTAGCACAGTTTCTGTAGAATATTGTGTTGTGTTGAAGGGTGCAATAGTGGAGAATTGTATTGGGTGTCTTCAGAGCTATTTTTGGAGTGGAGGAAGGTTTCCATCCATTGGAAGACCTATAAAGAAGACCCTTGGGCTTTATTGACGTATTTGGCATCAATTCAAGGAGTATTTTTCCCCTACAATGCAGTTTCAGTCCTAATCTATGTTATTTTAGGGAGGAGTTATAGGGGTAGTTGCAGTGGTTGTTTTGGGAGGTGATTTCTTCAGTGGAGGAGCCATGATTTCATCCAGAGGGTCTATTGGAGAAGAGTTATAGGTTTCTACATCATAATCAGCCATATCTTATCATTTATATTGTTGTAGCATATCTCCAACCCTAGGGCTGCAACTTACATTGGCACATTGTGTGGAATGTCCGAAAGCCCTCTTGGGTTGTCTTGGAAAGCTGATCTAGTGCCTAGATTTGTATGTATAGAATCTATTGGGGCCTATATCAGTATTTTTATATCATTGTACCATCTCCAGCTGTAGTTATGCTTAATATGACTGTGTTGTAGCAGCCTCTCCGACATTTTGTATAGCAGCAGCATCTCACTTTGAGAGTGTGTATGTATTGAAGGCTTGTGTGATCACATTCCATGACTTCTACCTCATTGTTTTGTACTTATTTGATGCATATATGATCAATACTATGGCTCTATATTTCTCTCATGGTTTCATGTGTTAAATATTTGTTGTTGCTTTCATTTTATGAGTTATATTGCTGCTTTCCCGATTTGGGAATATTACATCGTAAGATTTATACTGAAATAATATATCACATTTTCATCGTTCAAATCATCTTCCTGACTAAAACCATGCCAATGGTGACAGCAGATGCAATCAAATACGCAAATTATTCTCGATGATAATTGGGCAGATGCAACAACGATGTATGAGTTAACACATGTTTGAGTGCATCAAAATATTTTTGAGCAACTTCATCCCATGTAAATGAGATGACCTTTTTCAATAGTTTAGTAAAAAAATTTGTTAGCTCATAGTAGTTTGGTATGAACTGACGTAAAATTTTTTCTTTCCCTTGCAAACTTTGGAGTTGGTACATGTTGGAAAGAGGAGGAAAATTTAGAATAAACTCTACCTTAAGTGGATCGACACGAATTCCTTCCTTTGACATGAAAAATCCCAGCAATCGACCAAATTGTACACAAAAAAAAAAATTATGAGGATTCAAGCGGATGTTGTAATGTCTACATTTGATAAAGATAACTCTCAAATGCATAATATGATCTTCCCATTTCAGTGAATGAGTTGGTAAATCATCCAAGTATGGGTGTAAAATATGCTTGATATCATGACATATGTAAGACATGGCCTGTTGAAAGGTTGTGCCAACATTCTCTTATCGAAATAAGGTTTTCCGATAAGCGAAGGTTCCCCATGGAAAAATGAACACAGTTTTATGTTGATCAGTAGGGATTATGTTGATTTGGTTGTATCCAAAAAATTCATCCATGAAAGAAAATATTTTGTTATTAGCATAATCGTCAATGATTTGGTCAATATAAGGGGTAGGATACTTGTCTTTGGGACACGATTTGTTAATATCCCTATAATCTACGCACACTATGATGGTACCTTTCATTTTGTGAACTAGAACAACATTGGAAATCCAATCAGATAAAACCTACTTTAATTAGTTTTTAAACCTCAACTTTTGTAGCAACAACCTTTCGTGGATGCACTAGAATAAGGAATTACTGAGATGGGGGGTGAATCAATAATTGTATGATTACTTTCAATTTTTCTTTTGAATATATTATTACTTTGTCCCTCTACAGTCTGTTACTTATGAGTGAATTCATTCATAAATAAATAAGAATTAAGATATGAGAATTCATTTGTTCAACAATAGTTCTCATGATCAGCACACACACACGTTGACACAAGTATTTTTCATGTGGAAACCAAAAGGGTAAAAACCACCAATTTGTTGTTGTTTTAAGATTTAAATTAAGCACCTAGTTAATTACGTCAGTTTTTTTGTGATCACCCACTCATTGGAGGCATCGACACCCTTAGGATAGTCGAAGGAACCAAATTTGCAAGAGGAAACAACCTCTTTGAATACAAGACACCACCTGTTGTTTCCATTATTCTACTATTTCATACAATTTTCAAATTGAAAACAAAGATATTTACAAATAAGAAAAATAACATTCCATTGTGTCACAAAATCTCATTTTTCTTTCAGTTCTCTGCTGAATCACCATCTCCTCCATTATTGCACAACCACACTTTTTGTACTATTCTCAGCATAAACTCTGTTGTATCACAACTCATTATCTATTGCTTGTCCTTTTTCTCAAGCTTTGTGCTCTGTCCCAACACTACCACTACTCTTACCACTTAGCAAATTCAACAATACTATTTGCTCTTCAATTTTCTCAAAGTATTTTGATGGTTTTTTTCCACTGCTGCGTACTGTACAATCCTATTTTTGTCATAGGAACACACACAAATCAAGTGTTTCTTTGCGTGACATGCATTGTTGCCTCTGTGTCTGCTCATTGAATTTTGTCATAGAATTAATCATAGGAATGGGCTTCTGATGTCTTCATAGGCCCACCATGTACACATCCATAGCTTTTAATTTAGAGTCTGTCTAGACACTCTTCAGAGAATTCCCATGCCTATTTATTTCTTATAATATCTAGACAATATACGGGAATGGAAACTCTTCTTCTCCTTTCCTTTAATTAAAATAAGGCATGCATGAGACAAGGATCCTGACTAGATTTACCCCATTATATTTTTTATGTGAGTTAGTAACCTTGGTCTCTTGTTCTAGTATATCTTTCAGAAAAATACTAGCTCTGTGGTAATGCATTTAAACCTAAGCTTCTGAACCATTTGTTATTTGCAATTAGCCGCACTGATTCATCAGAACACGCCATATCGTAACTTTTCAAAGGTGGAACATTACGATATTTCACTCCTCGATATCCTTGGCTCCCTTTGCCTTCATCTCCTTTTTCATATGCTTTCTCATAGGACCAGGTATGTGATCAATGGCTTAGTGCTTAGGTGATAAGACCTTTCGTGCTCCTATCAAGGGCCAATATTCCTTTGTTAACTGCTTATCCCCCTTGGGTCTCTAAAATCTCACGACCATGTGCCAAACCAACATCATAAGCTCATTTCATCATAAATTTTCAACAACCATTTTCATAAAAGTTACGATGTGATCATTATATGATATGTCGACCTTTGGGATGACATCAACATTACATGTGGAAACTCCTTAGTGGTGACACGTGTCACCCAGTTTTGACCCATTAGGCCACCCAATAATGTTGAATCTGACTGCCATGTGTCTTGTCATACTACCACGTCATGTTGACATGAGTTGTGATTGCATATTTTCAGAACTAGTCTCATGCCACCACGTGTCCTGCGTAGTGGAGAGAGAAGAGGGCCCTAAAGACCTTGGTTTTGCAACAATATCCTTTGTTAATTTTCTTCAGCATTCATTGACACTTTTACCACTATCAGGATTTCTAGAAATTGTAAATTCTTAACACAGTCCTGTTAATATTTTCTGATATTCCAATATCTTGTTCCTTCGAGATTCCGATATCCAGGACCTCTAATATTCCAATATCCTAGACCTCCAATGTTCTAACGTGCTCAGAGCCCTGAGGTTTCTATGTGGCAATCTTCTCTAATATTTCGATATCCTATACCTATGATATTTTTATATCCTAGACCTCCGATATTTCATGCTTCTTAAGGCTTCAAATCCATGGACTTTGACAGAACAAATATTTTGATCCAGGAGCCCAATTTTGGACTTCCGCATATCACTAGAAAGCTCTTTCAGAGAAATTTTTAATTTATAGGGCATGATGTAGGCTTGGATTATATATTCTTCCTATAAGGTTACTATAAAATCTCTGCCACACTTTTTGTCTTGGATCTTCTTCGTATGCTTGGAATATTGAGCTGCTATCCACCATAGTCATCATTTTATGGCTTCTTAATAAGCCTGCTAATCTAGTGATTCTCTACCCCTAACCTCCATCTTTTAATCGATCCCTCTTAGATACTTAGAGAGATATTTTATGGCTTTTCAATAAGCCTGCTACTATGGTGATTCTCTACCAGAAACCTGCAACTATCATAGATCACCATTAACTCTTGTTGACATCAATTCCAACACTAACACAACCACTCATTATCCAACAATCTCCCCCTTTGGCATTGATGGAAACACCATAATCTCCCCCTTAGGCTAGGCATGGTATTCTGTAATAACTCTTCTCCCCCTTTGACATCAATGAAAAAGAGTATTTCCTGAATACTCTCCCTGAAACATTGTAGCCTACTCTCCCAAGAGTCCCACATGTTGAGTAGCTGCCACCACCTACCAAAATGAAGTCATTTGGATGGAGGAGTCACAACTCCTATCTACTACCTAATATATTCAAATGGTTCTCTTTCCAGTGGCTTAGTAAATATATATGCCAATTAATCTTTAGTGGCCACATACTCAAGTATGACAACATTGGTTGTAACTTGTTCCCTCAAGAAATGGAACTTGATAGGAATATGCTTAGTCTTTGAATGCATGACTGGATTTTTGGAGAGGATAATGGAACTTGTGTTTTCACACATTATTCGAATAAGATCAATCAAATCTACCTGAATATCTTTTAAATTATGTTTCATCCATATAATCTACATGCAATAGGTAGCAGTAGCAATATATTATTCTTCAGCATTCGATAAAGAAATGGAGGCTTGTTTCTTGCTGGTCCAAGATACCAAGAATTTTCCCAAGAAGAAGGATACACTAGAAGAAATTTTCCTGTCATAAATGATACCAACTAATGCAGGAGCATCGAGACTTCGCTAGAAATGTGATGTTTAGTTCACATGTTGTGGCTAATCCAAGAGAAATAAACATTAGTAGAAGTATTTTATTTTATTTTATTATTATTGCTATTTATTTATTTATGATAATAGTTAGTTTGTTTTGTATTTTTAATCAATTAGGAATAAAATAAGGAATTGGTTTCGTTCCCTACGTGGATATAGATCCAACATAGGGGTAAGCACTTAAAAATAGGGAGGTATTTATTTGTTGAGAGAATTCGAGAAGAAACCTATTCTAAGAGGAACAGTTTCATATTTCAAATATAAATAATAGGGAATAGGGAGGAAAACACCAAGATTCCCAGTGTGAAAATTGAAAACAAAAAGGGGTGATTAATAAATATTTAGTCCATGCGTTAGTAATATAATTGTGTTTGGAATTATATGTTTTTTTTATGGTTGAATTTGCAAATTATATATGTTCGTATATGAAAGGGTGAACGCGGGAATCATTGTGTATTTGAAACAACGATGGTGGCAAAAGTAACCTTGGACTATTTGGAATGCAAATGGATGATAGAGTTAGAGTGGAGAAGTTGTCAATGGTTGGACGCAGGTGTAAAGGAAGCTGGAAGTAGATGATAGCAAACAGTGTGAGCATCCCTACAAATTATGCGTTGGAAACCTGTGTTTTCTAGCAGTGGCTGGAAAAATCCGATGGTCTTGAGGCAACACATAGAAGCACAGTACAACAATTGGTTATACGGCTCATATGGCAGCACTTCAACAATGTAGAGAAATGAGTACGACATTTTTCTTCTCTATCCTAACATCTCTCATTGCTAACATTGCAATGTCATGGTAATTGCGTTGAGATCAGTGCAGTCACAAACACAAATACGAATTATAGAGTTGAGCTATAGATATCGTTGTTTTATGTGTTAAATTGGTTGGAACTAGTATAATATAAATGTTGTGTGGAAAATGAATAATGATTTTCTTATTTCTTGGGTCGCTATTTTTAATGGAATTACAATTTCATTATTGACTACGTGATGGTTTGTGTGGACAGTGGGCTCAAACTAAAAGGATGTTTTTTTTAAAACGGATTCCACATTTGACAATGCAACGAATTTTGATTCCATTTGTTATATGTTTTAAGTGGTATGAAAATTAGAGTTGCACGTTAAGGGATGAGGAATAAATTAGTTTGGAGAGTGAATCTCAGACTTAGTAAACTTGAATAATTTTTCTATACTAAAATTTAGAGTGGAAATTTGTTTTTCTACATCACCAACCCAATCTACATTAGTATAGGCCTTAAAATTGAATTATTTTCTCTTAGAATACCACATTACATACTCTGCTGTCCCTTGAAGATATTTGAATATCCTTTTGGCAAAAACAACATGAATTTCACACTGAAAAGCCTGGAATCTGGACACAAGACCCACTGTTTTCATGATATCTGGCCTTGAAGTTGTGAGATAAAACAAGCTTCCTATCATTGATCTATATGTAGTCTAATTTACCACTAGTATTCCATATTATTTTCCCAACTTGCAGCCTGTAGTCATGGGTGTGCTTACTAACTTGCAATCTTCTAACCCAAATTTCTTCATATTTTCCTTGAGATATTTGGATTTGCATATAAACACTCCTTGTTGAGACTAAGAAATTTGAAAACCGAGGAATAAGGGAAACTCTCCGATCATGAACATTTCAAATTCTATTTGCATTCATTTTGAAAAATTATGCCCCAATTGTTCCATGTTGCTGCCACAAATTATATCATCCACATACACAAATAATATCAATAGATGTTATCCTTCACACTTTACATGTAAGTTACTATCAATTTTTCTTTTCGTAGAGCCTTTTTGCTGAAGGTATTTATCTAGCCTTTTGTACCAAGCTCTAGGATCCTGTTTCAGTCCATACAGAGCCTTCTTTAGTTTTCATACAAAACCTTCATCTGTTATGAGTAGAAATCCTTCTGGATTCTCAATGTAAACTTATTATTTCAAATCTCCATTAAGAAATGAATATTTTGCATCCTTCTGATACACCTTGATGTTTTTATGGGAGGAAATATCAAGAAATATCCCAATAGCTTCTAGTCATGCTAATGGTGCAAATTTTTCTTCAAAATCTACCCTTCTATTTGAGCATACTCTTTGCAGACCAAGCGAGCTTTGTTCTTGATCACTTGACCCTACTCATTCAATTTTTTTTTGAAAACCCATTTGGTTCTAATAACATTTTTCTCTCTAGGCCTTGGAACAAGATCCCAAGTGTCATTCTTTTCAATATGATCAAGTTATTTATTCATAACTTTCACCTAGAACTTTTCTTCACTTTCTTGCCTAAACTTCTTGGGCTCTATCTGTGATAACAGATCTAGACTTGCATAACTTGTATTGCCAACAAGTTTTCTCCTAGTTTGGACATTGTGTCTTTGATATCCAAGTATCTGGCTCTCAAGATGTTCTTTCTGTACATACTTGGAAGGTGTCTTTGGCCTTGGAGCCATGCCTACTTCTTCACCTTCATTATCTCAATATGTTTCTTCCATGTCCACGGTCCTCATATCAGAACTCTATTCATCATATGATTTCATATTACTTTTAGAGGACTCAATTTGTGAACCTATGTCATATACTATCGTGTTAATGCATTCCTCAATCTTTTTTTTCTGCTTTTTGTAACACTTATATCCTTTACTTCGGGCAGAGTACCCAAGAAATATTCCTTCATCAACGTGAGGGTAAAAATTTCTGATATTCTTATCATTTCTTTTGATGAAGCACTTGCTTCCAAACACCTTAAGATGTTTAACTAATTCAAGTCTTCCCTTCCACAGCTCATCGGGAGTTTTATTAATATTAGGCCTGAGTTAAGTTATGTTTGAAAAATATAGTGTCACCTATGCTACTTCTCCCCAGAAGATGTGAGACACCCCTTCTTCATCCAACATTGATCTATCCATTTCCTGAATCATCATGTTCTTCCTCTCCACTACTCCATTTTTTTGTGGAGTTTTGGCCACTGAGTACAACCTTTTGATGTCACACTCTTCATGGAATTCCTCAAACTCTCTTGAGGTGTACTCTCCCCCCATCTGAACTTAAGAATTATATCTTTAAGTCTTTCTCATTTTCTACTTGAGCCTTAAGCTTCTTGAAATTCTTGAATTCTTCTTATTTTTCTTTTAAGAGCACAATCCAAGTGGCCCTGGTGAAATCATCAATGAGAAGCATGAAATACCTTTCCTATTTTGAGGTATTTTCTCTAGTTGGGCCACAAACTATCTGTGTGAATGAGTTCCAGAGGTCTAGATGAGGAAAAATCTTTTGACTTCAAATGAGTCCTAGTTTTTTTCCAAAATGACATGACTTACAGATTGAGTTATTAGGCTTTGACAATATTGGCAATCCTTTCACAACTCCCATCTTGCTGAATTTTATCAAACTGTCAAAATTCATATGCCCAAACCTTTTTTTCCACAACCATGATTCACTTGTTTTTCTTAAAGAACAGTTAACCCTAGAATCATCAAACAAATATACATTATTGTGCGTTTATGATTTCTTTTCCCACTAGTTTTTCGTTCATCATGTCCATGATCTCACAATATTTAGATAGAAAGGTCACATAATAGCCATTATCACACATTTGGCTAACACTAAGCATATTGTGCTTGATACCACCTACATACAACACATTTTGTGCTTTTCTTTTTTATCAAGAATTACTATGCATTTACCCTTGATTCTTGTGGGAACATTGTTTCCAAAGGTGACATTGTTTCCTATGTCCTTTTCTTTTAGTGATTTTTTTTCTTTTTTCCCAGGTCATATTTTTGTAACAACCAATATCCACACACCATTTTTTTCTTGATTATGAGCTGATAAGGTGAGTCCACACTACTTTTTAGTCTTTCGTTTCTAGTTCCCCTTATCCTTTTGGATAGTTGATTGTCTAACCTACACTTGCACTCATTAGGTTTGTTCTCAAAATTATTACATTTGAAGCATTATACTTCACTTAGCATGGGAGAGAATACATTTTGATTTTTGAGAGAAGAGTTTGGAGATTTAAAACTATGATATTTATTGTATCTAGGATTTTTATCTCTTTCAAGTTTGATCATTCCAAAATCAACAACTTTAATTCGAAAGATATGACACTTATAACAATGAACATAAAATAAATAGGCCTGCCTATTGTTGGAAATCTTATGAGTTTGTTCATGAGAGTACCTTGGATGCCTAGCTGATCGATTCATTGTCCATTGATGATCTCCTCTTTTCCCTTCTACCTTTTTATTTTAATTTTATCTCTCTTGATGCTTATTTTCATAGCTATATGATTTTTCGAATCCTATGGACCTGAAGTTCATCTTCCTCGTGGAATATTATTTTTTCTCTGAGTATCCTAGACTTGTTTTTATTCCTGAGGGCCTTTGCCTGTTTATAATATGATCTATCTTTCTTGTGCTTTCTAGAAAATTCTCATTTAGACCACTCTCGATCTTCCTTCCTTCTAGATCCATTCTTAGGGAGACAATCTCTACCTCAAGACTTTGACAATTCTCTTCTCGTTCATGGATTAGATCTTGAAGTACTTATTATCTTTGTGTTGATTCTTCTAGTTTAAATTTTAAGGACCAAATCTCATCCCTTCATGTTCTTGATATTGTTTCCTTTCTTATCTGGAGAAACTCCTCTTTTAACTACTTGTTCTCTTCTTCCAATTTCTCACATGCTCCTTGGTTTTACTCTAGAAGAAGAACTAGGCTATCCTTGCTCTTAATAGCCTCTTCAAGTTTTTCTTTTTGATAAACAAAATCCTCATTACTTGAGTTGTACATACATTTTTAAACACACTATAGTTGTTATTTTATCAGCTTATTCTTCTTCCTTTATTTCTTTAACTCATCCAAGGCATTGACTAGTCACTTTCAAGGTAAACGAATCCTTCTTCTTCTTCTTCCTCTTTAGAGTCAACAATACTCTATTTCTTGTAGTCTATTTCAAAGTCCATAAGAAAATACTTATCTGAATCATCCTCCAAAGCGTTTTCATTATCTGATTTTGATGTCGAGCTATCTTCTTTGGAGTAGAACCCATTTTTCTTATAGAACCTTTTCTTTTGTTTTTTCTAAGATTTGTTCCCTGGTTTTTTATTATCTTCCTTTTTAGTACTTATTTGTAGGGGAATTTGGACGAAAAATGTCCCACTCTTCCAAAATCAAAGCATTTAAAGGGAAGTTTCCATTTATATTTTCCCGATCCACCCTTCAGTTTCCTATCCAACTAAGCCAAATCATGATCAAATTAGCAATTGGAGCACTTTTAATGTTTTTTGAGCTCCTTGCCCTTTTTGGACACTTTGAACATTACATCCTTTGGTTCTGACTTCCATTTTCCAACTCTAATCTCATAGGCTATGAGAGTACCATGCAACTAGTCCATCTTGAGATATTTCAAATTAACCATTTCTTCAATAGTTTATACTTTAACATTAAATCTCATGGGTAGAGTTCTTAAGATTTTTTGTACAATCATTTCTTCCTCAAGTTCTTCACCTATCCCTCTAATCATATTGGTTAATTCATTGGCCCTGAGGAATTATTCTTATATACTCTTGTCTTCACCCATTATTAGGCTCTCGAAGCTCATTATGAAGGTTTTAAGATTGGTCTACTTGAACTTGTCACCCCCTTCATAACTTTGGTTAAGCTTTACCCACACCTCCTTAGCATATTTAAAATGTGTAAATTTTACAAGTTTTGATTGACCAAGACCACAGAGAATAGCATTCTTGGATTTAGCATTGTTTCCATATAATTTCTTACCATCTGCATCAGTAGGAGGAATATCAAAGACATTATAGTCTACCAGTACTAAAGTCCACACATATAAACCAAGTGACATTAGGTATGTTTCCATCTATTGGGGTCCTATGATTTGGCTGATTGGCAAACCAAATGACAAGGAAAAATTCAAACCAAGCTTTAGAACTCTAGGATCTAGCCCTCCTAGCCTCAGAGAGGGATCTCTCAATATGTTTGTCAGGATATAGCTTGATGCTTTTAAGAGGTTGATTTTAGGCTAGTTATGAAGTGAAAATTTGTTTGTTTTGTTGGTTGGACATAGATGATCTAGGCAACATAGACAGAGTGGGGAATTCTATAAGCCATTGGGAAATGGAGTTAAGTGGTAGTCATAGTAGGTTTGATTGATGAATTTTGGGTACCAAAGGGAAAATCTAACTTGGTCAATGGATCTGTTGGATTTTGCAGGAGGGATGAAATGAACATTAAGGACTTAGAATGAAAAGTAAAACTAAGGGAAATTAAGAATCCTTAATTATCTATGCTTCTCAACAAAGGGACTTAAAACATAATCTGAACATAAAGATGCATTTGATAGACAGGGCTAACCATGAATTCCACAAACCATACTTCGGCAGATGATAATTTCAAGACAGACTTTTCCAATGAAATACAAAAGGCAAGGAATGCTCTATTTCTTCTAAATATTTCACTAGCAAGGATTTAGAAAACATATAAGATTCACAAATAACTTCATTCATAGAAGAGAGAACGCCTAAACATCTAAGACTGCAATTATAAAGACCTTCAAAACAATTATCTCAGCAAGAACAGAGGGTATGATCAAAACAGACTTCTCTGGCAGACTATAGACAATGATACTTTGAAAGGAGACTTCGGAAACAGTTTTCAAGTGGCAACAAGCAAGCAGGGAAAACCATAAATCATTCTTAAGGCCAACTATATGAACTATTTCAGAAATAAACAAGCATAAGGGTTTAGGAGAGCGATTAATAATACTCAGTAATACCTCAGTAGATGAAAAAATAAAGACAGTGAAGAGAAAATAGGTCTAAGGTGCTTCTAGGAGACATTTCTTAGCCTAAAATTTTTACTCTACTGTAAGTATAGAATGATGGAACAAAATGGAAAATGGGAAATAACAATTACTATTAGAGAGTACTTCACCACAACTAGGCTCAGGGATCCAATGATCTAGCCTCCTTCATCAATAAACAAGCCAAGCCATCCACAAACTTCAATACATTGATTTCTTTTCACTTCTGCCAGTCTATGTATTACTTCAAAGAGTTCACCAAATGCCAGCAACCAAATTTTACCATGAGAGTTCGAATAGGATTTATAGGTGAATGGGGAGGAGAGGTGACAGAGATGGTCTTAATGGTTAATTAAAACAGAGGAGAAAAACATTCAAATGCCCATTATGTATCATAAATATTACATTAATTTCCTGCCCATTCTAGTAGTTCTTGTAGACTTTGAGGCCTAATTGTCATGCTGGTAATAACTCCAAAGAGTGTCTTTGTGGAGAAGTCTTATGGCTACTGCAGTCCTGTCTTTTCTTCTAGTACAAGTAAAGTGGATAGTACTGGTTTTGAGACCACCCATACCTTTACAATAACTTCCTTAACAATTTAAAGAGGTTTCGTCAGCATAATAACTGTCAAGGTATATTTAGTCCTGGGAGGAGTAAATTAATTCATTGATGTGTCATTCGAAGCTCTCCTTTGTTGATTTGTTCATATTTGTCATTTAACACTGATTTTGCTTCAAATATGCTTTTATCTTTGATCTGCAAGTTAAGCCATTGATTTTCTTGCTTTATGCTTAACCTTTATCCCTTAATCTCTAATCTGTGATCTTCACTGTTTGTTGTATTGTACAGGTGGCTAGGCTTCTGCGCTGGGGGTTTTGCTACTCAACCAGTGTTCATGAGACACTGATAAAACAATGATAATCAAACCTCGTGAATCCATTTTTGCATTGTTTCAGCCCAGGATCGTCATCCTCGGCTTCTGCCACTGATATTTGGCTGTGGGAGAGCTTTTGACATCAAGCCGCCATTAAACCTACACACAACAATAAACCATTACGAAAATCCTGCATTTTTTGGTTTGACTGCTTTAGAAGGCTCAGCGAGGGGTTATGGAGCAGTGCAGAAGAAGGTGGATTCAGCGGAGTGGATTCCATGGAGGAAACCATGAAAAAAAAGGTTTAAAACTAGATTTGGCATGAAGAGATATAATGGCGGTTTTCACACGGGGCCGGGGCAGTAAGCAGTTTTACCTCGGGAGAATGCGATAGGGCTCAGGGGCTGACACGTATATGAGGAAAACCACCCATTTCACATTGAATTTTCAGTGTTAAAAGGTTTTGGTGAAATGGGCGCAAGAGTGAATATGGACCATTAGATCGGGATGATGGACGATCAAGATCTGATTGCAATCTTGCGTGGATCACAGATGGTCAAAAAACTCAACGAAAAGGCAAAATAGTGATGACCGTTGGATCGAGAAGATCAACGGTTGGGATTACATCACAATTTCATGCGAACACAAGATGGGCTAGAAGGTGGGAAAAAAATGTGATTGAGTGCTCACCGTTGGATCAAGAGGATCAACGGTGGGGATTCATCATGCGACGCGCAATATATAACATATGGGCGAGGGGACAGACGAATAGTGATGAAGTGATGACCATTGGATTAATGGTATCAATGGTCAGGATCTATTGTGGGGGGACCATGGAGGTACAAGGGGGAGAACAGGGAGGAGTCCCGCTGGCTGTTGGATCAGGTAGATCAATGGTGGAGATTAACTGCGGGGGGACTGAAAGGTACGGAGGGATCTCATCGGTGGGGTGCCTCTGCAGTGAATGAGAAACAGGGAAAGATGCTGGCCATTGGATCAGGAGAAAATCTACGGTGGAGATCGAGGGTATAGGGGGACTGGGGAGTACGGGCCACCTCGGTTGGGTGCCCCCGCAGTTAACTTGCGCTGTAGATCTGGGTTGATCGGACAGTGTAGATTCCATTAGCGAAGGATGGACATCGACAGAGAAAAGGGTTTGAGAACAAGGAAATGGGAATTAATGAAAATGCAATGGCTGATTGAGCGCGGACCGTCTGATCGGGTGCGATCAACAGCAGAGATTAAGTCGGGGGATCAGCCATCGGCGAGAATAGAAAAGGGAAGCAGAACTGGGGAAAGAGTGATTTACGATATGCCGATGGGCTTGGAGTTTTTTCATAGGGCTGGGTTATATGGCAGGAAAAGGGCTAAGGGCTTAAGGCAAAGGTGCTTGAGGCCTAATGTTAAAAAGAGTGGAATAGGCCCAAAATGGAGGTTTTTAAAGCCTTTTTAGGGATTTCGATAAGGTGTAAAAAGGGGTTTTTTAACCAAATAAAGGGTTTAAATGGTTTAAAATGGGATTTTGAGGAAGTGAAGGATAATTAAAGGGAAGAAAATGAGTGATATGGAGGGAATTATGAAGATAAAACGAAGGAATTAAATGATGGAGATGAGGCTTTGAAAAACAATTTTCTCTATGGAAACAACAAGATTTTGAGGTGAAAATATTAGTGAGATGGGTTCTTCTGAATAGAGAGCACGACAGACTTCAAGGACTCACAGATTAACTTGAAATTTTTCCTTTGAAGGCTGCAAACTGATTCTAGCCATCATTAGGTATAACAAAAATTATAGATGGCTAACAGTGGCTCCACTTGGGGAGGACATCTTGCTCTTTAGGTGTCCAAAACCTCAGTTTATCAATCTCTGGATTTTAGCAGACTAGTGCCTTAATCCATTGGGCAAAATCTCTTTGTTTTCTTGCTGAAGTTCTGTGCATTTCGATAATTATTCTAATGACATGCATCATGAAATTTCTTAAACCACATCTCTACCTACCCAAAACTACTTGTCCTAGCATTTTTTCTTCTCCTGAGTGCACTTGGACTGGCATCTCTTTTACATATTATTTTTGAAAACAGAAAGATAAAACTATCTAATGCTACCCTAATTTCTTCCAAGAGTCTAGATTAAATAGTTGGACTCTAAAGCTTCTCTACCTAATCTACTATTAGCCAAGATTAAATTGTTTGACTGATTTTCATTCTCTATATTCTAAAATAGAAATTTAAGCACTGTCAAATCAGGATTAGATTTTTTGATTTGTTGTAATGTTTAAGGCATGAGAAACAAGCTGCACATAGACCTTATTTCCAGAAAAATGAAACAAAACTTGGAAGACTTGAGATCTGAGAATAGTAAGCATCCTTCCCTTCTTTCTCAACTCTGATTTTGATCCTTTTGAGTTGTCCTCTTCTTCTTTTCCTGGTTTAAGTTTTTAATATATTAGAACCAACCTTTCTTTCTTTCTTTGGCTCAAGTTTTTATCATGTTAGAGCCATATTTTCTTTTGATTCTCGGTTTAGATTTTGAGCATGTTTGAACCATTTTTCTTCTATCCTAATCTATTCCACTGATAAGCCAAGATTAAACAGTTTAGAAAATCTTCTTCACTAACCTATTAGCAGTAAATTGAAATCTATCTAGTCATGATTAGGTTGTATGACTAAATAGCAGTGTTTTATTTTAGTAGTGGCATTTAAGCTTGCACATTTTTCAGATTCTTCTTTTCTTTTTAGTATGGGGCTGTACCTTTTTTCTTTTAATCTACCCTCTTTTTCAATTTTCTTTATTTTTTACTTTTTCTCTCTTTGTGGTCAAAACAATCTAAAACTAAAGGTATAAATATTCTCATAGTGCTGAGCGTATTTTCTTGTCTATCTATCCTAATCTAACCTATACATGATATACATTCATTTGGTGAACTCTCTTTTCCAATGTAACCAATCAAGAAGATGATTCCATGACTGATATTGTTTCAGCTCTTTGAGTATGTGGAAGAAATCAAAACGCCACTCCCACCTCACTTGTTTTTGAAAGTAGTGCTTAACATTTTTCTTCCACTTTGCAACAAACTGCTCTTGTCATAACATACTCTTCTTTTAGATGTCTCTAATAAATCAGCAAAGGGATCCTGAAACAATACCTGAACGTGAGGATTTGGAAAATTAGCTTGATCCAGGAATGTTTCTTCCTCTACTTGGCTAAGCTTGGGACTCCTTTGGGAAAGAGATCCCTTCTCTTCCTCATGATCATCTGCACTGTCAAACTCATCATATATTTCCATGTTGTCCTCTATCAAACTTGATTGAAAAGAGCTATAGTTGTTCTCTTTCTCTTGTGAAGGCTGGACATAGGGCTGACTGTGTTCTTTGTTGTTAAAATCAACACCTAAAGATTGTTGACTTCTGATTGTATTAAGGTTGTCTTTGATGAACTAAAAGGAAGCACAACAAAGAGGTAAAGATCCTCCCCTTTCTCCCAAAATTTTTGTACTTTCTTCTTCACTGTCATGGTTGAGTGGTACTTGCTAATCACTATACTTGAGCTGTGGAGAATGACTGTCTTTGTCCCACAAACCAATCACTGATTGTTTGGTAGTGTTGGCTTGAGTTTGGAGAACATAATCATTATCATATTGATCATATTTGGGCAGCTTATTCATAGGAGGAATGTCATCCATTATGCACACTTGATCAGTAGATTGTTCCATCATATGAAAAGGAGAGTGTTCATGGCCAATAGCTTCTCCTTTAGCAATCTTAAATGGCTCAAAGCACAAGGGTAGGGACTGAAGAGGTCTCAGCTCATCTTTCATTTCTGGTTTTGTAATCCAAATAGCCATACCAACATGATTTGAGGGGAGAACTTCTGGATTTGAAAAAGGGTTTGTATTATCCATTTCCTCCCTTACTAATTCTTTAGAGAATTCTACCTTGTTTCTATTTTCAATTTTCTTGTAATACTCTCTAAATAGTGAAGCACAAGATGTAGGAAGACATATAGTACTTACTTGAAAAATTTCCGCATCTTCTTCTTTGCAACCTTGGTAAGCCAGTATGTTTTAATAGCTACCTTTGCATTGAAATGATTGATTTGGTTCCACCCAAGAAAATGGTACTGACTGCTCTGAATAATCAGCACCAATCTCAACCTTTTACTCTTCCTCTTTCTTACCAAGTATATGCATCATTTTTTTTATTGTATCTGTCAACATCTCTAGCTTTAACTCTGAAGAAGTTATTTTCTCTTGATCTGCTTTGTCCTTCCTTATTTCTTCTAACCTTTCCTCTCTTTTCAGTATGTTGAATTCCACAGTAATTTCCATATTCTGCATTTCTTCCAAGTTTGAAGGGTCTTTTTCTCTTATCTGGAATTCCATCTCTGGGTCAAAAGTACTTGGGTAGTGCAAGAGAGCCCACCCCAAAGGTGGCTTTATCTTAGCAGGCATTGCATTGTATACCTTATTGAACCTGGCTGAAAAGTCTTGTACTGTCTCCCCTGGTTGTCTCTTTAAATTCTTGTATTCCTCTATGATGAGAACTTCATTTCCCGTGATCACCCACCTATCTAAGAAGACTTGAGTAAACTGATGAAAATTGATAATGCTTGCAGCTAGAAGGTCCTCAAACCAAATCCTAATTTTTCCTTGTAATGATAAGGAAAACATTCTAATACGCACATCATCTTCTTCTATTTCATAGAGGTCAAGTCAATCTTCAATATTTTGAATGTGTTCTTTAGCAGTAACTTTTGAGCTTTCTCCATCAAATCTGGGTAGTTTATTTTCAAGATTTGTAGGAAGGGCTTGGAAGATAGGAGGCAAAATCAGAGGCTTGTATCTTTCTGGGACCTTTATGGTTATAGGTAGTGTAAAAAGATATTTATGGCTATTTGAGGTTTCAACAAGAGGAGGAAAGGTAGCATGAGGCTCATGTTTCACTAGATCTTCCACAGGTGAATCTGGGGTAAGCACAGGTGTATAAGACTGATCATGGTCTAAAATTTGAGGCTTAGCTTTTCAATGCTTGAGATACTTCCAATGATAAATGTAGATCTCATTAGTGTATTCTCGATCAGGCTTAAAGTAGGAGAGAACATAGCTATAGATAAAAACAATAATTTCTTGAATCCAACTTAGGCCTAAATGCTCTTTCTTTCTAAGATGACTAGTCATGTTTTAGGTTCTTCCTCCAGTGGAGTCTTTAGGTCTATTGAGAGTTGTGGATTCGCCAGGTGGATGATTTCAAATATTTTAAGACGGGTTGCTATCCACCATCAGCAACTGAATACCAATCTAAGGATGTTTGTAGGCTTTCTGAGGTCTTTAAGGATGTCTAAGACACAATTTACTTGGAAGGTCCCACCATGATCGCCAAAATGTTGGGGTCCTGTGATTTGGATGATTAGCAAACCAAATGACAAGGAAAAATTCAAAACAAGCTTTAGAGCTCTAGGATATAGCCCTCCTAGTCTTAGAGAGGGATCTCTCAATATGTTTGTAAGGATATAGCTTGATGCTTTTAAGAGATTGATTTCAGGCTAGTTATGAAGTGCAAATTTGTTTGTTTCGTTGGTTGGACATAGATGATCTAGGCAGCATAGACAGAGTGGGGAATTCTATAAGCCATTGGGAAATGGAGTCAAGTGGTAGTCATAGCAGGTTTGATTGATGAATTTTGGGTACCAAAGGGAAAATCTAACTTGGTCAATGGATTTGTTGGGTTTTTCAGGTGGGATGAAATGAACATTAATGACTTAGAATGAAAATTAAAACTAACGGAAATTAAGAATCCTTAATTATCTATAATTCTCAACAAAGGGACTTAAAACATAATCTGAACATAAATATGAATTTGATAGACAGGGCTAACCATGAATTCCACAAACCACACTTCGGCAGATGATAATTTCAAGACAGACTTTTCCAATGAAATACAGAAGGCAAGGAACGCTCTATTTCTTCTAAATATTTCACTAGCAAGGATTTAGAAAAAATATAAGATTCACAAATAAATTCATTCATAGAAGAGGGAACACCTAAACATCTAAGACTGCAATTATAAAGACCTTCAAAACTATTATCTCGGCAAGAACAGAGGGTGTGATCAAAACAGACCTCTCTGGCAGACTACAGACAATGGTACTTTGAAAGGAGACTTTGGAAACAGTTTTCAAGTGGCAACAAGCAAGCAGGGAAAACCATAAATCGTTCTTAAGGCCAAATATATGAACTATTTTAGAAATAAAAAAGCATAAGGGTTCAGGAGAGCGGTTAAGACTACTCAATAATACCTCAGTAGATGAAAACATAAAGACAGTGAAGAGCAAACAGGTCTAAGGTGCTTCTAGGAGACATTTCTTAGCCTAAAATTTTTACTCTACTATAAGTATAGAATGATGGAACAAAATGGAAAATAGGAAATAAAAATTACTGTTAGAGAGTACTTCACCACAACTAGACTCAGGAATCCAATGATCTAGCCTCCTTCATCAATAAACAAGCCAATCCATCCACAAACTTCAATACATCAATTTGTTTTCACTTCTGCCAGTCTATGTATTACTTCAAAGAGTTCACCAAATGTCAGCAAACAACTTTTACAATGAGAGTTCGAATAGGATTTATATGTGAATGGGGAGGAGAGGTGACAGAGATGGTATTAACGGTTAATTAAAAAAGAGGAGAAAAGCATTCGAATGCCCATTCTGTGTCATAAATATCACATTAATTTCTTACCTATTCTAGTAGTTCTTGTAGATTTTGAGGCCTAATTGTCAGGCTGGTAATAAATCCAAAGAGTGTCTTTGTGGAGAAGTCTTCTGGCTGCTGCAGTCCTGTCTTTTCTTCTGGTACAAGTAAAGTGGACAGTATGGGTTTTGAGACCACGCATACCTTTACAATAACTGCCTTAACAATTTTAATAGGTTCCGTTAGCATAATAACTATCAAGGTGTCTTTAGTCTTGGGAAGAGTAAATAGCTTCACTGATGTGTCATTCAAAGCTCTCCTTTGCTGATTTGTCTGTCTTTGTCATTTAACACTGATTTGGCTTTAACTGTGTTTTTATCTTTGATTTGCAAGTTAAGCCATTGATTTTCTTGCTTTATGCTTAACCTTTATCCCTTAATCTCTAATCTGTGATCTTCACTGTTTGCTGTATTGTACAGGTGGCTGGGCTTTCGCACTGGGGGTTTCGCTATTCAACCAGTGTTCATGAGACACTGATAAAACAATGATAATCAAACCCTGTGAATCCCTTTTTGCATTGTTTTGGCCCAGGATCGTCATCCTTAGCTTCTGCCACTGATATTTGGCTGTGGGAGGGCTTTCGACATCAAGCCACCATTACACCTTCACACAACAATAAACCATTACGAAAATCTTGTGTTTTGTGGTTTGACTACTTCAGAAGGCTCAGCAAGGGGTTATGGAGCAGTGCAGAAAAAGGTGAATGTAGTGGAGTGGATTCCATGGAGGAAACCATGAAAAACAAGGTTTAAAACTGAATTTGGCTTGAAGAGATGTAATGGCGGTTTGGCAGAAAACTGGAGGCAGTTTTTTCACGGGGTCGGGGCGATAAGTGGTTTTACCCTGAGTGAACGTGATAGGGCTCAGGGGCTGACATGTATCTGAGGAAAACTGCCCATTTCCCGTTGAATTTTGGGTGTTAAAAGGTTTTGGTGAAATGGGCGCGAGAGTGAATATGGACCGTCAGATCTAGATGATGGACGGTCAGGATCTAATCGCGATCTCGCACGGATCACAGATGGTCGAAAAAATCAATGAAAAGGTGAAACAGAAATGACCATTGGATCAGGAAGATCAATGGTTAGGATTACATCGCAATTTCGCTCGAACACCGGATGGGGCAGAAGGTGGCTGAAAAATGTGATTGAGCGCTCATCGTTGGATCAAGAGGATCAATAGTGGGGATTCATCACGGGACACGCAATATATAACATATGGGTGAGGGGACATACAAATAGCGATGAAGCATTGACCATTAGATTAACGAGATCAACAGTCGATATCTATTGCGGGGGGACCATGGAGGTACAAGGGGGAGAACAGGGAGGAGTCCCGCTAGCCATTGGATCAGGTAGATCAACGGTGGAGATTAATTGCGGGGGGCACTGGGGGGTATGGAGGGATCTCGTCGGCGGGGTGCCTTTGTAGTGAATGGGAAACGGGGAAAGGTGTTGGCCGCTGGATCAGGAGAAAATCTATGGTGGAGATCAAGGGTGTGGGGGGACTGGGGAGTACGGGCCACCTCGGCCAGGTGCCCCTGCAGTGAACCTGCGCCGTAGATCTGGGTTGATCGAACGGTGGAGATTCCATTGGCAGAGGATGGACATTGGCGGAGAAAAGGGTTTGAGAACAAGGAAATGGGAAGTAACGAAAATGCGATGGCCGATTGAGCACAGACCTTTCGATCGAGTGCGATCAATGGCAGAGATTAAGTCGGGGGATCGACCATCAGCGAGAATAGAAAAGGGAAGCAGAACTGGGGAAAGAGCGATTTGCGATCTGTCGATGGGCTTGGCGTTTGGTCATAGGGCCGGGTTATATGGCGGGAAAAGGGCTAAGGGCTTAAGGCAAAGGCGCTTAAGGCCTAATGTTAAAAAGAGTGGAATAGGCCTAAAATGGAGGTTTTTAAAGCCTTTTTAGGGATTTCGATAAGGTGTAAAAAGGGGTTTTTAAACAAAATAAAGGGTTTAAATGGTTTAAAAGGGGATTTTGAGAAAGCGAAGGATAATTAAAGGGAAGAAAATGAGTGATGTGGAGGGAATTATGAAGATAAAACGAAGGAATGAAATGATGGAGATGAGGCTTTGAAAAACAATTTTCTCTTTGGAAACAACAGGATTTTGAGGTGAAAATATTAGCGAGATGGGTTCTTCTAAATAGAGAGCACGGTAGACTTCAAGGACTCACAAATTAACTTGAAATTGTTCCTTTGAAGGCTGCAAACTGATTCTAGCCATCATTAGGTATAACAGAAATTATAGATGGCTAACACCATCCTTACTTTCCAGAATGAAAATTTTATCCCATGAAAGACTGGTATTCTTCTTGAATAAGCCTCTTGGTTCTCTTTCTTTGACATATTTCCTTATATATATACCTTCTAGTAGTTAGACTATTTCTGAAGGAACCTGAATCTGATACCAATTGTTGGAATAAGGAATTTCTGAGAAGGGGGGTGAATTAGTAATTGCATGATTACTTTCAATTTTTATTTTTAATATATTCTTACTTTGTCCCTCTACAATCTATTACTTATGAGAACATTCATTCATAAATAAATAATCATTAAGTCATGAGCATTCATATGTTCAACAACAGTTCTCATGATCAACACACACACACACTTTGACACAGGTATTTTTCACGTGGAAACCCAAAGGGTTAAAACCACCAATTTTTTGTTGTTGTAAGATGTAAATTAAGAACCCATTTAATTATAGAAGTTTTTTTTGTGAGCACCCACTCACTAGAGGCACTGACCCGATTAGGATAGGAAGCACCAACTTTCCAAGAGGCACCAACCTCTTTGAATGTAGGGCACCACTTGATGTTTCCATTGTTCTACTATTTCATGTAAATTTTAAACTGAAATGAAAGGCCTTTACAAATAAGAAAAATACCAATCCACTATGTCACAGAATTGCATTCTACTTTCAGTCCCCTGCTGAATCACTGACTCCTCCAGTATTGCACAACCACACCCTCTGTACTTTGCTCAACATAACATGTGATAAACACTTTGTTGTCTTGAAACTCATTCTTTGTTGCTTCTCCTTAAACTCAGGCTCTGTGCTCTCTCCCCTAACACTACCACTACTATTACCACTTAGAAAATTAAACAATACTATTCTCTCTTCAATTTTCTCAAAGGATTTTAATGGTTTTCTTCCACTGTTGTGTACTGCACAGTCCTCTTTCTGTCACAAGTACACACACCACTCAAGTGTTTCTTTACGTGACATGCATTGCTACTTGCGTCTGCCCATTTAATTTTTTCATAAAATTAATCATAGGAATTGGCTTCTAAAGTATTCACAGACCCACCATGTACACTTCCATATTGAGCTTTTAATTTGTAGTCTGTCTAGACACTCTTCAGAGACTTCCCATGCCTATTTATTTCTTATCATAGATGGAAAGTATACGGGAATGGAAACTCTGCTTCCCCTTTCCTTTAATTTAAATAAGGCATACATGTGACGAGGATCTTGACTATATTTTCCTAATTATTTCTTTTCTGTAGTGACCTTGGTACCTAGTTCCAGTGGTTCTTTCAAACAAATACTAGCTTTGTGGTAATTCATTTAAAACTCAATTTTCGACCCATCTGTTATTTTTATTTCGATGTACTGACTCATTAGAATATGCCATATCATAACTTTTCAAAGGTGGAACATTGTGATATTCTGCTCTCTGATATCCTTGGTTCCCTTTTCCTTCAGCTCCTTTGGCATATGATTTCTCATAGGACCGGGCTTGTGACTGATGGATTAGTGCTTAGGTGCTAATACCTTCCATGCTCCTATTGAGGGCCAATATTTCTTTGTTAACTACTCAGCCTCCTTGGGTTTCTGAACTCTCACGACCATGTGCCAACCCAACATTGGAAGCTCCTTTCATCGTAACTTTTCAAAAGCCATTTGCACAGAATTTATGATGTCATCATTCTTCGATATGCCAACCTCTAGGATGGCATCATCATTCCACATGGCAACTCCTTAGTGGTGACACATGTCACATGAATTTAAACCATTAGGCCACCAAATAATGTTGAATCTGCCTATGATGTGTCTTGTCATACTGCCACGTCACGCTGACATAAGTTTCCAATACAATGTTTTAAAACCAATCTCATGCTGCCATGTGTCCTGCACAATGGAGAGATAAGAGGGCCATAAAAAACTTGGTTTTGCAAAAATATCCTTTTTTAATTTTCTTTGGAATTCATCAGCACTTTTATCACTATTGAGCTTGCTAAATTTTGTAACTTCTTAACATACTACTATTAATATTTTACGATATTCTCATATCCTGGTCCTCTGATATTATGATATCTAGGACCTCCGATATTCCAATATCTTGGATCTCTGATGTTATGAAATGCTCAGATCCCTAAGTTTATGATGTGGTGATCTACTCTGATATTTCGATATCATAGACCTCTGATATTTCAATAGTCTGAAACTATGATATTTCATCCTTCTCAAGGCTTGAAATACCTAGACTTTGGCAGACCATATATTTTGATCTAGGAGCCCAATTTTGGATTTTTGCATATCATTGGAAATATCTTTCAAAGCACTTTTCGATGGATAGGGTCTAATGTAGGCTTATATCAGAATATATGCCTTTGAGGTGACTGAAAAATCTTTGCCACACTTTTCTTCTTGACTCTTCTTCTTGTGCTTGGAATTCTAAGCTCCTAACCACCGTAGTCATTATTTTATGATGTCTTAATAAGCTTTCTACTCTAGTGATTATCTACTAGTAACCTACAGGTTTCAATGGATCCCTCCCAGATACTTAAGACATATTTTATGCCTTTTCAATAAACATGTTGTTAGCACAAGGAGTCACTCCTTGACTGCATAAGGAGTAAGCCTTACACATCATAGTTCATTTCAAATTTTAAAGGGGTTGTTTGAGTGGTGGGATGGTTTCTCAAATATTTTGAAATGATTTTATGTTCTTTAAGACTTTGATGCATTTGGAAAGCTGTGGAAAGTGTAAATTGTGTGGGTAAAAGGTAGTATAGGGAGAAGAGTGCACAAGTGGAAGAAGGTGAATAGTTAGTACCTATTCTAGGAAATATCCCTATCCTAAATCAGTCACACAACTATGATGATGGCTCTTTACATAGAATCATTTTATGCAAAGAAAAAAACATTCAGAAAATATATTACATGTATAAAGTATTCCACAAATCCTTTATGAAATGTTCACTGAAATGTTCTATAACACATATAAATTGCAGAAAATGGAAAGAAAATAATTTACTGTTAAATCCTTTAACAACTTATCACTCACACCTTACCAGTTTTTGCAATTCATATTTTAGAAGAAATTAACAAAGAGAAGAGACACACCACACATTAGATGTTCCTTGAGTCACAAAAGCCTCCAGCATGAAGAAAAAACGTTTTTTATTATATTCAGTCTTCAGGTAGACCAACATACAACCTGGATATAATATTTACAAGTGGTATATAAATCAATAGAGGAACCAAATCCATCTCTTCTAAAAATAAGGAAACATTAATTTTAACATAACATATGTGTCAAAAGACATTACAACCTTATCTCATCGAAATATAACAAAAAGGACAGATGGCGAAGAAAGAAGAGAAGAATTCTAGGTTGGAATGTTGAGTGTGTTGTCATGGTGCCCCTTTACTGTTGATTTATCTCCTTGTGTCTTGGGTCTTTAATATCCATGTAGCTCTATTTAATAAGACCTCAAAAAACCTCATAACCACCTCTCATCATCACTTGTATTATCCATTTGGTTATGGGTTCTTATTCCATCCTTAACTGGCTCGGAAATTACTGACAGGTGTCAAAATTAAGTTAAAACAGGTGCTACTGGAGATTCCGGTAAAAACCTGTAATTGCGCAAAATATGGAATTCTACTGGAAATTCTGGTAGCACCTTGTTTCTTTTTAAAAAATACACAGAAAATTCTGAAAATTTTGTGCATACTTATATTCCATGACACCTAAGTTTTTGTTCAAAATTATAGATGATAAGTAAAAAGGAACTAGTAACAAAAACCCATTTTAGCTCCCCTCCATGTGTGCTGCAGCTTCAGCCAATTTATCCAAGTTTTTTTTTCTACCAACAGCTGATGATCTAGATCTAGTTGCTCTTGTGGCTACTTCCTTGACAGGGGCTTTGTCCTCTTTAGAACCCTTTTGTGTTTTTCTTCTCTTTGAGGGCTCTGAGTTCTCTTCTGAAGGGGTTGTATTCTTTCTTTTCTTCATGGATTTTTCTGTATTTGAACCTTCAGGTTTACCTTCAATGTCAATAACCTTTTTCATTAGGCTTGGATTATGTAGAGCCTTGGATTTAAGCCTAAAATTATTTTTGTTTCTTGTATGTCTATTTATGGTGCTAGAAATAGGTTTATCTTCTTCTTTCTTCTTCTTACTACTTATTTCATATCCAAAATCATTGAGGAGTTCTTCATCTAATGGTGTAGGATGATACTATTTCTGCAACTTTTGTTGAATATGTGCTTCCAAAATTTCCGGTAGCACTTTCACTTTTGATTTATCGGCTTTTGTAGACCTTCCTCTTCCTGCACTAGTGTAGACATTAGGAAATGGAGGAAAAGGGGGTTACTATTTTCATGGACTTGGGTTTTCTTATTGAGGAGCTCTCTCCTTTTTCCACCTTTATTTTAGCATTGAATGCAGAAGCATTATCTTTTTTGCTCTTGTCCTTCTTATGCATGTTTTCTTTTTTTGGCCTTTCTCTTTGTTCTTATTTTTTCAGGCTGAGGGTTTGGTTGTGGAACTGAAGGTGTAGGTGTAGGATGGCCTGCCCTATAGAATAAAAGGTGGTCCCAAGATTGGTTTCTCTTTTCCAAATATTCTTCAACTATAACTTTGATCAAAGGTTGATGGTACAAGCTATACTTTGAAACATCAGCATAAGTCTTAAGCCTTGCTGACATTTTGGTCAGGATTTTCAACAAGAAAAATGGCATATACAATGTCTTCACCCCCGCAATATGAAAAAGGAACCTCATGTGATAGAGGAATACAACTCTATACCTCCTTTCACAAGTGAGGTATATCTTCATAAGCTTGATAGCTTTTTCCCAGTCATTCTTAAGGTAGCTACTTGGAATGCCTTTTTCCAAATTTGGATCTTTGTGAGCATATTCGAGGAAGCTATTGAGATCTCCTGCTGTAATAAATTATCCTTTGAACCACCTTTCACCTTCTTGAGGAAGGTTAAAGGCTCCAGTAATAGAGTCTTAAGATACTTGCAAAGTAAGGCCATAAACTATAACTTCTTGTCCGTTAAAAGAGTTAGCAAACTCTTGAGAAAATCTTGAGTGAGAGCTCCATAACCTGGTACAAATAGGATACCACCCTGACCACATAAAAAAACTTCTTACGCTTGAATTGGCATCAACTAAATCTGCACCATGTGGCTCTATTAAATTTATGTTACCACCTGTTTTAGTGATCTTCAGAAAAATAAATGACTATGTATCTTGCAACTGATAGGTGGCAGAGAAGGAATATTTTTACCTTACATGTGTGGCCTGTACTCACCTTTGAAAATATTGTCTAAAATCCAGACTCCTTCTCTAACTATGACTCTCAGCAATTTGAACTCAAACAACTAAAAAGTTTGAATGACATGCTCCTGATTTTTAGGTGGTTTTAAAATAAAATTTTGGTTCATCACCCCATGAAAATCATCCTTCATCATTGAAAATATTCCTCACCATGATGTGCACCATGTGATACTACATCACCACCTTCAGTTGGATACGTTTTCCATATGAGAGCTCCAGATGGCTTGTGAGAAGTGGGTTTATGACTAGCAGTCACCTCTGTAGTCTTTGTTGTTGATTGGCAGGAATTTCTGGCAGCATTGCTGTGCAGCCGAACAAATGGTTATGGTGTGTAGTGTAATAACCATGATCTCCTTGATTCAAAACAACATGTACCTAAACATGTGTAAAATGACTTGGGGTTTGACAGGAAGGACAGGTTGATGATCTAGTTCATAACTATGGGTGACACATGGGTTCAACATATATAACGACTTGACTCAAACTAAATGACTGTAATACAACACCCATCATGAGATCTAAAAAGATTTAAAAAGGATTTGAGGCGTATTTACACTATGACACATGGTTTAACTAAAGTGGATACTCTTTTTCTCTTATTTTTTTAAAATCAGAGTATGCTTCTGGAAATTCTGGCAGCATCAGAATAAAAATAAAAATAAAAAATAGGAAAATAGAAAACTGTCTGAAAGGGATAAAACTAGTGCTTCTAGAAATTTCGAAAGCACCGGAATAAAAATAAAAAGACAAAAACAAGAAAATAACAGACTGTCTGAAAGGGCTAAAACCGGTGCTTCTGGAAATTCCAGTAGCAACCAATTTTTTTATTTTTTATTTGTTTTAATTTTGAAAATTTTGAAGCTTAATCTTAAAAATAAAACTATGGAATGGACTCATGAGTTAGCAAAGAACTATGCTAACATTGGATCCACGGGGGATAGAGCTCTACCTGCGAGGCTCGAAGAATCTTTTGTAGTTTTAATGCCTTGTCATTGGGCTATGGAGTCTTATTATGAAACACATCAGTATTTTACAGTGAAATTAGGCTACCAACAACCTTAGTAAAATATTTTTTTAAGAAGACGCCAATTGAATGGGCCTCCAAACAGTTCTGCTCCATCAAGATGTTGCAAATCAAAAGTGTTGATCTGCAGAATGTTTGAGATTTTGAAAGGACCAAGCCATAAAGCATCAAATTTGGAATGCTTACCGGGATCTTGATGATGTGCATCCCATTTCAACACTAGATCTCCAATTTGAAAATCTTCTTTTTTAGTTCCTTTATCAACAAATTTCTTTACATATTGCTGATATTTTCTCACCAAATCATATTGATGTTATCGCTTTTTCTGCACTTCTATGATTTGATAAACTCTTCTAGTCACATCATTTGGCTCAAATTCATGATCTTGCAGAAATTTAGCTACAGGAATGGATAATTGGACTGGAAAAACAACATCAGTTCTATAAACCATTTGAAAATGTGATGTGTTGATTGACTTTTTGATTGTGACCTTGTTTGCCCATAAAACAACTTCAATTTTGAATCCCACACTTTCTTGTTTTTATCCAAAAGCTTGGTGATGATTCTTACCAAAATTTTGTTTGATGGTTCAGCTAAACCAATCCCTTGGGGATAGTAAGTTGTAGAGTGAGTGAGTTGAAATGCCATAATCTTCACAAAAGTTTACCAATGGCATGGATTTAAAGGAAGCTTCATTATCTGCTACTAGCCTTGATGGACATCGAAATCTGGTTATGATTCCCTCCAGAAAATTAATGATAACTTTATGAGTATAATTTTTGGTAGGTACTGCTTCAATCCATTTGGTGAATTAATCAATTGCAACAAGAATCCAACGATGATGTCCACTTGACGGTGGATGAATTTCTCCAATGAAACTTAAGCCCCATTTAGTTTTATGTATGAGAGCTCCAAATAGCTTGTGACAAGTGGGTTTATGAATAGCAATCACCTCTGCAGCATGTATGTGGGATTCCTCATTGTATTTTTATCTGGCTCATGATTATGCCGGCTGTACTTTATGGTTCGGTCCCTTGTTTACTGGACACACTATTCTTTTGTACTTTGTCTCGGCGGGCATAGGTATGCCTCCCCCGCCGCCTTCAGCACAGGTACTCTCTCATAAAAATAGACTTGTTGCACCTGCGAGTCTCGTCTCCTCAGGGTCTAGTTCTTCAGCACACTATCTACCTTGCATTTCTCTCTCTGACTTCCCTTTTGTTGTCTAGTGACTGAGTTCTTACAACGTACTTCGGTCATACGATTTGCTCCTAACACTCGCACGCTGGGGGGCAATATGTTACACCATTTTTTGGTCATCTAACCTATTATCATTAGATGGACCCAAGTACACCATGTAAGACCAATTTTACCCTAAGTAAAATTGCCTTCACTATGTTAAATAACTTAATAAACCACATTTATTAGGTTGTTTATGGTCTAAACAGGAAACCCCAAAGGAAATATTAAACAAACCTATATTTGTTTGATTTTCCTCATGGAATAATTAATTAAACCATAATTTAATTATTATTCCTAGTCATGTTTAACCCAAAACAAAGAAATTAATTAGATAAACCTTTATATATCTTATTATTTTCTAGGAATAATTATTTAAATCTTATTTAGATAATATTCCTTGTTAAATATGACCAAATCACCCACAAATAATTAAATAAATCATTATTTATTTGATTATCTTTCAACCATTTCCTTAAAAAGATAAATAAATCATTTATTTATTTATTTTTGACAAATAAAGGGATTTGACCCAAGTCAAATACTTTTTCTCGCCAACAAATATAATAAAATATTCCATAAAAGGTGGATCTAGATTTGGTTAACATTATTTTAATCATGCACCAAGATCTAGAATGACCCAATATTTTGTTATAAATAGGAGGGTTTTTTCCTACGATTCTTCACCTTTTGTTGCCTATTAGATCACTCTGGATCTATACACTTGGTCACATTTTTCCATCATTTGTTGCGTGAGCTCCCATTGAGCTCTATTCTTTGCATTAGGTTTTCTACACCAACAAGAGAGAGAAATCTTAGATCTGAAGTGCTGAGGACTTCCAAGAACCCATCCCAATGAGGAGAATTGGATACGCCTTCTTTTTTTCCTCCCAGGTGCCCAATTGATACAAAAATTCTTTCAAAAATAGTTCTTGTATTGTCTATTGGTATATGGAGCAAACCCTTGTTTTTACTGCTTAATGTCTTTCCATGCATAGATCTGGTTTTTTGCAGCTCTTTTCTTGTTCAACTAACCGCAGATCTGAAGATATTGGCAGCCACTTTTGTTGTTAGGGCTATTAGTTATGCGTAGCTAAAGTGGTCCTTTTTCGTATACTTCGACAAAGGCTTCATACTAACAAATGGTGACTCCACACGGGTTTTAAATTACGACCGCTGTCGTTTTTCATATTCCTGCATATCCAGCTACTTCAGACCCTAGGGTTTCTTTTCAGCTGTTTATTTTTCCTATTTTTATGTTTTTTTTTCTCACATAAAACCCTAAAACATTAAAATTTTTAACTTCCGTGTGTTTCTGGCCCTATTGCGCAGGTAAGCGACATCAGCCGCAACTGAGACGGCAACTTTTCCGAAAATCTGCCGCCGAGACAACCGGAATGGGAGGTCGCACTTTTCAGCCCAAAAAATACGACCTAGACCTCCAGGTCGCACTTTTTAGCCTCTTTTCTACGACTTGCACTAAAAACAGGTCAGAACCTGTGACCTGCCAATTTTTCAGTGGTTTTTCTGCAATTTTTCTGGGTTTTGCTGAAGCTTCTGTCAGGGTTTTCCAGCCTCTGTCTCAGCCCGCTTTGACCTAGTTCTGATCTGTTTTTACTCATCTAAGTGGGAACCTAGCCCCCTAGGGCTTCAGTACCCTCCACTTTTTGTGGAAGAGTTTTAGTTGTTTCAGCCATCTGTTTTTCAGAGTTTCAGCCTTCCCTTTTTCAGATCTGAAACCTCCTCCTCAGATCCCTTTAAATCAGCCTTTCTTCCTTTCAAATCACCTCTTGTCATTTTGTTTGGACCTCTCTTTAGGACCTCCTCCCTGTCCTTTCCGCTTTTTGCTGATTTCCTCCCTTTTTCCAGCCACCTTGCCTCTGTCTCTTGGCTGTGATCTGCACCTCTTTTCAGCATCTTTATCCTTTAGATCCCTATCCCTTTTGACCTTAGATCTATTGGCCTCTTTTCAGTGTGTTTTGACTAGATTTTTTCCCTTTTTTTTAGATTAGTTTTGAGGGACCCGCCTCCTTGGGTTAGATAGATGCAATAGTAGCTGTTAATTTTCTGTTTTTTAGCATTATATACTGTTCTCTGCAGATCTATTTTCAGTTACGCAGCACACTTTTTTCTTGCTCTCAAAACGAAAAGGGTTTTAAAAATTAAAATTAATGCACACCACACACTGACCCTAAGTGAAGAAGCGCCTGGTTAACACCGCCTGGCAAAGACTCTAAAATCAATTGTCACTGCACCTTTTCTGCCCTTGACCTCACTTGATTCTGTCCCTTTTTTCCCTTGTCGGTTTCCTTCTTCCCGTCATCATTGCGCCCCCAAGGCGCCTTTCCCGAAGACTTCTTGGCCTTCACCCTCAGTTTCCGGTCGATCGACCTGCTCCGTCCCGCCGTCGTCGAGCCAGTCCTCCTCCGAGTCCGCACTCCGACTCCTCTCCTGATTCATTGGGTTCTCCTTCTCCTCCTGGTTCTCCCCCTGTCACCTTCACTATGTCTGGTCCAGGGCCTAACGTTAGCGGTGCTCCAGGCCCTAATGTCGGAACCACTACTAGCGGAACCGCCACAGGAACTACCTCGGCCATACCCTTGCTGCCGTACATTGCAGGCCTCAGCCTCCCCGATTTCAATCAGTTGATCAATGACCCTATTCGCCACGATGTTGGTTGGCCTGCTATGCCAACCAAGCTCCCCTCCGACATCCCTAAGTTCGAAGGCCTTGCTGGAGAAGATCCAACCAATCATGTCCAATCTTTCCACATGTGGTGTTCCTCCAATTCCATTACCGATGACTCCATCTGTCTTCGTTTGTTCCAACACACGCTTATCAGCGAAGCTTCTAAATGGTATGTAGACCAACCCACCTCTTCCCATACCACCTTTGCGACCATTTCCCAAGCCTTTTTATCTTACTTCCAGCTCCCTCTCCGATACGATACCGGTACGGAGCTCTTGACTTCCTTTAAGCAAACATCTTCGACCCGCCTTTCCACCCATGTTCAGGAATGGCGACGTAGACGCAGCTTATGTCGAGCTCCCCCCTTCAAAGATCGGATCTATATGGACTGTTTCCTTCGCTCTCTCCTAGCTCCCATCGGCAAAGATGTCGCCTCCCATTTCCCTCAAACCGAAGAAGCCGCCCTCCAAATAGCCTTGAAATATGACCTGATCTACGCCCAGTCTGGTTATGTTTATACCGTCCTTCCTGACCTCCCCAAGCCCGGTGGCGCTAACGCCCCGGGGGCATCTCATTCCGCCGACGGTATCGTTGGAGCCCTTTCCCATCCGTATGCTCAACCTCCTATGGGCTACGATCTCCCTCACGGAGGGGCCAGCACCTCTAACACTCTCCCCCCTCCCGGTAGCATGTACCCAGGATACGGCATGCCTCCTCATTTTTCCCAACCTCCTACTTACCTCAATGTTGCCCAACCTGACCATTACCCTTATCCGCAGCCTGGTGTGCCAGCTCCTCCAGCATATGCGCTTCCACCTCCCTTGCCTCCTCAACCCCAGTAGCAGCACCTACAGCCCCCTTCAGGGCAAGTATTTGCACAGCAGGGTGCGACTAATCCCCCTTCTTCTCAAAGAAGGTGGAGAGGCAATCCAAATCAATCTGCCCCTGGTACTCGTGGACCCAATCCTCAAGGTTTTGACCCTAACACTGCTAACCAGCAACAGGGCACTCAGCCCAAGCCGGACAGGCCTCTTCGTACCAACAAGCCTTGTTCGTGTTGCAGTGTTTACGGTCATTACACCCACGATTGTCCCCTTTTACCACAGATGCGGCAGATGTGGGAGTCTCAAGCCACATTGCGCGGACAACATGCCTCCCCTCACGCTCCCCCTAATGTGGCCACTACTCAACTAGCTGTGTTTACTGATCCTTTCCCTCAGCAAGGATTCATGGCTACCCAACCACCTGACGGGCGGGTCTCCACTCCACCCTCCATTTCTGGTTCCTCCGATTACCAGATCCTCATGATGACCTCTGATCCATCCCCCACTGTCGACCTTCACCTTCAAACTCTGTCTCGCCAGTACCCCAAGCCTCCCTCTCAGTCTGCCCCCGAGTCCTCTTCTTCCGGTTCTACAGAGCCTCTTTCGCCATCCAATGGCCCCTTACAAATCCCTTAACCCAAAGTTGAGGTCCATCCAAAGATTCCTAAGGGACCATTATGTCGAAATGCTGCTTCTGGTCGAGCTGCTCATTTGTATAGCATAGTAGATGATTTGGTGCAATCTTGTGCTGCCATTATCACACTGGAACTCCTCCAGTCGTGCCCTTCCCCAAAGAAGGCTCTACTATCTGCCGTGGGCACTGTAGATCCTGTTGATGACCAAATGATTGTTTTCGATGCCACTCAATCGGACCATCCTCCTCTCCCTCCTTCCGTCGCCTTCCAAATCCCAGTCAAAATCCGGAACGCCAACGTTTCCCAGTGTATAATTGATGAGGGGGCATCCACCTGCGTGATGTCCGCTTCGGTTTGGAAGCAACTCGGATCCCCTGAGTTGGCCCCTTCCACGATCACCCTTCAAGCGTGGGACGACCATGCCTCCCAGCCCATTGGCCTATTTCGTAATTGTCCTATCACCCTCGCCGGTAAGACTGTTTGCGTTGACGTCGAAGTCATAGACGCCCCGCTAGACTACAACATTCTATTGGGGCGAAGCTACACCTATGCTATGTCTGCTGTCCCATCCACGGTTTTCCGCAAGATGTCTTTCCCCCATAATGGAAAGATAGTCACCATTGACCAGTTGACATATCATGAGCCAAAATCTCAGACCTCACCTGAGACGACTATCTCTTCTGTATCCAATAAGAAAACCGTCGACTCCTTGACCAGTGTCTCCCCCGACGTCTACAAAGATTACTCCCTGCTTGGAACTTTTCCTGGTCTACCCCCTCCTCCTATCACTGATCCCAGCTTATCGAATTTTTTCATGATGCAATCGTCTCAGGTTGCCCATAAGCGGCCTGCTTCGGCTAGTCAACAACCTCCCCCTCGCCCTCCGCAACCCGCTCCTAGCCATTCATCTCAGCCAGCCGAACCTCCTCCTTCTGGCCCTCCCCCCACAGCTGGTATCCCTGAACCCCTTTATCCTCCTGGATCGGTTCCCCAAGGCCTTAACCATCTCGGAGCCATCCCTACTGGTCATTACCTTGCTGGGCAGATACCTTTCCTTGCTCCCCCTCCCGGAGTATATTCTGTCCCCGTCATGGCCACCCTCTCTCTCCCTAACCTGACCTTGGGCATACCGGTCTGGTACCTTGATCCTCCAGCCGCTACCCCTCCTGGTCACCCCAAACCCTACATGGCTTTGACACCAATTCAACCGGTCCCCCTCACTTCCTCCGTTGCCACTGTGCCCCCAACACCTCCACAGGACCCTTCTCCTGTCGTGACGGCTCCCAGGAAGAAAGGCAAAGCTTGCAAGGGGGCACCCAAAGACAAGACCACCACGACTGACCCGGCCCCTCCTCTGCCCGCAAAGCCTTGCGCCTTGTGTGATGTCACCGGTCATGCCACCCATGCTTGTCCTGAGTTGCCCCGTATTCAGCCCATGGTTAAAGTCACGTTCCCTGAGTCTATAGTCCCTGAAGCCTACATTCCTTCTTCGTCTGTAACAAAGAACCCCAAGACTCTCCGCACCAACAAACCCTGTGCCTTGTGCGGTGTTCATGTCCATTACTCCCACCATTGTCCTCACCTGATGCACTACCACGCCTATTTAGAGGTAGTTCGAGAGTATGAGGTCGAACAAAATCAATTTGCCTCTCCCATACTCGCGCAGTATGCTTTAGGCCAGCCTGAGGATCCCCCCGCTCCCATCGACATTCCCCCACCTGATGTTCAGATGACGGAGTCCACTACGACCATTCTTTACCTATCCTCCTTTGTGAGACCCGTGGAGCCTAGTCCCCCTGCCTCCTCCCATGTTGTTTCGCCTGACCCCCTCTTTTCTACCCATACACGAGATCCCTCCACCTGTATCTCGGTTGACCTCTGCAGCCCGAGTCCTCGCCATACTTCCGATAGCCCTCATATACCACCCTCTAGTTTGTATATGAGTCATAGTCATCTTGCTCCTTGCACTCCCTCCCGCAGTTGCTGCTCGATGTCTTCTGTACACTCACGCTGCCATCATTTTATCTCCTCCCCTCATTTGTTGTGTTGTAACACCATTCCGCAGGACCTCCCTTCCCCACCCTTTATCGGTTACGCTGATGGTGCAAGTCGTTAATCCCGGAATCTAGCCTCGGCAGGTTGGGCCATTTTCACCCCCTTGCATGCCCTTGTTCTCTCAAACGGGGTCTGCATTGGTACTGCCACCAATAATCAAGCCGAATATAATGAAGTGCGTGGTCTCTTAGCCGATGCCCTCTTTCATCGCATCCTCCATCTGCACGTTCGTTTGGATTCCCTACTTCTTGTCATGCAACTAAATGGTGTTTATCGTGTGCATAACCCTGTGCTGTTTAGACGATATTTACGAGTGAAACTCTTGATACGTGAATTTGAAACCATAACTTTCAACCATGTACCTCGAGACCAGAATCACTATGTAGATAGTATTGCAAACCATGTTCTAGATTGGAATTTATCACACACATTTCATACAAGACAATAACATTCATAATCATTAAAAACGATGCATATCCATAATATGTGTCGCAAAACATGTGTTTAGAGTCCATCTACTCTGATACATATGACATGCCCATAGCATGTTACAAAAAACTCAAAACTGGGGGCACCACCTGCCCCTACATACACACTAGGGGGAACCACATGCCCCACACCTACTCACTATCTGGTGGATCCTGAGCCAATGGCTCTCCCCCTGCAGCCCGTAGATCACGTATGCCTTGACCGGTCATCGCCATGCGCCGCATGACACCTCACCATTCCGAGGGAAGACCAATGCATGCCTCCACGTACTGGTCGTCTAAGTCTTGCCACTCATGCTCTAAAACTCTGGTCAGCAACGTCTCGAATCTACGGTGGATGTCCTCCAGAAGGGCGGTCGCATCCTCATTGCGCACTGCTCTCGACCCACTCGACCTTGCAGCTCCAGAGGCTGCCGGGCGTCCCATATATCCAGCCGGTTTTACCGGAGCTATATCTACATACCAAAAGTACATGAATCAGTACCATATCTACTATTCAATAACTTTAACATGCCCATACAAGAATAGTTACTTATCACTTACCATCGGGCCCCCATACTCGACCAGGCGGAAGTGGTAGGTCCGGATCCCCACAATAACTCATCCCACTATAGGGATATTCATCTATGTATAACGGCATATGATCCCAATGGGCAAAGAACTCAGGTCGAAACACTCGCCTGACCGCCCCTCCTCCTCCTCTACACATTAGCCGCCCCCACCGGCGCATCTTGGGCTCTCTCGGGCCCCCATCTGGGAGCTGTATATGAGGCCGCGAGGTCGGGATATTCTCAAAGAAGAAGGCGCACAATAAAGTCCCATACGAGCAATCGTGGTTCACTTGCCGCTTGCAGAGCGACAACTGTCGCTTTAGCGACACTAGCATCATTTTGGCCCACCCATAGTAGGTCCCACTCAACACACTATCCACAATCATCATCTGCCCCCTAGTGATGTGATGGAGCGCCTGGTTGCCCAGGATACACAGCACTGCTACGGCCATTGCACGGGTCTCTAATCTCTCTAGGTCCCCGATCGGTATCCGAGTCCCCTTGAATTGGAGACCTGGTCGACAATGTCGCTCCACAAACTCCATGATATGCTGCCCCCGCGGTAATACTGATTACGTGTTTCCCACCATCCCCAGTGGCGGGAGACCCGTCAGGAAATACACATCCTGGACTGTCAGTTCGATCCTGTGCCCTTGCACTACAAAGACCTCATGCTCTGGATCCCAGTAACTGATAATCCGGGCCAACAAAGGCTCTCCTACTCTCATCAAAGGGTTCTCCAAAAACTTTAGAACCCCAAACCTGGCCAACACACGACGGACACCCTGATCCGCCTGGATCTCTGCCCGTAATGTACCCAGGTCTCTCTCTCTCCAGTTAACCCGTAAATCTGCCATACCTGCACAAAAACATCATCTTTGTCAGCATACAGATCGGGAATACCATAACCAAACACAAAAACCCAACTCTCAGCCATAAAACAGCACTAAAACCCCTTCATCTCCCAGGTCACAGTTTTCTGCCCAATTCTGGGACAGGTCGCACTTTTTGCCCTGAAACCTGCTTCCTAGGTGGCACTTTTTGGCCCAAAAAGTGCGACCCGGCCGTAGAGATGAAGGAGGGTATGTTTCTGAGATTTTAGGCCCTAAACTGAACTTTCAATCCATCAAAATGAAAGAGTAAGGTTAGGCCTCTTACCTGCAACTGACGGATCTCGATTCCAACGGTCGGTTTGTCCGCTACGCTCGCCACAATATTTAGGGCCTTCTCTCCTCTCTACATTCACCACAGCAATAATAGCAAATGAGTGAATTTGGAGGGAAAACTGCCTTATTAAAAGAGAACCCCTGTTTCTTCTTTCGACTGCTGCGACCATACCGTAGCCCTGTTTGACAAACCGTCTGCACCGTTGGAAAGCTCTCACCGAGCCCTCAAATGGGTATCTATTAGTTTTTTGTGATTTGATACTTCACCCGGACACATTTTGTCCAAGAAGGGTCACTTCACCTCTCCTTAAAATCGAATTTCCTCACTTACGACACTTGTACTTGGGGCACCATTTTTCCTCCTTACTTGTCTTTGTTCGTGTCGATTTTCGTCATGAGTTACCATCTTGTACTCATGTTTTCATGGTCCCCCATTGGGCCTTTAATGTGTGGTAGCACCATCGAGTCGCCCTTGTTTAGAGCATCCAAGTTGAGTCATCATCGCATTCATGGAGTCTATCCCGAGTCCCTTTGTACCCCGCTATAGCCCTCCATCCTTCATTGCTTGGTCTCTCTCTTGTGTCGCACATTATGACCTTCAGTCCCACTATCCCCTATCCCTTATGATATTGTGTCAGTCACTGCCATGTCATTCATGCCCTTTATGCTCTGACAAGGGAAGTCGTCCATTCGCTACTCAGTCCTTTCCCTTTCACTATCATCATTAGTGTCAGTCTGTCCGTCGCTCTACTATTTTCTCTCGTGCCTTAGTTGAGGATATCTCATTGCCTCACCTATGGCGGACCTCCTTCTGTCGACATCAGCTCCTTCATTCCAAAAGCCAGGTCTAGAGGGCGATGTACCTTGGTTCCAGCTTCCACTCTTGTTCGGTGCCTCGGATCAGGCAAAGGGATCTCTCATTTCCCTTTGACTTGATTGTTTCTCCACTCCAGCTCCTTTCAGCATGACCGAGATCCGTATACTTGATGGTTCAGTGATACAGCAGTAGCTCTTGATGATTCCCGAGTGTGTGTGAGATGTCTCAACCCTCATGAGGGGGTGGCCCTGCAGGTAGCCCCCCACATGCCCAGATGACCTTCTCCTTGCAGCCTTCGATGCAGCTCCAGATATTTGATGATGTTGGCCTTAGCCACTTGCAGCGCCTCTTTGATTTGCATGTATCAGTCAGATTTTGTGAGCCCTTCCCCATTTACAGGGGGCATTTGGGTTGTATTTGTATCTCATGTACTCGGATATTATTGTACAAGTCCTGGCTGTTATCCCAGGCACAGCATGTATGTGGGATTCCTCATTGTATTTTTATCTGGCTCATGATTATGCCAGCTGTACTTTATGGTTCGGTCCCTTGTTTACTGGACACACTATTCTTTTGTACTTTGTCTCGGCGAGCATAGGTATGCCTCCCCCGCCGCCTTCAGCACAGGTACCCTCTCATAAAAAGAGACTTGTTGCACCTACGAGTCTCGTCTCCTCAGGGTCTAGTTCTTCAGCACACTATCTACCTTGCATTTCTCTCTCTGACTTCCCTTTTTTTGTCTAGTGATTGAGTTCTTACAACGTACTTCGGTCATACGATTTGCTCCTGACACTCGCACGCTGGGGGGCAATCTGTTACACCATTTTTTGGTCATCTAACCTATTATCATTAGATGGACCCAAGTACACCATGTAAGACCAATTTTACCCTAAGTAAAATTGCCTTCACTATGTTAAATAACCTAATAAACCACATTTATTAGGTTATTTATGGTCTAAACAGGAAACCCCAAAAGGAAATATTAAACAAACCTATATTTGTTTGATTTTCCTCATGGAATAATTAATTAAACCATATTTTTATTATTATTCCCAGTCGTGTTTAACCCAAAAAACAAAGAAATTAATTAGATAAACCTTTATTTATCTTATTATTTTCTAGGAATAATTATTTAAATCTTATTTAGATAATATTCCTTGTTAAATATGACCAAATCACCCACAAATAAATAAATAAATCATTATTTATTTGATTATCTTCTAACCGCTTCCTTAAAAAGATAAATAAATCATTTATTTATTTATTTTTGACAAATCAAGGGATTTGACCCAAGTCAAATACCTTTTCCCTCCAACAAATATAATAAAATATTCCATAAAAGGTGGATCTAGATTTGGTTAACATTATTTTAAACATGCACCAAGATCTAGAATGACCCAATATTTTGTTATAAATAGGAGGGTTTTTCCTACCATTCTTCACCTTTTGTTGCCTATTAGATCGCTCTGGATCTATACACTTGGTCCCATTTTTCCATCATTTGCTGTGTGAGCTCCCATTGAGCTCCATTTTTTGCATTGGGTTTTCTACACCAACAAGAGAGAGAAATCTTAGATCTGAAGTGCTGAGGACTTCCAAGAACCCATCCCACTGAGGAGAATTGGATACGCCTTCTTGTTTTCCTCCCAGGTGCCCAATTAATACAAAAATTCTTTCAAAAATCATTCTTGTCTTGTCTATTGGTTATATGGAGCAAACCCTTGTTTTTACTGCTTAATGTCTTTCCATGCATAGATCTGGTTTTTTGCAGCTCTTTTCTTGTTCAACTAACCGCAGATCTGAAGATATTGGTAGCCACTTTTGTTGTTAGGGCTATTAGTTATGCGTAGCTAAAGTGGTCCTTTTTTGTACACTTCGACAAAGGATTCATACTAACAAATGGCGACTCCACACGGGTTTTAAATTACGACCGCTGTCGTTTTTCATATTCCTGCATATCCAGCTACTTCAGACCCTAGGGTTTCTTTTCAGCTGTTTATTTTTTCTATTTTTATGTTGTTTTTCTCACATAAAACCCTAAAACATTCATATTTTTAACTTCCGTGTGTTTCTGGCCCTATTGCGCAGGTAAGCGACATCAGCCGCAACTGAGACGACAACTTTTCCGAAAATCTGCCGCCGAGACAACCGAAACAGGAGGTCGCACTTTTTGGCCCAAAATCTGCGACCTGGACCTCCAGGTCGCACTTTCCAGCCTCTTTTCTGTGACTTGCACTGAAAACAGGTCAGAAACTGCGACCTGCCCTTTTTTCAGCTATTTTTCTGCAATTTTTCTGGGTTCTGCTGAGGCTTCTGTCAGGGTTTTCCAGCCTCTGTTTCAGCCCACTTTGACCTGGTTCTACTCTGTTTTAGCTCATCTAAGTGGGAACATAGCCCCTTAGGGCTTTAGTACCCTCCACTTTTTTTGGAAGAGTTTTTAGTTGTTTCAGCCGTCTGTTTTTCTGAGTTTCAGCCTTCCCTTTTCCAGATCTGATACCTCTTTTTCAGATCCCCTTAAATCAGCCTTTCTTCCTTTCAAATCACCTCTTGTCGTTTTGTTTGGACCTCTTTTTAGGACCTCCTCCCTGTCCTTTCCGCTTTTTGCTGATTTCCTCCCTTTTTCCAGCCACCTTGCCTCTGTCTCTTGGCTGTGATCTGCACCTCTTTTCAGCAGCTTTATCCTTTAGATCCCTATCCCTCCCGACCTTAGATCTATTGGCCTCTTTTCAGTGTGTTTTGACTAGATTTTTTCCCTTTTTTTAGACTAGTTTTGAGGGACCCGCCTTCTTGGGTTAGATAGATGCAATAGTAGCTATTAATTTTCTGTTATTTCAGCATTATATACTGTTCTCTGCAGATTTATTTTCAATTACGCAGCACACTTTTTTCTTGCTCTCAAAACGAAAAGGGTTTTAAAAATTAAAATTAACGCACACCACACACTGACCCTAAGTGAAGAAGTGCCTGGTTAACACCGCCTGGCAAAGACTCTAAAATCAATTGTCACTGCACATTTTCTGCCCTTGACCTCACTTGATTCTGTCCCTTTTTTCCCTTGTTGGTTTCCTTCTTCCCGTCATCATTGCGCCCCCAAGGCGCCTTTCCCGGAGACTTCTTGGCCTTCACCCTCAGTTTCCGGTTGATCGACCTGCTCCGTCCCACCGTCGTCGAGCCAGTCCTCCTCCGAGTCCGCACTCCGACTCCTCTTCTGATTCATTGGGTTCTCCCTCTCCTCCTGGTTCTCCCCCTATCACCTTCACTATGTCTGGTCCAGGGCCTAACGTTAGCGGTGCTCCAGGCCCTAATGCCGGAACCACTACTAGCGGAACTGCCACAGGAACTACCTCGGCCATACCCTTGCTTCCGTACATTACAGGCCTCAGCCTCCCCGATTTCAATCAGTTGATCAATGACCCTATCCGCCACGATGTTGGTTGGCCTGCTATGCCAACCAAGCTCCCCTCCGACATCCCTAAGTTCGAAGGCCTTGCTGGAGAAGATCCAACCAATCATGTTTGATCTTTCCACATGTGGTGTTCCTCCAATTCCATTACCGATGACTCCATCCGTCTTCGTTTGTTCCAACGCACGCTTACCGGCGAAGCTTCTAAATGGTATGTAGACCAAGCCACCTCTTCCCATACCACCTTTGCGACCATTGCCCAAGCCTTTTTATCTTACTTCCAGCTCCCTCTCTGATACGATACCGGTACGGAGCTCTTGACTTCCTTTAAGCAAACATCTTTGACCCGCCTTTCCACCCATGTTCAGGAATGGCGACATAGACGTAGCTTATGTCGAGCTCCCCCCTTTGAAGATTGGATCTATATGGACTGGTTCCTTTTCTCTCTCCTAGCTCCCATCGGAAAAGATGTCGCCTCCCATTTCCCTCAAACTGAAGAAGCTGCCCTCCAAATAGCCTTGAAATATGACCTGATCTACGCCCAGTCTAGTTATGTTTATACCGTCCTTCCTGACCTTCCCAGGCCCGGCGGCGCTAACGCCCCGGGGGCATCTCATTCCGTCGACGGTATCGTTGGAGCCCTTTCCCATCCGTATGCTCAACCTCATATGGGCTACGGTCTCCCTCACGGAGGGGCCAGCACCTCTAGCACTATTCCCCCTCCCGGTAGCATGTACCCAGGATACGGCATGCCTCCTCCTTTTGCCCAACGTCCTGCTTACCTCAATGTTGCCAAACCTAACCATTACCCTTATGCACAGCCTGGTATGCCAGCTCCTCCAGCATATGCGCTTCCACCTCCCTTGCCTCCTCAACCCCAGCAACAGCACCTACAGCCCCCTTCAGGGCAAGTATTTGCACAGCAGGGTGCGACTAATCCCCCTTCTTCTCAAAAGAAGGCGGAGAGGAACCCAAATAGATACGCACATGGACTCGTGGACCCGATCCTCAAGGTTTTGACTATGCGCCAACCGACAACGGGCACTCAACCCCGAGCGGACGGAGCCTCTTCGGCCTCAGCAGCCTTGTTAGGTGTTGCGGTGTTTATGGTCATTACACCCACGATTGTCCCTTTTACCATAGATCTGCGGCGGATGCGGGGTCTCAAGCCACATTGCGCGGACAACATGCCTCCCCTCACCCTCCCCCTAATGTGGCCACTACTCAACCAGCTGTGTTTACTGATCCTTTCCCTCAGCAAGGATTCGTGGCTACCCAACCACCTGACGGGCGGGTCTCCACTCCACCCTCCATTTCTGGTTCCTTCGATTACCAGATCCTCATGATGACCTCTGATCCATCCCCAACTGTCGAGCTTCACCTTCAAACTCGGTCTTACCAGTACCCCAAGCATCCCGCTCAGTCTGCCCCCGAGTCCTCTTCTTCCGGTTCTACAGAGCCTTTTTTGACATCCAATGGCCCCTTACATATCCCTCAACCCAAATTTGAGGTCCATCCAAAGATTCCTAAGGGACCATTATGTCGAAATGCTGCTTCTGGTCAAGCTGCTCATTCGTATAGCATAGTAGATGATTTGGCGCAATCTCCTACTGCCATTTCAACACCAGAACTCCTCCAGTCATGCCCTTCCCAAAAGAAGGCTCTACTATCGCAATAGGCACATTGTAGATCTCTGATGACCAAATGATTGTTTTCGACGCCACTCAATCGGACCATCCTCCTCTCCCTCCTTCCGTCGCCTTCCAAATCCCAGTCAAAATCCGGAACGCCAACATTTCCTGGTGTATAATTGATGAGGGGGCATCCACCTGCGTGATGTCTGCTTCGGTTTGGAAGCAACTCGGATCCCCTGAGTTGGCCCCTTCCTCGATCACCCTTCGAGCGTGGGATGGCCATGCCTCCCAGCCCATTGGCCTGTTCCGTAATTGTCCTATCACTCACGCCGGTAAGACTGTTTGCGTTGATGTCGAAGTCATAGACGCCCCGCTAGAATACAACATTCTATTGGGGCAAAGCTACACCTATGCTATGTCTGATGTCCCATCCACGGTTTTCCGCAAGATGTCTTTCCCCCATAATGGAAAGATAGTCACCATTGACCACTTGACATATCATGAGCCAAAATCTCAGACCTCACCTGAGACGACTATCTCTTCTGTAGCCAATAAGCAAACCGTCGACTCCTTGACCAGTGTCTCCCCCGGCGTCTACAAAGATTCCTCCCTGCTTGGAACTTTTCCTGGTCTCCCCCCTCCTCCTATCACTGATCCCAGCTTATCGAATGTTTGCATGATGCAATCATCTTAGGTTGCCCATAAGCGGCCTGCTTCGGCTAGTCAGCAACCTCCCCCTCGCCCTCCGCAACCTGCTCCTAACCATTCATCTCAGCCAGCCGGACCTCCTCCTTCTGGCCCTCCCCCCACAGCTAGTATCCCTGAACCCCTTTATCCTCCCAGATCGGTTCCCCTAGGCCTTAACCATCTCGGAGCCGTCCCTCCTGGTCATTACCTTGCTGGGCAGATACCTTTCCTGGCTCCCCCTCCCGGAGTATATTTTGTCGTCGTCATGGCCACCCTCTCTCTCCCTAACCTGACCTTAGGCATACCGGTCTGGTACCTTGATCCTCCAGCCGCTACCCCTCCTGGTCACCCCAAACCCTACATGGCTTTGACACTGGTTCAACCGGTCCCCCTCGCTTCCTCCGTTGCCACTGTGCCCCCAGCACCTCCACAAGACCCTTCTCCTGTCGTGATGGCTCCCGGGAAGAAAGGCAAAGCTCACAAGGGGGCACCCAAAGACAAGACCACCACGACTGACCCGGCCCCTCCTCCGCCCGCAGAGCCTTGCGCCTTGTGTGATGTCGCCGGTCACACCACCCATGCTTGTCCTGAGAAACGGCTAAATGCACTCTACCTATCCTATGATCTATCTACCATACTCCTATCCATGAAACTAAACTATCCATGCCTTAATTTTAATTAAAAAGAATTAATTTGCAGCTTAGAGGGAAGAAAAAGGGCTAAGAGGGCTACTAGGGGTTTAACACATGAAATGAGGTTTGGAAGTAGAAAGAGGGGGTTAAACCCTTATAAAAATTTATCATGGTGTGAGAAATGGCTTTGGAGCAGACAGAGGGGGTTAAACCATTAGGAAACCTTATTATAACACAAGAAATGACTTTGGAGTGAGAAGAACTCTAAAATGCGATGGCAGAATGCAATGGATAGTAGAAGTTGTGATGTGTGATGTCGCAATCACAACTTCGCAAGTTTAAATGGATGACAGTAAGGACTTAACAGAATGAACTAAATGGTTCACAGTGCGAAGTGTGAAGAGTGATGTGGCAGGTCGTGAATCAAAATATCGCAATTTTAGAAGGGTAGCAGTAAGGATTAATGGGAATAAACTAAATGGTGCACAGTGCAAAGTGTGAAGAGTGACGTGGTGGATCGTGGATCACAATCTCACAATTTTACAAGGATAGCGGTAAGGATTAACGTGAATAAACTAAAATGTGTGAAATGTGATTTGCACTACGGTAAAGGTTGCAGGTGGTGATTTGCGATGTGGTAAGTTTCGTAGGATGAGATGTGCGATGGGGATGAAGTGGCGGTGGAAAAAGCTAAGAGTTGCGATTTGCAATTTCACAATTGCAAAGAATGAGCAGTGAGTGTTGACGGTAGAAGGTAACCAGTGCGAAGTGTGATTTGTGATTTCGCAATATCGCAATCACAAATAATGGGCGATAAGTATTAAGGTAATCGTTAAATGTTGTGATTGCGAAGTGCGACGTACGGTGGCAGAAATCTCGAGGATCAAAGGTAGAGGTTGGGTTTTCGGTGGTTCTATATGGTTTTTCATGTGTTTTTCGTAAAAATGGTAACATGATCGTGAACGGTGAAAAACAGAGAAGTAAGGCTGAAGATATTAAGGGTGTTCGAAAGAAGGTAAGTGCAACACTAAGGTGAAAAGTAAAGGAGGGAAATGGAAGCGTAGGAGCAGTGCTCATAAGTAAAGCATGCATGCAGATTCATGTACGCGAAACAGACAGAAATGTAAGATGAAATAGTGAAGGAAAGGCTTGGACTTGGTAAAACAAATTCTTCCCCGAACTCGAACAGAAAGCAATTTTGTCTTGTGGGAAGGTCCTCCCCTACTCGAACTCTATTGACAGAGGGGGGAGACTTGACCACATTTTTGGAGTTTTTCCTCTATTTCACTATGCATAAGAAATTTAAACTGCAACAGCACAAAAAATAAACAGAAATGAAACTTATCAAAAGCATATATAACTTAAAAAGCAGAGGAAAAACTAGATAAATGACAAAAAAGAAAAGATAATAACAACAGAGAAGATGAGGCACATGGATTGGACCCTAACCCACGAGCCTAGCCCTATGAATTTAAGTCAATAAAATGAAATCAGTCTACTGATTTCATAAAATAATAACTACATACATCTCTGAAAGTTTTTATCCCTGAATAAAACAAAAAGCTTCAATATTTCACAACAATAATTCTGAATTGAAGTGAGACTAGGATAGACTAACTCTTCCTAGCTCTAGCTCTTCTCTATTTATTCTATAGGGAAACTACCAACAACTTCCTAGAAAATGGTGATTGAGTCCACTAGACTCCAAGTAAACCAAGATTGAGTGCTCTCCTCTTTGAGTTTCTCGGCTGCCTCTGGAATTCAAATTGCTGGAGAGAATCCTTGGGGATCCTTCAACTTCTTTTGGAATTCGAATTGCTGGAGAGAATATTTGGGATCCTTCGACTGCCTTTGAGGGTGGAAAATCCTCCTATAATTTCTCCTTGCCACCTCCTCCAAGCATTTGTGATAAAATATTTATCAAAATTCTTAATAAATCACGATTTTCTGCAGTCAACCATATATTAGGAACTCAGAGTAACTTAGCCTTAATCACCACCTATACTAGCATCATAAACCCAAATAATAATAAAAATGCAAGAAAAAGAGATCTAATAAGGCAAAAAGGTGACTATTAACCCCTCCAAATATGTCTAATGATGGAGCTCATCAGTATTCAGCCTTTATTTCTTCTGATAAAGATTTTGACAACTTCACATATCTTGGTTTTTTTCTATACCCAGATTGAAATCTTCCAATTCTGCTTTTGTTTTAGCCAACAGTGGTTTTATTGAGACATCATTGTGATCAAAGAGATTCTCAAGTGGGATTAACCCCTTTGGAATGTTATTGGTAGGCAACTGAATGATAGGCTGATCAATAATCTGTTTTTGCAGATTTTTGGTGTTTTGCAAATCAACATCATCATTCATGAAATCTTCATCTTGATCAATTCTTAGGAAAACAAACTCTTCAGCAACTTCAATGAATGTTCTAATCTCCTTATCATCTTCAAAAACTTTCCAATGCTAGACATTATCAGGAATGTTAGGTCTAAACCTAATTTCCACTTCATATTTCAGCTTCACAGGTATTGGAATCTTGAATGAGCTTGCTAAAATAGAAATTGAGTCAGCCAAAATATTAATTTCTCTTGGAACAAAAGAAAATCCAGGAATGAGTCTTCTACAATGATCCATGCATTCTAGCAATGTTTGAGTCTAGGATGCTTAGTTTGATAAAAAAAATTGATTTTCTGAATGATAAGTTCAGCGTCTCCAAAAACAAAAATTTCTGAAATATTCAAGTCCTTTTCTATTTTTAAACCCATCAGCAGAGCTTCATTCTCAGCTACATTTTTAATTGCTTCAAATTCAATTTTGAAAGAAAAATTAGAGCTCTCTTTCAAAGGAGAAATGATAACTATTCTTGCACCGGGTCCTTCTTTGGAACATGAACCATCAAAGTACATTTTCCATAGCCAGGAACCTTCATAACTGATCTATTTTTCAACAAGCTTCAAAATATGAAAATTTTCTGCATATAGGACATCAATATCCATGTATAAGATGCTTGAATCACCATCATTTGTTCTGGCATAAATTGGATGATTAGTGGGGTCTTTACTATCAATAATGATATATGACAGTTGAGCTTCTCTATAAATTCTTCTTTGTTCTCCTCCAAAAATAGGGAAAATATCATAGATGAAATCCATTTGCAAGGTTCCTCCCAACCTTCTAATCCATGACCTAGAGGAATGTTAGCTACAATGATATCCATCACCATTCTTCTCATGGGTAATTGAAAAAGACTTACTGCAAGGTCTTTCATGACACCGAGGCATTGAACTTTTCAGGAATCAAAGGAGTAGAGATCTTGGTACTCTCTAGTTACTTCAAGACCTAGTTCATCCATGACTACCTTGGGCATTAAATTATGTGAGGCTCCAGAGTCCATTAGGAAATTATGCAAGATATTATCATGAATATTAAGAGATAGATAGAAAGGAGGGGTAGAGTCATCTCTCTCTTCTACCAATGGACCTAAAATAATAGTGGGCTTGTCATCTTGAAGGTTAACAAAATTAGAAGCTACTTCAGTAGGTGGGGGTTGAAGAGCTTTCATAAAGGTCTTTTTGAAATAATAATTTTTCATAAGCTCTAAAAAAGGATCATGAATATTTATCTTCTGTATTTCATTCCCAAAATTGAAAATAGGGGGCAGTTTGTGAGAAATTTTTACCTCAAGTAAAGGAGTATTAACTACTATTGGAATTTCCGGTATTTTCTATTTTTTAACTTGGTTTTTTGCTAGAATTTTGACTGTGTCCTTATTCTTCTTGGGATGTGAAACAGGCTTTGGATTATCATCAATATTATTTGATATTAGATTGTATATTCTTTGATGATCATCTGCAATCATGGAATTATCATGAACCACTTCATTTTTTTGAGTATATGACATGAAATCCTCATACTCTAATTTTGTAAGATGAATCAACCCTTCTTTGTCTCTCAGGAAATTGATATCAACAGCTTTCTCCAACCTTTCAAATTCCTCTTCATCTTCAAATATATAATTTTGCAAAGAAGGTTGAACTTTTTGATCATCAACATCTCTCCTCTCTCGTTGCAAAATTTGAGGAACATTAGGTCTTCTAAATTGTTGCCTATTAGGCTGATCAAATGAAACATTTTTGGTAGTAGTTGGTCTTGCTTCCATCGTGAGCTTGCACATCTTAGTATTTAATGACTTGACCATCTTGGTCAACTCATATAACTTAGGATCTATGTCTAAATTTCCTGAAGTTGAAACTTCAACTTCTTTCTTTCCTTTTTCTCTGTCAATCCCTCCTCTGAGCCTATCAGCTGCTAACACATTAGATTCTACCTCCAGTTCATTGTCCTACATTTGGGTTAGTGTTGTATATCTTCTTTCTATCAATAATAAACCAAAATAAGGATTAAATGCACTAGCATAATTGATTTTGGATTAAGCTTCAGTAGGTTTGATTTCAGTAGGTATTTTTCTATACATCTTATTGAATCTCTTAGAAAAATAAGAAACTAATTATCTTTCTTTTATTTTTATTGCACCAAATTCAGTGATATAATACATATTATCTTTCTTATCACCCCATTTCCTTAAAAATGTATCATCTAGGGTTTCAATTCCAGTGATGCTTCCAGATGTCAAATATCTGAACCATTTTCTAACATCACCCTCAAGACTCCGAACAAAGCTCTCATCCAAACATCTTCATACTCAATATTCAAATTTTCAGCATAGCATAAAAATCAGCAAGGTGTTCTTCAGCTGTTACCTCTCCCTCACCACTAAACTTAGGCATGTACTTGAGATAATCTCCTACAGGTAATGCATTCATAGGTTGAGGTAAAACCAAAGGTGCATACCTTGTAACAAAAATTGCATCCATTTGGTTAGGGGGTGGGTTTCGACCTGCCATGGTGTGAGTTGTTGGGATTTGTGGAATATAAATAGGTGGATTGTGAAAAACAGGTGATGAAGCACAAAATTATGATATAGGTATTATTTTTTGGTTGTAAAACAAGGGAGGTACAAGATTTTCTGCAAAATTAGGGGATAAAGTTTGTAGGACTTCTTTAGGGATAGCCTTTGAGAAAACAATAGTAGAAGTAGAAAACTATAATATTCCTAAATTAGCATGCAGCTAATAGGAATATAAATTTTTGTTTTTAGCACCAAGTAGATGAATAAATGGGTAAGGAGGCCCATACATATCTAGAACAGGAATAAAATCCCTCATGATGTGAAAAGGGATCATAATAATAGCTAGATATTACACCCTCATGTGTGAACAGGGGCAATTACATGTGGACAAGGTCAAGTTTGACCAAGTCAACAACACTGGAATGAATGGTGAAGATCATCTATGGAGACAACGCAGTGATAGTGGGAGGAAGATTCCTTGGTGGAGGAAACCCTAATAAGTGGGACCCAAGGTAAGAAGGCTCACACTTGTTTATAAGGAGGGAAGGGAAGCCATAGTGAGGCATGTTATTGATTATTGGATTTGTGATCTACATGACTATTGTGCATTCTTCAACTGTTTAGTTGAGATTTTTGTGTTGCTTAGCACAAGGTATTCATGTTTAGGAATTCCATCTCCTTTCTTGAGAGGCCTCTTGAGGGAGCTTGCACTTCATTTCCCCACATTCAGGCTTAAGTCCAATCTACTTCCTTCAGCTACAATGAAGTTTCTGTTTAGAGATGGGTTGTGTTGCGGGGTGTTGCAGTGGAGGGTTGAGAACACCACTTTTGGAGCTAGTTTTTCAGAGGAGGAAGCATTCTTCCCTTTGGGAGATCAATGAGGAAGACTTTGGAGCATATTTCACATCTGGGCACTTTGCCAACATATTTCCCATCACCTACAATGCAATATCCCTCTTTGATTGCATTATTTCAGTGAGCATTTGCAGTGGGAATTGCAGTGCTTGATTTGGAGGGTGATATATTCAGTGTTAGGATCAGCCTTTAACTTGGAAGATCGATTGGAGGAGGTATATTTCATATGTATCATATTAAATCATCTCCATTCAGTTATTGAGTTTCAGTTGCTACTCAACCCTAGGGATGCACTCCGACATTTCTGCATTTTTGCATATTTCAGGAAATCCTTTCTGGATTGTATTGGAATTGTGTTTGGGATTCTATATCTTCACTCCCAAAATTGTATGAGCCATTCATTTGCATATTTATATTTCTTTCATATCCAGTAGTAGTGTACCATTTATAACTACGTTGTATTTGTTCATGAGCATTCTTCTATGTAGTAGCACCACATATTTGTCATATGTATTCATGGCATGCTTGTTTGCCTTGATTATTTGAGTTGTGCCCGCTTCTATTGTACTTATTTGTTGATGATTTACTTAATAAAATGGCTCCATGGTTTCTACACATTTTGGTGTAATTTTATTCACTGCTATTTCCATTATTGTGTTCATATATTGCTGCTTCCCGAATTGGGAATATTACAGTAGTATCGGAGCATAATCTTGGCTCAGCCTATGGATCTCAGCCATTATGCTATCAGGAGGACAAGAAAAAGAAGAGATGAATAGAAAAGAAAAAAATATGACTCCATCATTTGGAGGAAGGAAGGAGTAGAGGCTTTCAAAGCTTCTTTCTCAAACTTTGTAGAGCATTCATGGAGATCTTAAGAAGATGAGAAGGGAGATGTGTAGAAAATCTCCAAGGGAGTTTGAATCTAAAGAAAACTCTAGATTTTCAAATGATGAGTGTGAGCATGCAGCCACACACTATGATTCATAGCACATTCATATGCCCAGATCTTCTATGAGGGAGATGGAAAAAGAAGAAATTCCTAAGGGAGAAACTCTTAGGGATTATCTGCAAGAATATGAATCTCAAACTAAGAAGTTCAGAGATCATATCACCTTCCAAAAGTTTTACAAGATCAAGGTGGAGAGGACGAAGAAACTTGACATGGGTATATTTTTTCTGTCTACTTTTGATGGTTCATCTAAATGTTTAGCTATAGCTTGGGTGGAGGAGCTAGACATCTATTTGCAGCAACACCAAGTTTCAGAGAATGAAGCCATCAAAGTTGCAGCGCTGCATTTTGGAGGTAAGGACTATGCTTGGTGGATATTTGAGTCATTTTCTTTAAAAAATGTAAATAATTCTTCTTATGCAAAATTCACTAGGAGATTGGTGGAAAGGTTTGATGGAAAACATTCTGAAACACCCTTGATGGAACTAAATAAACCAAAACAAACCGAACTTTGGCATGGGTTGAAAGGACCTATAAACTCAAATACATTTTAGAAAATTGTTGAAGAGGCTCACATATTGCATAATACTTTGCTAGAGGAAAGATCTCTATCTCATATTCTTGGACAAGAGAGCATGAAGATCCATTTTTCAAAAGAGGATCCTCTTATTGAGAAGGTGACTCCCATTCATATTGAAGAAGAAGAGAAGGATGGGGGCAACAACACTGTCATATCTAGAGCATATCTAGCACCTAATGCAGAGTTAGAGGGAGAAAATTCTCCAACAAGAGGGATTATTGTATCATTTCAAGGAATTCCCTAAGATCTCATTTGTGGAGGTCAAGTCACAACCCATGATCATCATGTGCCATGTAATATTCCAAATTGGAAATAGCAGAAATACAAGACATAATAATTTAAAACACAGAAATTCTGATCATGACATAAGAGGTATCAATTTATAGCCATAATTTTATTAATATATCAGCAAAAATATACAAAAATATCATGAGGGACAAGCCACTCAAGTAATAAGAACAATCCTGCAATGATCAGAACAATCAACACATGAGTTGTTGCAACTGTATAGAATGTCAAAAAGCAGTGAAAACATTGTCTATATTAGTGTAGTTACTACTATAAACATACATAGATGGAATACGGCTGATAGAAACCAAATAAATTCACAAGAAAGAAGATATGGGCTCTAATACATGATTTCTATCCAACCCAGAAAAGTTTGCTAGAAATACCAAGAAATATACAAGGTGACAAACAACCCTGGGGTTGAGATGTCACTGCAACTGGATCTAAATAAAATGAGGCTATTAAATATCTTAAATGATGATTTCCTCCTCCAATATTATTTATAAATATAAGGTTGATCCCTCTACTCAGAAATAGACCCTCCTGATGAGCTCTATGAACCCTCCCAGCAATTGCCTCCAAAAATAACGTAGTTCATAATTGTGAATGTGTTGTGAGGGATGGTATATGGATGGCATAATGCAAAAAATGTGAAAATATTCCTAGGAGCCCTCCTTTTTGATCCTCCAATGGATAGGTTGCCTCTCCACTGAAAACAAGCCCAAAAACAACTCTATGTGATCCTCCTTTGTTGCACCCTGCAACACAACCCAACTCTAAATAGAAACTGCACTATAGCTGAAGGAGGTAGCTTGGATAGAATTCCAAAATGAGGAAATGCAGCTCAAAGAACCTCTCCCTCCCTTAGGATGAGGTAGGGATTCCCTATCAGGAACACCCTTGTGCTAAGCAACACAACAACCCTGCTAAACAGTAAGAGGAAGCAAAAGTCTAAATAGACCAATATCAAATAATAATCCAAAACATGAATAAAAAAGGTTTCCATCCTCTCCATATATATCAAGTGAGCCTACTCACATTGGGTCCCATCCATACTTGCCACCAAGCTCATGCAAGTTGTCCTCCACTAAAACTGTGTTGTCTCATCATAAAGACCACTCCTCCATGAAAGCACTGTTGATTTGGTTAAAGTTGACTGAATCAACATGATCCAATCCCTGTTCACACCCAAAGTTGCTTAATCCAGCTACTTATTCTTCCTAATTTCACATTAGGAGTGTTATTATCCCTTCCAAAGGGGTTTTATGGGTCTCCCCACCCATTTATTCACCTACTTAGTGATAAAACCAACTATAATATTCCATTTAGATGAAAGCTAAATTTTTGGACTATTACAGTCCTACCCTCCAAAATTTTGCTTGTCCTCAAGCAAATGTAAAGGTGGAGAAAAATTCCCCCCTTCCTCTTCTTGTGGCCTCCTCATCAATATCTTCCACCATAGCTCAACATAATCTACAATAAATCTACCCTCCAATGGTTCCTCCCAAGTATGCAAACCCAAATGGTTCACATCATGAAACAGTTGAAGGTGTAAGCCTTCTTGTTGTCCAATGGCCTCCTCAAGGTAGGAGTGATGATAAACATAGGGAATCTCATCCCCAATGAGAGTCTCCCATATCCATTCTATCATACAAATGAAATGAGCCATTCTAGGCAGCTCATCAAAGAAATCCTCAACCCCTGGTTTATGTAATGTGTTGGGGCTGCATGGAGAGTTTAGATTTTCCCATACAAGTTGCTTCTCTCTCCATTTATGGAAAGTATGGGGCTATTTCTGATCTTGGAATGAAATTTCATGGCCTCCAAGAATGGCCCAAGTTACCCCACCAAAAAAATCAGCCCTTAAGTGCCTCCTCCAAGAACTTAATTTCTCCAAATGGCTCCTCCCACATGAAGAAAAGAGATGTAGTATGGAAATCATGGTTTGCCCATTTTTTCTCCTGAAAAATGCAACATTTATAGTAGGAAGAATCATAATCCCAATGGGAATATTCAACTTTTGTGCCACTCTCCCAACAAATCTTCCCATAAACATAAGAACATCTCCAATATATGGAAGCAAAGACAAATGAAAGCAAGTTTCCATATGACAGCCGAAAAGTGGATCATAGTTCCACACATGGAACCAGCACAGTACATCCCTTTCCTTCCTCAAAAAAAATAATAACAAGTGTCTTTCTATCCACTTGTTTGTTGCCACAATCATCCTACAAGATAGGATCATGAAAGTAAAATGTGGTGCCAATGGTGCACACCAAGAATCACGTGGCTTCCCCCACAAACCACCAATAGAATAACCAACCTCAATGTTGAAATTGGCCTTAAGTACATCATAATATAATGTGAAAAAAGGGATAATCCTCCTTGTTACAACATGCTGCTCATATAAAGTAAAGAAGTACAAATAATAATGCAAAATTGTACCTTCTCTACCATGTACTTTGGTCCTTGAGCTAAAATGGCTCAACTGAAAGTTCTCCCTCACTCTCAATGAGTAGGGAAGTGGTTGTGACAACCTCTCCATCACCATCCAGGCTATGCATCTCTCTTCATGCTGATATACATCCTGCTGAATTCCCTCCCTAGTGAACTCCTCCATCAAAGAATGAAATGCATTAAAGTGCATGGAAAGAAAGTCCACATGTGCTGCATGTAGTAGCTTCCTCTTGAGCTCAGAAAATCTAGTCAAGAAGACTCTGCCATGAGAATATATGATCTCATCAACCACCATGTATCTATCATCTCCCTCCAGGTCATAAAGAATCATGCAAGCACCAAGATCCTTGGAGTACTCTACCAAGATTTGAGACCTCAAATATGGATCAATCCTCCTAAGAGACAACGCTGAAGATATGAAATGTGAAGCTCCCCACATGATTTTGTCTTCACCTTTGACATCCCTCATGCCAAATCCATCCTCCAAAATGCTACCATGCCCATCATGTAGCTTCTCATGCTCAAATAGAAGTGGTGAGTTTTGGAAGTTGGCCTCCCATGAGAAGCTACCATCCAAAAAGAACCTCCTAATCTTGGCCAATGTAAGCATGAGTGGCCTCCATCTACTCCAAAGTATGGAGGATTACTTCCTCAAAGGAAGTACCCTCTGTTTCCCCAAATCCATGGAGTAGCTCCCTTGCACCATGAAGGTGCCATCCTTCATCACTACAGCAACTTCTGCCAGTGCAATATATGTAGTGAGAGTAGGTAATGCTAAAAATGGAAGAATGTCTCCCTCCTCCTTGAGTCTATCCCAAACTCTCTGCGCTGTACTAGACTCCTCCAAGGTCCTCACCCATTCAGAATATAAGAGTGGTGGGCCAAATAGCAATATGTCTCTCACCAACTCTAGATCTGGTGGCCTCCCAGGTGGAATGCCCCCATGTATTGAGACATCAAAATCTGAAGTGGACTGTATATATGAGTGGACTGATTTGTCCCTCTCTTCACTGCGTAATATAGTCTCCTTGGTTTGTGTAGAAACCTCTCAAAATAGATAAGGGTGAATTCTCATCATCCCTTGATGTTGATCCTTCCTTTATTCCCCTTCCATCTCACAATCCACAAAAAATGATGCATGTTGCTCTGGAATTGTGTTTTGGTTCCCCCATATTGAATCATTTGGAGCTCCTTGCAAATACACAAGGGCTCCTCTAATGGAAGAAATGGCTCCCTTTTCATCTCCATTTGGTTATGGATATTCTTCCAATGGTACATCGTTGTTATCTCTTCTCTGCTCATCCTCTTCATCAGTATTTGAGAATGCCTCATCATCAATGAGAGACCCTTGATCTTGGTCTTCTCTTGAAGGAGGAACCTTAATGTCTTCACTTATAGAAGAGGGCTCTTCAATAAGTGGGGATATTGCCCTTGGCAAGGCATAATGCATGTTTTTATCCCCCTTAACAGGAATATGGAGTGGAGTTGGAAAAATAGATCTCTTCAACTCATGCAAAGATTTTGAGTTTTTGGGTTCAACAAAAGATGTTTCACAATGTTTAATATCAAATATTTTCCTTAATTTCTTAGTGAACCCAACATAAGTGTTTACATTTGCACGATTAAATGAAGTAAAACTATAGAACCACCAATCATGGGCCATACCTTTGAGGTGCAGCGCTTCTACTCTAATGGCCTCCTTTTCTGAAACTTGGTGTAGCTGGAAGTAGGAATCTAGCTCCTTCACCCAAGCTTTGGCTGTGCACTTTGCTGATCCATCAAAGTTAGATAGAAAGATTCTACCTCTCTTGCTTCTATTATGGTTGTTGGATATTCTCTCTTCCTTGAGTTGGAAAAACCCTTGGAAGTCCAAGTGTTTTTTGAATCTCCATGATTGAGACTCATACTCCTAAAGATAGTCACTCAAGGTCTCCTCCCTTGGTGCATCTTCCTCCTCCATCCTTCTTGCAGTGAATGTGGAAAGTAAACTGCGCTGTGGATCTGCATGTGTGGCTGAATGCTCACACCCATCATGTGAATATCTAGGGCTTTCTCCACTTTCAAACCCTCTTGGAATTTTTCTATACCTCTCCACTTTCATATCCTTGAGATCTTCTTTGGTATTTTTCACAGTTTGGAAAAGAAGCTGGGAGATTCTCTCTTCTTTCATTTCTCCAAATAATGGAGTCTTTCCTGTGTTTCTTTTGTACATCTTCTCTTTTATGTGAGAAGAAGTTTCTCCTTCTAATGGCATAATGTCTTGAATGCACAGGCCGAGCCAAGATTATGCTCTAATACCACTATAATATTCTAAATTAGAAATAGCAGCAATACAAGACATAATAATGTAAAACACAGTAGTTCTAATCATGACATAAGAGGGATCAATATACAACCATCATTTTATTAAGATATCAACAACAATATACAAAAAGATCATGAGGGACAAGCCACTCAAGCAATAATAACAATCCTCCAATGATCAGAACAATAAGCACATGAGTTGCTGCAACTATATAGAATGCCGGAAAGTAGTGACAATGATGTCTATAATAGTGTAGCTGCTGCTATAAACATACATAGATGGAATATGGATGATAGAAACCAAAGAAATTCCCAAGAAATAAGACGTGGGCTCTAATACATGATTTCTAGCCAACCCATAAAAGTTTGCTAGAAATACCAAGAAATATACAAGGTGACAAATAACCCTAGGGTTGAGATGTCATTGCAATTAGATCTGAATAAAATGAGGCTATGACAGATCTGAAATGATGTCCTCCTTTAATAGTATTTCTGAGTAGAGGGATCAACCTTCTATTTAGAAATATTATTGGAGGAGGACATCATCATTTCAGATATGTCATAGTCTTATTTTATTCAAATCCAATTGCAGTGACATCTCATCCCCAGGGTTATTTGTCACCTTGTATATTTCTTGGTATTTCTAGCAAACTTTTCCGGGTTTTCTAGAAATCATGTATTAGAGCCCACATATTCTTTCTTGGGCATTTATTTGGTTTCTATCAGCCATATTCCATCTATATATGTTTATAGCAGCGGCTACACTGATATATACAACGTTGTCACTGCTTTCTGGAATTCTATACAGTTGCAACAACTCATTTGCTTATTGTTCTGATCATTGGAGGATTGTTCTTATATTCTTGAGTGGCTTGTCCCTCATGATATTTTTGTACATTGTTGCTGATATCTTAATAAAATGATGGCTGTATATTTATCCCTCTTTTGTCATGATCAGAATTGTTGTGTTTTACATTATTATGTCTTGTATTGCTACTATTTCCAATTTGGAATCTTACATGCCATTGTTGACAAATTGTGAAACCATGCAGATAAAAGGAGGAGGTAGGGAGGATGACCAACATCATATGATGAGGAGCACACACCCATATCTATTTCAGAGGGTTGACACATAGAAGAGACAGAATGATTTGCGCAGTGAGGACAAGGACAAGGTTGTCCATTCATATATGCAGTTTACTCTTGATCTTGATGTCTCATTGCATAGAGGAATTTCACCAGGGAGACTACCAGATCAGCAGATGATGAGGGATGCTTCACATTCGGATGCACCACTCATTGATTCCAGAGGGGTGAGGACCTTGGAAGAGCTTGGTGTAGCATTGAGAGTCTTACTAGGTATACTCAAGGAGAGGAGAGGAATTCTCCCAACATCATCATTAGCCACTCTCATTCCAGGTTTTGCGTTGTGGTAGGAGCAGCATGGGAAGGATAGCAACCTTCCAACTTGCAACTTCGGCATGGGAGATGTCAAAGAGGAGGATAGCCATATAACATATGTTCTTTTTGATAGATCATCAGTGTTGTCACTATGGAGAATAGATCCATATTGGAAATCCCAACTGTTGGTGGATTATTACAAGGATCTTTCTACTTGTATGATATTAGATGACCAGTTGCATGAGGGGGATATTCAGTCAGAGATGAGTTCATCTAATATCATGGTATGATATTCTTATCTAGAGCTTCCAAGCTCAAGGAGAAGTTACTACAAGCAGCTCATGAATATTTTCTCTTCAGCCACACTTACTCTATGAGAGCATACCACACCATCATGGAGGGGTACATTTGGGAAGGATTTGAGGATGAGATATATCAACATTTGAGGAGATGCATGGATCATGTGGAGATGGAGGAGTTACATAAATATTTGGGGGATTTAACACAACCACCTCTTTTCTCTTTGAGAATGAGAGGGGATTCATCTATGAACCACTCCATTTTCATGGGCAAGGCATATAGTAAGGATAATGTTTAGTTGCATAATTATTTATATAATGAATATGTGCATTCCTTAACCATATATGTGCGGGAAATTTCTCAAAGAAGGAGCATTCTTTCTTCTAGACTTCATGGTCTACTTGAGGCCATAAGCAGTATTGATGATGGAAACTCCCTAGGAGGTCTTAGAGAGATGATATCTTATGTAGGAAATGCCCACTTTGCACCACACATCATACACTTTCTCCAAACTTGTGAGGAGATTAGGGCAGAAATAAAGTGGTTGGGAAGCCACACACCATGTCATTTTCTGATGCAGTTGAGAGTAAAACTGCATTGGTTGCATTTGAGGGACCATTTTCTTTCTCCCTTGTTACATATGGCAGCTAGTATGATTCTCATTATGGTTCCCTATGTTGATGTTGTTCTTACCTTTGTGGGGAGCATGTTGGGAGGAGAGACACATTGGTTGGATGTGTCCATGGGGAATGAAAATTCCCACACCTTTTATGCTCCATGGTTCAATAGGAGTATGGGAGATGGCTTGCCATGTTATGTTTGGCAACAACAGTTAGAAAAATTACGTTATAACCACTTGGGAAACTGTTGGTACCTTCCAGCACTACATAAAAACTTCAGTATTCCTCTAATTTGGATGCCATATGGTGATGATTTCCTATTCATCATATATGGGATGGTTTGGGCCAGCATGATTCATGTCGTTGGAAAGAATATCTTTGGAGATCCAGTCTTCTTCTTGCCACTTGAAAGCAACATTATTGCAGCCCAAGATCAACAACTACTCTACACTTATCATAAGTGGAGGGAGGGATAGTGTGGGGTCGGCTATTTTGTCTACCATGTTTAGTTATTTAGCCCACCTACATTGCAGGAGCCAAAGGTGGAGGAGAATTTCCATGAGTTAACATTTTGGAGGGTGGCTCATTTTGTATGGATGATAGATTGGGGATGGGAGCTTCATATGGGGATGATGGTTCCCACTATATTTCAGATTCCATGCCTCAAAGAGACCTCTATACAACACATTGTTACCTCCATGTATTTTTTACTTTTACATGATGACAGCTATTTGGGATGCTCATCAAATGCTAGTTTGCATACTTGGGAGGGGCAACTTGGAGATGTATTGATGAGACAACATCTTGTTCCTTCGATGATTTTTTCATATGAGGATGATACAAGAGGGTAAGAAGAGGCTCTTTATTTCTATCCTTGTAGTTGCTTAAGGACAATCAAAATTTGGGAGGGGAGGACTGTAATATTCCTAAATTAACATGCAGCTAATAGGAATATAAATTTTTGTTTTTAGCACAAAGTAGATGAATATATGGGTAAGGAGGCCCATACATATCTAAAACAGGTATAAAATCCCTCATGATGTGAAAAGGGATCATAATAATAGCTGGATCTTACACCCTCATGTGCGAACAGGGGCAATTACATGTGGACAAGGTCAAGTTTGACCAAGTCAACAACACTGGAATGAATGGTGGAGATCATCTATGGAGACAGCGCAGAGATAGTGGGAGGAAGATTCCTTGGTGGAGGAAACCCTAATAAGTGGGACCCAAGGTAAGAAGGCTCACAGTTTTTTATAAGGAGGGAAAGGAAGCCATAGTGAGGCATGTTATTGATTATTGGATTTGTGATCTACATGACTATTGTGCATTCTTCAACTGTTTAGTTGAGATTTTTGTGTTGCTTAGCACAAGGTATTCCTGTTTATGAATTCCATCTCCTTTCTTGAGAGGCCTCTTGAGGGAGCTTGCACTTCATTTCCCCACATTTAGGCTTGAGTCCAATCTACTTCCTTCAGCTACAACGCAGTTTCTATTTAGAGATGGGTTGTGTTGCAGGGTGTTGCAGTGGAGGGTTGAGAACACCACTTCTGGAGCTACTTTTTCAGAGGAGGAAGCATTCTTCCCTTTGGGAGATAAATGAGGAATACTTTGGAGCATATTTCACATCTAGGCACTTGGCCAACATATTTCCCATCACCTACAACGCAATATCCCTCTTTGATTGCATTATTTCAGTGAGCATTTGCAGTGGGAATTGCAGTGCTTGATTTGGAGGGTGAGATATTTAGTGTTAGGATCAGCCTTTAACTTGGAAGATCCATTGGATGAGGTCTATTTCATATGTATCATCTTCAGCCATCTCCATCTAGTTATTGAGTTGCAGTTGCTACTCAGCCCTAGGGCTCCACTCCGACATTTCTGCATTTTTGCATGTTTCAGGAAATCCTTTCTGGATTGTGTTGGAATTGTGGTTGGGAGTCTATATCTCCACTCCCAACATTGTATGAGCCATTAATTTGTAGATTTATATTTTTTTTCATATCCAGTGGCAGTGTACCATCTATAACTGCACTGTATTTGTTCATGAGCATTCTGCTATGTAGTAGTAGCACATATTTGGCATATGTATTCATGGGAGGCTTGTTTGCCTTGATTATTTGAGGTGTGCCTGCTTCTATTGTACTTATTTGTTGCTGGTTTACTTAATAAAATGGCTCCATGTTTTCTACACATTTTTGTGTAATGTTATTCACTGTTATTTCCATTATTGTGTTCATATATTGTTTCTTCCCCAATTGGGAATATTACACAAAATTTTGTTTAATCTTTTTCTTGATTAGAATTTAAAGGTAAGAAACTAGGATTCTCAAAGGGGAAAATGAGTTAGCCCTATATCTAGTCCTTCAAGGAGCCAAAACTTCTCAATGGAGTTTCCAGATCTAAGTCAATCTAAAAAGGCAGCTGGAATTGTACACCTCAGAACTAGACTTATAACTTTGTCATTCACTTGGGTATAAAATCAAATTCGCCTCTTGTTGTGCTATACAACACCTCCCATCTATTTTAATAAATGGGGACCCTTTAGAAATAAATAGGAAATTCATTTTCATTTACTTTTGTAGCTTTAAAACAAAAAAAATTAGGAAATAAAGTGTATTTGTGCTTTTCACCTTTATTCCTTAGTGAGCATCGTAAACCACATAAATTACAACCCAAAAGATTTCAAATCCATTAAGTCACGCAGGCTGCGAAATTCACGAAGCCTTTTCGAATTTATATTAAAAACTTGGAAACGCTTCAATCACTGTTATATTTCGTTTATCGCATCGCACCTCATTTAAACGATTATAAGTTTTAAACGATCATACTTATAAAGAAATTCAGTATAAGTTGCAATTATGTGGACCTGACGAGCCAAAAAAGCAATAAACATAAATCTCTAAAGTCCCATAAAGCACAACCACTTGACTTCTTGAATGCGCACTACACATTTCATAGGACTTAACCAAAAGAAAATTCATTTACCACATAAGAGTTGAGATCTGCAATTTGCACAGATCGCATTCATAGAGTTTATGAGTAACATTGTAAATGGTAAAAATTATAAGCTTCGATATGTGAATGAATGGCATTTAATTACTCAAGCATGCGAAATGACGTATGTCATGTCAAACCGAAATCCGAGATCCATCGTCTTAAGTTGATTGATAGCTATTTTGTGTAAAGATGTAAGAGATTTGATTTATAATTATTATTGATGATTAATATCATTTTTTATATATTCATATATATTTTTACATGTTTGAAATAAATTGATGATGGATTTTTCTCTCTGTTCCATGTATTTTTAATGATTTCTCTGTTTGCTTTAAATCACGAAACCAACTAACAGAACAAAGAAAATAGAGACGAACAAGAAAGGCAAAGAGATTTCTCAAATGTCGTCTACTAAAGACTTAGACATGTCTCCCCTGATTTCAGACACCACTTGCAACAAGGAATGCAGAAGTTTGTCATGGGAAGCGATGTATCAGTTTTTTGAAAATGAAAAACCAATAGTAATATATAAAGTGTCTTCGGAAAACTTATCTATTTCTTCAAACCCAACTGATTTTGATGTCGCATGTTCATTCATCCACAAGGTACCCACAAGGACAAAAATTCTCCCTTACACAAACATGGTTAAGTGGGTAATTGACCACTTAAACATAGAGGATAGAATTTTTAAAGATTCGAAGGGAGAAAATGTTGGGTCATTCAGGGCAGAAGACTTACAAGCAATGTACCATCTACCCTCCCCGCAACAGAAAAATGACAAGGCTTTTCTACAAAGATGTAAAGCAGAGCATCCAGATCTAACAAAAGTCATAAAAGAATGGAAGGAAGACTAGGGAAAGCTTAAACAAGATAAACTAAATACGTATCCAATTTCCCAACTTCCTTACCCTTACTGTTATGCTGCCGGTATGTTGTGTATATTTTTTTCAAAACCCGATACCACTAGATTTTCAGTTGATTAGGTCCCATTGATTGACGCAATTGTCAATTCGTTAATTCTAAATTGGGAAAATATCCTATCTAACAATTTAGGCAAACACATCATGGTGTATAGGAATAAAAGGAGTGTTTCATCTAGAGAAATACCTTCCTTTTATATGAGTTCCTATGTCATGGATGAAATTTTATTTTCTTCTAGTTTTCCTACCATGGGATGGAAATGGACTACCCAAGACCCTACCGCAATCCAAATTTACCATAGTGTCCTTTCAGATTCAGACTTCCATCTACATTTTTATAAAATTTTCCATGGATTCATGTTGCCTATGCATAAGATGATATTCAATGAGAAAGCCCCTAGGTTTTCCAAAGAAGCTTGTACAAATATTCTTTCTATGGCTAGATGATTTTTAGAGGAGAATTTTACATATGTTAGAGTATTTTTGAGTTATGATTTTCCCCACATCCTACCATATTATGTTCCTAATAACTTACTTGCAAGATAGATAGCCTACCAGCATGTTAATGGTAGTACTAAACAACTGAAAGATGCTAATGTTAGAAAATTAAATATTACAGAGCAATGCAACACATAAAATATGCGAAAAATAAAAGCACACAAAACACATAAAACTAGAGAGACATAGATATACGTGGATCACCTAGTTTGGGCTATGTCCACCCCGAACAGCCAGTCCTTCCTTTGTATTATCCAGAAAAAATGAAGAGACAAAACCTATAGCAGATCCGCTGTAATATCCTATGTTCTCTCTCACAGTCTCCCTCTCTGTTTCTCGCTCCGAGAATACACATACAATACACAACCACAATACAACACCCTCATAAAAATGAGGGGTTGCCTTCTAGGGAAAAAAACCATAATCTAAACATAACTTCTACTATCAGATCATTTGCCTAATGAACGACCTAGATTGACTAGAAATTACTATACTTTTACAAGGCAATTTTACATATGTTTTTAGCTTCGGGGGCGTTGCCCCCGAAAACCCCCGCCAGGGGGGGGGCTCCGAGAAGCGCTGCCGCCCCCCCTTGGACCCCCCATGGCAGCGATTAATTTACGGGCGGCATTGCCGCCCCTTTTAAGGTACAGGGGTCCAATGCTGTGATACAAAGTAAACAAGATAATCAGGCTCCACACCCAACAATCACCCACTTGGAGACTGATTGTAGCAACTCCACCGCTACTTCATTTGCTGGACAATGACTCCTCTTTGGACCTGGCTGTTTCTCATCTTCATCATCATCCTTGAAGACCAATTGAAACTAAGCATGTTCTCAGTTTCTCCCTGGTTACAACTTTTGTTAGCATATCTGCAGGATTCTGGCTAGTGTGTATCTTTTCCAGCTTCAACTCTCCATCTTCTAATACTGACCGTATGAAATGGTACTTGAGATGTATGTGTTTAGTCTTGGAATGAAATGCTGAGTTCTTTGCAAGATGAATGGCACTTTGGCTATCACTGTATAGCGTGCCCATATCATGCTTCTTACCCAATTCACCCATAAACCTTTGTAACCAAATCATTTCTTTACTAGCCTCTGTAGCAGCAACATACTCTGCTTCTGTTGTTGAAAGTACAAAAACACTTTGGATTTTTGAAACCCAACTGACAGTTGTTCCACCTACAGTAAATACATATCCTGTAGTGCTCCTCCTGTTATCTCTGTCACCTGCCATATCTGCATCAACATATCCCTGTAGAGCAATGTTTGAACCACCAAAACATAATGCTTGATTTGTGGTACCTCTCAAATATCTGAGAATCCATTTTACTGCCATCCAATGTTCTTTTCCTGGATTGTTCATGTACCTGCTTACAACTCCCACTGCATGTGCAATATCAGGCCTTGTGCAGACCATTGCATACATTAAGCTTCCAACTACAGATGCGTATGGAACTTTAGACATATAATCCATGTCTTCTTGGGTTTTTGGGCACATCTCCTTACTAAGTTTGAAATGGCTAGCAAAAGGTGTACTAACTGGTTTTGCATTGTGCATATTAAATCTTGTCAACACCTTTTCTATGTACTCATTCTGAGACATTGTTAATTTAGGATTTTTCCTGTCTCTAGTTATCCTCATACCAAGGATTTGTTTTGTAGCTCCCAAATCCTTCATTGCAAATGAATTTTCCAATTTTCTTTTGAGCACATTTATTTCCTGCATGTTAGATCTTGCAACAAGCATGTCATCTACATACAATAACAATATAATATAGCTGCTATCATTTTTCATTTTTAGATAAACACAATGATCAGAGTGACATCTAGTATAACCTTGTTCATACATTAACTTGTCAAATTTTAGATACCACTGCCTTGGAGCCTGTTTTAAACCATACAATCTCTTCTTTAACCTGCACACCAATTTTTCTTTCCCTTTTACCTCATATCCTTCTGGTTGCTGCATGTATATCTCTTCCTCCAAATCTCCATGGAGAAATGTTGTCTTTACATTTAACTGTTCAAGATGTAAATCTTCCGCTTCTACAAGACTTAAGATAATTATGATTGAATTCATCTTAACAACAGGAGAAAATATTTCATCAAAATCAATACCTTTCTTTTGTGCAAACCCCTTCACCACAAGTCTAGCTTTGTACCTCTGTTTTCCTCCATCTTCTTCCTTCAGCCTGTAAACCCATTTATTCTGCAATGTAGTTTTACCTACAAGCAACTTGACTAAGTCCCAAGTATGGTTATGCATTAAGGAGTCCATCTCTTCTTCCATGGCTAGCTCCCACTTCTTCCTACTTTCAACCTGCATTGCTTCTTCATAACATTCGGGTTCACCAGAATCAGTCAGCAATAAATAATATAATGAAGGAGAGTATCGTTCAGGGGGTCTACTTATCCTAGTAGATCTTCTAACACCACTTTCAGGTGTTTGAGGTGCCTGTTGCTGTTGTGGTGGTTGTTGCTGCTGTGGTTGTTGATTATTATTATTATTTTCAGGCACCTTTAATTTTTCAGATATCTCATCAAGAACTGCGTATTCCTTGCTTTCTTTTTCCCGTTTCTTTTCCTACAACTGATTCTTATACAAGACCTTTTCATTGAATATTACATCTCTACTCCTAATGATTTTTTTTATTTTCATAATCATATAAGCGATAACCAAAATCATTAGCACCATATCCAATAAAGGTACATTTGTTTGATTTTGCCTCAATCTTTGTTCTGTTTTCTCTATTAATATGGAAAAAGGCCTCACAACCAAAAGGCTTTAAAAAAGAGTAGTTTACCTTTTTACCTGTCCATGCTTCCTCTGGAATACCACCATCCAAGGAACTTGAAGGCCCTCTGTTTATTAGATAAACAATAGTATCTACAACATCTGCCCAAAATTGTGAAGGCAATCCTGCATGCAATCTCATGCACCTTTCACGCTCCATGATTGTTCTGTTCATCCTTTCTGACACACCATTTTCTTGTGGTGTTCTTGGAACTGTCTTCTCTCTATGAATTCCATGCTTTGAACAGTACCTATCAAACTCTTTGCTGCAATACTCACCTCCATTGTCTGATCTGAGACACTTCAACTTCTTTCCTGTCTCAATCTCAACCAAAGCTTTCCATTTCTTGAAAGTATCAAATACATCCGATTTATTCTGAATGCAATAAATCCATGTTTTTCTAGTTGCATCATCAATAAAAGTAACATAATAAGGAGAGCCACCGAGAGATGACACCTGAGAATTTCCCCATACATTTGTATGCACAAGCTCCAATTTTTCTCTCTTCTTTTCTTTCCCAACTCTGAGAAATATGACTCTCTTTTGTTTTCCATAAATGCAATTCTCACAGAAATCCAAATCAACATTCTTCAAACCTGGCAACAAATTTCTTGAGTGAAGAATATTCATTCCCTTCTCACTCATGTGTTCGAGCCTATGATGCCATAATGCTGCATCTGCTCCTTTGGAAGTTAAAGCATTAACAAAGTTAGAAATACCATTGCATAAATACAATGTACCAACCTTTTCACCTTTTGCTATTACTAGCGCTCCTTTGGTGATCTTCCAACTTTTATCTGTGAAAGTTGTCACACAACCTTCACTGCCTAACTGCCCTATTGAAATCAGATTTTTCTTCAGATCTGGAACATGCCTTACCTCCTTTAGTAGCCATTGGTTTCCGTTCTGTTGTTTTACAAGAACTTTACCCATTCCAACAATTTTACAGGGTTTATCATCACCCAAACGAACTTGTCCAAAATCTCCTTGAACATAGTCATGAAAATATTTCTTATCGGGTGTGGCATGGAATGAAGCCCCTGAATCTACAACCCAAGAATCAGTAACATTTTCAAAAGAAAGAATCAAAGCATCTTGTAACACATCACCTGTCACATTTGCTTCATGATTGTTTTCTTGCTGTGTGTCTCCTTCTTTTCCCTTCCGAGATCTATAGTCTTTCTTTAGGTGTCCTTTCTTTCCGCAATTCCAGCACACTATCCCTGATCTAGACTTGGATCTGCCTTTCCTTGATTTACTGCGATATCCCGAGCTATTTCCTCTTTCCATTCTTCTTCCCCTAGACTCTGCACTCAAAGCATTACCTGATGTCTCACCGGAGCTTTTCCGTCGCATTTCCTCGCTAAGGATAGCACCAACAACATCATCAAACTTTAAAGTACTAGATCCAGAGACAGAGTTACTAATGGCCATTGCTAAACCATTCCAACTCTCTGGAAATGAGCACAAGAATAACAGAGCTCTAATTTCATCATCAAATTTTACCCCTACAAAACTTAACTGACTGGTAACTGTATTAAATTCATTTAAATGGTCTGCAAAAGATCCACCTTCCAACATCTTCATATTAAATAGTCATTTCATAAGAAATACCTTGTTTGAGGCTGAGGGTTTTTCATATAGTTTCACCAACATCTGCATCAAACCCTCTGTTGTTGTTTCCTTCGAAATATTGAAGGCGACTAACACCGCACTGTTCTGAGTGCCTTTCTATCGAGAATGTTCCATTCCACGTCTGTCATGGCCGTCGGCTTCTTTGTTTTTCCACTCAATGGTAGGTACAGATATTTCTGATACAGATAATCTTCCACCTGCATCTTCCACAGTAAAGTTTTTAGTAGTTAAATTTCTCGACCCTAAACTTACCATCTTCCGCCATTGCTCCCACTCGAACCAAGAACCCTTCTTTCCTGCGAGTTTATCAGCCAAATAGACCTTCGGCTCTGATACCAGTTGTTAGAAAATTAAATATTACAGAGCAATGCAACACATAAAATATGCGAAAAATAAAAGCACGCAAAACACATAAAACTAGAGAGACACAGATATACGTGGTTCACCCAGTTTGGGCTACGTCCACCCCGAACAACTAGTCCTTCCTTTCTATTATCCAGCAAAAATGAAGAGACAAAACCTACAACAAATCCACTACAATATCCTCTGTTCTCTCTCACAGTCTCCCTCTTTGTTTCTCGCTCCAAGAATACACATACAATACACAGCCACAATACAATGCCCTCATAAAAACGAGTGGTTTCCTTCTAGGGAAAAAAACCCTAATCTAAACATAACTTCTACTGTCAGATCATTTTCCTAATGAATGGCCCAGATTGACTAGAAATTACTATACTTTTACAAGGTAATTTTACATCTGTTTTTAGCTTTGGGGGCGCTGCCCCCGAAAACCCCCGCCAGGGGGGGCTTTGAAAAGCACTGTCGCCCCCCCTGGACCACCCACGACAACGATTAATTTACGGGCGGCTTTGCTGCCCCTTTTAAGGTACATGGGTCCAATGTTGTGATACAAAGTAAACAAGATAATCAGGCTCCACACCCAATAGCTAAGAAGGTCGCTTGGCCTAATTTTCCTTTATAGTGCAGTAGTTTTTCACTTTTTGATATTGGCCATGCGTACAAGGAAGTTTCAAAAATTAATCTATTGAATTTGGAAGTAATGCCAAAGAGGTTGTATGATCCAAATGATCCAAAAGAACTCAAATGAATTCAAAATAAACTCAAAATGAAGCCTTTTGTAAGGGAAATAGATCGATTTGATGATCTCTTTCAAGGCATGAATTTTTTTTTAGATATAATTAAGTTTTCATCCAGTCAACTCAACCAAGATGATTTGTAAGCCTTCCAAACATACAGAAATAAGAGACTAGAGAGAGTTCCTCTTAACTTGTTAACTATTGAAGATGTCAACAGACCTACTCCAAGTATCAGCTTGGATAGTGAAGCAAAAGACATGTCTGAGGATGAGTCGGGTCAATCAGAGCATCAATCTCACAATTCGGATCATTCGAAAAATGAATCTGAATCTAGAAAGGATAGCCCATAAAATATAATTGATCAAGTAATCCAAGAGATAGAGATGCAGGATAAAAGAGAAAGTAATGGAATAGAGTCAACTTCTCAAGAAGTTCAACAAAGTCAAGATACACTTTTTCAGTCACAAAAGTCCCAACCAAAGAAATTGAGTAGTGAATGGGATGAATTTTCTGAAGCAATAAAAACTCCTAAAACCAATCCCAATACTAATCAAGCTACTAGTTTTTAGACACCTGGACATTCCCAGAAGATAGTGGAAACTATCAACCCACTACAATAAGTTCCAGAAACTCATGATCAAGAGATCATATCGGCCTACCCTAGAGAACAAATAGTCTTACAAGTTGAGGAAATTCCTTCGTTGGATATCTTCTACAGTCTTAGTCATAAGTTTGTAGTCAAGAGAAAAAAAAGGAGAATAATTGATGAGATAGTCTCAGATCTCACAAATGAATCTGTTGACATTTTGTGGAAGGATCCCTTAGCTGATCCTACTAAAAATTTAACTAAATTATCACAGTATGCAGGGGCATATCCTATTGCCACTGTTGATAAGGCTACTGAGGTTAAAATGTTGTTGAAGTAGAAGGAAGACATAATACAATAACTAGAGAGGTTGTTACACCAAGAAAAATATAACTCGAGTGTGCAAATGAAATCAAATATGGCCCAATTTCAAAAAGATTTCGAGAGTCTTAAATTGCAGCATCAAGCCGAGATCACTGAGAAGCAAGCACAACTGGAAGCATCAATGATCAGGTTACAAAGCCATCCAAAATTAGAGAAATTCATAAAAGAACCATTGGATGTAAATGCTAAGTTAAAGCAAGAACATAAAGTATTTTTCCAACAAGCTTCTATTATTGACTCTTATTGTGACTCAAATGAAATAATGATCCAATAGATAGTTATCCAGAAACTTGAATGTGAGAAGCTCGAGAAGAAAATAAATGAACACATTCAATGGAAAGCATCAGACTCAGGCAAGCAAACTAATCTACCTCAGGTAGATATGTTCCACAAGGATATCTTATTCAAATATTGGTAAGAAAAAATAAAGCAGGCGTAGAAAGCAGCAGCGAAAGCATTAAGGTTATCAAAGGAAATTACTGAATGTGTATGTGAACAATTGGTGAAATCAAAACTTATCAAAGAGTACACATCTGAAGTATTCTCAGAAGTCAAAAAGCTAGAAACACAGTGGAAGAAAAAGTCAGAAACGCAAGATGAAATAATTAAAAAGGTAAATAAGCTTGATCAAGAAAATTATTGGAATTTTCTGATCAAACCTTATCATCAATACCAGGTCATGCAGTCTTTAACAGATTCAACAAGTAGATCACAGCATGTACTCTCAAATGCAATATTCAAGGGACAGGTTAGATCTAGGATTTCGCAGCCAGCTTAGCTCAAGCCCATGCTAAATATTTTTCAATTTCCTGACCAAATCCAAAAGAAATGGCGGAATTCATAAATCATATTTTTACTTTATTTTCCAAGATTGTAGTTTAATTTAGTCTTACGAGTACGGTTGTTTGAAACCTCCTCTATATTTTTGTAATAATCTATTTTAGAACATATTTAGTTTAGTATTTAAACCCCTCTCATGCATTTAGAGAAGAATCCAGAAATTTGTCAAAACATTTGCAAAGAATGCCCTATTGTAAGTTTGTGAATGCTTTGATGAATTAATGGAACACATCTATTATCTTTTGATAATTAAAGTTGTTTAATTGATGTTGCGTTACTGTACTCTTTAAATTTCTTAAAATTGAAGAGAAGCAGGTCAATTACAGTCAGTTTACATGAGTAGAACTTCATACATATGGTACTTCTATTCACTTGTATTAAGTCTTACTTTATAGATTGACAATCATGTTTTTATTGCATTATATATTTGAATTGTTATTGTAGATGAATGTTACATGCACTTCTATTCTAATATTTGTCTATTATTTATTATTAAATATATAATCACACATATGAATGCAATACATTTTTCACATTTCTTCTAATCAGACTATTTTTTTAGAAGAATAATATTACATAATTTTCATCTCTTTCAAATGTTAAATGATCTATATTACTAATATTTGAAAGATAGACTGGATGGTTTTCCCCCATGTTTTGGCAGCAGAATTCTGAGGCCACAACATTTTGGCGCTTGAAGGAGTGCCTTGTGAATGGAATTTTTTTTTATCAATCTAAAGGTCAATATAAGAGTATCTATCCCTCTAGATCCCCATCAACTTCCAGAAAATTATCTAGATCCTCATATTTAAAATATGAAGTTGATCAGGGAAAATTTTAAGAACCCCCCCAAATTTATATGTATAATAAATGGGTGAATCCCCATGATACATAGGAAAAATGGAAGGTGATTTTATTAATAATATAATATGTATATATAATTTTTTTAGCGAATCTCTCATGATATTATATTATCTTGTAAAATCCTGGCGAATCACCAGTACAAATGGCGAATCACTAGTACAAAATGGTGAATCATTGTCTAGTGGAGTTCGGGGTGTTGGTTCCAATGAAGATATGGTAGTTGAACCAGGAGTTGAAGGAAGCGAACCACCGAGACCAAGCATGGCACATGGTTACTCATGAGGGAAGTAGTTCTCATGCAGTTTGGAAAACGTGTTCTTCTAGTTCTGCTAAGTGTAGTGTTGTTGCTCATGCTACTACTAACACTAATATTGAGGTTGGAGAGGAGTTTGAGGAGTCTTCGGACTTTGAGCCAAATGATGTTTATGTAGCTCCTGGTGATGATCCCATGTGTAGTAGTGGTGATGAGTTTGATTAGTGATCATGAAGGCAAAACAATATTCAAATTTAAACAGACCCATAACAAAAAATCCATGAAGAGAAACTTTAGCAAAAATATTGTCGTGCAAATCTAGATTCTATAGAATTATTAGAACTCCATACTGTTCTGCAAATAGATCCATGAGATGAAGAATATGGTAAAAAAAGGGGACCTATATGTTTTATGGGAAGGAAAACTATTCCTGTTCAAATTCTTTCAGATGCAGAGACTTGATAGTTTTCAATGAAGGAAATCTTTCTGAGCTTAGGGATTTCTCAGAACCTTTTTTAGAGAGAGCACCACAATGTATGAAGTTATATTATAATTTTATAGGTTATATGCATTGTATATTTGGATGTTGGAAGTGGAAGAAAACACTTCAAATATTAGCAAAAGATATCACTACAAAGTTTTGCATTGTACAAAGGTTTTATCTAATATGCAGGCAACAAAGGCTTCCTTATATGACTTCAACTATAGTATCACTTGAAACAATAGATTTTGGTATGTTGAATAAAGAAGCTTTGATGCTGTAAATTCATCCAATCAGGGCTCAATTCGACTTGTCAGCTTTTCCACCCACAACAGACTCAAATGGAGGAGCCTTAGAATAAATCTCATCAACCCACACAATAGGATGATCACCTCCCTACTTTGTCGAGCTCACACACAGAAGCAATAAGTTACAGGCAGAGAGTAGCACCACCTAAGTATGCAGATTCATGAGATCTCGAGGAGACCTCTTACCTCCACCCATGAGACCCTTGCAATAGTATCTCTGTCTAGGCCCTTTTTACAATCACATAAGACACCCTCCTTCCCACTAATCCAGGTCTCTACAAAGAGAATCCTATATGCACAAGATCAGATATTCCAATTTATCCAAATTTCTTCGTCAGGGTTTTATTCACTTTAGATTCAGATGGTAGGAGATGAGTGTTTTTGAAGCCTAGAATATGTCTGAAACAATAGAGTGTGAACTAGTAAAGCTAAAAACCTAGATAGTATGAACTGAAGAAAGCTAAATTGTGTATTATAATAACCTCTCCATCTAAAGGTTTTAATAGGATTATTTTTGGATGCATCAATCCAGACACTGAACAAAAATGCAGTTTGCAAACTGTCCTAACTTCCAACCTTAATCATTGACTCAGTTAGTCTTGTTTATCTTTATAAATATCTGAAATGTCTATGCTAACTTTTATTAAAATTCACATCGGTAATAGGCAATGTAAAAAAGGCAATGCCTATGCTAATCTGTAATTCAAGAATAAGAGAGAATCCAATCAAGAGTACATTGAGATCAACTTAAATATGTATCACCAAACACATGTTTCTTTTAGGAGACGTATGCATGTTTAGATATTTTTTTCATAAATTAAAGAAAATTCAACCTCATATAAACTGTCCCGAGTCTTGAACTTTGGTTGGTCTACATTCAATATTAGGCCAATAGGACGAGACCACAAAAATTCTCCCAAAACAAACTTGTCAGTTTTGCTACTTGCCCCATTGCTAGACAAGACCCTTAAAGAGGCTAGAAATCTTGTTGATTTGTATCAATCTTAAAATTACCTCACCAAGATATTATTGCCACGGGTTTTAAACTGGTTAAAATTCTCACTAGTCATTACATATTCTGGAGCAGCATAACCATATGTTCCCATAACTCAAGTTGAAACATGGGTGCTCTCTCTCAGGTCCATCTTTTTATAGTCCAAAATCAGACAGTGTGGCATTGTATTGCTGCACCAAGTACATATCTCTCCATAAAGACTTAAGAGAATCCAAAGTGTAACACTGAGCCAACTCATAATTTTGAAGTTGTAGGTACAAACCGAATCCTGCAAAATATTGCATGTTTTAAAATCTTGATAAATCACTAGTCTTTCAATCCCTCCATGAAGAAATGCCAGACATTTTGCTGCACCCAATGCAATTTTCATCCTGATAGACCAAGGGAGTGGTAGGGACCCTTCTGCATGCATAAGGGAAGTACCATTGCACATCAAAAATCTAAATATATTTTTCAAAATAAAAATTTACAAATTGGGATTAAGACTCTCTAGAAGGACAAAGAATAATTATGTAGCTACTCATTGCCAAAAAATGTGAAAGCCCCATGACACTAATGCTCAAAAATGAGATTTAACCAAGGGAGGCACATATTTCCTTATGTCCAACAGAATTTGACAAATCCAGACTAAGGATCCCAAAAGTTCATGAAAGAAAAATAGATCTTAAAGTATTCAATAAAGAAACATAGATTTTGTTTTGGGTAACATCATCAGCATATGGTATGCTCTTCAACCAAGATATCTTATAAATTCCATATCATCGAGTGAATTTTTCTACACAGAAATATTCTAAGAAGACATTTCAACAAATCCTCACCAAAAATGGATTTTTGTGTAGAAATATACCCCACCATCTAATCACAGAACAGAAACAAACATTAAAATTTAATACCTAACAATATTGAGTGTTTCGTCAAATTTGAAAATCATACATGTTATGCTAAATGAATTTGATGGATTGGATGCAAAGACCAGCTTTTATCATACACTTGCCATAAAATTCAGATCCATTCAAATGTGGCAATTAAATTTATGAATTCTTCACTGCTTTGAAACTTGTAGTTGAGTGTATTTATCATTTATGTTGAATGGGTAGATCTAGTCATTGTTTTATCATTGTGACTTATGTAAATAAAATCCTTACACCAACAAATTGCATTTGATATAATCCAATGGAGCCTTTAAGTATCATTTTAAGCAATACGTTGTAGTATCATGTAAGAGCGTACATACTTTTCTACTTCATTGCTTCTAGAAACAGATCCTATGCTAAAAAAAAATTAATATCATCCTATATTTTGTAAATATGAGTTCATGCCTCTGACATTAAAATAACATAGTAAATTTGTGGATTTAGATGCCTCAGTTTCCAGCATTCAAGTAAACAAAATTCAGGTTTTGATGGTGATTATCTAAGTGGTTGTTTGGAGTCAGATCTGATATATATGTCTGAAAAGTATGAATGGACCTAAACATATATGTCTTGACATATTGACAAACAACCTCAACAATATTATAGAATTCATATTACATGACATTCTCAACAAACATATGTTCTTTAGGATGAATGTGGCAATATATTAAACATTCATTTGATCTCCTAGTGTATAATGACTGTCTAAGCATATATTCTGTCATTTAGAGGTGACAAACCTGTTTGGTCTCTCAATAAAAATCTTGGCACACCTATAATATCTTCATGATGTAATGGGTGTGGTGTATTTGTGACTATAGTGAATGTAACTATTGGGACAATATCTTTACCTTCTCTCAAACTATCTTATAATGGCAGCATTAGAATGTGTATGAAGGACAAAACTCAGATTTATGTGATGAATATCTCAACACCCATGAGATAAGCTCAATTTTTATATGATTCGACATTCATTATCAACACTTTTACATAAGTAGAATATTCAACACGTAGACTTGACACTCCTGTGAAGAAGGGTTAACATAATAGTGGAATATCCATGGAATTTCAAGTTCTATGATGATAGACTCAATATCTTGAAGTGGTTATTCCATCACAACATTCAAGGCATAAAAATCCAAACCAACATAATAGGCACACAATCCAACTCGCACTTAAAATACATCAATGTTTAAGGTCCTAAAGGAGACTAAAAACCCCCAAAAAATTATTCTTTAACACTATGGTTTGGAAGCATAAGAAGACCTTTCTTATAGCAGGAAATCATCCTGTGTCATTGGCTTGAGAAATAATTCTCCTTTGTATCACTACATTAAGAAACAATGCTCCTTTATGTCACTGCCTTGAGAAACAATACTCATGTGTGTTTCTAAACATAATAGTGATAGTGAGATGATTATTAAGAATTATAAACCTAATTATTTAACTTACAAAGGCAAAGTTGATAATAGTTTAGAACAACTTCATCAATGTGCTTAGATATAACGGCTTCATCAATGTGCTTCGAATAAAAAAAACTTTCCACCTTTCTATGATGTCCCGTGTTGACAAAAATGTATACATATTTAACTTTATTTCTCATAGAAATTCTATAATATCTCGAAAATAATAAATAGCCACTATGTATTTCTTGTGTTTTGTTTTCCCTAAATAGGCAATTGTAATAATATAGAGGAATTATGATTTCTTTTGCTCTTTCCACCCATCACACCGTCATCAGAATATCCATGGAATTGGCAGTGTATCTCCGACCATAGGTAATAGAATCACAAATATATCCCAATAAGTAGCTATCTAATATATGAGGCTCATTCATAGATCGATTCAAATCTTTATAACGAGGCATATGGTAGGTGTTTGTCAAGAATCACCAGGGATCCCACAATATATATATATATACTTCTCCATATCATCATATCTTTAAGCACAAAAAATAGTACATCAACTCTAGGTCTTCCATCTTAACTTTACATCGATAAACGAGAGGGTCATCTTCTGATAGGTAGACATCATCAAAATGACATATCTCATCCACTTGCAATAATCATCAAGCTATCTGCAACCTACCCCTGAGCCCCTTCCTATTATTGACCCATAGGTTCATGTACCAAAAAAATTAATCATAATCATGCAACATCTAAGGTAACAGAGATATATATCAAGCCATCATCAGTGTCATCATACTTAGCTGTAGAGATATGTATCAAGCCATGCATAATCATGGTAGAATCGGTTCAGATTCCAAATCTGTGGTGTGTCTAAAGTTTAAACACACAGATTTTTGTTATATAAATAAAGTCATTTATAAATAACCTATTTTTCTTATAAGCTCATAGTTCTGTAGTTCAATATGATAAAATTATGATCATATCTCCTTGAGCTATTTCATGATCATATTGTTCTCAGGCCACAATTTTTTTTTCATTCTTGTTTTCTTCAGGGTACAATGTTGTATATTCCATATAAAAAATATGTGTACTATCAATTGACCTTATCAACTTATATAATGTCTAGAATAAAATTATTAGTATTACAGGTACTAGATAAGAGTCTAATTAGACCTGAAAAATAGCTTGCACCTCAAACTAGGGTTTCAACCCTCTTTTGAATAAACAGGGGTTTCCGCTCTCTTTATATATGCTCATCTATCGAATTATTTCTCTAATATTGGAACTTATCAAATTATAGAAACAAGCCTCAAATTAGATTAGGCTATCCTCCACTTGTGAATGAAAGGATGGAGAAGCCTCAAACTCTCATGCTAGTTGTAGACACCCTCCACTTCTTGGATCAAATTAGAGCACTCAAATTCTGACGTGACCCACTTTAGAGAGTACCTGCCACCTTGCTACTATTCGTTATGTGCTTTATACAAGAGTACAATTATCACGGTATAGTGACCTCCCTTGATTGTCATTCAACATGCTTTGCAATGCATTAGCATATACTTGTAATTGCCATGACCTATTTTGATAGTCAATTGGTTACCATCTAGGTAGGGCCCCTGTAAAAGTTGGACCAACATTTAAGAAATAAATGTCTCGGTAATGAGTTGTTGATTAACTTTACTGAGTATTTCTAATTTTCTATTCATTATTTTGATCCTTTGTGATCCTTCTACATAGAAAAGTATGAATCAAGTCTTCAAGTACCTAACAAAGATAGTTTAATGACAATATAATATGTTAAATGTGTACAACAATGAACCAAAGCGATATTGGTACCCATATTGTTTGTGTTTCTTGCTTCCGTTTCTAACTAACGCATGCACAGAAGAGGCCTATTCTTTCTCCAGAACCGATGAAGTAATGACTCAACAGGACATGGATTCAAGAGAATATGTCTGGAAGCACAGAAATACCATGCTCGCTGCATAAGAAAGACTGGAGATGGGTATGCTGAAATACAATTTTGCTAACCTCTGGGCAACAAACCCAGCTAGTGCTAATACAATAACTGTAAAATTAAAGAGGATACATGCCCTCTAGTAAGGTTATTGATATACCTCGACCTACTAATACTTAATGATATTGTTTAGATGCTTCAAGATATATCTTTGATTAATCCGGTTGCCCAATTCAAATGGTTTCTAGTCTTTACTGGGGATATTTTCAAAAGTAACTCAAAGACCTAATCTGAAACAGAATCTAACATGATAAGATTTGAAAGCATATGAAAAAATAGTTTATTTTTTGTTCTTAGCTCAATACATGAGCATATGAAAGACTGGATAAATTCATTAGTACCAGCCCTTCCCTAGAAAGGGGAAATGAAAATTCATGCAAAAGCATGAGAGAATGAATTTGAGTGATCTTGCTGAATCTAGGCACAACAGGAAGTCGATGAATTGACAAAATGGGACAACCTTCGTACATGTCATTTGGATTGAACTTTGTAGGCTCAGTTGCAAGTCTCTTGTAAAATTTATTGTCTATCTCAACAAAGGATTCATTTTAGAAAATTTGAAAGTTTTATCCCTTGCATCCTACAGGTGTAGATCATATCTAAGGCTCAATGCTACCAGTAAAGATGCATACTAAAAGCCAGGCCAACTGGACCCTGGTTCACTGGTGAGGTCAATAGAATATTAAACCAGCACCATGGATCTATTCAACTCTGTGGTCTGCCTCAACCAAATAGGATGCACTTCAAAGGGATGATGCCAGGTGCAAGTCCAGGGCAATTTTGGTGGAATAGTTACACCTCCAATCCTGCACTTAGAGTCAAACAAAATCTGCTATATGTGGTGCAATGCTTTTAATGGTAAACAATAATAAGACCATAAATTTGTAAAATAGTTGATAGAATATTCACTAAAGAAAAATTTGATGGATAACAATCTCAGGGTGGAAAAAATAATATAGAGACACACCTGAAAAATTGTTGCAAAAGAGTTGCTCCATCCATGAGTCACTGTGAGAGGCACAATGGTAACAGACATTACAATTCTATTGGCATTATAAAGTGACAACCCCAGAGCCATCATGACAACAACACTGGCTCTATCTGATGTGAGAAACTCCATCAATTTTGATGGCCTTGAGGCATTTGTAAGTGCACTTAATCCAATACCATCATCTTGGAAACCTTTATTGGCTCCTGATGTCGCTTGTGTGCGAACCTGTTGTGCTACAATCCTTGGCCTAAACACCCCTGATCCACCTACTACATCTTTTTATGGGCTTTTCAACAATTGAATTTTCACCTATAACCATCTTTTTTCTTGTGGGATTTCTGAACTTTAGCAGGCCCTTCATAGCCTGCCAGTTGACTTGATCCTCCAATGCTGAATTCAGAGCAAGTAAAGAAGATTGTTTATGTCCCACAAATGGCAACCCACATTCCATTCTTGCATCAGCTGTGGGCATAGCCATTTTCATAGCATGGGGTGTACACATATTTTTTTTATATAAATAAATTCATTTATAAATGAGCTATTTTTCTTATAATCTCATAGTTCCGTAGTGCAATATGATAAAATTCTGATCATATTTCCTTGAGCTATTTCATGATCATATTGTTCTCAGGCCACAACTTTTTCTTTCTTTCTTGTTTTCTTCAGGGTACAATATTGTGTATTCCATATAAAAAATATGTGTACTGTCAATTGACCTTCTCAACTTATATAATGTCTAGAATAAAATTATTAGTATTACTGGTACTAGATAAGAGTCTAATTAGACCTGAAAGATAGCTTGCACCTCAAACTAGGGTTTCAACCCTCTTTTGAATAAACAGGGGTTTCCACTCTCTTTACATATGCTCATATGTCAAATTATTTCTCTAATATTGGAACCTATCAAATTATAGAAACAAGCCTCATATTAGATTAGGCTATCCTCCAATTGTGAATGAAAGGATGGAGAAGGCTCAAACTCTCATGCTAGTTGTAGACACCCTCCACTCCTTGGATCACATTAGAGCACTCAAATTCTGACGTGACCCACTTCAGAGAGTACCTGCCACCTTGCTAGTATTCGTTATGTGCTTTATACAAGAGTAAAATTATCATGGTATGGTGACTTCCTTGATTGTCATTCAACACGCTTTGCAATGCATTAGTAGATACTTGTAATTGCTGTGACCTAATTGGATAGTCAATTCGTTACCATCCAGGTAGTGGCCCCTGTAAAATTTGGACCAACATTTAAGCAATAAATGTATTGGTAATGAGTTGTTGATTAACTTTACTGAGTATTTCTAATTTTATGTTCATTATTGTGATCCTTCTACATAGAAAAGTGTGAATCGAGTCTTCATGTAACTAACAAAGATAGTTTAATGACAATATAATATGTTAAATGTGTACAGCAATGAACCAAAGCGATATTGGTACCCATCTTGTTTATGTTTCTTGCTTCCGTTTCTAACTAACGCATGAACAACAGAGGCCTATGCTTTCTCCAGAACCTATGAAGTAATGACTCAACAGGACATGGATTCAAGAGAAGATGTCTAGAAGCACATAAATACAATGATCCCTGCATAAGAAAGACTGGAGATGGGTATGCTGAAATACAAGTCTGCTAACCTTTGGGCAACAAATGGCCCAGCTAGTGCTAATACCATAAATGTAAAAATTAAAGAGGATACATACCCTCTAGTAAGGTTATCGATATACCTCAACCTGCTAATTCTTAATGATATTTGTCATATGCTTCAAGATATATCTTTGATTAATCCGGTTGCCCAATTCAAAGGGTTTATAGTCTTTACCAAGGATATTTTCAACAGCAACTCAAAGACCTGATCTAAAACCAAATCTAACATGATTAGATTTGAAAGCATATGAAAAAATAGTTTGTGTTTTTTTCTTATCTCAATACATGAGCAAATGAAAGACTAGATAAATTCATTAGTACCAGCCCTTCCCTGGAAAGGGGAAATGCAAATTCATGCAAAAGCATGAGAGAATGAAATTGAGCGATCTTGCTGAATCCAAGCACAAAAGGAAGTCAATGAATTGAAAAAATGGGACAACATTTATACATTTCATCCGGATTGAAATTTGTAGGTTCAGTTGCACTTGTAGGTTGCAAGGGATAAAAATTTCAAATTTTCTAAGGCTCAATTCTACCAGTAAAGCTGCATACTAAAAGCCAGGCCAACTGGACCTTGGTTCACTAGTGAGGTCAATAGAATATAAAACCAACACCATGGATCTATTCAACTTTGTGGTCTACCTCAGCCAAATAGGATGCACTTCAAAGGGATGATGCCAGGTGCAAGTCCAGGGAAATTTTGGTGGAATAGTTACACCTCTGATCCTACACTTAGAGTCAAACAAAATTTGTTATATGTGGTTCAATGCTTTTAATGGTAAAGAATAAGAAGACCATAAATTTTTAAAATAGTTGATAGAAGATTCACTAAAGACAAATTCCATGCATAACAATCTCAGGGTGGACAAAAGAATACAGAGACACACCTGAACAATTCTCGCAAAAGAGCTTCTCCATCCATCTGTCGCTGTGAGAGGCACAATGGAAATGGACATTACAATTCTATTGGCATTAAAATGTGACAACCCCAAAGCCATCATGGAAACAACTTTGGCTCTATCTGATGTGAGAAACTCCATTAATTTTGATGGCCTTGAGGCATTTGTAAGTGCACTTAATCAAATACCATCATCTTGGAAACCTTTATCGGCTCCTGATGTCGCATGTGTGCGAACCTGTTGTTCTACAATCCTTGGCCTAAACACCCCTGATCTACTACATCTGTTTATGGGCTTGTCAACAATTGAATTTGCACCTATTTTTAGCCCCCCATAAATTTTTTGACAAGAAAATAGGGGGCTAAAATGTTTTGAGCCTTCAAGGAATGCATTTCCTCTGAAAAACACATCATCCTTGAAGCCTCTTTATGCCTGGTGTCCTTTGATAAATTTCCCTCTGCTGATTTCCATTATAAAACCTCTCTGTTTGTGAAGAAATGCTCAAAGGCCCATCTCCCTTTCCCCTTATTTCACCCCCACTTAGCCTCTATTTTATTCGCCCTTGTCTCCCCTTCTATTTCCTTTCTTACCCTTCAAATCCCCCCAAAATCCCCTTTAATTTCTTTCCAAATCCCTTATAACCACTTCCCCTTTCCATACCCCACCATGTATTACAAATAAACTCTATTGTAAAGTTTATGTTATATAATATGTTACCCGCCGCTGTTTTCATTGCGAATATTTGCGATGCGATCTGATCGTGCCGTCGTACTTTTCGCCCATCGCAGATCGCACTCATCGCATGATCGCATTTTCACTTGTTCGTTCGATCGATCCATCGCAAACATTTGCGATGCGACCTAATCGCATCGAAAATCCTCCATCGCACTTGCGGCCATCGCTTGTCCTCTCGGACGGTTGGCGCTTCATTGCACCCCGCCAGTCGCCTCGCACTTCCCAATCACTTCCCCTTCCTCGATCACAATCAGAGGCTATAAGTGTGCGTCCCTATTGTCTATCGCGATTGTGATTCTCCAACTAAGCCTTGACCGTCCATTGGGTCTAAAATCCAACGGTTGAGATCTGATCGCCATCCGCCCCCGGCTGGGTCCCACCTCATCGCATTTCATTGCATTCCCTTCACACTTCTTTGTATTTTGTTCGAAGTCTAAAGTCTTATGTTTGACGGTTTTTCCGCCCACTTTCATATATCATTCCGTTGCTCGACCCCCCGCTGTTGATCTTCGCTCCCAGGCCGCGATCTAACAGTCTGCGCTGCATTCTGCCATCAAACCCTATTATTCGTGAGTCTTCACCATTTCATTACATTTTGTCACCATTGTTTAGTGAAAGCCACCTTCCTGCCACCACGCTATCATATTTTTCGCCCTTCGGTCCACCAGCCTTCCATTGCATTTATTGTCTACACACAGTTGTGAGTTTCTACAGAGTACAAGAGTTGAAACGCTGCCCTAACTACACAGTATGGATGCAGTAGTAAATTTCCCATTGACAGAGGCAAGGAATTTAATGAAGGGCGGGTTTCCATGCCAGCAGAATGTCTTCTTCCGAAGAAGGACGGATTTCCCATACTGTTTGATTTTATGTCGTGCTCTAGAGGAAATCCCTACTCGGAACGCAGTCCAAGGATATCAGAGCATTTTTTGCTCAAGTATGGCAGACCATCCCATTTTTCATTTCCATTTTGTTTATTCACCAAGGGTACCACAAAGTACAGCGAACCAAAATGCATCAGAGACTTATCTGGAATCAATGAAGCCTGACGAAGATCATTCTTTTCTCCAAAGAGCTCCAAAAATTAATGCTCAGAGTTTAAAACAGAATGGGCTTCAGCCCTCCCCTTCTTTTCTGAGTTTAATGTTATATTTAGTGTTCTACCTACTCCCTTTACTCTTTTTCAGCTATAAAAACTATGAAAAAATTGTTGAAAAGGTGGTTGATGAGATAGCAGAGAGGTGCAAGCAGTTTCTCTTGAGATAGGTTCTATGTGTATAGTTATAAGATAGGCTGAGGAAGATGTATACAGACTGAATGACCAAGCTATTGGCTATGTTGTACCTGATTGGTGTTGATATTTAATATGATAAGCACATTTCATTGGACCCTGATCTAAAGTTGCGGTGATGTTTTTCTATCTCTGTGTTTATTTCCATTTCATTTCATTTCATCTGGCTCGCATCAGAAATTTGGCATAAGATTCACCCTTGTTAGGTGCCTTATGTTGCTGCTCTGCCAGCCCTTTATGTTTTCTGCTTAATGTGTTTATCTAAAGATTGATTTCAATTGATTTAACCAGTGTAGTGGATGTTGTTGCCTACTTACTGATGTATGAATTAACGGAATCTGTTTTAGATGTTCTTGTTAGGATTTAATGGAATGTGTTGAGAACACTGGGAGGTCTAGAACCCTGTATCTGCCTCACTAGGATCTTTCCATTTTGATTAAGCCTTTCCAAGTTCCCTTGTGCTGCCTCTGATTTTGTCTAAGCAGGTCTGGAGTTAAATGACCTCTGACCTGATCTATAGATGGGAATAGTTGGTTCTCCCCCATTCACTCTAGGTCCTTAATGTCCCATACCACCCTATCACTTTAGGATCCAAGGCTTTAGGTGACTAGCCCAACTGAAAGCTTTCATATTGATAACAAATAAATCCTTTCTTGACTCCATTACCGAATGGACTTGGTTTTCTCTGGATTATCTCTCCTTTGCCTAAATTCTTCTTTGCCCAGTCCTGTCTCATGATGAACTCTTCCTTCCTGATTCCCAACAACCAAACTCTTAATCAAATAAACAAACCCTGTGCATATAACTAGCCTAAAATCATAACTTAGAGCCTCAAAGACATACACTTTGACTCATATAGAAAGATCCCTCTCTGGATCCAGGAGGGCTAGATCCTAAGGTCTGAAAGCGGTTTTGATGTTGTCTCGTCTTTTGGTCTTGCAAATTTGGCCAAAACACAGGAACCCCAACATAATGGCAACTCCGCTGGGGAATGAGTGCATTCCACCTTAAGCTTTCCTAGGCACTCATAGACCCAAGATCTCTGGTTAGATTAGCATTCACACTACTGACGGTGGACAACATCATACTTCAAATATTCATATACATCCACCTGGCCACTCCACACTCCATAACTCCCAAAAGACCAAATGACTCCACTGGTAGAAGACTCTGAACTGGTTGAGAAGAAGCAGTAGCCTTCTTTGCATAAGCATGGATACAAACATGGATAGAGATACAAAGTATGATGATTTGTATAATCAGTTAAATGAATTAACAGAAATGTTTGGTAAAGTGCTGGAAATGTACATGGCCAACCTGAATGCAAATGATGATTATTTCGAGCAGCCCATGCATCTTCCAGAACAAGAACAAACTCAGGACCTAGAAGATGATCAAGACATGTATGATGCTCAAGAATCTGTAGGAGACGAGGAGCAAAGTGATCAGGAATTTCCTGATTGCTCACCCATGTCTTGTGTTACGGTGACTAGGAAATATCAGGACCTAATGGCAAAAGCTAATGGGGAACGCTGCCTGGAGGAAACAAGAGAACATATAGAGGAGGCAGAATCTGGTGTGGAAGAAGAATCTCAAGTAAACATCCCGCCTCCCAGTCAGCTAATACAAGAGGATGAGGACTGTTATTCTTTTGGCCATGATGAAAGGGAAACCCCTCTTTTGAAAGAAGAAGAGATTGATCAGATATTAAATCAGCGGCCCACCTCCGAAATATTTTATGGGACACATGATCCCTCTCAGTCATCTCTTGAGTTTGATGATACAAATCCAGAAGACTCCTCTGTGGATCAGGACGAAGAAATACCTGCTAAAAATCCAGAAGGTTTGGTGGGTGACATTACTTACAGTTATGATTTTCCTATTTATGATCTGTTTGATGATGAGTGTTTTCAAAGGGAAGATGAGCTTGTAGGACCATCACCCTTATATTCATGGGAGGAAAATCAGAGCCAACAATTTCAGGGGAGTAATGAAACCAACCGGCCTATCTATGATACTGATGGGGAGAGCAATGATAGTATAATAGCCGATGAATATTCTTTGAATCTTCATTCTGCTTTACTACAGATCATTAGTGAGACTGGAAACCAACAACCTTTCCTTTCAGAAGAAGAGGAGGAAGGAAAAGAAGAGATTCTTGAGCAAAATGAAAGCAATGAGCCTTCTCTTGAAAAAGAGGAAACAATGGAACAAACCACTGCTCAAGAATGCTTAGATCTTTTCACGGTGCTTAGCACATCAGAGCATAACATATCAGAGCTCTAGGAGGACTCAGCTCCAATATATGATGAGTCCTATAGTTCAGAAGATGAAGGAGACACTCTACTCCAAGAGAGTATTTTTCTCCATCCAGTGGAAGACGAAGAGATCATGGTTGAAGCCAGCCTGCCAGATATTCATAGCCAAGTATCTTTTCACGATCCTTATGCACATTTCCTGCAAACATTTGAAAAAGTATCAAGGATATTTTTGAGCAGCATGCTACAAACAGAGAGGAAATTTTTCAAGGCTGCTGTTATGGAACAAAAGGAGTGTGAGCTGCCCTGCCTATCCAGCCTGCTCAAGGAGTTGAGCAAGAAAGACTAGTCATGGGATCACTTGAAGGACTGGTTGCATTGGAAGACAATGTTTGTAAGCTAGACTGTAAATATTCTAGTTAGAGTAGGGTAGGTAGGAAAAGCTCAATAAAGCTCAGTGTGTGAGCATGTAGTTAGGTGTTTTTAATTTATGCAAAGTCCAGTAGGTCAGACAGTCTAATCCTGGCTTGACTGTTTTCAATTTCTGTCTTAGAATGTAGAGAAGAAGTCTGCTAGACAGTTTAATCCTAGCAGATATTATATTAAGTAGAGAAGCTATGAGGCCAACAGTCTAATCTGGTCTCATGGAGTAATAAGGGTAGAAATAGAATAGTTTTATTTTCCTGTTTAAAAAAAAAATTGATGATGTAAAGGGTCTGCAAGTCCAAATGCACCTAGAAGAAAAAATGTTAGGACTATAGTGTGGGAGATTTTTATTGCTGATATGGTGTCTTCATGATTTGTGGCAGCTAATCAAAGAAAGAAATGGATGAGTCAAGCAGCAGGCAACTGGCCTACTCCAAAGATCATTTTTTGAATTCTTGACTCCTTCAAGAAGAAGCCATCCCCATGTGGAGCCACTGTTATCCCCCCTGTAAATTTTTGACAGGAAAAGTAGGGGGCTAAAATATTGTTGAGCCTTCAAGGAATGCATTTCCTCTGAAAACACATCATCCTTGAAGCCTCCTTGTGCCTTTTGTCCTTTGGTGAAATCCCCTCTGCTGATTTCCATTATAAAGCCTCTCTGTTTGTGAAAGAATGCCCAAAGGCCTCCTTTTTCACTTTATTTCACCCCCACTTAGCCTCATTTTATTCGCCCTTGTCTCCCCTTCTAGTTCCTTTCTTACCCTTCAAATCCCCCCAAAAATCCCCTTTAATTTCTTTCCAAATCCTTTATAACCACTTCCCCTTTCCATACCCCACCATGTATTAAAAATAAACTCTATTGTAAAGTTTATGTTATATAATATGTAACCCGCCGCTGTTTTCATCGCGAATATTTGCGATGCGATCTGATCGCGCCGTCACACTTTCCGCCCATCACAGATCGCACTCATCGCATGATCGCATTTTCACTTGTTCGTTCGATCGATCCATCGCAAACATTTGCGATGCGACCTGATCGCGTCGCAAATCCTCCATTGCACATGCGGCCATCGCTTGTCCTCTCGGACGATTGGCGCTTCATCACACCCTAGCAGTCGCCTCGTACTTCCAAATTGCTTCCCCTTCCTCGATCTCAATCAGAGGCTATAAGTGTGCGTCCCTCTCATCTATCACAATTGCGATTCTCCAACTAAGCCTTGACCGTCCATTGGGTCTAAGATACAACGGTTGAGATCTGATCGCCATCCGCCCCCGGCTGGGTCCCACCTCATCGCATTTCACTGCATTCCCTTCACACTTCTTTGTATTTTGTTCGAATTCTAAAGTCTTATGTTTCACGGTTGTTCCACCCACTTTCATATATCATTCCGCTGCTCGACCCCCCGCCGTTGATCTTCGCTCCTAGGCCGCGATCTAATGGTCTCCGCTGCATTCTGCCATTAAACCCTATTATTCATGAGTCTTTACCAGTTCATTACATTTTTTCACCATTGTTTAGTGAAAGCCACCTTCCTGCTGCCACGCTATCATATTTTTCGCCCTTCGCTCCACCAGCCTTCCATTGCATTGATTGTCTACACACAGTTGTGAGTTTATGTAGAGTACAAGAGTTGAAACACCACCATAACTACACAGTATAGATGCAGCAGTAAATTTCCCACTGACAGAGGCAAGGAATTTAATGAAGGGCGGGTTTCCACGCCAGCAGAATGTCTTCTTCCGAAGAAGGACGGATTGCCCATACTGTTTGATTTTATGCCGTGCTCCAGAGGAGATCCCCGCTCGGAACACAGTCCAAGGATATCAGAGCATTTGCTGCTCAAGTATGGCATACCATCCCATTTTTCATTGCCATTTTGTTTATTCACCAAGGGTACCACAAAGTACAACGAACCAGAATGCATCAGAGACTTATCTGGAATCAATGAAGCCTGACGAAGATCATTCTTTTCTCCAAAGAGTGCCAAAAATTAATGCTCAGAGTTTAAAACAGAATGGGCTTCGGCCCTCCCCTTCTTTTCTGAGTTTAATGTTATATCTAGTGTTCTACCTACTCCCTCTGCTCCTTTCCAACTATAAAAACTATGAAAAAATTGTTGAAAAGGTGGTTGATGAGATATCAAAGAGGTGCAAGCAGTTTCTCTTGAGATAGGTTCTATGTGTATAGTTGTAAGATAGGCTGAGGAAGATGTATTCAGACTGAATGACCAAGCTATTGGCTATGTTGTACCTGATTGGTGTTGATATTTAATATGATAAGCACATTTCATTGGACCCTGATCTAAAGCTGCGGTGATGTTTTTCTATCTCTGTGTTTATTTCCATTTCATTTCATTTCATCTGGCTCACATCAGAAATTTGGCATAAGATTCACCCTTGTTAGGTGCCTTATGTTGCTGCTCTCCCAGCCCTTTATGTTTTCTGCTTAATGTGTTTGTCTAAATATTGATTTCAATTGATTTAACTTCTACATAGAAAAGTATGAATCAAGTCTTCAAGTACCTAACAAAGATAGTTTAATGACAATATAATATGTTAAATGTGTACAAAAATGAACCAAAGCGATATTGGTACCCATCTTTTTTATGTTTCTTTCTTTCGTTTATAATTAACGCATGCACAACAAAGGCCTATTCTTTCTCTAGAACCTATCAAGTAATGACTCAACAGGACATGGATTCAAGAGAATATGTCTAGAAGCACAGAAATACCATGATCGCTACATAAGAAAGACTAGAGATGGGTATGCTGAAATACAAGTTTGCTAACTTCTAGGCAACAAATGGCCCATCTAGTGCTAATACCATAACTGTAAAAATTAAATAGGATACATACCCTCTAGTAAGGTTATTGATGTACCTCAACCTACTAATTCTTAATGATATTTGTCAGATGCTTCAAGATATATCTTTGATTAATCCAGTTGCCCAATTCAAAGGGTTTCTAGTCTTTACCAGGGATATTTTCAATAGCAACTCAAAGTCCTGATCTGAAACTGAATCTAACATGATCATATTTGAAAGCATATGAAAAAATATTTTGTGTTTTGTTCTTAGCTCAATACATGAGTAGATGAAAGACTGGATAGATTCATTAGTACCAGCCCTTCCTGGGAAAGGGGAAGTGCAAATTCATGAAAAAGAATGAGAGAATGAAATTGAGTGATCTTGTTGAATCCAAGCACAACAAGAAGTCAATGAATTGACAAAATGGGACAACCTTCGTACATGTCATCTGGATTGAACTTTGTAGGTTCAGTGGCAAGTCTCTTGTAAAATTTCTTGTCTATATCAACAAAGGATTCATTTTAGAAAATTTGAAAGTTTTATCCCTTACAACCTACAAGTGTAGATCATATCTAAGGCTCAATTCTATCAGTAAAGCTACAAGCTAAAAGCCAGACCAACTGGACTCTGGTTCACTGGTGAGGTCAATAGAATATAAAATCAGCACCATGGATCTATTCAACTCTGTGGTCTGCCTCAGCCAAATAGGATGCACTTCAAAGGGATGCCAGGTGCAAGTCTAGGTAAATTTTGGTGGAATAGTTACACCTCCAATCCTGCACTTAGAGTCAAACAAAATCTGCTATATGTGGTGCAACGCTTTTAATGGTAAACAATAATAAGACCATAAATTTGTAAAATAGTTGATAGAATATTCACTAAAGACAAATTCCATGCATAACAATCTCAGGGTGGACAAAAGAATACAGAGACACGCCTGAAGAATTCTTGCAAAAGAGATTCTCCATCCATGAGTCACTGTGAGAGGCACAATGGCAACAGACATTACAATTCTATTGGCATTACAAAGTGACAAACCCAGAGCCATCATGACAACAACTTTGGCTCTCTCTGATGTGAGAAAATCCATCAATTTTGATGGCCTTGAGGCATCTGTAAGTGCATTTAATCCAATACCATCATCTTGGAAACCTTTATTGGCTCCTGATGCCGCATGTGTGCGAACCTGTTGTGCTACAATCCTTGGCCTATACACCCCTGATCTACTACATCTGTTTATGCGCTTGTCAGTAATTGAATTTTCACTTATAACGATCTTTTGTCTTGTGGAATTTATGAGCTTTAGCAGGCCCTTCTTAGCCTGCGAGTTGACTTGATCCTCCAATGTTGAATTCAGAGAAAGTAAAGAATATTGTTTATGCGCCACAGATGGCAACCCACATGCCATTCTTGTATCAATTGTGGGCATAGCCATTTTCATAGCATGGGGTGTACAAATTTTGGATGGTATTAAAAACTCCCTAGAGAAATGCACACACTTAGGGTGTGTAGAGACTACTTGTGTGCTATATAACTTGGAACTGTATCAACACCAACCTAAGAATTTCAAGACCATATCTTGGAACTACATCAACACCAATTTAAAAACTTGAAGAACATACTTGAAAAGGAATACAAAACACTTCAAAATAAAAATTGCGCAAACTATATGTCTCAAAATATTTCCATGCCCTTAATATTCAAATTGGAATTCTTCAGCCGTACCTTGATTACATATTGTAGCTTCCAGAATATTTTTGCAGGATTTGCACGTGCATTCCTACCCAGCAAAGTGTGAATAGTTTGGATTTCTAGCGATTGCGAGCTTAAAAGAAGCCTAGAACAAGTGTAAACTTCTAGATTTTGGCTTACCTGTTGCAAATCACCCATAATTCAACCACAGATCACCCGCATTCACTGAATCACCACTGACCAGCACTGTTAGTCTCGCTGAAGCATTAAGACTGGAAAATTTATTTAAAAATAATAATCACAGAGCATTGTTGTTAGACTCGCCGAAGGCCGAAGCAATCACCAGCACACTTGAACTTTGAAGCATTCGGAGTCCGATCTCAGCAAATGTATCAAGAAAATATATAATTACAGTTGCGTTTCCAAACTCCTCCTCACGGTTTTAGCTCTATGGCATCGAGGAAATGGACCATCTTGGTACTCTAAATCCCTAACTAGAACTCGATTCTTGTTGCCCTCCATGGTTTAGCTCCATGGCACCGGGGAAATGGACCATATTAGTACTCTAAATCCCTAACTAAAACTTGATTATTGCTACCTCTCTAGAACTAGAACTCGATTGAAGATTCGTGTTTCCCTAATGCCCTCGTGAATGCGTGCAGAACTAGATCTTGGCATCTTGTATAGAATCTGGCACCGTGCAACTCCCCAAAACTAGAACTCGATTTTTGTTGCCCTAATGCCCTTGTAAATGCATGCAGAACCAGATCTTGGCATCTTGCATGTAATCCCGCACCGTGCACCTCCAACAGTGAACTTCCAAGCCCCTTCCAACCCCCAACCAGTTGAAATGGGGGCAAATCCCTCCCTCGACCCAGTAAAATGCCATAAATTTTTGTTGCACCTCCAAATTCCAAGCTCTAACCAATGAAAATGGGGGTGAATCACTCCAATCTCTTCTCTGAATCGAGGCGAATTCCATTGAAATCAGCTCCAAACTAGAAAATCGGGAGGCGAATTTATGGTTTAAGTTTTAAGTGCATTTATCTGGTTAGGCTAACACTTAATAATTAATTATTTTTAAAATAATTATAGGGCTAACTATATAAAACTATAGAAAATGGGTTTTATATAAAAAATTCACCCTACCAAAATTTAAAACCCCTTAAAATTCGCCTTTGGGCTATAATTCGCCCTAAAATTTTCCATGAAGTTGATCATCCTTCTCCTAAATCTCCTAGTGATACTCATCCCATAATATCTCCTGAATCCCGTAAAGCTTCCCCAGAAGTTTAGTCTTTGATAGAAAATCTAGAGAGAGTATCTGTTTCTGCTGAAAAGCCCGAATCTTATCAAATATCAGATACTAGTATTTCATCTTCTTTACAGCCTTGAAGAATATTAACTTGATCAAAAAGTCAAAAGAAATTAATTCTTCCTTTTGAATTTCCCATCGATAGTACTCAAAAGAGACTAAAGAGGACTCAATCAGAGTGAATCGCCAGTGATATCTTATCCCATTCACCTCCATTACCTCCGGTCACTTCCACGACTTCCATTCCAGCAATTAGTGTTACTTTGACTAGTTCTAGTACTCAACCTGCTATCCCTTCAACTAGTCCTAGCACTGAACCTGCCTCTTCTTCAACTCAAACTCCAGCCATCCAACCTATTCAAAAGCTAATGGCAGGCCACCCATGGAGCAATCCAGGGGCTGTAAATATGCCCGCTCCTCTTCATGCTCTACCAAAAAATTCTGAAAGATGGTTACCTAAATTTAATCCTGATGATGGTCTTCCGGTAGAAGAACACATTCACAATTTTATGTTAGTCATCAATCTAAATGGAGTAGTTGAATATGATTGTGTTGTAATATTCTTTCATACACTCTAATAGGATCTTCAGGATCCTGGTATTTTTCACTGCCTTCTCACTCTATAAGTACCTGGAATATGTTCGAAGAACAATTTGTAGCTAAGTTTGGGGATGAAAGGACCACTTCTACGTTCATCAATAATTTGTCAAATATAAAAGCTAAATTAGGCGAGAATATAAAATATTTTAATTCAATATTTAATAAATTACTTAATAGAATTCCTGCTACAGCAGTTTCTGGTGTAGAAGTTCAAATTGAGTGGTATATTTCATCTCTTCCATCCAATATAGCTATTTTTGTTGATAGAGAAAAACTAACAACACTTGCAGAAAACATGAAGGAATCTCTATCTATAGAGAAACACATAACCGCTCTTGAGAAAAAAAATTCTCAAGAAGATTGAAAATAAAAAAAGGTATCCTTCAAATATGATTCTAAAAAGAAGCGGCCAAAAGACCCTTTTGATGTAGAAGGCCTTCAAAAAGTTTTGAAGACTATGACAAACGAGATGGCAGATATTAAGAAACAAGTCGCTGAAAATTCGAGCTCAAAAAATACTTTCAGAAACTTCAAGAAAGGTCAATCCTCTAATACTCAATCTCCAAATATCATATCTAATGCTGGATCTAATCAAGATACAAAGGAAGAGCAAATAGAGGAAGAATAAGATGACGAAGAAGAAGAAGTTGAACTAAATGAAATGTGGGATTTCATCCTACCAAATGAAGAATAACATGAAGCTTTAACTGTGAGTACAAGGAGCAAAAAGACTACTGAAGCAATGCAGCCAAATCAACAGAAAACGATTTCAACTCCTGCTAAGGATAAATCAGTATGTAAAAAGTTTACTTCAAAGGATACACACACAACTCTCGTTATTTTAGATACTCTACCTACATCTAAGACAATGGTAGTCTCAGGCACTATTGAGTATAATGTAGTTGAAGATATGAAGAAAGCCAGGGCCAACATTTCAATTCATGAGCCTAGTAAATTAAAGAAACAACAAAAAATCTTACCTAGAGACTTAAATGCGGTTCTTGCTTCAACCTTACCTGCTGCAGTAATAGTGCAAGCTGCTAATGAAATGGGTAAGCCACCTTCCCCTTCAACTAAAATAGATACGAGAGACTTGATTATGATAGGTGATCGATCCATCTCTCATACTCCTCCATTTCTCTTAACCTATGGGATCTATAACAAAAACATTCATAATTGTTTAATAGACTCATGGGATTCCTCTAATATAATGTCAAAATTAGTCTATGCTAAGTTGAACATATCTCCTTAGAGTTCCCATGTTCATATAGTACAACTTGATAGAACCAGAGTAGAGGTGCTAGGTGAAATAAATTATGTTTCCATCAGATTGTCATCAAATCCCAAGGTTACTCAAATAGTTAATATACTGGTGACCGATATTCCTAAGTTTTATGGCTTAGTTGTAAGTCGAAATTGGTCTAGAAAACTTCATGGATATTTTGCTACAAGATGGTCGCATATGTGGCTACCATATAATGGAAAGCCAAATCAAATTCGAGTAGACCGTGAAAAGTTTATGAAACATATAATCATCTATCTTGAAGGAGTAAATGAGCCAGTATAATTCAATAACAACATTATTGGAAACTACTCAGCAGAATCATTTTTGGGAAATTTCAATGCTCAACTATCACCTTTCTTTGATAATGTAGTTATTTCTCAGATTGAGAATTTTTCCCAACCAAATAGTTCCAAATGTATAAATTTTGTTGATAGAATCGTAGTTGATTATTTATTTTGGACTCTTTATTTTGAACATTCTAAATCTGAAGATGGTGCAGGCGCAGGCTGTATGTTATTAAGCCCAAAAGGAGAAAAAAACATGTCAGCCTGCATACTAGAATTCAATTGTACAAATAATATGGTTGAATACGAAGCATTAGTCCAAGATTTGTGTAAAGACATTGGTCCTAATATCAAATATTTGAAGGTCCTAGGAGATTCAGAAACCATTGTTAGACAGGTAAGAGATACCATTCATTGTAATTATAGACATTTAAAGCATTACCAATCATTAGTCCAAGAATTAACCATTCATTTCTTAGCCTTTAACATTTCTTATGTACCTAGAATGTAGAATGCTAGTGCAGATCTACTGGCTAACATAGCATCAAATTTAATTCCATCCGAATAGTTTAGTCCCGATATATTTTCTATTGAATTAATATTTAGGCCATATATTCCTGATAATATCACCAATTCGAGAGTATTCAATAATAATTCATATATCATAGATTTCTTAACATCTGAAGGATCTTATGAGAGTCAAATTTTGGATGAAAATGAACATGACATTCCGATTAAGAAAGAACAAGATGAAAATCCTATTCCTAAGTCTGTTTTCAAGTTAGAAGACCTATATGATCTGAAAGATAGGTTTAAAAGAGTTACTAACTCAAAAATTCAAAGCTCTAGCTTAAGATTTGAGTTAATAATCTAGGAACTGACGAAAAACCTCAAAATGTCAATCTAGGTCTTGGTCTATCTTCTGAAGAAAGATCATCATTTATCAGATTGTTTAGAATGTACAAAAGTGTCTTTGTTTGGGATTACACTGATCTTAAAACATATGACACTTCTATGCTTCAACACACAATTCCTATGATCTCAGAAGAAAAACCTATACAACACAAATTGAGGAAGATTCATCCAAATCTGGAAAATCAAATCAAAACAGAACTAAAAAAAATCCTCAAGGAAAAAATCATCTTCCCAATCAGGCATTCTAAATGGGTATCAAATTTGGTACCTGTCAGGAAAAAGAATGGCGATACTAGAATTTGCATTAATTTTAGGAATTTAAACAAAGCTTGTCAGAAGGACAACTTTCCATTACCAACCATGGAACAAGTACTGCAAATAGTAGCTGGCTCTGAACTTATGTCCTTTATAGATGGATTCTCGAGATATAACCAAATTCTCATACATCCAGATGATAGACTGAAGACTACATTCAGGACTAAGTGGGATCTTATGCCTATCAAAAGATGCTGTTTGGATTAATTAATGTAGGTGCCACTTTTCAGAGAGCTATCGATACAACTTTTAGGGGGCTCATAAATAAATCATTGGTTATTTATTTAGATGACATTACAATCTTTTCTAAACAAGTAACCAATCATGTGAATGACCTAAAGCAAGTAACCAATTATTGAATCCAAAGAAATCATTTTTTTCATTAGATGAAGGAAAAATTTTAGGATTCATTGTGTCAAAAAGAGGTATCTATATTGAACCTGAAAGAATTGAAGAGATTAAAATAATTCCTTTCCCTCGTAACAAGAAAGCTATGCAGTCGTTTCTTGGGAAAATTATTTCTGTTAAAAGGTTTGTCCTTGACTTTTCACAAACAGTTTTACCATTACAGAACATGATTAGGAAAAATTCAGTCTTTAAATGTGGACATAATGAAAGAGAAGTATTTGATTTGATTAAAAAATCCATTGTCAATGCTCCACTCCTGACTACCCCCAATTTTCTTAATCCTTTTACTTTATACACTTTTTCATCATATACATCATATGTTGTTGTTTTAACACAGCTTATTGACCAACAAATTGAAGCACCAATATCATTTTTCAGTTCCAATTTGCAATGTGCAGAACTAAATTATTCATATATAAAAAAGAAAGCATTTGTTGTCTTTAAGGCTATAAAGCATTTCAGACCATTTCTCCTAACAAATCACACCAAAATCATAGTTCCATTCTCTACAGTGAGACAAATATTAATGCAAAGAGAATTAGGAGAGAAAATGGCTAACTGGGTTACCGCTTTATAAGAATATGATGTAGAAATTAAACCCTCTAAAATTTTTAAAGGTCAAGTTTTTTGCAGAATGCTTACGGGAGATATCCATCTATCATTAGAAGAAGATGTAGGTAACAATGTGCAAATATCATAGGTAAGCCTCAACGATGCACAATCTCAATACTCTGATCTCATATTCTATTTGGAGAATGGATATGCTCCAAATCAACTCAGTTACAATGAAACGGGCTTTGATCTTAAAGGCTAAGCAATATGAATTAATCAACGATGTATTATTTAGAAGAAATTTTGATTCTATACTACTAAGATACTTAGAAAAATCTAAAGCAGATAAAGTCTTGCAGGAACTCCATGATGGACCAGCTGGAGGACATTTTGGAGGAAATACGACAGCACACATAAAATATTGCACACAGGTTACTATTGGCCTACACTTTTCAAAGATGCTCACGAATATGAAAGAAAATGCAAAGTGTGTCAAAGTGCATCTGGAAGAAAAAGGAAGCCAACCTTCCCATTATAACTAGTCAATATTGAACAACCATTTGAATAATGGGGATTAGATATAATTGGTGAGAGTATTGATAATTCTTCCAAACAACATAGATATATTCTCACAACTACATATTACTTTACTAAATGGGTGGAAGTAGTTCCATTAAAGGTAAGCCAACTTTGAGAATATCATTGATTTCATCGACTAATATATCATAACTAGGTTTGGTTTACCTACTGCTTTAATGTTTGATAATGCATCTTACTTCTCAGGAAATGCTATGATGGAATTTGCAATCAAGAGAGGTTTTAAACTTAAGTATTCTACAAATTATTATCTGCAAGGAAATGGTTTAGAAGAGTCCACAAACATGAAATTGATTAGAATATTCAAAATAATTGTTGATCAAAACCAAAAAAATTGGCATAAGTCATTAATATTTTCTCTTTGGGCAAACCGAATAACTTAGAAAGCTTCTATTGGCACTTCTTGATTCAATCTTGTTTATGGAAAATAATTTGTACTTCCTACCAATGTAGTTATTCCCTCTCTTTCCTTAGTGAAATTTATTGATGAATCTCTTTCTTCTTCTTTATAACATAGACAATGTCAAATTCTTAAGTTAGAAGAAGAAAGAGAAAAAGCTAAGCATACTCATGCACATCATCAATATATAATAAAAGCCTCATTTGATTCAACTTCTGTTACTCCAATTTTTTTTCAAATTGGTGATCTGGTTTTGAAATGGGACAAGGGGTCTCATCAAGAGGACAAGGAGTCTCATCAGGAGCCAACTTGATCAGTTTAATTACAACTACTTAATGGCATTGTCATCATTTGGTTACAAAGCCAAGACAATGGTTTTTAAGTAAATAAAAGTATGATACAAAAAGAAAAATTTCAAAAAGTTAGAATTTATTTTTGGAAATTGTAAGAAACACTGGATGGGACAATGAATCATCGCTGGGTAAAAGGTAACCATGCCAAAATCTTAAATTGCTTAATGGAATACAGGCTTTACCTGTGATAAAAGAGTAAATATTTATAAATCTAATCTGTAAGAGCCAACTGCTTTATCTTTTTTAATCGAGTAAAGACTGATATAAATTCTCATACTTATATCCTTAAAAGAGGGATTCTTATGAATTGTAATCAAGAGAAATTTCATTGCTTAGTAAGATATTATTTTTTTGAAATTCATTCCTGCAACTATTTTTATTTCAAAAAGGTCTTAGAAATTTCAAAAACGTTAGTCAGAGATAGCTCGTTCTCCCAAGTGAATCACCAATTGTTGTGCTATACAATACCGCTCATTTATTTTAATAAATGGGGACCCTTTAGAAATAAATAGGAAATTCATTTTCATTTATTTTTTTAGCTTTAAAACAAAAAAACTTTGGAAATAAAGTTTATTTGTGCTTTTCTGCTCTATTCCTTAGTGCGCATCGCAAACCGCATAACTTACAACCCAAAAGACTTAAATTCCATTTTTTCACATGGGCTGCAAAATGCACTAAGCCTTTTTGAAGTTATATTAAAAACTTGCAAATGCTTGAATCACCGTTATATTCTTTTTATCGCATCGCACCTCATTTAAATGATAAAAACTATAAAGCAATTCGTTATAAATTGTGATTACGTGGACCCGAAGAGCCAACAAAGCAATAAACATAAAGCTCTAAAGTCCCATAAAATGCAGTCGCTTGAATTCTTGAATGCACACTTCACATTTCGTAGGACTTAACCAAAAGCAAATTCATTTACCACATAAGAGTTGCGATATACGATTTGTGCAGATCGCATTTCGTGGAATTTATGAGTAACATCGTAAACGATAAAAATCATATGTTGCGATATGCAAATAAATGGAATTTAATTACTCAAGCATGTGAAATGACTTATTTCATGTCAAACTAAAATCCGAGATCCATCGTCTTAAGTTGATTGATAGCTATTTCGTGTAAAGGTGTAAGAGATTTGATTTATAATGATTATCGATGATTAATAGCATTTTTGATATATTCATATCTATTTTTGCATGTTTGAAATAAATTAACGACAGATTTGTCTCTCTGTTCCATGTATTTTTAATGATTTCTCTGTTTGCTTTAAATCAGGAAACCAACTAACAAAACGAAGAAAATAGAGATGAACAAGAAAGGAAAATAGACTTCTCAAACGTCATCTACTAAAGACTCAAACATGTCTCCCCTATTTTCAGACATCACTTGCAACAAGGAATGCAGAAGTTTGTCATGGGAAGCGATGTATCAGTTTTTCAAAAATGAAAAACCAATAGTAATAGATAAATTGGCTTCGACAAAATTATCTATTTCTTCAGACCCAACTATTTTTGACATCACATGTTCATTCATCCACAAGATAGCCACAAGGCCAAAAATTCTCCCTTAGAGAGACATGGTTAAGTGGGAAATTGACCACTTAAACATATAGGATAGAATTTTTAAAGATTTGAAGGGATTAAATATTGGTTCATTCAGGGTAGAAGAATTACAAGAAATGTACCATCTACCCTCCCCGCAGCAGAAAAATGACAAGGATTTTCTGCAAAGTTTTAGAGAAAAGCATCCAGATCTAACAAAACTCATAAAAGAATGGAAGGAAGATGAGGGAAAGTTGAAACAAGATAAACTCGGTACGTATCCAACTACCAACTTTGTTACCTTTATTGTTATGCTACCGGTATGTTGTGTAGATTATTTTCAAAACCTGATACCACTAGGATTTTAGTAGACTAGGTCCCGTTGATTGATGCAATCGTGAATTCATTAATTCTTAATTGGGAAAATATCCTATCTGACAATTTAGCCAAACACATCATGGAGTATAGGAATAAAAGGAGTGCTTCATCTAGAGAAATACATCCCTTTTATATGAGTGCCCATGCCATGGATGCAATCCATGTTTCTTCTAGTTTTCCTACCATGGGATGGAAATGGACTACCCATGACCCTACCCCAATCCACATTTACCACAGAGTCCTTTGGGATTCAAACTTCCATCTACATTTTTATAAAATTTGCCATGGATTCATGTTGCCTATGCATCAGATGATATTCAATGAGAAAGTCCCTAGGGTTTCCAAAGAAGATAGTACAGATATTATTTCTGTGGCTAGATGGTTTGCAAAGGATAATTTTACATATGTCAGAGTATTTTGGAGTTATGCATCTCCCCACGTCCTACCATTTTATCTTCCTGATAAGTTACTTGCAAGAAATATATCCCACTAGCTTGTTAATGGTATTAATAAACAACTGAAAGATGCTAAGAAGGTTTTTTCACCTAATTTTCCTTTACAGTACGGTACTTTTTCACTTTTTGATATTGTCCATGCCTACAAGGAAGTTTCAAATATTAATCTATTGAATTTGGTAGTAATTCCAAAGAGGCTATATGATCCAAATGATGTAATTAAAAATTACACCATTGAACTCAAAGTGAATCCTTTTGAAAAGGAAATAGATGGATTTGATGATCTCTTTCAAGGCACGGAAAATTTTTCAGATATAATTAAGTTTTCATCCAATTGACTCAACCAAGATGATTTGGAAGCCTTTCAAACATACATAAATAAGAGATTGGAGAGAGTTCCTCTTAACTTGTTAACTATTGAAGATGCCAACATAACTACTCCAAGCATCAACTTGGATAATGAAGAGAAAAAAATGTCTGAGGATGAGTCGGGTCAATCAGAGCATCAATATCACAATTCAGATCATTTAGAAAATGAATCCGAATCCAGAAATGCTAGCCCAGGAAAGACAATTTATCAAGTAATCCAAGAGATAGAGATGCAAGATAAAAGAGAAAGTAATGCAACAGAGTCAACTTCTCAAGAAGTTTCGCACAATCAAGATACACATGATCAGTCAGAATAGTCACAACCAAAGAATTTGAGTAGTGAATGGGATGAATTTTCTAAAGAAATAAAAACTCCTAAAACCAATCCCAATATTGATCAAGATACTAGTTTTCAGACACCTGAACATTCCCAGAAGATAGTGGAAACTGTTAATCCACTACAACAAGTTCTAGAAACTCATGATCAAGAGATCATACTGGCCTACCATAGAGAACAAATAGTTTTACAAGTTGAGGAAAATCCTTCACTAGATATCTTATACATTCTTAGTCATAAGGCTGTAATCAAGAGAAACAAAAGGAGAATAATTTATGACACTGTCTCAGATCTCACAAATGAATATGTTGATATTTTTAGGAAGGATCCCTTAGTTGATCCTACGAAACATTTAACTAAATTATCACAGTATGCAGGGGCATATCCTATTGCCAATTCTGATAAGGCTAATAAGGTTAAAATGTTGCTGAAGCAAAAGGAAGACATAAGACAAGAATGTAGAGGTTGTTACACCAAGAAAAAGCTAACTCCAGTGAGAAAATGAAATCAAGATGGCCCAATTTCAAAAAGATTTCGAGTCTCTTAAATTGCAGCATCAAGCCAAGTTCACCGAGAAGCAAGCACAACTGAAAGCATAAATGATCAGGTTACAAATCCAGCCACAATTAGAGAAATTCATAAAAGAAGCATTGGATGTAAATGCTAAGTTAAAGAAACAACATTAAGTATTTTTCCAACAAGCTTCTATTATTGACTCTTATTGTGACTCAAATGAAATACTGATCCAACAGATAGCTATCCAGAAACTTGAATGTGATAAGATCGAGAAGAATATAAACGAACACATTCAATGGCAAGCATCAGACTCAAGCAAGCAATCTAATCTACCTCAGGTAGTTAAGTTCCACAGGGAGATCTTATTCAAATATTGGGAAGCACAAATAAAGCAGGCAGAGAAAGTAGCAACGAAAACATCAAGGTTATCAAAGGAAATTACTGAATCTGTATGTGTACAATTGGTGAAATCAGAACTTATCAAAGAGTACAAATTTGAAGTATTCTCAGAAGTCAAACAACTAGAAGCATGGTGGAAGAAAAAGTCAGAAATGCAAGATGAAATAATTAAAAAGGTAAATAAGTTTGATCAAGAAAATTATTGGAATTTTCTAATCGAACCTTATCATCAATAACAAGTCCTGCAGTATTTAACAGATTCAAAAAGTATATCACAACATGTACTCTCAAACGCAATATTCAAGGGACAGGTCAGATTGAGGATTTCGTAGCCATCTTAGCTCAAGCCCATGCTAGATATTTTTCAACTTCATGACCAAATCCAAAAGAAAGGGCATAATTCATAAATCATATTGTTATTGTTATCACTCAAAAAAATTAAAACATCATTTTGACAAGGTCAAATAGGTTCATGAGTCAAAATAGGGTTGTAGGATTCATTTTTTATGTTTGGTCAAGGGAAATGTTAAATTTCTATGGTTTACGTTTACCCTAAGGTCCAAACCCACTCATGTTCAAACTCCTTCATGTCACATCATTCTTCATTTTCTCATTCATTTCATTTTCCAAATTTTTTTCTACCAAAAATGCCAAATTAGCCAAGAATCCTTGTTTTCGTAGCACATTCAATGTAAAAAAGGCAGAAAGCACTATGACACTGTTGAAAGTTATGAAGAAAAAAACTCTGTTTTCTAGTTTTGAGAAGGAAAATTCAAAGGAAGTTTATAAGAAAAAAAAATAAATTTATTTTAAGAAACGGAGAGAGGTTATTTTCAGTAACATATCAAATAACACTAACCTCTCTCATGTTTCTCATAGGTGTTATCATTTCGGGGATACAAGGCTTTCTTTGAAGCCCTATTTTCAAAAAATAGAGTTTTCCTATTTTACACATGTTTTTCAAAGCTAGTTTCTGGACAACAGGAGATGTGTTTCAAAAAAACAAGAGAGGTTTTTATTCAATAAATAATGACCTACAAAAACCTCCTTCTATTTCTCAAAATAAATCATGGATGAGGAGATATAGGCTCTGTCCCAAGACCTATTTTTCAAGAAAAAAACAAGAGAAATCTGCAAGAAATGCCTCAAGAAAGCTATAATGACTGTGTTTTTAGAGTTGATATGGTTTTAAATGATGGAGACAGGTATATTTTGAGTTTTTTGCATAACTACAGTTTACACTTTCAAAATTTTTGACAAAATGGAATAGTCAGCAATTTTGTAGCGCATTCAGTGTAAAAAAGCAGAAAAGCGCTGCGAAACTGGTGTAGCAGCTTTTCTTGCTCATTTTGATCAGTTTTTGAAGGGTTGAAGAATGAATAAAGGATTGAAATTTACATGGGAGATGTATTAAAGGGTAAGTGAAATGATGCAAGTGGAAAGAATTTAGTTTTTGGAGAATTAAGACTTAAAATGGAAGTGTTACAAAGGCGCTATGAAACTGTTGTGTTTTCGTAGCGCAGTATATTACAGCTCTTTTGAACAGTTTTGGAAGCAGATTTGGAAAGCTGTAGGCTAGGGATAAGTGATGATACATTTTGAGATAATATCCAACATCTAAGGACCACTAAATGAATTTTAATTGATGATCAAAATGTTCAAATAATGTAAAGGATTTTATGCCTAAAAAACAGGGTATTGTTTCCTGCTTTTGTGGAGGTCAAACAAAGTGGTCATGAAGAGTTGAAACTCATCATCCAAATTTGACCATGTGATGATAAACTTGGAAAATTATGTAATTAAATTATATAAGGTTGTTATAGATAATAATAAGGAGTTTGAGTCCTATTTGTAATAGGACTGTTAAGTAGATTAGGTGTCTTTTTGTAATAAATTCCATGTCTTATGGTAATGCAATGTGTCAGTAGTTATAAATTCAATGTATCTAGCCTAGAGGTAGATCATCTCATGTTTTAATAGGTCTATTAAAGGCCAATAGGTCGAATTAGTAAAGGTTTGGAGACTTTTTGGCAAAATTTCAGCTTATTGTAAAATCATTGTTTCAGCAATACAAAGATGGATTACTTGGCCAACTTGAGATTCTGAAGGAGTTTTTGGTGCTTACTTGTTCTATATTTACCTTTTATGTATCTCTCTTGAAGTGGTTTTAATTTATATTACTCATAATTCTTCCTTGTGATGCTCTGACTTCATTTATAAGTAAATTGACTGTGTATTTCCTTGTCTCATGTATGTGTGTCCTACTACTAAAAACTCTGACTTCCCTCAACTTCCATGTAAAGAAAACTCACTGAATCACTAAAAGTTTGACTCCATAAGCTCAATGGATACATATTGATATTATTTTCAACCTACAGGTTGGAAAATGTGATCTCAGCAGACTATTTTATTGTAAAGACTTTGGAGTGTTCTAATATATGCAGTAACAATACTACTTTCCTTCACCTGAGATTCTTAGTGTATTTCAATGAGTTTATGTCCTATATTTTGAAGTGTTTTTCTTCCATATTTTAAGTGATTATTACTCAGAATTCATGATTTTTCATGCTCAGAATTCCTTTAAGTATTAAGCTATGGTGAAATCTCTTTCAGTATTTTTACTTTCAATACCATGATGTCTCATTACTCAGAATTCATGTGCTACATGCTCTGACTTCCTTTGAACCTCAAGTTATTGGGATTTTCCTGAATGTGTTATCCTTTCATTGAAGTATATACAAACCTTAGCTTCCACAAGGAGAGCATTTTTCATCTTTATCCCTGTCACTGACTCCATAGCCCAATGGTAGCAAGCATTCATCTTTTCAACCTATAAACATACAAAACCAAGACATAGTTCATAGAGTTAGCCATCTATCTTTATCATTAATCAATATCATTAACCCTTGAGAGAGCCCTCTCAGGCTGAGGAGGCTAAGCCTCAGTCACAATATTGGTTTGAAATAGTTACACTGAAGTTGTCTGATCAGCAGCCAATCAGGTATGATTTTGGTGATAACATTTTCGTGCATCTGCCGGGAGTCTGAAGATATACATCTCCCGAAAATTATGAAGCTGAACTCTTGAAGGTAGTAGAAGCTCAAAATATGTTCAAGGCTGCAAATACCTTGGCAACTTCATTTTTAAAGAATTAAAAATTCAAATATTCATGGTGATTCCACTAGACATATGAGGAGCTCAGATGCTGTCATTCTTGTTTCAAGGTATGCATGTATATATTTTTTAGGAATTCATGGTTTCCCAAATCATTTTCCCAAGAATGCATATTTTTTAAGGAATGGTACAAAATTCAATGGAGAAGATTCAAGTTTGACTTTGAAGCATATATCAACTTTCTGTTACTGTATTGAGCTTCTTAGAGTCAAACATGAAGATTTTTGCATCATATTGTTCTATGATTCATTTCAAGGAAAATGTAAACAGTGGATTGAAAGATTTCCTGTCAGATCTATTAAGTCATTTGCAGATTTTTGGCTGATGTTTGTAGAAGAATGGATAGACAGAACAGAGTTGGTGGTAGACTCTCCTTCAATTCAAGGATTTAAACAATGGAATGATGATCATATTAATGAGGAAGTAGATGAAAATGTTTCTTTGTCCTTGTCTTCTTATCTAAAATCATTTGAATGCAAGTCAAAAGATAAGATTCAATTTTTGGATGAATTTGTAAGAACATCAAGAAAGACATTGAAGTTTTAGAAGTTCAAATTCAACCTTATAGGTTTCATGATCAAGATTAGTCTTTTCTAAAGTTGTTAATGCTAGAAAACAAAGAGAGAGTGTTGCTACCTTTCTCCTTTGAGTTTGAGGAAGAATACACTATTTTTGAAAATAAAAATCAGTTTGAAAAGAAGTTTGAGAGCACAAAAATGAAGTCTTATGTGGTTGATCAAAGCATGGATGAGTTTTCCAAGGCTGCAGAACGTCATGAGAAGCATCAAACAGATCATGTCTTCTTTTATCCTATAGCTAACTACATGGAAGAGTTCTACAGTCCAGATTTCCAGTTATATTTACATTATGAAGATCAAATGCGTCTTATGTTGCCTTGGTCATTCCAGTATCTTGTTTTTTTTTGGTTCAAGCACAGTGAAGAAATTCAAGTGTCAGATTGGATCAATGATTGGCTTCATTGGAAGTTTCATGTTGCTTGAGTTTAAAATGGAGATTGTAGCTGTTAAGGTAGGTAGGAGTGTGTGGATAAGCTCAAAGTTGACTGAGCATTCTTTTTCATTAGTTACAAATTTGGTTTTTAAACAGCAATCATCAAGCTTGAGCTCGAGGAGAAGGCTATAAGAGCTTGGCAAAGTTTTCATAAATTTCAAAATTTTTATTTCCAAGAAGATGGATGGCACTAGAATTACAGGTTATTTGGTGTACCACAGGGGCACACCATCCCAATTGGAGCCACTGTTATCACTCAAAAAAATTCAAACATCATTTTGACAAGGTCAAATAGGTTCATTAGTCAAAATAGTGTTGTAGGATTCATTTTTAAGTTTGGACAGGGGAAATGTTAAATTTCTATGGTTTAAGTTTACCTTAAGGTCAAAACCCACTCATGTTCAAACTCCTTCATGTCACATCATTCTTCATTTTCTCATTCATTTAATTTTCGAAATTTTTTTCTACCGAAAATGTGAAATTAGCCAAGAATCCCTATTTTTGTAGCACATTCAGTGTAAAAAAGGCAAAAAGCACTACGATACTGCTGAAAGTTATGAAGCAAAAAACTATGTTTTCTGGTTTTGAGTAGTCAACTTTAAAGGTGGTTTCTGAGCCAAAAAAAAGGTATTTTAAGAAACGGTGGTTATTTTCAAAAACATATCAGAAAAAAATAACCTCTCTCACTTTTCGCACAGGTGTTATCAGTTGGGAGATAAAGGCTTTCTTTGAAGCCCTCGTTTTCGAAAATAGAGTTTTCATGTTTTACACAGGTTTTTCAAAGCCAGTTTCTGGACAATAGGAGATGTGTTTCAGAAAAACAAGAGAGTTGTTTATTCAAGACATAATTTCCTAAAAAAACCTCCTTCAATTTCTCAAACTAAATCATGGATGAGGAGATATAGGCTCTATCCCAAGACCTATTTTTCAGGAAAAACCAGAAGTAATTTGCAAGAAATGCCTCAAGAAAGCTATAATGACTGTGTTTTTACAGTTGATATGGTTTTAAATGATGGATATAGGTATATTTTTTGTTTTTCGCATAACTACAGTTTACACTTTGAAAATTTTTGACAAAATTGCATACTCAGCAGTTTCGTAGCACATTCAATGTAAAAAAGCAGAAAAGCGCTACGAAACTACTCTAACAGCTTTTCTTGCTCATTTTGATTAGTCTTTGAAGGGTTGAAGAATGAATCAAGGATTGAAATTGATATGGGAGATGTTTTAAAGGTAAGTGAAATGATGCAAGTGGAAATAATTCAGTTTTTGGAGAATTAAGACTTAAAATGGCAGTGTTACAAAGGCGCTATGAAACTGCTGTGTTTTCATAGCGCAGTATATTACAGCTCTTTTGAACAGTTTTGGAAGTGGTTTTGGACAGTTGGAGGCTAGGGATAAGTGATGCGACATGTTAAGATAATATACAACATCTAAGGACCACGAAATGAAGTTTAATTGATGACCAAAATGTTCAAAGGATGCAAAGGATTTTATGCCTAAAGAACAGGGTATTGTTTCCTGCTTTTGTAGAGGTCAAACAAAGTGGTCATGAAGAGCTGAAACTCATCATCCAAATTAAACCATGTGATGATACACTTGGAAAATTATGTAATTTCAATTAGATAATGTTTTTATAGATAATAATAAGGAGTTTGAGTCCTATTTGTAATAGGACTGTTAAGTAGATTAGGTGTCTTTTTGTAATAAATTCCATGTCTTATGGTTCTGCAATGTGTCAGTAGTTAGAAATTCGATGTATCTATCCTAGAGGAAGATCATCTCATGTTGTAAGAGGTCTATTAAAGGCCAAGAGGTCGAATTAGTAAAGGGTTGGAGACTTTTTGGTAAAATTGCAGCTTATTGTAAAATCATTGTTTCAGCAATACAAAGATGGATTACTTGGCCAACTTGAGATTCTGAAGGAATTTTTGGTGCTTACTTTTCTATCTTTACCTTTTATGTATCTCTCTTGTGGTGGTTTTCATTTATATTACTTAGAATTCATTCTTGTGATGCTCTGACTTCCTTTATAAGTGAACTAACTATGCATTTCCATGTCTCATCTATGTGTGTCCTACTACTAAAAACTCTGACCTGCCTCAACTTTCATGTTAAGTAAACTCACTGGATCGCTGAAATCTTGACTCCATAAGCTCATTGGCTACATATTGATATTATTTTCAACCTACAAGTTGTAAAATGTGATCTCAACAAACTATTTTATTGTAAAGCCTTTGGAGTGTTCTGGTATATGCAGTAACAATACCACTTTCCTTCACCTGAGATTCTTAGTGTATTTCAATGAGTTTATGTCCTATCTTTTGAAATGTTTGTCTTCCATATTTCAAGTGCTTATTACTCAGAATTCATGATTTTTCATGCTCTGACTTCCTTTAAGTATTAAGCTATGGTAAAATCTCTTTCAGTAATTTTACTTTCAATACCTTGATGCCTCATTACTCAAAATTCAAGTGCTACATGCTCTAGCTTCCTTTGAACCTCAAGTGATTGGGATTTTCCTGAATCTGTTATCCTTTCATTGAAGTATATACAAAACTTAGCTTCCACAAGGAGAGCCTTTTTCATCTTTATCCTTGTCTGTAATATTCCCAATTAGCCCAAGCTAATGGGAATATACAATTTTGTTTCATTTTTCTGTTTCATGAATAAAATTGTAAAGGAGGGTCAATAAAACTCCAAATCAGCAAAATAAATCAATGCCACATCTGAACAAAGATAAATATGGGCTATTTACATAAGCACACTTAGGTGTGAAAGAGGTTGGATCATTTGACCAAGTCAACCAGGACCAAATCAACAACGTTGTCTAGATACTGTGAATCTCCTAGATGCATAGCGCAGTTTTAGTTGGAGGCTACACATGTGAAAGGAGCTAAATCATTGAGATAGTTTAGGGTTTGGCAGGAGTTTCATCTTATAAAAGGAAGAGGACAATAGAAGAAGGTTGTTGATTGAGTATATTTCTGAATATATTGTCTGTTTAGACATATATCATTCTCTTGTTGTTTAGCTGAGAATAATTTTGTTTAGCACTAGGGTGTTCCTGATCGGGAATCCCACCTCTTCCATTGGGTAGCTCTTGCGGGAGTCTTGTTGATCTTGTCCACTATTAGGAATTTGGCCAAGCTCATCTTCCAACTACAATGCAGATCATGTTGAGGGTTTGGTTGTCATTTTAAGCTGCAGCAAGTGGAGGCTAGATCTACTCAGATCTAGGCCAATCTAGTGCCTCTTTTTAGTGGGAAAGCCTTCTATCCCCTTGATAAGAGAGTATTAGACCTTTGGAGTTGCATTTTCAGATCTTGGCATTAGTCCAAACCAGTACTGGAGCCTACAACGCAGTTTCCCTTCTAGGACTGCGTTATTTGCAAGTGTACAGTTGCAGGGTATTTTGACACACTTTTGGAGGAGAGATCTCTGGTGTTTGGGTTCTACCCTTCACTGTGGTGATCCATAGATTATAGATCTAATCCATGTTCTGTTCAGATCTAATCTTCTTATTATTGTACTCACATTTAGAAATTCCTAAATATTACTGCAGATCGGAAACTTAGATCTCAGATCTACTCTTTGTATATCATGTTTTGCTCAAAACCCCAAGGGGAATTTGTAAAGGAGCTATTCTAGTGTACATATCTAATATAAATCTAATATTTTGTACACAGATCTGCTCTAGATCTATATTTTAATATACAACTGCTCCAACTCTTAAAAATAACGCTGTCATGCCTTCTTTCAATCAGTACATGTGTTGCAACACCTCTTTTTGAGGAATTTCTTTTATTCTTGTCTTTTGTTTCCTGTTATACATTGTATGGGCTTCATTATGGATCTGATCTAATGATGTATACATGAATTTTGAGCCTTCTTATTGGCCTCCTGCTGTTGCTCAGTAAAACTAAGTTATTTTCATGCAGTATTGTTGCATATTTCTGCAGCCCCATTCTTGGGTGTTTTCCATCCATACTAGGTGTGGGAGGTCTGTTTACCTCACCTAGTTTGATTTTTTTTTTTCTCTCCTCTTGGATTTAGATGCTAGATCTCCAAATATAAGAGATCCATGAGATGCAAATTCACTTCAATGCACATACTTCTGAAAAATGTGTTATTCTAGCAGGTATTGTTGAATCTTCCCTTTTAGGGATATTACATTGTCACTAACTCCATAGCCCAATGGTAGCAAGCCTTCATCTTTTCAACCTATAAACATACAAAACCAAGACATAATTCATAGAGTTAGCCATCTATATTTATCATTAATAAATATCATTAACTCTTGAGAGAGCCCTCTCACGCTGAGGAGGCTAAGCCTCAGTCACAAGATTGGTTTGAAATAGTTACACTGAAGTTGTCTGATCAGCAGCCAATCAGGTACGATTTTGGTGATAAAAGTTACTTTGTTTTCCAATATTGTAGTTTATTTTAGTCTTACGAGGATGGTTTTTTGAAACCCCCTCTATATTTTTGTAATAATATATTTTAGAACATAGTTAGTTTAGTATTTAAACCCCTCTCATGCATTTAGAGAAGAATCCAGAAATTTTTCAAAAAAATTTGCAAAGAATGCTCTATTGTAAGTTTGTGAATGCTTTGATGAGCTAATGGAACACATCTGTTATCTTTTGACAATTAAATTTGTTTAAATAATGTTGCATTACTGTACTCTTTAAATTTCTTGAAAGTGAAGAGAAGCAAATCAATTAATGTCAGTTTACATGAGTAGAACTTCATACATATGGTACTTCTATTCACTTGTATTAAGTCTTAATTTATAGATTGACAGTCATGTTTTCATTGCATTATATATTTGAAATGTTATTATAGATGAATGTTGCATGCACTTCTTTTCTAATATTTTTCTATGACTTATTGTTAAGTATATAATCACACATATAAATGCAATACATTTTTCACAATTCTTCTAATCAAACTATTTTGTTAGAAGAATCATCTTACATAATTTTCATCTCTTTCAACTATTAAATGATCTATATTACTAATAGTTGAAAGATATCTCTTTAGATCACATAAAGGAAGAAAGAACTCAGGTATATAGTAGAATAAATAGTTTAGATAGATGCATATGATAGATTAAAATCATTATCCATTTGCATGTTATAATCAAAACACCCTCAAAATCATCCTTATTGGGAAACTAGTCCCATTATCCCCAATTGGAGGCTAGAGCCACTACACCAAACAGAAAAGGAGCTACTTTAAGGTCCAAACCAGGTTGTTTTCCCCCATGTTTTGGCAGTGGAATTTTGAGGCCTCAACACCTCTTCGACAACGGTGCCAAAGATGTTAGCGCAATGAGTCACTCATTGATTGCATAAGGAGTAAGCCTTATACATCATAGTTTATTTCAAATTTTAAAGGGATTGTTTGAGTGGTGGGATTGTTTCTCAAATATTTTGAAATGATTTTATGTTCTTTAAGACTTTCATGCATTTCGAAAGTTGTGTCAAGTATAAATTGTGTGGGTAAAAGGTAGTATAGGGAGTAGAGTGTAGAAGTGGAAGAAGATGAATAGCTGGTACCTATTCCAGGAAATATCCCTATCCTAAATCAGTCACACAACTATGATGATGGCTCTTTACATAAAATTAGTTTATGCAAAGCAAACAACATTCAAAAAATATATTGCATGTATAAAGTATTCCACAAATCCTTTATGAAATCTTCACTGACATGTTCTATAACACACGTATAACTTGCAGAAAACTGAAAGAAAATAATTTATTGTTAAATCCTTTAACAACTTATCACTCACACCTTACTAGTTGCTGCAATTCATATTTTATAATAAATAAAAAAAGGAAGAGATACACCACACATTAGATGTTCCTTGAGTCACAAATCCTCCAGCATGAATCAAAAACTTTGTTTATTATATTAAATCTTCAGGTAGACCAACATTCAACCCGGCGATAGTATTTACAAGTGGTATATATAGCAAGAGAGGAACCAAATCCATATCTTCTAAAAATAAGGAAACATTAATTCTAACATAATATATGTGTCAAAATACATTACATCATTATCTCGTCAAGATTTAACAAAAAGGACAGATGGAGAAGAAAGAAGAGAAGAATTATGGGTTGGAATGTTGAGTGTGTTGTCATGCTGCCCCTTTTTCTGCTGATTTATATCCTTGTGTCTTGGGTCTTTAATAACCATGTAGCTCTATTTAATAAGACCTCCAACAACCTCATAACCACCTCTCATCATCACTTGTATTATCCATTTGGTTATGGGTTCTTATCCATCCTTAAATGGCTCGGGAAAACTTCTTGATAGGTGTCAAAATTCAGTTAAAACAGGTGCTACCAAAAATTCCGGTAAAAGGCTGTAATTGCACAAAATCTTTAATGCTACCAGAAATTTTGGGAGGACCATGTTTATTTTTCAAAAATACACAGAAAATGCTGAAAATTATGTGCAGACTTATATTCCATGAAACCTTAGCTATTGTTCAAAATTGTAACTGATAAGTAAAAAGGAACTAGTACGAAAAACCCTTTTACCTCCCCTCTATGTGTGTTGCAGCTTCAAGTAGTTTATCCAAGTCTGTTTTGCTGCAAGAAACTGATGATCTAGATCTGGTTTCTCTTTTGGCTTCTTCCTTGACAGAGGCTTTGTCCTTTTTATAACCCTTTTGTGTTTTTCTTCTCTTTGTAGGCTCTGAGTGTTGTTCTGAAGTGGTTGTGTTTTTTTATTTTCTTCATCGACTTTTCTATCTTTGAACCTTCAGGTATACCTTCAATGTCAATAACCTATGTCATTGGGCTTGGATTATGTAGAGCCTTGGATTTAAGCCTTAACTTATTGCTCTCTCTTGTATGTATATTTTTGGTGCTAGCAATAGGTTTAGCTTCTTCTTTCTTCTTCTTACCACTTATTTCATATCTAGCATCCTTGAGGAGTTCTTCATCTGATGGTGTAGGCTGATACTCTTTCTGCAAATTTTTTTGAATATGTGCTTCCAAATATTCTGGTAGCACCTGCTATTTTTATTTATCTAATATTGTAGACCTTCATCTTCTGGCTCTAGAGTAGACATTAGGAAATGGAGGAATAGTGGGTACTATTTTCATGGACCTAGGTTTGCTTGTTGAGGAACTCTCTCCTTTTTTTGCCTTTCCTTCATCCTTGACTACAGAAACATTCTCTTTTTTTCTTTTGGCCTTCTTATGAATGTTTTATTTTTTTCCTTTCTCTTTGTTCTTCTTTTTGCAGGCCAAGAGTTTTTTTATGGAACTGGAGGTGTAGGTGCAGATTGGCCTGCCCTATAGAATAAAAAGTGGTCCCAATTTTGGTTTCTCTTTCCCAAGTCATCTTAAACTAGAAATTTTATCAAAGATTAATGGTACAAGCTATACTCTGAGACATCATCAGGAGTTTGAACCCTTGCTGACGTTTTGGTCAAGCTTTGCAACAAGAAAAATGGCAGATTCAATGTCTTCATCCCTACAATATTAAAAAGAGACCTCATGTGATAGAGGAATAAAAATGTATACCTCCTTTCATAAGTGAGTTATATCTTAATAAGCTTGAGCTTCTACCTATTCATTCTTAAGATAGCTACTTGGAATGCCTTTTTCCAAATTTGGATCTCTGTGAGCATATTTGAGGAAGCTATTGAGATCTCCTCTTGTAATAACTTGTCCTTTGAACCACATTTCTCCTTCTTGAGGAAGGATAAAGGCTTCAACAATAGAGTCTTCATATACCTACAAAGTAAGGCCATAAACTGTAGCTTCTTGTCCATTAAAAGAGTTAGAAAACTCTTGAGAAACTCTTGAGTGAGAGCTCCCTAACCTAGTACAAAGAGGATACCACCCTGACTGCATAAAAAAAATTCTTACCCTCGAATTGGCATAAACTAAATCTGCACCATGTGGCTCTATTCGATTTATTTTACAACCTGTTTTAGTAATCTTTAGAATAATAAGTGACTGTGTCTCCTTCAACTGATAGGTGGCAGAGTAGAAATATTTTTACCTTACAGGTGTGGCTTGTATTCACCTCTGAAAATCTTGTTTGAAATCCAAAATCCTTCTCAAACTATGACCCTGAGAAATTTGAACTCAAATGGCTAAAAACTTCGAATGAAATTCTCTTGGTTTTTAGGTGGTTTTAAAATCAATTTTGGTTCATCACCCCATGGAAATCATCCTTCATCATCAAAAAAATTCCTCACCATGATGTGCACCACGTGATACTACATCACCACCTTCAGTTGGATGTGTTTTCCATATGAGAGCTCTAGATGGCTTGTGACAAGTGGGTTTATGACTAATAGTCACCTCCGCAGTCTCTATTGTGGATTGGCCGGCATTTCCAGTAGCACTATTGTGCAGCCATCTAAACAGTTATGGTGTGTAGTGTAACAACCATGATCTCCTTGATTCAGAAAAACACGTACCTAAACATGTGTAAAATCACTTGGGATTTGACAGGTAGGACAGGTTAACAGTCTAGTTCATAATTGCGGGTGACACGTGGGTTTAACGTATATAATGACTTGACTCAAACTAACTGACTGTAATATGACACCTATAATGAGATCTAAAAATATTTAAAAATATTTGAGGTGTATTTACACTATGACATGTGGTTTAACTAAAGAGGATGCACTTTTTCGTTTATTTTTTTTAAAACAGAGTATGCTTTCGGAAATTCTGCTAGCATTAGAATAAAAATAAAAAAGGCAGGAACAAGAAAATAATAGACTGTCAGAAAGAGCTAAAACTAGTGCTTTTGGAAATTCTGGTAGCAACCAATTTTTATTTATTTATTTATTTATTTTTTTTTATTTTGATATTTTTTAAGCTTAATCCTAAAATAAAACTATGGAATGGACCTATGAATTAGCAAAGAACTATGCTAACACCTTCTACTATGGTGATTCTCTACTAGAAGCCTGCAACTATCGTAGATCACCATTGACTCTTGTTGACATCAATGCCAATAGTAACACATCCACCCATTCTCCAACATGCACTGGACATAATTTCTGTCTAATAGGTTTAGGATCTGAGTAAGTCTTTATTTCATGAACAACAATGCTAGGGTAAGTTCCTAGAATTTCCTCATAGGACCAGGAAAAAATATCACAAAATTCTTGAAATAATACTTTGTACATTTGAATCTCTTCAAGTGAGCACGAAGCATCTATGTGAATGTTCTCGATAATTCGAAATTTGACTGAGATGTTAGTTGGAGTGGTTGTATATATGTTTCCTAAATTATTTTCAGATTCAAAATGAATAATTGACATATGATATTTAGGATTATCTATGATCTCAGCAAAAATATGGTAGAAAAATCATTCTCGACTTTCTTAAGTCTAGGTATAAAAAATGAATGATGATGATAATCATCCCATGGAATTTAATCCAAAGTCATTATTTTCACGTTACTTTCATCTATTGGAATTTTTTTATCAAAGGGATAAGGAAATGATATTGGTTTTAACCAAGCTAATTTAGAATAATCATTAATGATGGAATTCAATCATTCAATTTCAGAGGGTGGTGGATCATAAAACACTTGAAATGCCCAATAAACCAATTCAAATGGGCTTAAAGGCATCTCATTGCCAAACAAGGTCAATTTAGACTATGAAGGCACAATCCATGGATCAGAATATTGCATTATGCTTGATGATATCATATTACCCTGGGAAATGTTAGAATAAAATTTTGGTGGAGGGAGTGTAAAGGTTCCCATGAGTGACGAATATTTGATCAAACTGACACCAACAATACATAGGAAGTAATATTTTTCCTCATAAAAGGTAAAATACCTGTAGAGTTAGGGTTCAAAGTATAGTAATATAATTGGTCTACTTTAACTATTTTCCCTTGATGAGGAAATAGTATCATGCTGAAGAGTGATGAAACCACTGCATACATAGCATATGTCCAACTTCGATCTAGTAAAAGGTTATAATCTAGTTGGGAATCAACGACTTCAACTTCGATTGCAACTGTCTTACCTTCTAACTCTATGGGTAGATAATTTAAAATCCCATAAGGACAAATACCTATTCCATAAAATGCTTTCAAAGTGGTAGGAGACTGGTTGATGGTTGAATGAATGAAGGATTTCCAACAAGCAATAAACATGATACACGTAGAAGCTCCTTCGTTAGTTATTATACGGAAAACTCATTTAGTTTTGACAAAAACTAGTATTTGGAATGCTAGTTGATGTGGGAGTCTAGGTATATGAATTTCAAGATCAAATGTGATAAGGTTCAATTGTTTCGATAGCTGAAAATAGTAATTTCCTTTGCGCTAGACATGTTTACAGCACTTCAAGAGCTAACATCTCTGAAGGAGACATTGCCAGATCTTCAACAATGTTGTAGTTCTGAGAAGCTCTAGCATGTGGGTTAAAATATGATATTCAAACAAGACCTTTAGGAGGCGATTGAATTACAATGTTATAATTTAGTTTTTCAATCTGTAATAGTTCAAAAGGAGGAGAAATTAAAGTGGAGGTTGATTAGATGGACTAGTATCATTTCCATTACTATAAGATCCTTATATCTGTAATATTTATATCTTGTGGCTACCATCACTTGTGAAGAAATCATCATGATATCTGCCGATGTGGAAGAAGATGATGGATTATGTGAAATAATTTTAATATCTTGAGAGGGGAAAGGATATTTCAAAATAGTAGTAGGAGAACGTTTTATGAATTTGGCAACCTCTACTTGATGTGGGCATTCCTTCATGTAATGATCTTCATTACAAATCAAACAAGGATAATGAGGTTTCTCTTTCTCATGAGAAAGTTCATTTTTGGTTCTTTTTTCTTTCTAAGATGAATTCTATTTTGATTTACCTTTCCCCTTCTTTTTATCTCCAGATGGTTTATTCTTGTTAGTAGATGATTCTACGACATTAATTTCATAAGTAATTTCTGGAGAAAGGTTTTCTCTCGGTGAATCTTGTATAGCCAAAATATGAGTGTTTCTAGAATTATTATTTTTACCCTTAGAATGATGGCTTATAGAACCAATTACACTATAAATGGTGTGAAATCCTCTAGGATTTGAGTCTATTTTATCTAAAATTGATGGGCGAGGTAGATGTGGGATTTTCTCGTACAAAGTGCCAAACTATGTATGGACAAGGTCTAGGCACTGGGCATGAGAAATTACCTGCTCTTTTGTTACAACACCTCCTTTAGCAACATCCTCGGTAATTACGAGAAATAACGATTTTGTGAACCATTTAGCCAAAATTTGATCTGGGATAATTTTTTTTGACTAAACGATGCCTACACCTCCATTCATGTATATGATCTGAGATTTTGGTAGATTTCGATTGTTTTAGGGAAGTCAAAATTTTAGTACCAATGTCATATTGAATTGGTAGCGGAAAATGTGTCAAAAATGCTGCTAAGGAGTTGAAATTATGGAAAGAGGCACGTGGTAACTCAATGTACCAATTTTCTACTGAATCGATTAAAGTTCGTTGGAAAATACGTAATCTAATAGAATCACCAATCAAGGAATTCGACACACAACAAATATTATATGTCATAACATGACTTGATGGGTCCTCTCCCAATTTACCTTCGAACTTGGGTATATCACTTGACAACTTAGTAGGAATCACCAGCCAAAATGGATAATAGTAGATAATATCATTCGTTAGTTGAGATAAATATGGTAAATCTAAAGTTGCGATGAACGGTAACAGACGGTTAAAGTATTATTGTGGATTTTTATAACCCTGAGTGTTAATTCTAACCCATGGAGGAGGATAACAAATATATCTTGGAATATTTTGTGCAGTTGGTATTTTCATTCCTCCAGGGTCACCAGGGTGAGCCATACTAGGTTGCGGTTGAAATGGAATTTGAAAATTATGACAAGGGTATGGTTGACTATGAAAATATGGGCTTTTACAAATTTTACCCAAGTAGTATTTCCCCTGTAAAGGTTTATTTTGAAATGGTTGGCCTTGATATGGTGTATGCAAAATCCATATACTAGGTTGTCCCATACGAATCTATGTTGCAGACTGGAAAGTAAGACCAGTTTGATAAGAAAATGCTTGAGGGATAACCTATGTAGGTTGTTGAACCAATATTTGACGTGTAACTTGGACTGTGGTTTGTGATACTCCAAGGATAGTTGTTCAAGGACTATCCTAGATAGGTTGCTAAACTGGTTGCTGAACAGCTTGATAAAATAGGACTTGTGGAGAAACTTGAATTGGCCGTTGAAAAAAGCAGGGTTCTAAATAGTATTCATCCCTGGGTAAGGAGCACCAATCAAGGGTTGAGACACAACAGGTTGAGTTGGACCAACCTCAGGTATCTGACCATAATTTGCATAATTTATGGCAAAATTTTGTCCTCCAACTGTAGGATATCACCCAAAAATAGGTTTTCATTCAGGTAGAGGATAAAGTGGTTTCCCCCCAAGAGTATAATAAACAGCAGTTGGGGTTACTTGAGGATTACCTAGATTACCATATACCATGTTAACATATTGGTTTGATGCAAAAGGTACTTCATGCATGGAATTCATGCTTTGAATAGTAAAAGTAGATACACTAGATGAAAAAGTAGAAATTTGAGGGGAAGGAGAGGCTCCTAAAAAAGTTCTGGAAAGTGATTGGTATCCAGTAGGAACCAAAGTAAAACCATACAATGATGACTCTGGAGAGCTTGTAAACATAGAAGTGTTAATAGGTTGAATCCTAAGAGGTATTTCTAACATGTTTCATCTCAATGAAAAGTAATAAGGAGTGTCATAACGTGGAATACATTGAATTGAATTGTTCAAGGGTGTGAAATACGAAGGATTTGGCTGGAAAGGGTCAAAAGGAAGTCTTGGAAAAACTGTTGGTTCACAAGTAGAAACAGGAGTACGTGGTGATTCTTCATCCCCTTCTCCAGTAATATTTTCAATAATAATAAGACCAGGAGGTAGACCAATTATAATTATAAGTTTCCTTCACGGTGAAGGTGGTGTAAAAGTAGGGGCTATAACATTTGAAGGTGATTCAAACTCAAAAATATCAAATTTGGGTCCCTCAATGTCTAGTTTAGTGAATTATGTATCCAAAACTTATCCAACATCAGATTATTTGTGAATAATTTTGGTAAATTCTGTCCCAGATTGAACTAAGCCTGATTATACTTCTTGAGATTGAATCATTCCAGTTTCTATTCTCTCAAATTATATAATGGTAGATGTTTTAGGTTGAACTGAGGTCCCGGAACCTGTTTATTTTGACTTCTTAGTTTTAATATTTTCCAATTGATTCAGTGTATATTCAGGGGATAAACCATGCATTATATGAGAATTCCTCGGTAAATCAACCAGAATGAATTTTTATTAATAATTCAAATAATATTCACAATCCACACCTAAGGTATGTAAAAATTAAAAGTAAGCAATTAACACACGCTAGTAAATCTAAGGAGTCAAACCATGCAAACAAAATTTTCATAGTGAAATCACTAGTTGGTAATAAAACCCAACGTCAGATAGATCAATGTGAAAAATGAATAAAGATAGAGCGGGTGGAACCAGTTACGTTGACAAACTTCTTAATGAAAATGATTTGTTGCAGGTAACTCCACTTATGCCATCGCGAGTGAAGAATACTCTCGAAAAAGGTCCATGTGAGTCTAGCAAAAGTTTTTCCAGGTACAACAAAAACTCCCCCTTCGTTGTTACCTTGGGTAATAACCATAAGATTATGGTCTCTAAGGTTACCACTTACGAAAATTTAATGTGGGGGGACAGTTGCATATCAGATGTACATGCAAGGGCAGAGTAACAAATCTCAATCCCCTTAAAAGTTCCTCAACATGGTTAGTCTGAGGCTTACTTTCAAGTGACTCCCAAGTAACTTTCAACACCATTTGTAATGTGTGAAAATAACTCTACCATAACCAATGAAGTGGGGTTGATCACTCCACTCGGTCTGATATGATCTCATGCTTAACTCCCTTGTTATAGGAGCTTCCCAGAGCCAAACATTAATAAATGGATTTAGTCCCTATCGCAAGATTCTAGTGTTTGTTTGCAGCTTTGGAAAGTTAACTCACTTACCTATTCCAAATCCATACATCCTAACCTAATGTAGGTGGGAAGAGAAATAAAATAATAAAAATTCTAATTGATTTTATTGATGTTGTGCTTTAAATTTTTTATTTACTGAATGAGTAAATGGATGTGAAACTGATGATATTATGACCTGACCCAAAACTTTAATGCAATCGAACATGATATTTTGATATTTTTATTTCGATGAATACCTAATTACAGGAAAGAGAGAGTCTTTTCAATTTTCAAAGAAAATGAAAGAACTCCTAATTTCACCATATCCCTTTTCATGAATGCAATTTTTCACATTGAAATGAACCAAATGTAGAAATTAACTTTTAAAATTTCAATCCGCTCAATAAATCAGAAAACTATGAAACTTTCCTTTGACAATCAATCACTCAAAATTTCCAAAATGCATGGAGAAACCAATAAAATCCTTAAAATGAATTTCCTCAAATGAATGCTATGAAATTAATGTTTTTTAAATATAATTTTGAAAAAAAATTAGGACTAAAAGAATACTGTATTTTTGTTACAAGTTTTGTAAAGGAAGCACTTCTCATCAAAATACTTATTCTTGAAAAAATCTACCTTTCATTAATGAAAAGATATTTCACAAGTAGTAAAAATAAACACTAAATATGATATATTTGAAATACAAAAGACATGAAGACATTAAATCAAGATCAACCAATCTTTCTTTTGATGGATCTATAAAACACCAGATGAAGCTCTTACCCTAATTCATGAAAACATGAAATTTTCAAGAAGATTCCTTCATAACATTCAATTTAACTAACAAAGAATATATGAAGGTGAAAACAAGTATAATGAAGCATAAGAAATGAAAATATATGGACTTAGTGAAATAAAAATTCAAATTTTCAAAATTTCCAAGCATGTGCTCAGGCAAACAATATAATTCAGTGCGCAAATGCACTATTGCTATGGGATAAGCACACATATTTATGCTCTATTTCTAAAGATGAAACACATAGCTTGAGAAAAGTTTAGAGAAAATAAAAATTCAACCAAATAATTCACAAAATCCAAACTTTCACTATCTTGTAGACACTCAGATAAGCCTATCAAAAAAATTTCAAAAGTCAAAACAAGGATGATGAAGAATGAGATGTTCTGAGTGGATTCACCAATTTGTTATGATGGACTAATTTCTTATGAATCCAAAATAAATATTCCTAAATTCAATGACTGAATCTAGTAACAAATAGACAAGCAAGAAACACTTTCCTTGAGTTCATTCTTATTGAATCATAAACAATAATGGTAAACTATGGAATCCATACCTTTCAAACGAAATGCCTGAGGAAGATCCTTGCTATGGTTTGATGCAACTCCTCACTGTTTAGAAACTAGAACTGCAAATATAGTAACAAAAAAATATCAAAGGCATATGATAGATAAATTACTCAATACAACCCATACTAGTGATCAAGGAAACTAGTACCTAATATAATTATCAACAAGAATGAAAGAGTGATACAACCTAGCCTTGATGAAGTATGGATCCTTCCAATGATATCCAAACTTCTCCTTGGATGAAAATATCTCTAGCCTTATTTTAGCAACATTATTTTACCTTCAGTAGTCCCCTCTAACCCTTTGGTCTGTGTTTGATTTATAGGCCATGAGGAGGAGTTTTGAGATCTTTATCTCAAGGATTAGATCCTCAAATGGTGGAATTAGGATTCCATAACTAATGGGAATTAGCTCCATCAACAGAGGGATCCAGCTTGAATAATCATCAACTCAAATATTTTAGTTGGGAAATATTCACCCAACAAAGCTTCTAGATTTCAATTTTTTATTTTTACTTTCATTGAGTCATGTGTGTAGTTTATAGTGGAAGACAAAGCACACTTTTGTGCTAGGCATAATGGTCAAATATGAATATGTGAAGAATTTGGCTAGGAAAATGTGTAGGTGGCTAAAAGTAGGTTTTTAGACCATGAAATCAAGAATTCTCATTCTCATTAGGATTGTTAAGCTTCTAACCTTGCAGGGGAATGCTTTGGAACACATTGACGAAGGGATAAATCCAGATCAATGGTCATTTTCCTAATGGTGACAAAATTATGTGTAGCATAATTTCCCAAGGCTCAAGGATAAGAGCATGATGTGTAAGATGTAACAATTAATACCCCCTTTAAGGTAGGGAGGTTCATTTCCCACTAGGTTTTGGGAGAATCATGGGTTCCTGAAGGATAAAGGAGGCTCATCTAGGGCCTATGGAACCAGGGTGATGGCCATGGGTATGGGGTGGAGCTCATGTATTGGATTTTTCCCACGTGCTAAATATATTTGTCCTTATCATCTTTTGCATCTTGTGGTACATTTTCCTATTGAATGTGGCCTTTTATGATTTTACTTTTCTTTTCAACTGCTTCAACCTCTAGGGCATTGTTCCATGCTTGATCCACGGTGGGGGAAAGGGAAAGGGGAGGCTAACCCTGTGTGGACCCAGTGAGGAAATTTGGGGCCAGGTGGGAAAGATGATGAATGTGGTTATAATAAATGGAAGGCGAGTGTTATATGCAGATGGGGGAGTGGGACCACACAACCAAAATCTAGGTTTCCCATGTAGTACCACCCTAAAACCAAATGGTCAGTGAAGGAGATCCCACGAGACTAAGATTCCAGGGTAACATCCAAAAGAGGTATAGGAGACAGAAGCACAGACCTAGCCCACTCTTTCCGCTGAATCGCCCCATTAGTCCATGCCGAGAAGTGTCCATGATAAGTAAACCCAATACTCAATTACCAATGACAAGTCATGCCTTTAGGTTTGGGAGGTCCACCTTCAAACATACTATCAAGATAGGTGGGTAAGGACCACATGGATGACTTAGGTGGCAGAGAAATAGCACAATGAGCTAGTTGGTGGATGTAAGGGGTTTATGGTTTCTGAATGAATCCCATCTTGTAGAAAAAATGTCTCTTAGGGATATCACCCAAAAAGTGGTGGGTAACATCTGGCTCCAACTGGGACATGATCTCTTGAAAAAGTGCGCAAATATATTCGAACGTTAGGCCGACAGAACTCCAAAAATCTCATGGTTACCGTAGACTTGCTACCTACACATATCAACAACTAAACCCATGGGGAAGTATGCTTTTCATGGTGTCTTATGATCACCCATGCTTAATGTCAGGCCATAAAATAAATAAGTAATAAAATATGAAAGTTCTAATCTAAATGCAACTAATCTACCATGAGAAACATCATAGGAAATTAGTTATAATGAAGAAAATCATCATGCGATGCATTATACTCTAATATGCATATAATACAATGTCAAGTTCCCTCAGGGAAGTAATCCTTTAGGATTTTTCTATTCGAAGGAAGGGGGACAAATCCTCCTTCCTTAGTTTCTAAGTGATATGAATTTATCCCCGTCATGCCAACTATATTGAATGAACCCACTTAAAGGTTATCTCATTTTTTTTGCATACCAAGCTTCTCTCTTCTTTTTTACCATAAGATCATAAGTTCCCCATGTTTGAATGTTCTATTCTGCACATGTTTTTCAAAAGCAATATTCCTATTATTATGATTATGGGAAAGTTGATCAAGATATTTTCTTTTGTTTTCATCACTTTCAATGATTTGATCAATGTGGGATTGTATAACATCTTATTGTTGGGGAAAATATTTCAGACACTTAGGAGTGGGAAAATGGAGTTGCATAGGTAATTTGGCCTCAGACCCATATACTAAGTAGAATGGGCTGATTCCAGTAGAATAATTTACTGTGGTTTGATCAGCCCAGAGGGCATATTTGATCTTGCTATCCCAATCCCTCTTATGGTCATCTACGACTTTCTTGATAATTCTTATGAGGTTCTTGTTGCTTGTTTCAACTTGGCCATTTCCCCAAGGATAATAATTAAGGGAATGAGACAATATTATACCATATTTAATGCATAGGGAAGTGAGGGCCATAGAGTCGAAGTCTTTAGCATTGTCAGTCACAATTTTTAGTCATGAATTTGACGGTGTTATAGAATCATTTTCAACCTCTATATACTTGAAGCTTTGTGTTATGACCTTGGGCAGCCCTTTCCCTTCGGACTTTGTCCTTTACCTAATATTTTTTTTTTTTTTTTAAATTCCATACGTGACTCTTCCCTCTCAAAAGTGTGTGCACACATGGGTCCATTTATACCCAACCCACGTATAAAATTCAAAATATGAAAAAAAATATATAAATTATCTATTTTTTGGGTGGGGTTTACGGGTTACACCAGAAGCCTACCTATAGGATCCCATGGCCTAATTGTATCCCAATTGAAACAACTATTTTAGGGTGGTATAAATACACCTCATGGGAAGACCTAAAGGGGATAGATAGATAGATGTTGATACTATATCCATTTAGTCCCTAATCAAGTTCAATTTATCCATGTGCCTCTTGCACTTCCCAGATTGTGGAAGCCCTTGTTTCCCTCACGGAGATGTTCATTCCTCTTATATGAAATCCATGTGTATGCTTATGGAAGGAGATTATTGAGGCTTGGGCTGGACAGATCTGGAAGACAGTTTCACTTAGAGCAGTGGTTGAATCAAGTGGTATTCCTCAACACATATTTACATACATCAATGAAGAATCTCTTTTCCATTCCTGATGTTCATGATATTAATGCTTTATACATGTTATGATCTTGTTAGGAATGATTTCATGTTATTTTGTTTATAATCTTATATGATCTAATGCTAACATATTGAACATGCTTTTAGTTATTACTAGTATATGTGATTTTCTTAAGTGAGTTGCAGGTTTTGGAGCACTAGGAGAAGTAGAGGGTTTGAACCCTGTGGGATCAAATTCAAACGTAGGACCTACGGGTATGACCTCTTCTTCCAATTTTACTAGTTTAAGCATTATGAATGTAAATTTTCTTTCTTCTTGTTGTTGTATGCTTCTTACTCTATTGGGGTTCTCAACCCAAACCCTAGGGTAATTCATCTCATAACAGAATTGGTGACTCCACTGGGGATTACATTTGTGTAATTCGTAGTTTGGGTCGATTCTCTCTGAATATGGGTTCTCTATTTGGTTTGATCACTTTTCTAGTTTCTTTGGTTCATAATATTCCATCCAGGAAAAAGTTATGATATTCTGGATTAGACTTGGATTTTTAATTTTTCTTTACTGCCCTTTTTATATGCGCTTCCCAATTTTCACAGTCGCGTATACATGCGTTTTGGTCCAAAGAAACACAAGTATATGCATGTTTCCTTGTACACAGTCGCGTACGCGGGGGTTGATTACTTTTAAGTCACATATTACCAATTTTAAATCAAATTTTTATATTTTGAGTCTAGTAAATTTTTTTTGTTGTTTTTGGTTACTTATTTTTAATCATTTATGTTTATGGAAAGTGTTTCTTTCTGCAATTTATCAATTTCCTCTCTTTCTTGGTGAAAAACCTAGTCAACCTAGGGTTTGCCTTTTTGTGAAGTTTTAGTTTTGTGTTTGGCACCAGAGCTTCTTGCTGAAGTTCTTGGATGTTATGAGTATTCAGAACAGTGAGTTAGTGTTGATTTTCTCATGCTTAGCCTTCTTATTACTTCACTTTTTGCTTTTCTTTCATTGGCTTTCTTGGTTTTTCTTAGTTTTTTGAGAAAGCTGCTTCGAGCAATCTTGAGGAGTATTCTTGATTTTCTTGGAGTTTTCTAGGTTGTTGAAGTTGTTGTGCTGCTGATCAAGTCATTTATTTGAGTGTGTAACCTCTTTCCTCTTGTTAAGTCTTGTCATGCGAATGATGTTTATGGATTATGGAACTTGAGGTCGTTTTTGCTCAATTTTGTGATATTGAAGTCTTTTGGTTATTTTTTCTTTCTCAAGAACTCTTTTCATCCTTAAAAATAAAAAAGATAAAACATCATTTTGTTGTCTTTATTTTTCTTTTGGTTTTGTTTTTGGTCTTCTTTCTATTTTGAGAAAGTGGGAAGTCTTTTCATTAGGTTGAATTTGCTTGATTTTGGGAGAGCTTTGCTTGAATTTGTTCCTACTTTTTTTCAAGTTTTGGCCTCTTGATCTCTTTGAGAAACACATTTTATTTCTTAAAAAAAAACAAAAATCCATAGGATCTTGCATTTTAAAGCATTCTAGTATGCATTAGGATAGATGCATTTTGGGCATTTAGTTATTTTGTTAGTTTTTTGAATGTGTAAATGAAAAATTGATAAAAAAAAAAGTTTTTCTTTATTAGGTTTCTAATATAACCTTTGTAGAAATAAATTTTCATTGAAGAAAATGAGTTTCATTTTCAAGTAGCTAGGTTTTCTATTGATTTCTTTCAAGTCTAAACACCATCCGTTGCACTTCCATCTTACCGTTGACTTAAGAAAAACCATTAAAATCAAGCACTTAACTGAAATGAACTAGAATTTTTTTTATTTGTGATATATACATCAATAGTATAGGAATTTTAGGGCCTTGGAATAGGTGCATGGAGAGTAAACTCTTTAAGTCTACTCCAAACTGAAATATAGAATTTGATTAAAGAGTGAAATACAGTTTCGTTAAGATGTATGGGAAAGCTCTCCATACAAGAGAGTCAAGCACGAGGGCGAGTGAAAACAGGGAAGAGAGATACTCCCTCTCCTACTTGTTGGACACCGACCAAATGATGTTCCTCTCGGATTTTGATACAAACTTGTGACCTTAGTTTCCTTTCCTAGGGACCACATAGGTGACTATGGGGGAGAATACATGTGGTACCTGAAGGAGATGTTGCATCACATTCATTAGTACTTCTGGAGGGTGCCCTTGTGAAGCTCGAGTACTTGCATCGACAAAGGCTTTTGTCTGGAGGTCAACATAACTATTTATCTTACCTTTGCTGGTAGGCCTAGGGCATAATTACCCCAGACTACTTTTGGAAGGTCCTTATATTCTCTTTCTTTTATTTTGGTGTCTGGCCTCAATAACCCAAAGCGGAAATACTGGGAAGTTGATTGTTTGGTTGTATATTTAGGGACTTTATAGTGTAGTTCTCTTTTCTCTTTATATGTAGTTGGCTTTAGGTGAATTTTTTTCTTGTCACTTTGGGCCATTTATTCTGAGTGACTAACCAACCACTCCACTGGTCTTAGAAGGCTCTTGATCTTTCTTTTAAAATTGTGGAGGTGCCTCCTTAAGGGCGAATTTTTTATTATATATCTATCTTCCTTGAAAAGTCATTTGAATTGCCATTTAAGGGAAGGATCTCCATATTAGTTGGGTATGGCCAATATTCCTATGGATTCCAACCAAGGAACCCTTCCAAAAGGGGATCCTTATGTTTTTCATTGCTTTGGAAATGTTGTTCCCCTTTGATGGCCACTTTGAATATTCCTAGATTAAATGTTGGACTACCCATTTTGTTGTGCTCCACTCTGAATGTTCCAAATGTTCTTGAAGCTTCTCCCATGAATGCTTTATTTCAAGAGAATCATATGGGTGTTAATTATTCATCCTCTTCACCAGAGAAATCTGGGCTTCCTCTTTCTCCTCCATCTTCCAATAAGAAATCTAAAAATAAGAGAAAGAGGAATAATAAGGAGAAGAATAATTCTCTTCATGCATCATCATCGATCTATGCTAGTCATGTTGGAGATGAGCCTTAAGCCATTTCAAGCCATGCTGGGGGCATAAGTATAGTCACTCCAAGTCACACTAGTGATGATTTACCTACCTCTATCAATCATTTTGATGATGACTCGCTACTCCCGTGAGTTGGGCTGGAGGTATAATTCCTATATCTCGAGGAAAAGAGTCACTAACCTCTGCAAGTAATATTGGAGACCCTCCACCAACCTCTACAAGTCATGTTGGAGATCCTCCACTAACCTTTGCAAGTCACTTTGGAAATTCTGAACCAGCTGCTACTATTCATGCTAGGGGGATTAATGTTCATCATAAACCTAGGCATAAAATATTTACACCCAAGTTCCCTTGTAATATTTGTAAGGGAGATCATCTTACTCATTTGTGCCTTGATATTTCAGTGGTACAAAGGTTGTGGTCTGAGTTTGTAGGTTCTTCTACTCCTGAACCTGTTATGGTTTTTCGATAGTCATATCAACCATTGGTTGATGAATTGGTTGATCTAGTGTAATCTCTGGTCGATCCCACTCCATTTTTGGGTGGTGAAGTGTCTAACAATAAAGTCTTCTTTATTTCTAGTTCATAGTCTTCTGGTCTAAGGGGCATGTCAGTATCTTCGAATATACCCCCTCCAAGTTCTAGGAGTGTTTCCTTTGATTGGGATAGTCTTGTTGAGCCTCATCTCCCTTCTTATACACCTTTCCAAATAAGGGTTAGATTTAATTCCAAAATTTTCTATCGATGTAAAGTGGATGAAGGATCCTCTACAAGTATTATATCCTCCTCAACTTGGAAAGCTTTGGGATCTCCAAAGTTGTTGGCAACTGACAGTTAATTGCTAGCTTATGATAATACTTGGTGAATCTATGGGTGTTCTTCCTAAATTTACTATCACTTTAGGTGGGAATACGGTTTTAATTGATTTGATGGTGGTTGATCACTCTTTGTACTTTAATATGCTACATTGGCACGATTATGTTTATGCTATGAATATTGTGGTGTCTTCACTCTTTCGAGTGATGTATTTTCCTCATAATGGAAGTATTGTCACTATTGATCATCTTGCATTTGTTAATTACCATCCTAATTTGAACTTAGTTCAAAATTCACCTTGGTATGTTACAAGTGTTCAGGTTGATTCTGCCCTGCCATGGGTGAACTATGTTGCATTATGTCCTCAATCCTCAATTGCTTCTGAGAAGGATCCTTTAACTTATTATTTTCATTCTTGGGATTTGATCCCAACAGTCGATCGAGTGATTTCTCCTATGGGTGTGTGGGACCCTTTGATTTCCTCTTTTGATCCTTTTAGTTCTCATGGTTTCTTGGATGTTGAGCTGCCTTCACAGGAGGAAATTTTTGAACCCATGAGTTTTAGCTACTAAAGGAGTCCTTCGTTAGAGTCCTGCAAGGGGATTTTCCTGAAGAACTATTATCCATAACCCATAAGGATGCGTGGTTCCATGTACCATATTGTATATATAACATATGCGTTTTCAAGTTTTGTATTCTATAACACAAGCTTTTTTTGAAATTTTTATATGGGATGTATTAACTTCTTGCCTAGTGTTCATGATTATGTTTATAGAACTTTGAAGATTTTTTCCTTTGGGTATGCTTATGGTTGATCCACTATGACATGTATCTGTTCTCGAAACTGGCATATAGGTTAGGTTTTTCACCTGCATTCTGCTTTATCAGTTTCATTTTCTATTTTGGCCTTAGGATTGACCCCACCAAGATGTGACACGGAACCTTCTTATTGCTTAGAAGTGTCATAACTTGTGTGGTAGGAGGTTACCTCATCATGGGTTCCCTAGATAGTACCTGGTTGTCACTTGGCACCCATGCTGAACTTTTGTTCTTAGGCTTGAGAGTCCTCTTTAGTCTTGCCATGACCTTTACGATGAAGCTTCAGTCTCCTTCTTCTTCACTATCTTTCTGGATTTATACCCTAGAGGCTCCCTCTTGTTAAGTTGTTTTGTTGCACTGCATGTTGACTATTTGTATATTATGGCCTTAAGCCAAATTCACTTGGACTCATGTATAAGCCACTTTTTGACCATGTATTTCTGAAAAATCAGCCTTGCAATCACTTAACATTTGCAACTTGACACCCTTTGCCCATGGAGAGAACATTCCTTTGAGTGTCATTTACCAGTTTTGTCACCTTGCATTGAGCATAGGATTGTTCCAACCCCAAGAACTAGTGTATATGTTTTCTCATGCTCGTTCTTTACATTGTACTATAGGCATTATTTTATTATTTTCAGGCTTTTAATATGAAAAAGAAAAAAAAATTAAACATTTCAAAAAATAGCGGGAATGGGACATTACTTCCATGATTGATATTAGCTAGAGTCAATTGCATCTCCCTTGAACAAATAAAAAAAAGCAAAGTATTTTCTCCATTGGGATGGGGTTTAGTTTGACTTAGGACAGTCATAACCTTGTTATTGAGTCAATACTCCCCCAATTGGTTATCTCTTCCAACCATATGGAGGGTTTGTTCATGCCTCCTACATGAAAAGCTTATACAAAGTTATTATATGTTGCCATATAGTCACATTTGAGTCATGCTTTTGTTCAAGGGAAGTAAAATTGAGTCAGACTTTCTGCGGTGTCTCTTGACTCATTTTTTAGTTGACCATACCTATTCTGTCAGAGTTATGCTCTATCGCATCAGCTATTTGGTCCTTTTCTCATGCTAGTTAAGAAGGTCTCCATTGACTTCTTGTTGGTGGTTTTTCTCTTATCTATTTCAACAAATTTATCTGAGAGTAAACCTAGAGCCACACCCTAGCCCTATTTCCATTATTGATAGGTGACCTTGTGCTCAACATTGATCAACATCATGAGTCTTTGACTGAGTGGTTTCCCTTGTGTTCAACGTCAGCTTTCATTATCACACATTCAGATTTGTGTAGTATCTTGGTTTCCACTTGACCCTATTGTTGGATTCCTCACCTCTGTGTCAACTTTCATTATTGGTTGGTTCAGAGGGTTTCTGTCGTGCGCTAGCTACATTTTGTGCACATCAGAAATGTGCTTCGGGTTGGTTACTTCATCTTTTTTCATCTGATTCCTTCCAAATTATTGGCCTGCGGGTTACACTCACGCTGGATTGATGTGGGATGCCTTAATTCCTTCATTCTAGAAGATCTTTTCCCATTGAATCCGACTCATTTCTCTGGGAACAAGGTATAGAGTCATTTTTCAATACCTTAGGGTTTGCAGTCATCAGTGGTAGACTCCTTCGCTATCAACATTGAGAATACATCAATGTCTCCTGATTGGTAGGTTCTCTAAGTGTTTGAATTCAAATCATTCATTTTCACATGTTATATTGTAATGGGGTACCTTGACTCTCATCATCATTGTCAGTGAGTTGTCTCGCGTTTGTTAACGATATACATCAATGAATCGTAATCAAATGATTTCTCACATAGTCGACTTCAGCTCATTTATTCCCATAGTGTAGAAATATACCATGGTGATCGATGAATACCTCGGGTTTGCATCAACATGCTTTGGTTCATTTGACAACTCCTTCAGTTTTCTTCCAGTGACACCATCCACCTTATATGTTTTAGTTCATCACAACGTCATCTTATATGTTGGCGCCGGAGTTGCGTGCAGTACCATTATTCCACTCTTTAGGATTTAGTACTTGGAGATTCAGTTATGTGATTTTAGTGATCAAATATCTTTCTCGGTATCATTGATCAGTTCTTCTATACGTGATACTATGACATGACCTTGATATGTACTTTTTTGAGTTTATGATCACATGATCCACTATGTACTTTGCATTTTATTTTGTACTTGTATAAATTTTTGATCTACTCCATACTTGATATGCGAACATTATTTACTTTCATTGAGCATGGGTATGCCAGCCTTAGAGGATAGATAGATAGATATTGATAATATAGCCATTTAGTCCCTGATCAAGTCTGATTTATCCATGTGCCTCCTACACTTCCCAGATTGTGGAAACCCTTATTTCCCTCATGGATATGTTCATTCCTCTTATATGAAATCCATGTGTATGATTATGGAAGGAGATTGTTGAGGCTTGGGCTAGACAGATCCGGAAGACGATTTTTCTTGGAGTCGTGGCTGAATCAGGTGTTATTCCTCCACACATATTTTGTTAGGTCCCTATATTACTAGTATAGTCCCTTATTGTTGTTAGTGTAACCCCCTTATTGTTATTATTGTACCCCTGTAACCCCCATATTTTTATTATTGTGCCCTTAAATTATTATTTTTAGGTCAGCTAGGATTACATTGTGGCCCCATGGGCTCTTAAATATAGAAAGGAGGTTTTGTAATTTGTATCATCCAAGAATTGTTCATTCATGTAACGTATGAAGGTTTCCCCCTTGAAGTGGCTTATTTCTAAGGAGTTGATATCTATTTTCTTCTATTTTTGGAGCTGGTTTCACAACATTTGGTATCAGAGCTCTGGATTCTATGGTTTCGCTGCTCCAAACAAGTCGTCGTGGAATTTTTGCTATACATTTTTTTCTACGAAGGTTCAGAAGCTAAAAATTTTAGAGTGCAAAGCCGAAATCCTGAGGAACATTTTCGCAACATTTCAGAGCTTGGTTCACAATATTTTCAGAGATATGATCTATGGAAGTTAGGGCTTTTTTCCGGCTCTTGAATTTCACTTAAAAAGGTCATCGTAGAATTTTTGCTATAAATGTTTTTCTACGAAGGTTCAGAAGCTGAAATTTTTAGAGCGCGAAGCCCAAATCCTGAGGAACATTTTTGCAATATTTCAAATCTTAGTTCACAATATTTTCGAAGATATGATATGTGGAAGTTAGGTCATTTTCAGGCTCCCAAAATTCATCTCAAAGAGGTGAGCATGGGAAAATCTTCATAACTCTCTCTCTGAGCATCGAATTGGAATTCTATAAAAAGTGACTGGAAGTATAAGGACTTTAGTTTTTTTTTCTATAAATTTTAGAGCCAAAGGATCAAACAGTGACACGTGGCAAGTCGTACAAATTCTCTTTACTGAACCAGTCCATAATTAGGTCATTGTGGGAGATTAGACATAACTTTGTCTTGAAGAATCCAAATCAATTCATACTTTTGGAATTGGAAAGAAGCTCCAGAGGACTACTACAAGGCTAAATTTCAGATATTGAGGATCTGCAAGTATAGAGATAAGTCAATTTCAGCATCGAGCTCTTCAAAAGCAAGTAAAAGGTGTGTATTTTATTTTCCGAATTGCATAAGTCTTGTTTGAAGAATCAAGTTGAATTGATTCCAAGGGAATATTGTAGAATATATATCAGTATTAGATTCTAAATGGCCCCTAAAAATAATTCAACACCCATTAAGCCTTTAGAAGGCTTTACTATGACTCATGAAGATGAATAATGGCAACATGACATATCAAAATTATAAGAGCAAGTGCAACAAATTTCGTTCTCGCAAAGAGCAACAAAAAATGACATGGAAGTTTTGAAGAAAGGCGTTGAAACTAAGATGGATGGTTTGAAGAAATGAGTGGAATCTAAGATGAATGGTTTGAAGAATGGCATGGAAGCTGAGATGGATGGCATGGAAGCTGGCATGGAATCTAAGATGGATGACATGGAAGCTAAGATGGAAAACATGAAGAATGATCTAAAAGAAGACATGGAATATTTGACAAAGTTGATACAAGAAATGTTTCCTAATGGTGAAAATATAGTAGAGGAAACTCACGATGAGAACAAAATAAATGTTAATCATGATTTCATAAACTCTAATGTTGGAGGGAAGAACCACGATATTCCAAAAATGGATATGAGGAATTTTGATGGAAAGGATCTTGTAACATGGATACTACAGATGGAGCAATATTTTAATCTCAATAATGTGTAAAACACACAAAAGGTATGCATTGCAACTTTACATTTAGAACAAAATACATTTTTATGGTATTGATGGCTTTGCTCCCATAAAAAAATTGTCACTTGGTCAATTTTTATGGAGGAAATGATAGCACATTATGAGGATACAAAGAGAAACACTTTCTTTAGCCAATTGATAAATCTCAAACAAAAGTGTTCAGTGGGGGAGCACATTGAGGACTTCCAAAAATTGAATATAAGGGTAACTGATATTCCAGAGGAACACGGGATTGATCTCTTCATAGGTACTTTAAAGGATAACATCCAACATGAAGTTCGGGTTTTGGAACCTGATTCATTGGAGAAGGCATTTAGGTTGGCAAGAAAAATTGAATGTAAAATTATGGCGACAAGGAAGCCTACCACTCACTTCTATAAAGAAGGAAGTGTTGCTATGCCTAGATTTCCACAACCTACAAGGTTGACACCACAAAAATTGGAAGAAAAAAGAGAAAAAGGGCTTTGATATAGTTGTGATAGAAAATACACTAAAGGTCATAAGTGTGCTGAGAAGAAATTATTTTACATAGATTGTGAAGAGGAAGAAGAAAATGAACAAGAAGAGGATATACACCAGGAACCAACCCTAGAAGAGGAAGAAATGAGTCCGACCATATCGTGTAATGCATTGGAAAGAATTACCACTCCTCAAACTCTCAAGATAGAAGGAAATATCAAGAAGAAAAAGGTAATAGTGTTGATTGATTCAGGTAGTACCCATAATTTTATTCATTGTAAGGTAGCCAAGGAATTGAATTGTTTTCTATACCCAGCACCAGAATGTCAAGTGATGGTTGCAAATGGAGGAACTATAAATTTATCTGGAAAATGCCATAATATCAAGCTAACCATGGGGGAATATGTATTGACTAGTCCAATGCTTTCCATTCCTATGGGAGGTGCTGATGTTGTACTAGGAGTACAATGGTTACAATCTTTGGTGACGGTAGCTTTTAATTTTCAAGAACTTTTCTTGAAATTTTTTTCAGAAGGAAAGGAAGTCGAATTACGGGGTATTGAAGGGAAGCCAGGAAGGATAATAAGCTCTAATGTCATGACAAAGCTTCCAAAGAAAGAACAACGAGGCGTAATTGCACAATTATGCTCTCTAGAAGTTCCGACATCAAAATCATCTATTTCTGCAGATCTCCAACAAGTCTTGGACAATCATTCCAAGGTGTTTGAAACTCCCAAAGGACTCCCACCTATTCGTGATCATGATCATGCTATTCATTTGATTCCAGGAAGTGTTCCTCCAAACATCGGGCCTTATAGATATCCTTACTTCCAAAAGAGCGAAATTGAACATATGATTGCAGAAATGTTAGAGGCGGGTATAATTCAACCTAGTCAAAGTTCTTTCTCTGCTCCTGTAGTATTGGTACACAAGAAGGATGGATCATTGCGAATGTGTCCAGATTATAGGGAGCTCAATAAGCTCACCATTAAAGATAAATTTCCCATTCCTGTGATTGATGAATTATTGGATGAATTACATGGAGCAATTTGTTTTACCAAGTTGGATCTTCGCTCAGGATATCATCAAATTAGAATGAAGGATGAAGCTATTCCGAAAACAAAATTTAGAACACATGAGGTTCATTATGAATTTTTGGTCATGCCTTTTGGCCTTACCAATGCACCTTCAACATTTCAAGGGTTGATGAATTCCATTTTCAAACCCTTCCTTAGAAAATTTGTGCTAGTATTTTTTGATGATATACTAATATACAGAAGGTCTTGGAAGGATCATGTTCAACATTCTGACAGGGTGCTCAAACTATTGCAGGAGAAACAATTATATGCAAAAACATCCAAATGTTTCTTTGGAGTGCAAGAGGTGGAATATCTGGGTCATATTGTATCTCACGAGGGTGTTAAGGTATACCGTAAAAAAATTAAAGCCATTAAGGAATGGAAAGTCCCAATAACCATAAATCAGTTGCGAGGATTTCTCTGGTTAACAGGGTATTATCGCAAGTTTGTTAAGAATTATGGGAGAATAGCAGCACCTCTAACAAAATTATTGAATAAAGATGCATTTTCATGGACTCCTGAAGCAACTAAGGCCGTTTAACATCTTAAAGAGGCAATGTGCCTATCACCAGTCTTAGCTACACCAGACTTCACAAAATCCTTTATTGTGGAATGTGATGCCTCAGGAAATGGAATTGGTGTTGTTTAAATGCAATAAGGAAGACCCATTTCTTTTGAAAGTCGTCCAATCAAAGGAAATTATTTACAAAAAACAATTTATGAGAAGTAAATGCTAGGAATACTGCATGCACTAAAGAAATGGTGAACTTACCTAATGGGAAGACACTTCAAGGTAAAAACTGATCATGATAGTCTTAAACACTTTTTGGAAAAAAGACTATCTTTAGAAGAGCAACAAAAATGGGTCACAAAGATTTTGGGGTTATGATTTTGAAATAATCTAAAAAAAAGGGAAGTTGAATGTTGTTGTAGATGCACTCTCAAGAAATAATGAAGAGGTGGAAGAATCGCTTTGTGCCATTTCTATTATCCAACCAGATTGGATAACCGAAGCAAGAGATGAATGGTAGAAGGACGAAGAAGTGTGGACACTCATTCAAAATTTGTAGCAATATCCTAGTACATCTAATACATTTAGTTGGAAAAATGATTCCTTATAGTACAAATATCGCTTATATCTTTGTAAGAATTCCCAACTAAAAAAAAAAATTCTTTTGGAATTGCACACTTCTCCTTTAGGAGGACACTTAGGCTTTTTAAAAACTTACCATAGGGTGAAGAAAGCATTTTTTTGGGATGGCCTTAAATCTGATATTCAAAATTTTGTGGCGAAATGTTTGGTTTGCCAGCAAAATAAAATTGAGACAATTAAGACCCTGGGTCTTCTATAACCTTTATCCATTCCAAATCAATGTTGGGAGGATATTTCAATGGATTTTATCACAGGTTTACCTAAGTCCAAAGGAAAGAGTGTCATCATGGTGGTAGTTGATATAATTACCAAGTATGCACACTTTTGTGCATTATCTCATCCATTTAAAGCAAGTACAGTTGCTACTACATTTATGGACACAATTCAAAAGCTACATGGAAACCCAAGGGTTATGGTGAGCGACAGAGATCCCATTTTTACTGGAAAATTTTGGATGAATTTATTTTCTTTTTTGGGTACTCAATTAGCTCATAGCTCATCTTATCATCCTCAATCCGATGGTCAAACTGAGATAGTAAATAAATGTTTGGAAGGATATCTTCTTTGTTTTTTATCTTATAAACAAACACAATGGGTCAAGTGGTTACCTCTTGCTGAATGGTGGTATAACACTTCCTTCCACACTGCAGCAAAAATTACCCCATTTATGGCACTTTATGGATATCATCCACCATCCATCACATCATATTTAAGAGAAAATTTGAAGGTTCAAGCAGTGGAAGATCACATCGAGCATCAACAAGAAGTTCTCCAACTCTTAAAGGATAACCTGAATTTGGCACAAAATCGAATGAAACAACAGGAAAATCAACATTGCAGTGAGAGAAGTTTTGATGTAGGAGACTGAGTATTTTTATGGCTACAACCATACAAAAAAATGTCCCTCAAGCAAGCTAAGAAGGATAATAAATTATCGCCAAAGTTCTATGCTCCTTACAAGGTGTTGCAAAAGATTGGTACTATGGCATACAAATTGGAGCTTCTTGCTTCTTCACGAGTGCATCCAGTTTTCCATGTTTCATGCTTAAAGAAGGTTATAAGTGAAAATCTTGTAGTTCAAACAATATTGCCAGAACTTGATGAGGAAGGAAAAATCATATTGGAACCTGAAGCGGTCACAGAAACAAGAACTCGACAACTATGAAATTGATCAATTTCAGAGTGTCTCATCAAGCGGAAGAACTTACCCATTAAAGATTCTACATGGGAGGATGAGAATTTTATACAAAAGCAGCCAAAGCTACTCAAGCGTTAAGGAAAACACTTTTTTGAAGGAGAGGGGCATGTTAGGTCCCTATATTACTAGTATAGTCCCTTATTGTTGTTAGTGTAACCCCATTATTGTTATTATTATACCCCTGTAACCCCCATATTGTTATTATTGTGCCCTTAAATTATTATTGTTAGGTCGGCTAGGATTACATTGTGGCCCCATGGACTCCTATATATAGAAAGGAGGTTTTATAATTTGTATCATCTAGGAATTGTTCATTCATGTAATGTATTGGAGGTTTCCCCCTCAAAGTGGCTTATTTCTAAGGCGTTGAATCTCTTTTCTTCTACTTTTGGAGTTGGTTTCACAACATATTTACATACATCAATAAATAATCTCATTCCCATTCCTGATTTTTGTGATCTTAATGCTTTATAGATGTTATTTTGTTTATAATCTTATATGATCTAATTCTAACATCTTTAACATGCTTTCTTGGTTGGTATGGATTCTACCCATTTAGTGAAATATTCAGTCATCATAAGAATCCAATTATGCCCATGACTCAAGTTATCTTTGAACTCACTGATGAAATACAAGCCCCATTTTCGGAAAGGGGCATCCACCACTACATTTTTGAAGGGCATGGCTACCAAATGCTTCTTTCTAGCAAATAATTGAAAGGGATGGAATTTTTTTAAAAAGTTCAAGGTATCAAAAATCATAGTGGGCCGGTAGTAACCTGCCCTTAGGATTTTTTGAGTGGTATTTCAGGCATTGTAATGTCCCCACAAAACCAAATGTGAAACTCTTTCAATAGATTCTCAAATTCCTCCTTATTGGCACATATAAGGATTACCTTGTCAAGGCTCATCCATCCAAGTCCATCTTGGGTTAGGTAGAACTTAGATACCTTCAACATGAGGGCTCTTCTTTTGTGGTTAGTTAGGTGAGGAGGGGCACTCAGGTTGCATAGGTAATAGGAAATGTCTTTATACAATTCTTCCTCTTTAATCTCGATGGTAGTGGCACAAATTTGTTCTTCCTCTCCTCTAGTGGTCTTATTGTTGCTTTTAGTCATAATTTTAGCAAGGCCCTGTCCCTTCATCATTTTCTTTGGGAAAATGTCAAGGTCATATTCCTAGATTTTGGACACCCATTTTCCCCTAGATCCAAAACAATTAGGTTGAGACAACACATAATTGACAACAAGATATGAGACATAAGCATATATCTTTTCGTACCTGAACTAGGCCCTAAAATAATTGATGGAATTGACAATAGCATATGCTTGTTTTTCAATCATCATGTACCTTGTCTTAGCATCACGCAGTGGTTTTCTCATAAAAGCTATGGTCCTCTCATTTTCCTCATCGTCCTTTTGCATAAGTATCCCAACAATAGTATCTCTAGAGGAAAAGGAATAAATGATAAAATCCTTAGCGTAATAAAAGATAACTAAAATGGTAGTAGTAGCAATCGTTTCCTTGATTTATTAAAAGGATTTGTTTTTGTACGATTCCATGTGTATAGAGTATCCTTTTTCAGGAGATCATTCATGCGTTTGGCAATTTCTGCAAAGTTTGGTATAAATCTTCTTACAAAATTAATTTTTCTAAAGAAATACCTCAAGGCATCTTGATTTTTGGGAGAAGGAATATTCTTGATGGCTTGGATCCTTTCAGGGCCAATGCTAATACCATCTTTGGAAACCACATGTCCAAGCAACTTACCTTTGTCAAAATCAAAGATTGAATTTTTAGGATTGAGGGATATGTTGTATTGTCTACATTTATCGAATACCTTCCTTAGATGTTTTCAATGGTATTTTATTTCTTTGGAGGAACCAATCAAATAATATTGATAAATTTCCATGATCTTCCTGATGAGGTCCCTAAAAGTGAAATCCATAACCCTTTGAAAAGTATACCGAACATTGAGGAGACCAAAGGGCATTCTAAGGTACATGTAGGTTCTCCATGGTGTAGTGAAAGTAGTTTTCAGGCGATCCTCTTCCTTTACAATGACTTGGTTGTATCCAAATAAACTATCAAGGAATGACATCATTTGAGACCCAGTTATTCTTTGCATGAGGTTCTCCATATTGGGAAAAGGGTAATTGTATTTTAAGCACCCGTGATTCAGGTCCCTAAATTCAATGCACATCCTTATGTTACTAGTATTTTTATGAGTGATCATGGGGTTGGAGATCCAGGATGAGTGTCGTATGGGGGAAATTATCCTAGCATCAACCAATTTTTGTTGTTCTTCTTTTACTAGGGGGAAATATTAGGATGTATTCACCTTAATGTTTTCTTGACGAACTTCACGCCTTCTTTGAGAGGAATGGTATGTTTAATTATTTCGGGGCTATATACCTTCAACTCATCATAAGATAAGGAAAACAATTCCTTAAATTCTCTCAACAATTTTTTGAGTTCATCCCTTTCTTATTTGGAGAGGTTCCTTCCAATATTAGTGAGTTTGGGAGAAGTCTCAGATCCTAGGTTTAGGTCTAGTGTGTCATGTGACTCTTGATTTTCATACTTGGTAATGCTAACATCATTTCTATCAAAATTATGTTTTTTGATCACATCCTTATCTATTATAGGGTCTTCATGGCCTTGAAGAAATTTTTTTATGTCTTGGTCATCCTTGAAAATAGGCTCGTGATCCTCATAATCAGGGACATAGGGTTTATGCTTTGTGTCAGTTATACATTTCCCCTTTTTTTGAAACATCATGAGGGATTATTGTGGAAGTAGATGCAACTATGACTAGAGTATTGGACATGTCATTTAAGGATTGGTCCAATTATCAAAAATATAGGTCATTGAATCCCTTGAGAATGGGAACGATTCTCTCTCCCTAAGGTTCTAGATTTTTTTGTTTGTGTCAAAGGTACCCCTAACTTTCAAGATAACTAGGTTAGAGTCCCCTATTATCAGAAATTTTTGAATTCTTCTTGACTTGGCTACTCCAAGACCTAACAATAGGGCCTCATATTCAACAATATTGCTAGTAAACGTGAATTAGAGTCTTATGGAAAATAATAAATACTTTTCAAATTAGGAGATGATTACTATGCTAGCTCTTGCCATAGATTTAGTATGCACCCCATTGAAGTACATTACCCATAATCTAGGGGGGAGTGTCCACATGTTCATTTTTCAAGATGCTCCATTCTCCAATCTTATCATTCTCTTCCTCTAAGTCATAGGCTCGATTTCATGAGAGGATGCACTCATAAGGGCAAAAAATTCATGTCTAGGCACTGATACATATGATTCTTCTTTCCAATGGAGATATATGACATAGCCATATTCACTAAAGGATAGGTCTAGGTCTTCAATCAATCTCCTAGACACAATCATCCCCAATGTAGGGATCATTTATATTATGGATATGTTGATGGATAATTATTTTTCCGGATGTGTATGAAAAAAAACTTTTACCCCCTCCACAATTCCACATACTTCAATCTTATCACAGTTTAGGATACCTCATAATTCTTCAAGACATGATTATAATAGGTCTTCCAAAGTTTAGCATGTAATTTCTTAGGGTGTGGACATTTACTGTAAAGGTAATGTAGAAGGGAACCACTCCTGTTCAAGGCCAAACTCAGAGGAATTTTGAAGGTGATGTTGAGCCCCAAGATTGTTCTTTCTTCCATCATACTTCACTCCATTTTTTTTTGTCCATTGTTATCCCAGGCTCAAATGATCAATGAAATTAGTTAAAATTTCTTTAAGAATGAATATCATGGCTAACTTGCTAAGTTTTGTGATTTTGTCATTGTAATACATTTTGAACTGAAACTAGCTACAGAATGCAGACATTCCGTAGCTAGTTGCCAATTCTGCAGCTGTCTTCACGTTCAAGCATGTTCCAGGTGTCCTCTCAGAAAAAGCCACACATGGGTGTATTCCACATCATGTCCTCAACGTTTGTTTCTCACCATGAAGAATGAATGGAATTCTGGACGTGGTTTTGTACGTGGGAACTCACACAAGGAGGCAGACTCCTAATAGGACAAGGACAGTCCAGATGTCCTTTGTCACTTTACGCTGCCATCTTTAGAGTTCTAGTACGATTTTGATATGAAAAGACAATGATCCCCGTATTATCTCAAGTTCTGTTATGAAGATTTGTTATAAATGTACTCGGGAAACTGAGAGACAAGCTCTAGATTTTGATTAGATTTCGTGGATTGACTGCTATATTTCTGAAGACCGAGAATACTCTGTTTTAAGTTATTTTCCTTTAATGAAGAAGACAACATTTCTTTGAACACGTTGAGTTGATCTTGAGCTAGATTTCGTGCTACTCTGGTGGTAGAGGGCCCCTGCCTCCTGAGCAGCTTTACTTTTGCAATTTAGATAAGTATCTTAGTTTGTTTTCAAGTTTTTGAAGTTTACGTTCATAGTTAATTTCATTAATCATTATAGCTATACTTTTTCTAATAAACTCTTCCAAAATATCATTACGATGAATAAGAAATGGCTATAGTGTTATATATTTTATTTGCAATTCCTTTGGTTCCTTATCACAGTTAAACTTACTCTAGTAAACTCTTCCAAGATATCATTATGATGACTAAGGCATAACTGTGATACTGTAGGTTTCAGTTGCTTGTTTCCACTAAGTAGCATAGCTGATCTTACTCTTAAAAAGCTCTTCCAAAACATCATAACAATGAGTAGGAAATAGCTGTGATGTCTTATTTTTTAATTGTATTTGCTTTCAGTTTTCATGTTTGTATTCAATTGCATTGAATTGTATAGCCAGGATTGTTCTAACAAGCTCTTCCAAAATACCATTCATGATGAATGAAATAGGCTGTAGAATCCCATAGATTAATGGTATGATAACTTAGTTAGGGCACTCCGGAGGCAAATTTCATTTAATTCATGCTCTGTTATTTCGTTTCAAGTTTGATAATGGATTTTTAGTTTAGCATTGTTCACTATAGACTAGTAGCACCTTAGTTCAGTTCCAGCTTAGCTCACTGTATTTACATTCCAAGATTAGTTTCCATCCACTTCATTTTGATTTGAATTAGTTGTTAAACTTAAATACCACGGTCTTCATTATTTACAAAACTTCTTTTGTTCCAAACCTATATTAACTCATAATCATCTGGACAGAAGATAGTATCAGTCTAAGGCCTGGAGTACTTTTGTAACCTTTTTACCATTTCACAAACAAGCCTTTCCTCAAAGACTATTCTAAAAGGAAATCTATAACTTTTGAGTGATGTTTAGTGGTGTTAAACTAAGTTGCAGAATAGAATTAGGAGCTAGTTTTAGAGTAGAGATCTTATGATGTTACAAATGTTCTTTTCCAAATATGTATCAATAAACCTTTAATCATGGATGAGATGTTGTATCATTATAAGTTGATTGTTTAATTGTTTAGTTAGGAGAATTTTATTCACACTTAGCTGCCCATTTCTCAAGCTCTTCCAAAACATCTTTAATGAATGAATTGGACAAGTTAAGTTCATGTTGTGATTTGTTTTCTTGAAGTCATTATCAAGCTTTGTATTTTTCTAATTCATAGTTTAGGTTTGGTTCTGTTTCAGTATTTGCATTTGTCATTTGTCATCAATAATTTAGGCTTCACTCTGTTTTTTTAACCAGTAGCTTCTTTCCACAAGCATTTAGTTCTTTCCCTTGTGAACATAAAACCATAAAAATAAAAAACATCATAAAACACTAGACACAACACAATAAGAAACAAACACCTAGGCACATACAGTGCACCACACTTCAGCAGTTTACCAACCCTGGTTGACAATTAAATGAACTCAATTTAGGAGACTAGGTTGAGCACAAACATTTTGGCGCCGTTGTCGGGGAAGTGAAAACTAGGTAACCTTTGTTTCTTAACTCCCAAAAACAATTATATGCGTAGAGAGAGAGACTCAAGGGGTAGATTCATAAGAAGCAGAAGCAGAAGTTTGATTCCTAGAACACCACTTGTTTCACCTAGACCAAGAGCTAGTACACCTTCAAATCAGACCCACATTCCATCCTTTACTGATCCTAGACTTCTAGAAGACCTAAGATCAGATATTCCATTAGAGAAACCTTCCACTTCATCAACTGGACCTGCCTTAGAAGAAGATCCAAAGACTCCTGTTGGGGACACAAACTTTTCCACTTCCACAGGAGAATCAACCATGGCAGAAGAAGGGGGAGGAGGAGTCTTTAATGGAGAACACACATTATTTGGAGGGGGTAGAGGTATAGGTAGAGGAGAAGGAGGTAGAGGTGCAGAAGGAGGAAGAGGTAGAAGAGAAATGGGAAGCTCTTTTGGGTTTCCTATAATAGATGAAGAAACCAATACAACCATGAAAAACATTTCACCCTCTGTCCTTCCAAACTTCTATGGACTTAAAACTGAAGATCCCGAAACCTTCCTATTTGAATTTGAAATCCTGTGTAGAACTTATGACTACTTACAAGATGCTCAAAAACTTAAACTATTTCCTTCAACATTGAAAGGAGCAGCATTAAAGTGGTTTATGAGTTTGATCAACAGTTCTATTAGGACATGGGAAGACATGAAACAAGCATTTCTAGAGAGGTATTTGGATTATTGTATGCCGGTCAATCATAAGGAATAAGTTTTTAAGATGTTACAAAAAGAAGATGAAAACGTGGAAGATTTGTTGGAGAGATTTCATTACAACATCAAAAGAGCAAAAATGGAAAACCTAGATCAAGACACCTTAAAAGCTCTTTTGTTGAAAACAATTAGGGATGAATGGTTGGATATCCTTAACATGATGGGAAAAAGGGATATATCACAGCTCACATTACCTGAAATATCTGAGTTATGTATCAACCTTTCAAGAGGGAAATCTAAAACTGTAAAAGGTCCAAGAGATCCTGCTCTTGCAAGGGCAAGTAAGTCTGCTTATGGGACAGTAAGTAGATCAGAAATAGGACACATGCTTGATGATTTCAAATCTGAAATCTTAGGGAGTCTTAGTGAACAAATACACCCTTAAGATACAAAACAAGCAAAAATCTGAATCTGATGCCTTGGCAATATTTTGTCCCAAATGTAGAAAGAAACATGCCTTGAGAGAGTGTCCTTTGGATGTAAAAGTTGTAGAGACCTGTGTCATTTGTTCTGAAAAACATGAGACCAAGAATTTTCCTTCCCTTCCTGGTCTCAAAGCTGTCTTTCAAGAGGAAACTCCTACAAATTACACAGAATCTCTCAATTTTGTCTCTAGAAGGCCTTGGCAAGGACCTCAAACACAAGGATTCCATGATCAAATATATAACCAACCTCCACCAAATTGGAATTCTTGGCAGCAACCTTGGCCTCAATTTCAAAATCAATCTCAAGCTTGGGCACAAGGAGCACAAAGTCCCTATGGAAGATACTCCCAATATTATCAGTATCCACCATCCTATCCACCATACCCACATTTTTCTCCTCAAAATCCTCAACAAAATTTTCAACAAAATCCTCAACAACATTATCAGAACCTACCACATCAAAATCAACCACTTCCATTACCATTTCCTCAAAAATCAAATCAGTTGCCTGCTCAACCCATACCAAACCCCAATAATAAAAATCCTCAGAACACATACATGATAGAAGGCCAACAGTTTCCAACTTATTTAATTACTCCTTTAGACCTTAGTGATGTTCAACTTAGGTTTGGAAGAATACTTGAAAAGAGGAAACCTTCTGTGATCATACAAGAACAAGATAACTCTGAGGAAGATTCTCTACGGGTGAATAAAAGTCTTGAGGAAGACACATCTTTTCAAGACCAAAACATTGAAAAATTAAAGCAAAAAGAACCAATAATTTCAACTCCTGTATTAGAGCAGCCATCAACATCTACTTCTACACCTCCCTTTCCAGAAAGATTACAAATTGATAGAGGTGTAGAAAAACAAATTATGGTGCCTAATTATGATTTCCTAGATGAGCCGAGAAATGTTTGTATTAAGATCCCATTATTGCAAGCTATCAAGGAAATTCCAATCTTAGCAAAGACAATAAAGGAGTTGAGCATGAAGAAAACAAGAAAAAGAATAAGAGAGATAAAGAAAATTCAACTGGCAGGAAAAATAGCAGATATCATGATGGGTAAGATTGCTATTCCAAAGTATTTAGACCCAGGAAATCCAGTTGTTAAAATTCACATCAATGGAATTGAGATCCAAAACACACTCATTGATTTAGGAGCAGCAATCAATATCATGAGTAGACAAATCATGGATAAACTGAAACTTCCTAATATTCTCTTTACACCCACATTATTACAATTGGCAGACAGATCTGTGATCAAACCTGATGGGGTAATAGAAGATATTCCAGTGTCCCTAGATTCTTGGGAGTACCCTGTGGATTTCATGATCCTAACTCCTAAGAATAATCTAGGAGGGCATCCTATTATATTAGGAAGACCTTGGTTAGATACAACTGATGCTTTCATTAGTTGTAGATCCGGTGATATGTATATCTCTGATGGTAGTTCAACTAAGAAATTCACTTTGTATCCTCCAACAAGGACAATTACAGATTTAGATGATACTCAATGGATAGAGGATGAAGAAGACTTACAACCTCTCTTCACAATTTCAGAAATTAGTGAAGATAATCAAATTCTGAATACTCTAGAAAACTTTGAATCCTCTTCAGAATACAAACATGAACCATTTCAAGAAGGATCCAACATTGAGTTTTTTTCATCAAGGCAGATGTCTCTTCATTCTATGGATAAATTTGGCAGCTCTACAAGTGAGATATTTCCAGGAAAAACTTTGAACATAAACAAGAACCTAGAAAAATCTCAACAAGAAGAGTTAGTCAAGATATTACAGAGACATTCTTCTGCATATGCATGGGAGTACACTAACATGAAAGGGATAAGCCCCAAGACTTGCACTCATCACATCTATATAGAGGAAAATTGTAAACCAATCAGACAACCTCAAAGACGGATGAATCCAAATCTTAGGGAGATTGTTAAAGAAGAATTGTAAAAATTGTTAAATGTCAACTTCATCTATCCCATTTCAGATAGTCAGTGGGTTTCTCCTTTGGTAATTGTGCCAAAGAAAAATGGTAAATGGAGGGTATGTATTGACTACCGAGAACTAAACAAAGCTACTCTTAAAGACCATTTTCCCTTACCTTTCATAGATCAAGTGTTAGATACATTAGCTGGAAAAAAGTACTTCTCATTCCTAGATGGGTTTAGTGGTTAAAACCAAATCCAAGTAGCACTTGAAGATCAAGACAAAACCACATTTACCTGTCCTTGGGGTACCTATGCTTACCGAGTATTGCCATTTGGATTATGCAATGCACCTGCAACATTCCAAAGGGCAGTATTAGGAATTTTTTTCAGATCTAATACATGATTGTGTAGAGGTATACATGGATGATTTCACAGTTTATGGAAACACATTTGAAGAAGCTTTAGCAAACTTGGAAATTTTTTTAAAGAGATGTCAAGAAGAAAATCTTTCACTTAGTCATGAGAAATGTTTCATGATGTTTACTGAAGGTATTGTTTTGGGGCATCATATTTCAGGGGATGGGATTAGATTTGATGAGTCAAAAGTTGAAGTCATCTCTAACTTATCTATTCCAAGTTGTCAAAAAGATGTTAGGAGTTTTCTAGGATTTACAGGATATTATTGGAGGTTTATAGAAAACTTCACCAAGATAGCATCTCCACTCTTTAAATTGCTTACCAAAGACTGTGAATTCAAATGGAATTCTAATTGCCAGTTAGCCTTTGAGACCCTAAAAACAAAAATTTCTGAAGCACCTATTTTAAGGGGACCTAACTGGAAGTTACCTTTTCATATTTCAACAGATGCCTCAGATACAACTCTAGGAGCAGTATTGGGACAAAAAGACCCGATTCCTTATGCCATCTACTATACCAGTAAAAATTTGACTCCTTCAGAGTTAAACTATACTGTAACTGAAAAAGAGTTTTTAGCTGTTGTTCATGCCATAAACAAATTCAGACACTATATAACAGGCTATGAAAATTTTGTTCACACTGATCATTCTGCAATTAGATACTTAATGAACAAATCAATTACTAATGGCAGAGTCATAAGATGGTTATTACTTTTACAAGAATTCAACATTACCATTCTAGATAGGCCTAGAAAACAAAACACAGTAGCTGATTTCCTATCTAGACTCCAAAACATCAAAGATGACACTCCAGTTGAAGATCAATTTCCCGATGAATATATTTTTGCAATTTCTACTCAAACTCCTTGGTTTGCTGACATTGCTAATTATTTAGTTTCAGGAAAATTTCCTTCAATAATGAATGCAAGAGATAAAAGAAAAATCATTTATGATAGTGCAAAATATTCATGGGTTGCTAATGAGTTGTACAAGACAGGTCCAGATTTGATCATTAGGATATGTGTTCGGGAAGATGAGATGCCTGAGATTCTCAAAGCATGTCATGATGAACCTTGTGGCAGACACTTTGCTGATAAGAGGAAAACCTATAAGATCCTTCATTTAGGATATTATTGGCCATCCTTGTTTAAAGATGCTAAAGAGTATGTCAAAAGGTGTGACAGTTGCCAAAGGGTAGGGAAACCTTCTCCTTCAGGTGAGATTCCATTACAACCTCAGGTACATATTGAACCTTTTGAAAAATGGGCTTTGGATTTTGTAGGACCTATTAGTCCTCCATCAAGAAAAAAGAGATATATATTAGTTTTCACTGATTATGTTACCAAATGGGTAGAGGCCAAGCCATTACTTTTTGCTAATGAAGCATATGTAGTTAATTTTCTTTTTGAGGATATTTTTACTCGTTTTGGTGTCCCAAGGGAAATTGTTACAGATCAAGGAGCTCAATTTACATCAAGGCTAGTGGAACAAATGATGGAGAGGTACAAAATCAGGCATAGAAAATCTACTCCTTATCATCCACAAGCAAATGGTCAAGTGGAATCTAATAATAAGGTCATTGAAGGAATCCTAACAAAGACTGTTCATTTACATAGAAGAGATTGGGTAGATAGGCTTCCTGAAGCCTTGTGGGCCTATAGAACTACATGGAGAAACAAAACAGGCCATACTCCTTATGAGCTTGTTTATGGAAAGCAAGTTTTGTTTCCCATAGAGTTCCAAATTCAAACTTTCAAAATGGCAGTTCAGCTAGGACTTGATTTAACGGAGGCACAAAAGCATAGACTGGAGCAGATTAATGAATTGGATGAGATCAGACAAGATGCAGTTCAGAAAACAAGTCTAGTCCAATAGAAAAGGACTAGATGGCATGACAAGTACATCAAAGAGAAGAAGTTCAAAGAAGGTGACTGGGCTCTCTTGTTTGATTCAAAATTCAAGGATTTTCAAGGTAAATTTCAAACACATTGTTTTGGGCCATATGAAATTGTTAAAATTTTTGACAATGGAGTAGTAAAAATCAGGACAATAGATGAAGAAGAGGTCACTTTTCTTGTGAATGGTCATAGATTGAAGCTGTATCACAAACCACTCTCAAGAGAAGAATTTGTCAAGAAGTTCCAGGAAAACAGTGATGTGAAGTTAATGAAGAAGAATCTTTCTTCTTCATCAACTTGATTAAATTTTCTGAAGTCATTTCTTTGAAAAAAATAAAAATAAAAATAAAGTATAAACATGAAAACCAATCACTGATTGGCATGTTTATACAGAAAAGATAGGGTGAAAATCAGAGTCTTTCTGACACTCTAACTTTTCCATTTTGTTTCTGCAAGCAGCTGTTACAAAATCATAAGTTCAAATCCATTGCACTTATGATCCATCTCATTTCACTTCATTCCATTTACTTATCCATCCATACTCCATTTATTTCATTCATACTTCACTTCATTCCATATTTCATTCATCTCATTCCATACTTCATCCACCTCATTTCCATATCAAAATTTAAAGTTTGATGTCTTTATGCAATTGAATAACACATGTCATGAATTGCAGGCCATTTCTTATACTTTTCCACTCCATTTCATAAATTGTAATCCATCCCACTCCATCATTCACCTCATACATATCCCATTATACCATATTTCATCATCTATCTTCACTCATTCCATATAATATTCCACTTATATACCAAACCATTCCATTCCGTGATTAGAATTCTCTACAAGTACATTCTGCAGCTAAAAAGATATTCTGCAGCTAATCAGACTTTCCGTAGCCAGACATTCAGTCCACAACTACAGATCCTGAAGGCACTGATCATCAGACATTTGAATTGTAACAAGATGATCCGGTATATCCATGAACAAGCAAAATCAAGAAGGATTATGAAGACTCACAAAGTAATGATTTCCAGAGGGGAACAAAGCATATAAAGACAACAAAAAGCAGATGAAAAGCAAAGGTAAAAAGTTCTGATTATAATAGGCATATCATGAAAAAATTTAGTATAGTCTAGTTATGAATCATTCGAAAAGTTGTTTTGATTATTTTTATTGATCATGACAAACATACCCTCTGCAAAACTTTGGATAAAAATCCTTCATTTCAAATCCTATACCCGATCATCATCTAAGCGGTTAAAATGCTGAAGTGATTGATTTTCTCACGTCACCCATCCAAATCATTTAATGATGATTTTTGAATCCGTTGCAAAATATCTCTGCGGTATTTTCACTCATTGATTTGTTTTCTTCACCTCACTTCATTAACTCGTTCCGTAACCATTCCTTATTACTCCATCCCGTAGCCAACTCTTCATCATTTCATTCTGTAAAACAGAGGTATCTCTATCACCGTGAGCAGAGGTATATTAGTTTGAAAGTTGAAGCCACTGTCACCGTGAGCAGAGGTATATCAGTTGAAATTTGAAGCCACTATCACCAAGAAGCAGAGGTATATCAGTTGAAATTTGAAGCCATTGTCACTATGAAGCAGAGGTATAATAGTTTGAAGATTGAAGCACTGTCACCGTGAAGCAAAGGAGTATTAATTTGAAGGTTGAAGTCATTGTCTCCGTGAGAAGAAAGAGTACTAATCTGAAGATTGAAGAAGAAATTATGGGCCTCATTGTGAGAACTGAACCAGTGGGCACAAAATACCTAGAAGGATACCCTCAAAGCAAAGAAATGTTGCAACAAGCAGGATGGCTGCAATTCCTTGAAAAATTTAATGGCTTCCACAAAGAAGTTACTAAAACGTTTGCAAGGTCATTCAAAGGAGCCGAAGTTGAAGTTGGAGATATTAAATTCACTGTCACAGAGGTTTTTATTGCAGAAGCAACAGGATTGCTTAGACATGGAGAAAGATGGTTTAAGAACAGAGAATTTCATAATGAATCATGGAAGCAGATCCTCAAATCACCAGGTATGGATGTCACTATGTTTAAAAAGGGAATTCCAAGCTCTGCATTAAAGAATAAATGGAGAAACATGTTGCTTATCCTACAAAAATTTATCACTTGTGAAGGTAGATATGGTACTTTCTATGTTTACCATATTAGGTTGATAATGCATTTCCTAGAAGAAGAGCTTAATTTGCCCTATTTCTTGCTTCAAAGTTTAAAAAAGATGGCTTCAAGTGTTCAAAGGAGAGTCCAATTCCTAGAAACAACTCTATACCATCATGGCTTGGTTAAGATTCTAATCGAACACCATTTAGCCAAAACAAAAGATACTTGGGATAATTTCTTGGTGAGAAATCACTTTGAGGAACCAAAAGAGCCTTCACCTGAACATCAGCCTACAAAGAGAAGCAGAAAATGGAGAGCCTCTAAAATTGTAACTGATAAAGCAATTCAAGAAAGTAGTGAAGAAATAATCTCTGAGAAGTTGACTCAGATTAAGAGACAGCTTAAGGAAGAGAGGGTAATCAGAAAATTTGCCACAGAAAAAGGAGAGGGACCATCCCAGCCGAGAAGGAGCCATAGACTCAGGGGGAAACTAAGGAAAACACAGATCAAACAAACCGGGGTGATAAACATAGAAGATGAGGAAACATCTATTGAAGAAGATGTTGAAGAAGATTTTGATGAAGAAGCCCCTGAAATTGACCCTGCACAGCAAGAAATTTATAACTATGTTGAAACATTGGAAAGGAAAGCTTCAAAGAGTAGAGATAGAACCCCTAGTCCTCCACTATCCAAAATAGATGTGTTAAGAAGAGATAGGTACGAGTTGGAAGTACTTAATAGACATATCATGACTAAGAATGATATTCTGAAGGAACAAGTTAAACTAAAAACCAGTATGAACTCAACCCTGTCTCTACAAATGGACAAAGTGGAAAAGGCTAATGAAAAGTTGAAAAAGAGGAACAAGAAGTTAATCAGGGCACTTACCAATTTAAGGTTCAAGTTAGTCATCAGGAAGCCTAGAAGGCCTTTAACTTCCAGGAAAAGAAGAAGAAGAGGGTTGGATGTTCTTGCAGAAGTCTCTGAGTTTATGGAATAAGTTGCATGAGGACATGCAAGAAGTCAGCAGTGGGGGTATGTTGAGCCCCAAGATTGTTCTTTCTTCCATCATAATTCACTCCATTTTCTTTTTTCCATTGTTATCCCAGGCTCAAATGATCAATGAAATTAGTTAAAATTGCTTTAAGAATGAATATCATGGCTAACTTGCTAAGTTTTGTGATTTTGTCATTGTAATACATTTTGAACTGAAACTAGCTACAGAATGCAGACATTCCGTAGCTAGTTGCCAATTCTGCAGCTGTCTTCACGTTCAAGCATGTTCCAAGTGTCCTCTCAGGAAAAGCCACACATGGGTATATTCCACATCATGTCCTCAGCGTTTGTTGCTCACCATGAAGAATGAATGGAATTATGGACGTGGTTTTGTACGTGGGAACTCACACAAGGAGGCAGACTCCTAATAGGACAAGGACAGTCCAGATGTCCTTTGTCACTTTACGCTGCCATCTTTAGAGTTCTAGTATGATTTTGATATGAAAAGACAATGATTCCCGTATTATCTCAAGTTCTGTTATGAAGATTTGTTATAAATGTACTCGGGAAACCGAGAGACAAGTTCTAGATTTTGATTAGATTTCGTGGATTGACTGCTATATTTCTGAAGACCGAGAATACTCTGTTTTAAGTTATTTTCCTTTAATGAAGAAGACAACATTTCTTTGAACGCGTTGAGTTGATCTTGAGCTAGATTTCGTGCTACTCTGGTGGTAGAGGGCCCCTGCCTCCTAAGCAGCTTTACTTTTGCAATTTAGATAAGTATCTTAGTTTGTTTTCAAGTTTTTTGAAGTTTACGTTCATAGTTAATTTCATTAATCATTATAGCTATACTTGTTCTAATAAACTCTTCCAAAAGATCATTACGATGAATAAGAAATGGCTATAGTGTTATAGATTTTATTTGCAATTCCTTTCGTTCATTATCACAGTTAAACTTACTCTAGTAAACTCTTCCAAGATATCATTATGATGACTAAGGCATAACTGTGATACTGTAGGTTTCAGTTGCTTGTTTACACTAAGTAGCATAGCTAATCTTACTCTTAAAAATCTCTTCCAAAACATCATAACAATGAGTAGGAAATAGCTGTGATGTCTTAGTTTTTAATTGTATTTGCTTTCAGTTTTTATGTTTGTATTCAATTGCATTGAATTGTACAGCCAGGATTGTTCTAACAAGCTCTTCCAAAATACCATTCATGATGAACGAAATAGGCTGTAGAATCCCATAGATTAATGGCATGATAACTTAGTTAGGGCACTCCGGAGGAAAATTGCATTTAATTCATGCTCTGTTATTTCGTTTCAAGTTTGATAATGGCTTTTTAGTTTAGCACTGTTCACTGTAGACTAGTAGCACCTTAGTTCAGTTCCAGCTTAGCTCACTGTATTTACATTCCAAGATTAGTTGCCATCCACTTCATTTTGATTTGCATTAGTTGTTAAACTTAAATACCACGGTCTTCATTATTTACAAAACTTATTTTGTTCCAAACCTATATTAACTCATAATCATCTGGACAGAAGATAGTATCAGTATAAGGCCTGGAGTACTTTTGTAACCTTTTTACCATTTCACAAACAAGCCTTTCCTCAAAGACTATTCTAAAAGGAAATCTATAACTTTTGAGTGAGGTTTAGTGGTGTTAAATTAAGTTGCAGAATAGAATTAGGAGCTAGTTTTAGAGTAGAGATCTTATGATGTTACAAATGTTTTTTTCCAAATATGTATCAATAAACCTTTAATCATGGATGAGATTTTGTATCATTATAAGTTGATTATTTAATTGTTTAGTGAGGAGAATTTTATTCACACTTAGCTGCCCATTTCTCAAGCTCTTCCAAAACATCTTTAATGAATGAATTGGACAAGTTAAGTTCATGTTGTGATTTGTTTTCTTGAAGTCATTATCAAGCTTTGTATTTTGCTAAGTCATAGTTTAGGTTTGGTTATGTTTCAGTATTTGCATTTGTCATTTGTCATCAATAATTTAGGCTTCACTCTGTTTTTAACCAGTAGCTTCTTTCCACCAGCATTTAGTTCTTTCCCTTGTGAACATAAAACCATAAAAAATCAAAAACATCATAAAACACTAGGCACAATGCAGTAAGAAACAAACACCTAGGCACATACAGTGCACCACACTTCAGCAGTTTACCAACCCTGGTTGACAATTAAATGAACTCAATTTAGGATACTAGGTTGAGCACAAACAGGTGAGATTAGGGGGATTCTTCTTGTGTCCCTTCCTTGTTTTTTTTTTTGACTTTAGGTAATGTGTTCGCTTTAATTGTGAAAAAATCTTCATCATCATATGAGTTGTCTTCCTCAACTTGTAACATGTTGATGGAGGTTTTCCTCATGGCTTGATCCAGATCAAAAACGATGTTTTAGTCTTGGAAGAGACTATCATTCTCCTTGTTTCTAGCATCAGAGGCCAAATTCCCTGTGAAATTGTTAAGGTAAACAACTATGGTCACCTCTTTCAGAGGGAGTAAGTTCTGGGGAATGGTATGAATAATGGTGTTGAACCCATGGTTGATTTCAAAAACATATTTATTGTTCCCTTTTTCAGTGGATATGAGACCCTGGTATAGTTGAACCACGTCCCTCTTATGGTACTATCCCATTTTGAATTTTTGAACAAATCCTTCCAATGTAGAGATGGTTGACAGAGGAAGGTAAAGATACCACACTCAGGATTTTCCTATTAGTGTCATGGAAAGTGAAATCATATGATTAAATTCATTGTAATATTCACCAAATTTTAGGTGTTGGCTTTAAGGGTCTTGACCCAGGTTCGGCTTTAAGGTTTTTCAACAAACCCTAACACCACTGGCCCTTTCGGCAATGGCCTAATTATGCAGGTAAAGGTCTCACCCGAAGTAGTATGGGAGGGTGCTGGAACTAGGTTTCCACACCCTGAGAGAGAGAAAGTTAATTAAAGGGGGTCCCTTTAGATCTAACAAACCTGCGCTGGAGAATCCCTAACCTAGAACCCTTAAAATTATATAAGAAACCCAAGTAAGGCCCAGCAATTAGATGTAAAAACTTAGTAATCAGATGTAACAAGATAAACCATAGCCGGATATATGCATTCATATCTTTCTATAGCATCGCATCCACGTGCATACAAATAAAACGTCAATATTTAGCAAGGAGATAATATACTGCTGGAAATCACAATATTGAATATTCAGATGTCAAAACAGTCTTTCCATTCATTCGTACTCCAATTTACTTACATACTCTATCTATCAGCCTGCGCACATATCCAGCGGGGTTCGCACACAGTAGGACTCAGGTTCTCCACACACACAGCCATCAGGAGCCCTTACCCAATCAATTAACAATAGATCACAAGTTTGTATTTCACTTTTTTTTCTTCTCTTCTTACCTTAGACTCGATTTATCTATCTATTTATAGCATTCTAGGTTGTGTTATCCTATGGTCCGAAAATCGTGGTTTGCGGACCCTTGGTCTACCCTTTGACCCATTACAATTTTTTGGGGGTTTTGACCCACCCCAAACTTCCTACGCTAGACTAAATATTACAAAAATGGACAAAATTGTGGTTATGGAACCCCGTTCCAATAGTCCCCCAACACAATCTTGTGACTCATCCTGAGTCATAGCGCCGACGGGGTCTTCATCATTTCCTTGAATTGTTTAATCATGATGGTTAACGGGGGTAGAAAACAAAGGCTCTGCACAACAGCGGTCTGCATAGTGTCTACCAGGTTCTGTGAAGTCGGAAATTTAGTTGCAGCGGTGACACTATCCAAGGTCTGGTTCAACTTTCGCACAACCCCTTCTAACTCTTGTGAAATATTGAGAGCTTCTTCAGCCCAGGGCATCAGATGGTCGTTGAGTACCTATTTATTACACCAGAGACCCACAATTTCACTGCGAAGAGCGTGGCTGGTTCGAAGACGAGCTAGTTGCTGGGCTGGAACAAAGGTGGTCATCGTGGTTTCCATCTGTTCAAAATCTAGTTCCTTCTGGTGCAAATATTGATCATTTTGATGGAGGAGAGGGTCGTGTTGTACCTGGGACCATAATTCCATAGCAGTTTCAAACAGAGTGATGCCCTAACTGATCTACATCGTAATAGTGTTCGTTGCTTCTGTAACCAGTGCTTCTTGTTGGACGCGCACTTTCAGGGGGGTGGGGTCTTAGGCTGTATCTTGGCCTGCAACAATGCAATCTGAAGTTCAAAATCAGCCTTAACAACCTGTACCTTAGGTCAAGATTCCTTCAAAGAAGGTACCAAGCCCTAAAACTTTTCCTATGGCACAGCGGAGGCAAAAATTACTTCTGGCATGTCTTCACAAAGCCTGTTGATCAATTTCTCTAATGTAGCTTGCTATGCTATGGTGGTGACGTGAACCGCCTTGACCTAGGTGGCTTCAGCAGCTTGAGTCATAATAGTCTGCTTGGCCTCACTGAGGTGCTACTGTGCACGGAGTTCTCGGTGCTAAAGTTTGCTAGTGATGGAGGTAAATAACTCGCACAAATGTGCATCCACCAAGCGACCAACATCGAGGTCAACTGATGAGAAGGCCTAAACTTGGGTGCATAATTCTATGAGTTCCATTGTAAAAGAAACACCCGGGAGAGGGAAGATCTGGCTTTCTGTGATAGTATTCAGGGTTGTAACTGGGACTGGCTGGCCTATGGGAGTCTGCCTCATTTGATTCACTCTTGCTTGACTTTGCTTCTCTTGATCCATACTCGCTTGAAGGGTGTCTGCTTTGATCCAGAGAGCCTGTAGCTCGGATTGTAAGGCTTCTACTATAGCCTTGTGTTGTTATTCCCATGCAGTCCAGCGATTTGTAAACACAATGGTGATGACATCAGAAATTTTCTCAAGGTCATCCCCTGCCAAAGTAACCTCTGTGTCAGTTCTGGGCTTAATAACCTTACGTTTCTTCTTATACCCCTTAAGAAGTTCGCAGGTATGCTTGAGACCATGCGAGAACAAAGTGTCGGCACCAATAAGGTCGTTAAGGTTATGATCTGGTGGGGATTCTAGTTCTGGCTGCATGGTAGTTCTTTTGGGGTTCACCTACTGCATTGAAGCAGGAATCACTGAATCCTTCATTGGGGCGACCGAATTTTTAGCTTTTCATGATGCGTTGTGGCCAGGTGTGCTTGCAGCGTCTGGGCTGGTCAGCAAGGCTACGATTTTCCACTTCTGTGGCCAAGTGGCAATTACCTGTTTGATCTCTATTTTGGTGGTAATATACGGAAGGTTATACTAGGCGGGATAGTTATGGGCTCGAATCTACACATTATGCATGGTCACTTGAAAGGTTGCAATATGCTCTTATTTTTTGTACACCATCGGGGACAAGCACGACTGGGAATGAATGGCTGCAGCTACAGGCCGATCATAGAGCACCCAAAAGGTCTTATTCTCCTCAAGTTGTTAGGGATCCTTTGAGTCCCATAAATTAACAAACCACACTTCTTCACACATGTTGGGCTCAGGGAGGGGGGGAGACGACTTCTTTAGGAGTCTCCCATGTATCTAAGGTGACTAGAAGTATCAGGAAGGAGTAGTAGAAGTCTTTTCCCTAATACTGAGCCTCACACACATTGTCAAGAAATTTGTCAACTAGGTATTGAGACCAATTGAAACAAACCCCCTTTTTGCATCTGCCAACAAGTTGAATTGTGTGGGCAGGGACAGCCGTCACCTGACATTTACAAATCAATTTTTAGGAAAAAATAAGGGTACCCATGCACATCCCTAGATCATTGATTGTATCAATCTGAAATCCCCATTTGTTGCACGTGACATGGTACCTTGTCCGGACATCTTCAACAATGTGGTGCTCAAACTTCTTGCCAGTGTCGTCCCTAGGATCTGGTCCTTGCATAGGAATGATAGTTATCGAGTGAATTAAAGCAGCATCAATTGGTATGCGGCCTTGGAGCGATAAGCACCTCTCATGAATGAACGTCATCAACTGGCGAACAACCAATTTGGTGATGTTTTATCGGCCAAAGTGGGGATGCACAACAGGATTAAGATCCTCGATCTAGCTAATCCTTTTACCCATGGCATTGGCTCCAACTTTTGTACATCGTCTTCAAGTACCCGTTCTAGGTATAGGTTTGGAGCTAACGAAGGGAAGGCATTTAGGTTCCCTAGGTCATGGTCATCGAATTTTATATGGGGGATGGTGCTAAACATTTATCCTTGTTGGGGCACTTCTTCTGGGACCAGAGGCATCTATAGGTAGGTGCGGATGACATCAACATTAGGGGTGCGTGTTTTTGTCTTGCGTGGCCTAACATAAGGTGGCAACCATGTCAGCGGAGTCACATGCCAACCTTCTTCTGTGAGTAGCATTGGGCACTTGGATTCGTCAGGCAATCGTCCCTTAGGTAATTTCTGAGGGGAATACCCAATCCGGGGAGATGTACGAGGCTTCCCGCCAACCCACTTCACCTGTTTTATCTTCTCTTTTCCCTTCTGTTTTTCTGGGGTAGAGACGACCTCCTCTATTTCAGGGGTTACTTCAAGGACCTCATCAGATCATATTTCCCCGAAAGCTGTGGCAGGCAGACGCTCATTAGGTTTTGTAGCAGTAATTCTTGCTTGGAATATGAACTCGGTGTTGCTATTGTCAGACGGAGTAGCATGCTTAGTCATGTGTATGGAAATTAGACAGCCGAGATGATATTTATCAAGGAGGTCAAGGCGCGGCAGCTTTGGACAAAAATTCAATCCCTTAGGGCCAACCGTTTGCATCTTATAACCTATGAAGGTGAAAAATAGTCCATTTAGCCTTAATTGCATTTCATCATTACAGAAATAGTAAAAAATATTCATAAATCACCACATTAATTGCCAATTACCTGCTTCGTTGAATAGTAAGTGCATTTTTCCATACTCATGCTCCGTTTCAACAACAATTTTTTTCCACCACGCATAACACCTGCGCCTGTATCACACCCACTCGCACTTCGAGTCTTGCGCATCATCCTTGCATAGCCATGCCTCCTTTCCTCGTGTCCATGGCCAGGTGCGCACAACATCCATTATACAACTACTTTGGCCATATAGTCATTTGATCAGCACCGAGGAGTCCCTATAAGGTTTCAAACGACTCCCATTAACATATCCCGGCAGAGAATTACTGCGTGATTTAGCCAATCTGACTGCACTGCCATTGGTAATTTCCTTCACTACATATGGGCCTAGCTAGTGCTGACATAACTTCCTCGAGTATCGTGTAAACTGGCTATCGTAAAGTAGTACCAATTCATCCTCCATAAAGACCCTCTGCCGAATATGTCGATCATGCCAAGAATTTTCTCGCGTCTTCAGATCCTGCTGGTGGAATTGAGCAATGAACTAGTCTTCTTCCAGGGCCACCAGTTGCACCAAGCATTCCTCCATGATGTCTATATCTTCCATATTTGTGAAAGCCAAGATGTGTAGGTTGGGAATGATGTATTCCATAGGCATGATGGCCTCGTTTCCGTAGACCATTCTGAAGGGTGTCTTTCCCGTGAGCTTCTTACATGTAGTCCTATAGGCCCAGAGTACATGGGCAATGTGCACGTCTCAGTCGCCTTGTTGTGCATTACAAACCTTGTTGAGCGCATGTTCCAAAATTTTCTTAAAGGATTCTACGGTCCCATTCTCCTACAGATGATAAAGGGTACTCTTTGCATGGTGAATCTAGAACTCCTCAGTCAGAGCCTTAATAGTTTCATTAACAAAATACATACCTCTGTCACTCATCAGGATCTTCGGACACCCAAACCTGGTCCAAAATATTTTCAAAAATGAAGTGCACAGCAATATCCACGGTACAATCCTAGACATCTTTTGCTTCCGCTCACCTGGTAACATAATCTGTGGTAGTAATAATATACCAAGAATTGGTATTCTTTCGTGGGGGGTTAATGGGGCCGAAAAAATAAATGGCCCATTTTTCAAATGCTTGCAGGGCCATCTGTGGTTGTAGCAACATCTCATCTCATCATTAGGGCTCCCTGGTTCGTTGGCGTGCGTCATAGGCCCGACAGTACACATGAGCATCAACGTGCAGTGTGGGCCACCATGGCCCGACCCTTAATACCTTCTGCGTAGTAACTTTACCTGCGTAATTTCCTCCTGCAATTCCTCCGTGGGCTTTAGCTAAGATAGCATATCTCTCGTTTTCAAGTACGTACCTTCGTAGCACCTCATCTGGTCCTAACTTGTAGAGCTCTCCTGCAATTATAGTAAAGTTGGCCGCGTAGGTGACCAATTCCTTTTTCTGTGGTACTGAATAGCCATTAGGGGCCTTTCCTGTGGTCAAGAAGTGGATAATATTGGAAAATTTCTCATCAATTGCCTTGATAGCAAACAACTGTGCGTCAGGAAATCCATCATCTAAGTTAGTTTTCTCTTCCCCATTTTCGATCCTGGACAAGTGATCTCGTTTGGCGTTCCAAATCCCTGGTTTCACAATGATTTCAAAATAATATTCCTGAAACAATAGTAGCCACTGACAGATTCCCCCCCCTAACATAGGCTTATTAACCAGGTATTTCAAAGCTGAATGATCTATGAACATCTTGAATTTTCCACCTAGAAAATAGTGCATGTACGTTTGGAGGGCATACACCATTGCCGACCCTTCACGCTCCATGGTAGAATAGTTACGCTCTGTGTTCAAAAGCCTCCTGCTAGCGAAGGCCACTTGCGTGATCGATATCCCCTTCTCTAAGCTGTGCCAAGACAAATTCCAATGCGATCCCCAATGCATCTACGTGGATGTGGAAGATATTTTTCCAATCGGGGAATATCAGAATAGGTTCAGTCACCATATTTTCTTTTAACATTTCAAATATTTCTTAGCATTCATCATCCCAAAAGAACGATACATCCTTTTTCAACAATTTTTCCATCGACACAGTGATCAAAGTGTACCCCTGAATGAACTTCCTATAGTAACATGTGTGGCCGAGGATGGAGGGAAGTTTCTTTTCAGTAGTTGGAAATGCCAAGTTGATGATAATCACGATCTTAGCTGGGTCAACCATCAATCCCTACTGACATACTACATGTCTTAATATAATCCCAAACGGGACACAAAATATACACTTCTTGATGTTTAGCGAAATTTGATGTTTCCTACAGGAATCCAGCATCATGAGTAGATTTGAAACAGTTCTTTACTAATCCAAACACCATCCAATCATCAAAGTAGACTACTAGGAGCTTTTGAATGAATTCTTTGAATGAGGCTACAACAACGCATGAAAATATGGTAGGGGCACTCTTTAATCCAAATGGCATTCCAGTGTTTTGGAATGAGCTCCACTCGGTTGCGAAGGTTGTTTTGCTGTGATCTTTAGGTGCTATGCAGATTTGATGGTACCCTGAGAACCCATAGTAAAGGAGTATGCCTCCTGACCTCCCACGTTATCCAAGATCTCATCGAAGGATGGTGTAGGGAAAATATCATGTACACAAGCATCATTTAACTTGCGTAGGTATACATAGATCCTTATCTCTCCTTTAGTATTTTTTCCCTCGGCCATCATAGGGCTAACCCAATCTGACTGCTCTATTGGTTCTATAATACCCGTGGCCACCATTTTCTCGATTTCATCCTTAAACTTTTGTTTGTACATTTGATTCATGCTATAGGGCCATTGTTTGACTGGTCGCATATTTGGCTTCAATGTAATTCTCATGACTCCCATATCCCCTACGATCCCCTTGATTTTGGAGAAATTAGTAGGGGATAGATCCTGATATTCGGTTAGTAGTTCTGTGATTTTTCCCACAGTGCCATCATCCCAGTAATCCCCAATCCTGGCCATCTTAGGTTTCTCTTCCGTGCCAATATTGACTTCCTTCAGTTTCAAGGGCTTGGTGACATCAATTTCTTGTAGCAACAGACCCACAACAACATGTTCTCCTTCCGATTATGTGATAGTGATATTTTGGGGGTCCCCATCATAGTATTCTATTGACAAATTTATGAAATTTATAATGTCCTGTATCTGCGCATCCCAAGTTGGTGCAGTATGCTCCTACTTAGGGAGGTAATCATTGAATATTAGAGCATCTATATCTTGTAGGGCTTAATCAAGTTGCTCAGTTCCCTAAATCAAAGATGACTTGGTCTATTTCGTAGTCTCCAATCTGCGTGGTCATGCGCATTTCCTGTCCTGTCCTTTTCTTGTTTTTGTATATCTTGTTCAAAGTTTTAACCTCAAGCTATAAAGCGATATTTTCTATGCAACTACCTATTAGTGCTTGGAGATTCTCTACGGCCTTCTAGTTGTGCAACAACTTCATACACGCTCGAAGGAATGGTTTAACTGCTTCATTTGCTTTTGGATCTACCATACCTTTTGCAGTGGGTGCTTCATCTTTGTTCATCTACCTTTGAACTTCTATGAAGGTTTATTTATCCTTTCTCAGGTCAAAACCTTTTGTTTTGTCCCCAGCCTTTTAGATTAGAGATTCAATCACAACTTTTTCTTCAGCTACCTCAGTGGCAATGTCGCTACGTGTTATCACATTAATACATGGCCCATAGTCTCGTGGTTCTGCCTTAACCCTTTTCACATTATATGTAGGCGTTTGTTGTTTCTCCTACATTTTTGTTATTAATATTGGACAATCTTCAATGATGTGATCAAATTGCCTGCAATAGCTGCAGGACTGGCATGTCAGGTTCGGGAAATATCATGTGAAATGTCCCATGTTTCCATAGTTGTAACATATCAAATGTCCTCTTCCGCGACCTACACTCCCCCCTCTCCCTCCTCCCCTTCCTCTTGCGGGAGATCCCCCTATCTAGAAGGAGACAATGGTGATGAGGGGTCCACCTACACTCTATATTAATTTCCCCTATCTACCATGAGGTCGAGTGTTCTGCAGTTTTTCTCGACATGACGCATAGACGAGCAGAATATTCACCACTGTTGTTTCAATTTTAGAACACAAGCACCCAACCATGGGCAATGATCTGTATCATGTCTTCCTTCTATTCGATAGTCGACACACCATAGCATAGGACTGCTAGGGTCAGCCATTTCCCTAGGTCGTAGAGGGCTCGGCCACCCATCCTACATATAATATGATAACAATGGGCATTGATCCTTAGTATGACCTGATGCCCTACAACATATGCACCAGATATACGGGCTAGCTTCCTTACCGTGATCCTTTCACAAGCTCTAAATTTCTAAGTGCATTTCTTCTAGCTAGATTTGGATCTGTAAAACTATGAACTGTGTATCTTCTCTTGGCGCGGCTTCTAATTTCATGGCAATCACCAGAGCTTCCTCTTGGGAGCCGATATTTTGCTGTCCCATGGGCCCATGTAGGTGTGGAAATAACATATCGATAAACCATTCCTTGTGCTGCTTATCTTTGTAGACAAATCCCGCATCACTGATAAACATTTTTAATCGTTGGTCAGCTTCCTAGACAGACTCTGTAGGTCCCTGTATAAGGTCCTTCAATTCGACTACACATTGAGAATATGACTTAGGCTTCTAGAATTTTTTCTTTAGAGAGTTCTGAATATATTGTATTGATGCATTCGCGTGTTGAAAAATATATCCCACAAACCAATCCAGGGCCCTTCCCTCGAAGGTTATGGATAGTTGTGTTTGTTTGATAACATCATTGTTAACGTTCTGCATAGTCCACATAGACTCTGCTACAAACCTGAATCAATCTATGTCGCTGTCCCCTATGCCTTTAAAGGTAGGTAGTTTCATGTGCATAGCCATATCATCCTCTGGTGGTGGCAGAGGAGGTGTATGAAAATTCTTGCCCTTATGTGGGTTCGATGTAGGTGTGGCCGAAGAGCTGATTCCTCTTTGCGCAATCCCTCCCTGGTTAATATCAGGTGATTCCCTTGAAGGACTGTATACTGATTTATCTCCTTCTTGATTAACCTGGTAGTATTTTCTGCTTCATGTTGTGCTCCAACTCTAGTCAGAGGTCATTCACTCAGTGTGGCCACACAAGGCACCCTTTTCACTCAATAACATCTTAATCAACAACGACAGGGTTTTAAGAAACTTACCTCTAAATCCTTTGAAGAACCTTTGCTTTGCTTCCAAATATGACACAAATTGATCAAAAGCAAATTCTGTCACGAATCCTCCCAAAATACTGTAACCTATTGATCTATAGTTCTGGTAATCTTATTATCAGTCTTTTCCAACTGTTGGATTAGTTCGAGGGTCCACTGTGTGACCTGATCGTCTTTCCAGCAAGTCTGGAATTCCGCCAACCGTGCCAGCCACTCTTGCAACTCATGTGCAAAGGATACAAAGAAGATTCTGTGCACTTCCATAAAAATATACCTATTTTTCCGCAAACAACTTTTCACTCCTATTCTCTTTTAGGGCAAATTCCTGAATCTGTTTTTCGAACCAGTATTCTAACTCAAGTTTTTTTGGCTACCAATGACCCCATGGCATTACCCAATCCCTCTCTCAAAATTCTCCCGGTCCCCACAATGGAAAAATTTGTTGGCTTTAAAGATCTTGACCTAGATACGGCTTTAAGGTTTGCCAACAAACCTCGACACTACTGGCCCTTTCGGCAATGGCCTGCTTATGCAATTCAAGGTCTCTCCTGAAGTAGTATGGAAAGGTGCTGGAACCAGGTTTCCACACCCTAAGAGAGACAAAGTTAATTAAAGTGGGTCACTTTAGATCTAATAAACCTGCACTTGAGAAGCCCTAACCTAGAACCCTTAACAGTATATAAGCAACCCAAGTAAGGCCTAGCAATCAGGATTAACAACTTAGTAATCAGATGTAACAGGACAAACCATAGCCAAGTCTATGCATTCATTTCTTTCTATAACATCGCATCCATGTGCATATAAATAAACCGTTAATATTCAACAAGAAGATCATATACAACTGGAAACCACGATACAAAATATTTAGATATCAAAACAGTCTTTCCATTCATTCGTACTCCAATTTACTTACAGACTCTATCTATTAGCCCGTGCACACAACTAGTTGGGTCTGCACACAGCAGGACTCAGGTTCTTTGTGCACATAGCCAGCAGGAGCCCTTACCCAAAAAATTAACAACAGATCACAAGTTTTTATTCCGCTTTTCGTTCTTCTCTTCTTACCTTAGACTCGATTTATCTACATATTTATAGCATGCTAGCTTGCGCTATCCTATGGTCTGAAAACCGTGGTTTTTGGACTGTTGGTCTACCCTTTGACCCATTACAATTTTTTGGGGTTTTTGATTCACCCCAAACCCCCTGCGCTAGAATACATATTAAAAAAATGGACAAAATTTCAGTTAGGGAACCCTATTCCAACATTAGGTATTCAAATTTCAAAATATTCTCTTGGGGATCTTATTTTCCACTAAATGTAGGCTTATTAGGATCCTCAGGTAAAGAGATAAATAGGGCCCCATTCATATTTGAAAGGTTGAGAGGCATGAAGGACTTGTGATTTTTTTTCAATCTATTAATCCTTCTATCAAAGAATTGAGTATGGGAATATTCATCATTACTACGATGATAGGTTATGGTTTCGGGGCCTTCCATTCTAATATGGGTATTGTGGATTCACAAAAGGAATATTAATGAATGTATTTAATGAATCAATTCTTCAATTATTTTCTAGGGAGGCAAACCTTCTTCCTCCCCGACAACCGCACCATAATTCTTACTACCAAAATTAGCAGGGGACTTAGCCCACTATCATCTCAGCAAAGGTTCCCTACTCTTTACATACTTTCACTGATGGGAGGAGACACGATAAATAGAGAGTCATCTGTGAAGGATAGATCAACAATGGATATGAAGTTACCTCAATGATAATTTCTTAGAAGAGATTCAAGAGTGGGGCTTGATTGCTTCTTAAGCAAGGCATAATTCTTTATGGGAGAATGAGGTGAGTATTTAAGGGCTAGGTTATAGGGGTGTTATTTATGAAGGATCTTCCCAATCCCTAAAATCCTTGTAAAACTTAGATTCTCTATTTGTCTTTGAAGAATTGAATTTGATGAAAAATGGGACCACAGGAGGCTTAGTGGACCCAACCTAAGTTAATAGGAGGGAGTATAGCAACCAATGACGATATTAACCTGAACAAGGAGGGGAAGAGGATCAAAGAAATAATTTCCACTTACATGTGCCAAAATTATCCTATGAGGTACTAGCGTAGGGAAAACTAGGGCAAAGTTTGATCTCAGAGCTAGGGCTTGGGATGTGTCACAATTGCACATCAGAATTTCTTCAAATTTGGAAGAGAATTTGAGGACACACCTGTTACAGGTCAAATGATCTCCTCATCAGCTCAGAGGAGAATATAAATATGGAAGGAAGAAAGAGACCTAAACTAAACCTACTTCTACCAAGGTAACACGCCCCTATAATAGCCAAATTGCGTTATAATGCTTCTGATCCATGAAAAGGTCGCATTAGTGGCTAGCGCAATGATCTGTCTAGCCTAGAGGGAAGCGTTACATGTGTTTTGAGTTTGAAACAAGAAAAACCCACGGAGAATGATTAGAAACTCTAGCTTTTTCTCATAGAGAGTCAGTGCAAAATGGAAACTGCAAGGCACTAACCTCTTATTAGGTCTTGCCAAAAACAACTAGACTCTCAAGAAAGGAAAAAGCATGGAAAGTTGAGGAAAAATCTTGGTTTTTATATTTAGAACTGGTGGAAGGAGAAAGGCAAGGTTTTCCCTCTCCATCTCCTATAAAATGGAGTTGTGGGCTCTTGGTCCAAGGTCAAAGGTTTTTTGAACACACCTGAGTTAGAATTTCTTGTTTCTGGGGGAATATTCCTAGGTAGCACCACCAATAACATTGCCAAGTACATGTTGGTGATCCAAATCCTCATGGAGGCTGCATCTCACGACATCTCCAATTTAGTGTTCAGGTTAGATTCCCAACTCGTAGTTATGCAGTTGAACAATCATTATCACATTCGTCATCCAGTTTTGTTACATTATTTTTTAAGGGTACGACTTTTAGAACGTCAGTTTCAAACCATCTCATTTGAACACATCCCTAGCGAATTTAATGCATTAGCCAATTCATTGGAAAACTATGTATTAGATTGGCATCTGTCACATTTTTTATAAAAATATTTAAATATGAGTATATAATTTTCCCCATAGAAAATACATAAACATTAAAAAACACATAAGACCAAAATCGCCAAAAGTATGTATATATATGTGTTGTGTCTAGTACAAAAGTTACATCAAAAAATCTCTCAAAACTTGGGTGTTTTACAAAAATTTGGCTACACTAAGCCTTGCTATGATGTTTATACAACTACTCTACCAGCTAAGCCTGATGCTCAAAATAACATACAATTTCCCTGGCTATCCTCCTCATAGGCACCAGGTATCTCTCCGGAACACCCATGGTATGCCACTATAGACGAACTGGAATCTCCTGCATAGGAAGAGATGGTACACCCATGCTCAAACCCTCCAGGTTTCTGGAAAGCTCATGTAGGATCTGGGTATCATCATCTCTGACAGATTCTGCATCCTCCGTTTTTACGCCAGCCTCGAGTAGCTACAGTCCTCGCCATGCATAACGAGGGGCCCCAGCTGGGTGGATAGGTGCCACATCTTTGTCAAGAAAACAAGCTTCATGTCAAAACATATTTTCACCCTATTTAAAAAAAAAATTTGCTTAAACATTCAAAAGACAAAAAATACTTCCAAAGTATGCTAATCATTCCTTTCTTACCATCTAGCCCCCACTGGGTGCCAGGGGGAAACACTAGCTCTGGATCTCCGGTGAAGTTCATCTCTGCATAGGGATAATCCTCAATCATAATGATCTGATAGTTGAGCCAATCAAAGAACCCATCATTAAAGCAGTGACGGATTGGACCCTCTCCAGTTCATGGGATCAAAGCTACCCATCGAGTCTATCTCGGCTCGCGTGGGCCCAATGCATCTGTAATCATCCTGCGTCTCATCACTGGCACCTGCTCTAGTAGGAAAGATATTATCAGTGTACTGTACCCAAACTCTGTTTGGGTATGGGACTTGCATGCTGTAAGTTTTGCACGAACCTAATGGACAACCCCTTCACACCAATCAAATACCTGGGGCTGCATACAGTCTAAGGCTAGCAACATCTGGGCCTTGGTGGCCACATGCTGACTCTTGGACCCTGCCAAGCGAATGATCATCCATAGCAGAGACCTCAGTGGTCTCGAAGCCACTTGAGCGATGGGCACCTGGTTACTAACTGCCTCTGTGTTCTGTACGTAATGAGCATGAATAAGATCAACAGTAGAGCGAGGATCTGCTTTGGACCCCATCAAGTTTGGCCTTGGTCCATGACACAATAGGTCGGTAAAAAAGTAGATATCATCCTTCTAAATGGAGAGCTCATTTCCCCCAATGCGAAAGATGTGATAACGCTCGTCCCACTGCTGAATCAGCCACCTCAGTAGGTCCTCTTGACCCCTCATCAGTTCCAACCATGCATATTTTAGCAAACCACACCAGCGGAGAGCTAACAAACTTGCAGCATCAGTGACCATATCTCGTTCTTCCTGCGCATGTTCCCTTTCTCGCCAGATACTCATGATAAACAACTAAATACTTGCCAGAAAAACATTTTCAATGGATTATAATTTGCTTGGAGTGCTTCAAAATGTTAAAAAAGAGGTGCTTAAAACATGTTTTCTGCCTAACGCAGGCTATAGAGAAAAACAGAGAGTGCTAACGCGCCCTTACTTCACGGGATGTGCGTTTAACATGGACCAAGCACTGGTTGCCCGCGTTAGCTGCTAAATGTTTTTAGGGCCTACCAAAATCCACATTTTGGACCAGAAAAATATCATAAAAAAACTATAAAATGATAGCAGGAGGTTCCAGCTCTTACCTGGATCTCACAGGAAGAAGAATCGTTTCCCGGATTGACCACAATCGCCATCTGAATTTTTCACACTTTTTTCACCCCAGAGCTCCTTCACAGCATTCAAAATAGTGAGAATGAAAGTCTTATAACCTTCTTATAGCCATTTCTTGGGCATGACTCTCTCAGCTAGTCTGCAAAAGTCATGAATTCTTGCTGCATATGTATCACAACTATTGAGTTTAGTTACCGATGTTCTGATGAGTGATTAAGATCTATATGCAGATATAACCATGTTTGACCTGATTTCGACCATTCTTTTTATGGTATTTTTCTTGCTCGTTAATCCAAAAAAACCTCGAGTTCTCTTCTTCGAACTCGTTAAACTTACACGAAGTCGATTTCGAGCATTCTTTTTATGGTCTTTTTCTTGCTCGTTAATCCGAAAAACCTGGAGTTCTCTTCTTCAGATTCGTTAAAACTGACATTGAGAAGCACTGAGCTTTCTTTTTAGGGACTTTTTCTAGCTCATAAAACTAAAAAAACCCCGAGTTTCCTTTGTCGGGCTTGTTAAACTACCACAATAGAGAATCAGGGGCCATTATTTTCCTCTTTTTCAAAGCTCTTTAAACAGAAAAAGTGACCGAGTTTTTCTCCACGTGACTCGTTAAAATTTCACGGAGAGCACCGATTTTTTCTCTTTTGGAATCATTAAATTTCATAAATAATATTGAGTTTACTTCGTCTCCTCGTGCTCATAACAAAATGAGGTAGACTTCCATCAAACATAGATTTCTCACTTTTCCGGCTTCAATGGTCTAACTGACGGAAAATGAACTGTTTTAGGTTTACTATTCTCCCTTTGACGTGCCCGGTTATCAAGACATGACAAAGGTACCCTCCCGGAGTTGTCTTTTACGAAATTTTTCAGACTCTCTAAATATGAAAAATTCATCGAGTTTACTCATTTGGACTCGTTAAACCTAATTAGACGGGGAAAATTTTGGACAAAATGGATACTACCTTTGTTACGTTTAAGAAAGGTCAATTTGGCAGCAAAAATCTTGAACATGGCACTTCCAGAAAACTCTTTCGCAGTTAGTCGAACCTTACCATCTATGAGTTTAGCCTTCATCTCCCAGTGTCCCTACACCGGTAAAATCCTAAAATACTCTTTGCTGTTCATTAAGCCTCAATTGCCTAGTACCCTGTTAGAGTGCCTTCTATTGTCCAAGCAGATCTCGCTATCTACTGCTCCTCATATCAACCAAACCGATCATTATGCCAGAAATTATTTGTCATCAGTTATCCCCATTTTCTCTTGATTATTTCCATCAAGAAAAAAATCATATTTTTCCCGTTTTTCGTTGACTGATGTAGGACGCCTCAGTGCCTACCTTTCAACAGATCTCTTCCTATTGACTTCAACATCTTATCTAAGAAGTTGATCCAGAAACTCATCAGTACCCATATACTTGCAGATATTAGTGGTAGGTGATCTTGTGTTTGATTGGGGGTCTTCATCATTGGCTCCTAATCGAATGATTGTACGAGTGTTCAACTTCAACTCCTTTTATTCACACTCGCTAGATTGTATTGTGCATCTTAGGGACCATCATCATTATCGGTGGCCACCTTCACATTTGTTAACAATTTTCATTATCGACTGGTAATCAGACGATTTCTCACATGTTCGATGACAGCACCTTCATTCACATGTCAATAAATATGTATTTTAAGTGAAGCGGCGGCCAAGACCTTGAGGTGAAGGCTACACCATCTCAGTTGTGTTTCCTTCCCCAATTTGCGATATTGTTTATGGAGATAGCTTTTTGGGCCTGATCCTATTATGATAGACACTTCCACGTTATGCCTATCAGTGGACATATTGTTCATATCTCTGTACTAGAGAAATCATGTTGATTAGCTACTGAGCATGGGAATGCCCTACTCAAGACAGATACTATATTTTCTGACATATGTTGTTGTTTCAGGTTTTCCTCAGTCCTCCCATCTCTTTAGCTCTACTACACATATTATAAAGTATTTTGGCCATCGTCTTTGTCTCTGACCTTGTTAGCCATCCATAATTTTGACAAATTCAAAGATGGCTAAAACAGGTCTCTAGCCTTCAAGAAACAAATTTGAAGCAAATATGTGAGTTCTTGAAGTCTCCTGTGTTCAATATCCTTCATAAGACCCATCTCATTGATGTCTTCACTCAAAACCCTATTTTTCCAAAGAGAAAAATGCTTTTCATGGCCTCATTTCCATCATTCCATTCCTCCATTTCATCTTCACTATTCCCTCCATATCACTCATTTTTTCCCTTTTTCTTATCCTTCATTTATTCTGAAGAATCCCTTTATTTACCTTTCATTTCCATTAAAAGGCTATCAAAACCCCTTTTAGACCATTTTCCCCCTTTCATTTGGTTTAAATTAGGCCTTTTTAGCTTTATTGAAAACATCAAAATGGCCTTAAAACCTTCATTTTTGGTCTAAAGGTGCTCCTTTACAAACATTAGGGCTTAAAGTGCTTTTTGGCCTGAAGCCCTTAACCTTTTTCGTCATAAGACCTGGCACTGTGATAGAGTGCCAAGCCCCCATTGGCCATCGCACTTTGGCGTTTCCCATTCCCTGATATCCTTTCTCCGCCGATGGCTCATCTCCGCCGATGGCCATCGCATCGCTCCACCTCATTGTTCCATCGCATCGCACCTTTGCAATCTCCAAATTTCTCACTCCCGCACTCTTTTTCTCCACCGATATACCAAACCCTGATCACATCTCCTCTATCAATTCCTTCGAGATCCAACGACTCGCATTGATCCCCCTTCTTGCCACCCCCCAGCCTTATATATCCTCCCGCTTCATCTGGACCGTCCATTCCTCAGATCCGACGGTACAGACCCTTTTGAGGCCCCTCCCTGCTCTTCCTGCTCTATCAACTACCATTTCCCCCAGAACAGATCCTAACCGTTGATCCTCACGATCCAACAGTTCCCACTTAACCTCACCATTTCACCCGCCGATCAACCCATTTCGCTAACGAAAAAGTTGCTAACGCATCTGTTAGGCCCCACCATCCATTCATTGTACAACTTTGGAACCATTGCGCTCACTCACAGCCGTTGATCTGGATTGCCCAGATCGGATGGTCTAAACCTCATTTCACGCCCAATTTTCCAAAGTCCCCCAACGTGCAACTTTAACGCGAAAACAATGGTCTTTAATGGAAACGTGTCAGCCTCCAATGTGTATCGCGTTCGCCCAGCCCCAAACCACTTACCACCCAAATCCTACGCGAATACCACCTTCGGTATTCCCGAAAATCGCCATTGCATCTTTTCACACCAAACTCAGTTTTGAACCCTGGTTTTCATGGTTTTTCGCCATGAGGCCCTTTTCCGCTGCATCCACCACCTCTGCATGCTCCATGACCCATCCCTGAGCCTATATTAGTAGTCATATCCAAAAACGCAGGTTTTATCTAATTATTTTAGTTTTTTGCAGGTTTAATGGCGGCCTATAGTTCGCAGGCCCTTCCAAAGCAAATCCGATTTGCACAGAGCCCAGGATGATGATCCTCGAGGAAAAATGTGCGTAAAGGGAGATCAAAGGTTTGATTGTAATTATTTGGTTAGTGCCTCATGAACACTGGTCGAGTAATAAAACCCTCCAGCGCAGAAGGAAACCGAGCCACCCGTGCACAGTAGAAGAATAGTGAAGAACAAAGATTAACGATGAAAATTGAAGATAAAGGTTAATCCGTAGTTAAAAAAAAAGCATAGTGAATAAAGTAAAGATGATCCAAGAAGGCTTAATGACGCTTTAAAGCACATATCAAAGTTAATATCAGTGTTTGAAGTATGAAAGAGATAAATCAGCCAAAGAAAGCCTCCAAAGGACACATCAGCGAGGCTGATTACTTCTCAGCAACCCGTAAGGACACCTGTAGTCTACTTTACCTTTCAAAGACACCTTGATAGCCATCCTGATGATAGAACCTCTTTAAAACTATCAGAGTAGTTATTGCAAAGTCATGGGAGGCCTCAAAACCAAAATATGACAGTTACTTGTCTTAGAGGTCAAAGAGAGTACTTTGGCCAAAGATATCTTCAAAGGACAGGCCTCAGAGTTACTACGAGCCTGCTAGTTGGCTTCAAAGTCAACTAAAAGTAGCTAAAGTGGTATAAAAATTTATTGCTATGATTATTAAGCAAAATGGGCATTCGAATACCTCTTCCCCTCTGTCTTAACTAATATTTATGATTTTTCCCGCAACACTCTTCCTCTTTCACCTATATGTATTCACAGAAAACTCATTGTGAAGGGTTGGAAAGTTATTGATTGTTTGAGCTGTTATTAAGTGGAAGTTACTGAGTAGTTGTAATATAGTAGGTTGGGAAGAGAAGTATTGGATGGTAGAAAGCCATTGGAATCGAGTATGTAATTGGTCTTGGACATCAAATAGACAAGCAGATTCACTGGATCCTGATCTAAATCATTGGTGATGTTTTTCCTTATTGTCACTGTTGCTTCTTATGTTTTTCATTTTGTTCATATTCTCTGATAAAGAGCAGGAAATATAGATTAGGATTTACTTTTAAAGTACCCTAATTTTGACTGATAAGATTTATATTTATGTTTTCTTCGAAATGTGTGTTTGGGAATGATTTCAATAGAGTATAACCAGTCAAGGAATTTTGGTGAGCCCATGTCTTGCTGAGTAGAACTTGATATGTTGCTCTTGAATGATCTTTTCACTGCATGCTAAGTAGAGTCATAATCAAGGAAGTTTATGGTTAGCCCTGTCCCTTGTTTAGTCTTAAAAAACTGTTTTGAATATTTCCCTTAAGAGTATGCAAAAGCAGGCTAGGTTAAAAGTCCTTACTTGATCTTAGGCTGCCCTTTCTTTATCTAATATCTTTTCTACTCTCTGAAGGTAGTCAAGAGGATTACTGGTTTATTGTCTTAGAAGTTGGCTTTAGTATGAGTATTGACCAAAGAAGTCTATGGTTTTCCCTGTACTTTGGCTTTCTTTTAAGAAGTCACTTCAAAAGGATTTTCTTGTGTAGCGAAGTTAGTTTTCCTAACCGAATATAAATTTTCTTCTTTCACCACACTTCTTAATGTTTCATACCACAAACTCAACTTAAATATATCTTTTGATATAGATGACTTGCCCTATGGAAACCCTTGAATAGTTTTTGTGAAAGTAAACCCTTTTATGACTCCTTAGCCCAATGGGTTAGCACTGTTTCTTGACCTATCTTCCCATGCTGAAACATCCTTCTACTTATTTCCTCCTTCACTCCACATGACCTTCTCAATTAATGATCCCCAACCAAAAACAAAAAAATCCCTTGTGCTTCATAACTAGCCTAATATCATATCATAATCCTTAAAGCATATCATTCTAAAACACATATAGAGAGATCCCTCTCTGAATCTAGGATGGCTAGATCCTAGGATTCCAACGTGGTTCTGATGTTGCCCTGTCATTTGGTATGCCAATCTGCCAAATCACGGGACCCCAACAGAACTCAGACTTTAGGGGGCATCTTTTATAGGTCAAATTACCTCCTCATCAGCTCATAGGAGAAGATTAATATGGAAGGAAGAAAGATACCTAAACTAAACCTACTTCTGCGAAGGTAACGCGCCCCTATAATAGCCAGATTGCGTTATAACGCTCCTGATCCATGAAAAGGTTGCATTAGTGGCTAGGGAAACGCTCTATTTAGCCTAGAGGGAAGTGTTACCTGTGTTTTTAGTTTGAAACAAGAAAACCCACGGAGAATGATTAGAAACTCTAGCTTTTTCTCATAGAGAGTCAGTGCAAATGGAAACTGCAGGGCACTAACCTCTTATTAGGTCTTGCCAAAAACAAATAGACTCTCAAGAAAGGAAAAAGCATGGAAATTTGAGGAAACATCTTGGTTTTTTCTATTTAGAATTGGTGGAAGGAGAAAGGTAAGGTTTGCCCTCTCCATCTCCTATAAAATGGAGTTGTGGGCTCTTGGTTCAAGGTCAAAGGTTTTTTGAATACATGTGAAGCAGAGTGTTTGTTGTTGTAGTGTGAAGGTAAAAGATAAAAGAGATTCATTGAGAACTTGTTGATTAATACATCACCACATTCAGAGAAAGAGACAGAGAGATTGGAAGATTGAGGAGGGCTTGGTACAACCTACGGTTGTAATCCTCCTTTTTATAAATCAATAGAACTGTATCTGTTTTGTCGATTCAATGGCGTCAATATTTTTATTTTTTCTCAATTACCTACATAACATGAGATGAATGGATTAGATGTGAATTACTTAATGTTTATCATATGTTAACTTAATTGATAGGAATTATATTGTGGTAGAGATTATGCAGGTTCTTTGATTGATCACATGGTTGGGATTTGGAGCTAGTGAAGGAGGATCCCTGCTTCGCTGCTTAGTGCTCTCCAAAGACTTCAGGATCTAAAAAGAGGTAATCTTCCATCTCATTTTATCAAGTTTTTTAAGTTGACATGAACATATATGCATCTTCTTTGTGAACTATACAACTAATCTTGTTGTCTGCCTCAGGCACTGGAAAGCCGTGAGAGGGATATTCGATAACCAACAACCCAAGAATTTTACCCTATAGCAACACCAATGCAGGAGAGGCCAGTAGATAGAAATTTTTCTATGGGTATTTTGATGGGAAAATGATGCCCTAGGTGACCCAACGTGGCTAGCCATAGAGAGGAGGAAAAGTTGAAGAAAAATGGTCTTAGGGTGATCAACTTATGGTGGACTAGTGCCTAATTCCTTTGGGGATATTGAGTCAAGAATAATAATGAAAATGGTTTTCATTTCTAGCTCAAGGAGGCTCTAAGGACATCTTCATTTGGTATTAGGGAAAAAGAGAGTGACCTTAAATCATTTATACTGCGTTTGCAAATTAAGATGGCCTATCAATTTGAATTTAAACTCTAGGAAACATTTTTCAACATACATGGCCCATACATAGATATATTCTATATTGAAATATAATTCCACAATTTACCAATAAATGTGTGTAGTAATTAGCCGTAAAATATAAAAAATCCCATTATCAATGCATGTGACAAAGTAATAGACGATAACATTAAGTTCGCACTTACATGTAAGAGGATATATCCAACCATCAATATATTTTCCAATCAAGAAGCTCCAATACAAGAAAATGTAATCCAAACATCAAAATTCATCCATACTACAATTTCGTCCACCACGAAGGAATAATGAAAATATAAAGAGAGAGAATGATCCAATATAAGTGATGATTCAAAATGAATTCACATCACTTCTATTTATGCACTCATTAGGAATTTTATTTACCTAATTCGGCCTACCTTAGCCCCTAAAATAAAATAAGGTGAAAAATAACTAACTTTCGGTGACAAGCCCACCAATCTAACTCATAAATAATAATCCTCTCAAGAGGTCAACTGATGAACAATACATGTCATTGGGCCCTCCAACAGGCCTAATTAGGTCCATAAGTTTCGTAATTATGAGTAGGATTCTCAAAAGTTATGGACAAGGGGGTGGCCCCTTGTTCTCCAAACAATAAACTTGTATTGCTCCTAGTGGGTGTGAGGGCACAAAAATAACCTCATGGGTTTCCAAGTATGTCGAAGATGTATGTATACCATATGTAAGGGCTCACATGATGGAGTGAATGATGCCACATCAGCTTACAAGTCTTGGGTCACCTTCCAAGTGTGTGGTTCAACTAAGGGGCCGAATAAACATGGTGTACCATGTGCATCTTCCTCATCCAATAGTTGGATCTCAAGCAATATCTGAACATCTCTGGTGATCCATGGAGTGTTGTTTACTATTTTGGAGGCCCATGGCTCTCCACAAACACCCTACATGTTCTTATGTATTTCTATGGGGAGTTAGGACCCTATATAGGGAAACCAAACTCAGAATGGACACCATCTGCAATCCTGAATAAGATCCAATGCATCCCCTAGCCTTCCAACAGAAGAAGTCATTAAATTAATCGGGTAAAATAGCTTACAAACCATGGGAAACAAGTGGTCACTTCATAATGGCATGCCCTTCCATAATGGGCTTTGGCATGTCCTAATTTCTCCAAGCTCCAAAGGGGGTTAACCAAGTATCTTATTATGTGGTTTCTATCTATAGAGGGGATAATATGTCCAAGTTACATCCCTCAAATGGTGGTTTTATGTGATAAAGAGGTGAATGGAATATGTAATGAAATGGGAAATCCTAGGCCACACATTGAGGTACAAGGGTAGATAGAATAAGGGAAGCCCACACCCGGGTATATAATGTATAGGAGTGAGAAATAGTGGTACATGAGGTGCCCTGACCTTGATTTTTCCACCCTTATTTATATGCATTTTTTCTTTTATGATTTTTCTTTGATTAAATGCTCGAGGCTCAAAGGATAAGAAAATTATGTGTAAGATAAAATAATTAATAACCCCTTTAAGGTAGGGCGTTTCATTTCGCACCAAGGGTTGGGACAACATGGGTTCCTGAATGATAAAGGAGGCTCACCTAGGGCCTGTGGAACCATGGTGATGGCCATGGATATGGGTTAGAGTTCATGTATTGGATTTTCCCACCTGCTAAATATATTTTTCTCGACCATATTTTTCATCTTTTGGTACATTTTCTTTTTGAATGTGGCCATTTATGATTTTATTTTTCTTTTCAGCTGCTTCAATCTCTGGGGCATTGTTCCAAGTTTGACCATGAAGAAAAATTTACCAGACAACATTAAATTATTTACCCAGAGAAACATGAATCAATCAGGAATAATAATAAAACATAAACACACAATATTTAACTGGTAAAAACCCCAAATCTAGGGAAAACTGACCCTAATGAAATTTCATTAGCCTTGGCCAAAACCCTGGCCAACCTGGCCATGTGAGCCTTCACCGCTCACCTCCCTAGCCTTAATTAGAATGAAGTCTTACCAGCCTTTTATAGGCTTCATTACATGCAATACCATGACCTCAAAAACCATAGGTGCACAATGCCATGTGCCCAAAAACTACCTGATTTTTTAACCTGGTCAACCTTGACTCTAACCTCGAGTCAATTTACCTAACATTCCCCCCTTAAACTTGACTTAGGGTTCCTTGATTAAATCCATCCAACCTTGCCAAGTGAGTCAAACCAACCCTACTCACTTTGGCCCTTACCCCCCTCAAAGTTTTTACCTGGGGTATCTATTAACCCAACATCCCCCCTATCACCTAGGTCTAACCCATACTTTACCAGTGATTACCCAGGGGTACGCATGACTTACCAGGTCTTACAATACTATGCCCATTTACATAAAATTTGACTCCATTTTCATTTCTTTTTGTTTCATTTTTTCTATTTAATACATCCCATTCTTGCGCATTAGAAGCCTTTGAGGTTGATGCTTTCCTCTTGTATGTTCTCACTCTGTGATCAATACACCCTTATTGCTTCTTTGCCAAATAAGTGTCTCCACCATAAGAATTTCCTGTCACCCTATTCCTCCACTTGTGTAAAGAAACATACCAGAAAAATCATGACCAATCTCATGAATTTCCTACCTCGAATGCACAACCAATTTGGCACCATGACAAGTGCGTTCCTCGACTAGCATATCCAAGGCATCGTCGTTCACGGTTCTTACTCTGCACTCAGATATTTGAATTCTCCCCACGCTGAGAATTACCATTGTGGACTTCACAAACCTATGACTACAGCAGTCCACAACAATAGATAACCGTTACAATATACTCTCCAAGCTACACTACGCTCGTCTTTGCCGATATTTTGAGTTCAACTCTCATGGGCCACGATGGGCTTCAAAACAATTTTGTCAGAACCACATTGTGAGGGAATCATTCTTATTCTTCCAGAGGGTGTGACCACCCATTGCTAATAAAAAATTGTCACTATGCACATATTCTCATCGACATTATCATAAATATCAAGCACTGCTTCCACAGTCGCTTTGAGAGACTGCTCCATGTGCATCTCTACCACGGGAGTACCATCCCCATTGCAGTTGTACACTAAAATGATTTAGGTCATGCCAGACCTTCGCACTATTGGAAATCCTGCAACTTATTCACGTCTATGTCCTCCTTAGCCTTGTCATTCTCCTCCTACTTCCATGCATTGAAGGCCCTTTTTTTTTAATTTTCATTGTGATGTGAATGTAGTTTGGATGCTGCCAAAACCACCTCTCTATATTTGAGCTCCCACCTCCTAGATCTTTATTCTTAGCATAAATTTCTAAATTTATCGATGAAATGGATCAAATTTACACAACTTGTCTACTCCTTTGTTCATCGCTCACCTCCCTGGCCTCAATTACAATGAAGTCCTCCTAGCCTTTTATAGGCTTCATTACATGCAATACCATGGGCCCAAAAACCATGGGTGCATAATACCATGTGCCCCAAAACTACCCGATTGTTTGACCTAGTCAACCTTGACTCTAATCCTGAGTCAATTTACCTAACAAACCCAAGGTGAGGGCAAGGTAAATGGGAGGCTAAACCTGTGTGGACCCAGTGAGGAAATTTGGACCCAGGTGGGAAAGATGATGAATGAGGTTATAATAAATGGAATGGGAGTGATATATATAGATGAGGGAGTGAGACCACACAACCGAAATTGGGGTTTCCCATGTAGTACCAACCTAAAACTAAATGGTCACTAAAGGAGATTCCACAAGGCTAACATCGAAGGGTAACACCTAAAATATATCTGGGAGACAAAAGCACAGACCTAGCACACTCTTTCCGTTGAATCCTCCCATTATTCCATCCCTAGAACTATCCATGATAAGTAAACTCAATACTCAATTACCAAATAAAAATTCATACCTTTAGGTTCGAGAGGCCCACCTTCAAACATACGTTGAATACATATGGGTGAAGGACCACATGGTTGGCTCGGGTGGCAGAGAAATAACACAATGAGCTAGTTGGTGGATACAAGGGATTACCGACTACTAGCTAGGGACCATCTTGGAGAAACATTTTCTCCTAAGGATATCACCCACAAAGTGGTGGTTAAAAATCCTAATAGTGGACGGAATAAAGGAAAACCTCATTCCATACATATATAACATATATTCAACTCAAGAAATGTATAAGACCTTATCCAAATTATTCACAATCAAGAACAATGGTCAAATTGCAAGCCTCCAGAAAGAAATAAGAACTATGAAGAAGACAAAAGATGATATTGTGGCATCATTGTTTGTAAATATAACTAGAATCAAAGATTGACTCTAGTAAATAGATGAAATAGTACCCGAAAATGAGCTCATGATTACTACTCTTCTAGGATTACCAACATCTTGGAGTTCCTTTACATCAAAATCAATAATTGGAAGGATACTCCTACATTCAAACAAATATGGAATGCATGTATTCAAGAAGAAGCCAAAATATATTTAGTAAGCAACAATAATAATGAGTAGGAGAACATATCAAATGCATGTTCCGCTCATCACAAGAATAAAGGAACCTTTAAGATGTTCAAAGGGCCAAGGAAGGAAATATACATATCCAAGATTGAATGTTACAATTGTCACAAAATGGGTCATTATAGAAACAATTGTCATGAGGATCCAAGAAATAAAAGGAGAAATATGGATAAAGCAAACATTGGTGATGAATAATCACCATGAATAACAATACTAAAGAATTAGAAATCATGGACTTACACTAATTATTCCTCTCTCTATTATCTCTCTTAGTCTTCTATTCTATTTTTTTTTTCCTTTATGTTTTTATTTCTAGTCCTTGTAGGTCTAACATGCTTTGGCAAAAAAAAATTGAACTTTTTTTGATAAAGTTACAAGTATCCCTCAGTATTGGATTATGATGGAGCTCTCACCATTTTACCAAGATAAGTATCTTACTCCTTGTATTATCCTTTTATGTCAGGTTTCCTCTCTTATCAAAATATGTTTGTATTATATTTTAATAACTTTTCTTTTTATATTTTACTTTCTTAGGAAATTTTTCTAAATGCTCAAAGGTTACGGAGGAAACCTCAAAAGACAAAGCATGATAGAAGTTATGTTGCAAAGGAATCTCTTCAAGAATTGATATCCTACAAGGTTTGTTTAAGAAACAACTCAAAGGTATGTCTTAAACCATAATATTTGCTCTTTTCATAATAAAGGTATATTCATTTCTTTTAAATTATGATTTACATTACTAACATTTTTATGTCTAGGATTTTGAATCAAAAAGATTCTTGTTAGGATGATTAATCATTAGATTAAATATACTCTCATTAAATCATCATTATGGAACCCTAATGATCTGAATGGAAAGTGGCATCTACCCATGGTATTTATTCACCCATGGTATTGTAAGTGGCATCCACCCATGGTATTAATCCACCCATGGTATTTATCCACCCATGGTATTTTTTAGTCACAATACCATGGGTGGATAAATACCAAGTGTGGATAAATAACATGGGTATATGTCCCTTTCCAATGGACAAATAACATGGGTAGATTTCACTTTCCAATCACCTAAAAGGTTCACTGTAAAACCCTAACCTAAGGGTATATTGAGTATGAAACCCTAGTCTACTTAGGGTAAATGACTAAATATAGAACTCATATTCTTTTTATGTTTTGGTATTGTTATGATAAAATAACTAGTCCTTTAGGGTTTTCTATGTTATGTATTAAAATACCAGACCTTTAACGTTTTGGTAAATTAGGGTTTATGAGCAAAACCCTTATAATATTTCTAGTAATCTCTAGGTGTATATTTGTTTATCTAATCGAAAACCTATCCTGATAAAAAATGTTATATGTCTAACTTTAATGTATTGATATTTCTATCTTGGGTTTACCTAATAGATGTGATATGCTTGTGCATGATTATGAAATCATATATGTGTATATATGCTAACCTAATTGTTGATGCTAGGGTCTTAACAAACTCCTAGTAGAATTTTGATAGTCTAGGATATGGTGATATTGTTTCCAATATGATGATAAAATCTAGGGGTTACAACAAATGCTAGTATGATTTGGTCATATTTTTGAAACCTTATATTGTGCTATTATTGGTTTTACTATTGATATCTAAGGCTTAGTGTCTCAAAGATGGATTCTAGGGTTTGCAATATATCATAGTAGAGTCTGTCATATCTTTGAAAGTAATATTGAGGCCTTACATATAATGAGACTGATATCTTGAATGTGTGACTTTAAGTTTTAATGATGTGATAGAGGGTTTATAAAGAAACCATAACAATAAATTGAAGTATAAAAGTATGCGTCTCTTGCTAATTATGAACCTCACTAAGTTTATTTGTTTGACATCTAAACTCTAAGGCTTCCATTATTATATGATTAGGATAAATTTAACTTCATATATATTTGGTTGTACTTTCTATTAAAGTTTTTCAGGTACACAATCTTCAAGATAATGAAGATGTTCGTATAAGCATGATGAAGAAAGCTATAAGATAAATATGAATTTGATAAGATGGAACGAAATGAAGACTCTCTGATGTTATAGAAAGTAGTTGATCTTTGTAAGTTAAGAGAGAGCCTAGATAGAAGAAAGGAAAAAGCTCCCCAGCTGAGAGGGAGGTCATATCATGATAGTCATGATGGACACCTTGAAGTAGAAATCATAGAATGAAGCAACTAAAAGTATTGAGGATATTTTGGTGATGCTAAAGAAATTAAAGAAGAAAATATTTCAACTAGTTGCATAAAAATAAAGTGGCATCAAGATGATTGAAGACCCCAGAGGTTTATGTTTACTTATATGTATTTAAAATTTTAATACTGATTGGGGTTGTGTCTTTACAGGTAAATATCTCCTCAAAGGGTCAAAGTTTTGGAAGCATGTTTGGTGTTATCACCAAGCTGGAACTAGTTGGGTTGTTAAACTGTCAACCTAGAGCAACTATTTCAAACCACTTTGGACTCGAAGTTAGCCTTTCCAACCAAAGAGGGCTCTCTCAAAGAAAACAAATGAACACTCAAGATAATATCTCTATTACATATGGCTAAATATATATATATATATTTTAAGTGATTTTGCAGGTGGAGGAGTATATGAAGGCTACCATTAGGCATTGAGTCAGCTAAGGGAATTCAATTACTAGCAGATCCATCCATGGAAACTGAGTCAAATGTGATTAAAAGATAAATTTTACAAAAAAAGCATACTACATGAAAGAAATAAGAGCATAGAAATTATGAATTCCAAGTAATAATAATACTAAGATGCAGATAACAATATACAAAATAGAAACATAAAGACATAAGCTCTAAAATAATATAACTTTTTGAAAGACAACTGCCGCAAACTATATATTAGCTTGGTAAAACAAAATTACATAATAGCCTTCTCATTACATTCATCAATACTTTCAAACTCAAACATTCCTCATTTATACAGTGAGGTCTCTTTTGTTAGCCATCAGTAAATTTTTGTCATAGCAAATGATGGCTAAAACAGGTCTTGAGCCTTCAAGAGATTATTTTCATAGGAAATTACTCATTCTTGAAGCCTTCTGATGCTTTCTAACTAAAGAGTAATCTTCATTGATGTTTCAAAAAAAAAAATCCACCAAGAAACCTTGCTGATAGAAAAAGAGATTGTTTTTTAGGCCATTTTCCATCATTTTCTAAGCCTATTTCATTCATTTTTTCCTTTTATTATCCTTCATTTTCCTCTGAAAAATCCCCTTTTCCCCTTCTCATTTACCCTTCATTTTCCTAGAAAACCTTCAAAAATCCCTTTTAAACCTATAAAAAACACCTTTGTATGGTTTAAATTACCCTATTTTACCTATCAGAACCTCAAAAAACACTAAAAAACCAGCTCTTTTGGCCTAAAAATGCACCCTTTTATATATAGGCTTTAAGCCCCCGAGGGCTTAAATCTTAAGCTCCTTCTCTGTCATATGACCTGTACTCGCGACCTGGCGCTAAATCCTTAGCCTTTAGCCTTTTTTACTTTCTACCCCCGGTCCCCTACTCCTCCACAGAACCACACTTCTACCTTATCCCTAGCCCCCTTCCCTTACCAATATACCCTCGCGCCCCTTGTAAAATGTGTTTTTTCTTTGTATCTCCCCCACCACACTGGTAAAATCCCAGAGAAACCTTACCCATATATCAAAGGCCTCAAGCCTTGATCTGACAGCCACCATGCTTCCCCTCTCACCCTCCATTCTCCCGAATGTTCCTTCTCATGTATCAATCCATCCATCCCCACCGTTGATTCAACTCATCCAACGGCCCTCGTTAAAACTGTAGATTAACCCCACTGATCGACCAAACGCACTACCAAACAAAATAGATTATGTCACCTATCGGTCCCACCCCCTACTATGAAGCCATCTCCCAATCTCCGCTTGACACCTAGCCTCCACCACCTCCCTTCCAACATGCAGCTTTCCCCATCGCGCTCCTCCCGTGCCATTCGATCTACACCTCAAGATCCAACGGTTCACATCACTTTTTGCGTAGATTTTTTGTGTCGGGATTTAACCACCCAAATCCACGTGAAACCGGTGGTTTCCTAGTGGACACGTGTCGATCAACGTGTGGAATCATGTTTGATCGCGTCAAAACCGTTTACCGCCTTAATGTCACGCAAAAATCGCCGACGGTTTTCGCAAAACCACCAATCCATATTTCACGCCCAAATGCACATTTAAGCCCGATTTTCATAGGTTTCCTCCTTGGAAGCTCCTCCTGCATACTGTTTCCCCTACTTACTGCTCCTCCAGCCCTCTGCTAGCCTCCAAAGAAGTTTATCCAATACCGCAGGGTTTTATATTGTTTTTCTTTGTTTTATGCAGGATTTGATGGCAGTTCTAAGGGAGAAAACCTTTCCCCCAGTCCAAAAATGGATAGGGCCGAAGATCGCCATCTCTAAAGCCTAATTAATGCAGAAAAGGACCTTCCCGGGTGTAAAATTTGGGTTTTTAATCAATGTTGCATAAACATTGGTTATTCAAATCAAACCCTCGCATGCTAAAGCCACCTGTCCACAATAGTAAAGGGAAAAGATAGTGGAGATTGAAGATTAAAGGTTAATACAGTTGATAAAAGACAGAAAGGCCGAAAAGTGATTAAAGGAAGGAATGAAGGCTGAAAACCAAAGGAAAATGATGATTTAAATTAAATAAAGTCAGCAGAAAAGATTTAAAAGCCCGAATATGATTATAATGCCTTAAAGCACAAATTAAAGGCAAATCAGTGTTTAAAGCCACAAAAGTAGACAGATCAACAAAGAGAGCCTCCAAATGCCACATCAAGAAGGCAATTAATCCTCAAAATGCCACCTACAAGTTCATTTTCCTCAAAACAATACAAATTGAATGCACAGTCAGAGATATTTGCCAAAGACAGCTCAGAAAGTAATTACAAGCCTACCAAAGGCCTCAAAAGTCAGCAAAAGTGACTAAATTTGATGAAAATTAATGTAAAAATTAATTAAAACAGAGTTAAAACATCTGAAAACTTCTCCATTTGGCCTTCCAAAGGCCGAGAAGCATTTACTTTGTATTAATTGATTATTTGGACCTTCTTTTCACTCCACCTCCTCAAAGTACCTATAAATACATATGAGGAGTTCATTATTATTGTTGGATGAATACTCATTGAATGTAAATAGCTATAGAGGCTGCTAAAGCTCTGTTTTGTAAGTGAAGAAAGATAGGCTGAGAAGAGAGTTTTGAAGCTGTAAAGACCCACTGGACTTGAAGATTTTAACTGGTTTGAACATCAAATACACAAGATGATTTATGGGATCCTGGCCTATGTCAATGGTGATGTTTTTATTACTATAATTTTTATGTTTCTCATGTTTTCCATAATGTACATTTTTCTCTGATAAAGAACAACAAATATAGATTAGTATTTACTAAAAAGTACCCTATTTCTCACTGATAAGTCTTTATCTTTATGTTTTCTACTAATTGTGTATTTGGGAATGATTTCAATTAAGTGTAACCAGTCAAGGAATGTTGGTGAGCCCATGTCTTGCTGAGTAAAACTTGAGATATTTTTTTTTAATGATATTTTCATTGCATGCTAAGTAAAGTTAAACTAGGGAAGTCTATGGTTAGCCTTGTCCTCTAGTGTTTTCTCCAATAGTTGTTTTAAAAGTTTCCTTAAGAGTATGTCAAAAGCAGGATAGGTTCAAAGTCCTTACCTGATCTTAGGCTACTTTTTCTGTCCATATTGAATATTTTTTCTTAAGAATATGCTGAAAGCAGGCTAGATTCAAAGTTCTTACTTGATCTTAAGCTATTCTTTGTTTTCCTTTGATTATGTTGAAAAAAGGTTAGGTTAAATGTCCTTACTTGATCTTAAGCTACCCTTTTTTTTTCTTGTATGTTTGCTTCTTTCACTACACTTTAATGTTCCATACCATAAATAAACTTAAAGAGATCTTTTGACATAGATGACTTGGCCCATGGACCACTCTTGAAACTTGTTGTACAATTAAATCCTTTTGTGACTCCATAGCCCAATGGATTGATATTGTTTCTTACCTATCCTATCAATTGAACCATTCTCTCAACCTGCTCACACCTTTACCCCTCAAAAAGCTTCCTTCATTTTAATGATATACATCCCAACCAAATAAAAAAAACCCTTGTACTTCATAACTAGCCTAATATCATATCATAAGCCTTAAAGAATATCTTTGAAAACACTCATATAGAGAGATCCCTCTCTGAATCCAGGAGGGCTAGATCCTAGGATTCCAAAGTGGTTTTGATGTAGGCTCTGTGGTGTTTTTTCTTGCCAATATTGCAAACTACGGAGGCCCCAACATACTAGCGAACATACTGGGGATTTATTGAGTAATAGGTAACTTCACAACTCAACGAACACCTATTTTTGAATGAAACAAGTGTCACCAATACTGGTTATTATTGATTTTTGATGGTGAACAACAACCAAAACCTTGAAAATAAGTAAAAATCCTTCACCTGGCGACTTCATTAGTATTCAGTAGGCCTGCTGACCCCACTGGTTTTTCCTAAGACTCCACTGGGAAACCCTTTTATCCTTCAAACATCATCCAAACCCGATTAAGAAGATTTTGAGGACTGAGTTTTATTTGAAGAAGATTAGTTAGCCTTTAAAAGACTGTCATACTTGGCTGAACTTTTCTCATCATTGGGCCTAAAAAAACCACATAGTGGCTTCTAGAAAGATTTATACTAGAGCCTATCCTAACCCAAATCCTCCTGAAATAGTTGATAATCTAGAAAGTATCCTTAGGAAATCTCCTAAATCCAATACTTCAACTGTTGCTAGACCAATCCATAAGGCTAACTCTATACATGAAAACCTTTCAGCTTTGCAAGATACACAACTTGACTTAAGAAATCCATTCAAAAATAAGTCACTTAGTGATATAGATTAGATAGACTTTGAGCCTTCACACTCACCCCAACATAGTGGTGAACATACTGATAGTAGAGAAACCACTCCACCTAATTTTCCTTTCATTCATAACTTTGGTTTTTCTCATCCTAGATCTACTCAACACTCTTTTGTTGGTCCAAGTACTTTTTTTATCCATACACCCCCTATTCAAACCACTCTAGCCCATCTTCCTCTGTTCCTTTTTCTTGCCCCCCCCCCCATTTTTTCCACAACCTCCTATCATGGGAGCATGGTAGGCTCCTCTATTCCTTCCTTTACCTTTAGCCAATTTGCCACAGGACTATTAGTCCAAAATCCCATTATATGATGCTAGTGGTTCCATTACTGCTCAAATACATGTGGACAAGATGAATGACTATTTTGATAGAAATGAGATAGATGATGAGACCATTAAACTTAGATTATTTGCTCAAAGTTTAGGGGGAGAAGCAATAAAATGGTTCAAAAGCTTAACCCCTCATAGTATTAATGATATCCAAGCTTTCCATCATACATTCATAAACAAATGGAATGTTAGGAAGAACCCTCTCCAAAGACTTTCAGATTACAACAACCTCAAGAGAAATACTGGAGAAAGTGTTCAAGATTATTGCACTAGATTTAATAGCGTTTATAATGCACTACCCCCGGATTTGAAACCTCCACAAGGCTCAGATTTGGCTAAATTCCCTGAAGGATTTGATCCTGAAATGGCCTATCAGGTGAGAGAAAGGGATCCCTTAACTTTAGAATACATGCAAAAGGGATCTCTTAGTGTGGAAACAAATCTAATTGAGAAGAGAGCTAGAATGAAGACTGAGAAGAGGGTATCATATAGGGACAAAATTGGATCATCTAGCCAAGAACATGGATATATTGGAAAATATGATGGAGAGGTTAGTTGTCCAAACAAATGCTCAGAATAGGAACCAACCTCAAAACCAAAATTAGAACTTTAGGATAAATCAACCTCAAAGAAAAAAAAGAGATGTTGATCAACAGATCAGACCTCCTTTCCAAGAAAATTATGTTAATGAGGATGAAGAAACAAATGAACAAATAGAGGATGACCACATAAACATGTTGGGAGTAAGAAATGAGGATTCTAATTTCCTCCATGAAAGAAAATCAGGTCTATATACACCCTACGATGATAGAAGACCAAAAAATAAATACTATGAACCAGACTTTGAAAATTCCATCATAGGATCCCCTAAACAATATGACCTGAGAAGTAAAAAGAATCAAGAAACTCCCAAGAAGAAAACCCCTGAAAATTCTTCCAAAAGCAGCCCTGTAAATACCTCCAAAAAGACAACAGAGAATCATAAATCAGTGGCTGAAAGTTCTGATCCAAACAAGGGAAAAAACACCCAAATCAATGAAAAACAGAGTGGTGAACCTAGCAGCACTAGCATTTCAGATAATGCTCCTGAAAAAACCATTTTAACTGCTATAATAGTAGAAATTAGCAAGTTGATTTTGCTGATGAATCAGTGACTAAAAAGGCTGAATCAAACATGTTGAAAAATCAAATTCCCTTTAGCTTAGAGAGTGAAATATCCAAAATCAAAATCTTTGTCCCACTCGTGGAGTTAGTGTCAAACCAAGAGGTAACTCCACAAATCAGAATGTGTATTAGATGGAGAATGTGAATGTATTTATACATGGAGGTGAGGCTATTTGGATTCACTTCCCAATGACTCTTGGCCTTCCTTATTTCCTAATATAATTTAATATACAATATTAAATATCCTCACCCAACCCTTAGGATTAGGTGAGGATAAATTTCAATGTTTATTAATTTCAATGTTTATTGACATCACATTCTAATTGAAATTTAAGTTAATTTTTTCCTTTATATGCATTCAATATTGTTATTTATAATATAGTTTTTATTATTTATGAGACATTTTTTTTTTTTTTACATAATAGAAAGCCCTATGAAGAAAAAAATGTCATAGCCTGTTTTATATCACAATATGCTACACAATAAAAGGCTTAAGTATGTGGTCTTTTGCTTGATGAATTCTTTATTGTATATAATATTTAATATACAATATTAAATATCCTCACCCAACCCTTAGGATTAGGTGTCAACATTCCCCCCTTTAATCCGAAGGGATGTTGGTGAGTCCAAGCATCGATCTGAACTGTTCAAACTTTTCTCTTCCAAGTGCTTTGGTGAAGATATCAACGGTTTGCTCATTTGTGGAACAATGATGTAGATGGATGGTTTTGGCCTGAACATGATGTCGAATTAGATGGTATTTTGTATTGATATACTTTGTTAGATCATGGAACTTTGGGTTCTTGGCCAACTCTATTGCAGAAGTGTTGTAGATCATGAGTGGTGTTGAATAAATTTTTTTCATCTGCAAATCTTCTAGGATTTCTCTGAGCCACACAATTTCCTTTGTTGCTTCAGCTGCTGCCACATATTCTACCTCGGTCGTGGAATCTGCTGGAACTGACAATTTGCGTGATCTCCATGAGACGGCTCCTAATCCAAGACTCATGGTGTAACCTGTAGTAGACATCCCTATTTATTTGTCTCCATCAAAGTCTGAATCAGAGTATCCGATTAAGCTGAAGTCGCTTACCTGTGTATATTTGAGTCCAAAGTCTTGAGTCCCCTTCAAGTACTTTAACACTCTTTTTGTAGAAGACCAATGTCCTTCACAAGGTTTTTGCATAAACCTTGAGAGGATACCAATACAAAATTAAATGTCAGGTTTGGTGGTGGTCAGGTAGATAAGACTTCCTATAAGCTGTCTATACTTAGTTGCATCCTCGAATACCTTCCCTTAAATGGATGTGAGATTCAAGTTTTGTTCCATTAGAGTGGTTAAGGGATTCCATTCATCCATGCCAAACCTATTCAAAATATCTCTAATGTACTTCTTTTGAGAAAGAAATATAAATTTAGGATGTTGAATTACTTTAATACCCAGATAGTAATGAACATAACCCAAATCATTCATTTCAAAACCTTTCTTTAATTATTTCTTCATGGATGCAATATAACTCTCATTGTTCCCTGTCATCAAAAGATAATCTACATACACCACAAGATATAAAATTGTTTTTACAACTTTCTTAACAAACAAAGTTGCATCATCAAGATCAAAATGTTTGAAGTCAAGTTTCAGAAGATGCTTGGTTAATTTCTCATACCAGGCTCGTGGTGCTTGCTTGAGGCCATACAAATATTTTATAAGCTTGAAAACTTTGTGTTCTTGGCCCTTTACAACAAATCCTTCTGGCTGGGACACAAAAACTTTCTCCTTTAGATATCCATTCAAAAAGGTGGTTTTTACATCCATCTGATGGACTTTCCATCCATTCTGAGTTGCTAAGGAAAAGAGAGTCTGGATGGTGGTCCATTTTGCTGTGGGGGAAAATTTTTCTTCATAATCGATTCCTTATTTTTGTGCAAAACATTTTTCCATAAGCCTGGCCTTGTGCTTGTCAAGTGAGCCATCTGCTTTATACTTGTTCTTGTAGACCCACTTACAGCCAATTGGTTTTGTTCCCAAAGGCGGATCAACCAACTTCCAAGTGCCATTCTTTATCAAGGCATCATACTCCTTTTACATCGTTTCATTCCATTCATCATGAGAAGTGGCTTCTTTGAAGGAATTTGGTTCATGATCTGTAGACAAACTCAATTCACAGTTATAAGCAATATCCATATCAATAGGAGAATCAGAATTATCTACATCACCTTCGTTTTGTTTAGTGGAACTTCTTGTTCCTGTTTTTCCAACCTCATCGGGATGAGATTCTCTAGTGTCTTTGTCAGCCATTTTGGAGGACCTTTCTGAGATGGCCCAGGCTGCTCATTTGACTGAGTTGGGATTGAGTCAAGATTCAATCTCTCAATTCTGTCAATCACATCATTCAATGTGTCATCCGTGGTTGTTTCTTCATGTGGGGGAGAGAGTGCTTCAGGAAATGATTCCACAGTTTGATTCAATATAGGAATCCCCCCTTCAAGATGTGGAATATGATTATCAAATTCTTGAAAAGACTTTGCATGTGTGAATCTATCCAAGCAATCAAGTTGCTGCTCAACAACATTGTCAGTCTTGGAGGATTAAAGGAATATGACATCTCTTGCTATTACAAACTTCTTATTGGCTTCATCATAGAGACAATATCCTTTGGAGGTATTGGAATACCCCAAGAAGATACATTTTCGACTTCTAGCACCAATTCTATTCCTTTGTCCCTTGGGTATCAAGGCATAATAGGTGGAACCAAAGACCATGAAATGCTTTACCGAAGGAATGTGGCCATGCCACATTTCAAAAGGAGTTTTTCTTCTAATTGAAATTGAAGGACACTTATTCTTTATGTATACAACACATAGAACTGCATCAGCCCAAAACTTCAATTTTACATTCTTGAAAAATAACATGGAGCGAACCATATTTAAAATAGTTCTGTTCATTCTTTCAGCTACACCATTCTATTGGGGATTATACGGCACAGTTGTTTGATGTTTGATCCCATGTTGACGAAGATAATTTTCAAATTCATTTAAAGTGTATTCTTTTCCATTATCAGTACGTAGAGAGCCAATATGAGTTTGTGCATCAATTTCAATCCATGCATGAAAATTATTGAATGTTTGAAAATCATCAGACTTGTTCTTCAATCAGTAAACCCAACACATTCTGGTGTAGTCATCAATAAATGTCATGATATATTTATTTCCATTTGCAAAAGCAACAAGCATAGGGACACACAAATCTGAATGGATAAGCTCAAGTTTTCTATGTGCTCTTGAGTGTGAATCATGAAATGGCTGTTTTCTATGCTTTCCTAGAATGAGAGCATCACATTCCTTAGGTTTCTTAGGAATTGTAGGCAGTCCATTAACACCATTTTTATTCAACAAACGAAGGCTTTCATAGTTTAAGTGTCCAAATCTAGCATGCAATAAAAGACTTGATGGGAATGTACCTTCATCATGATGTGAACTGAATGCAAAGTTTTGAGCATGAGCAAATGAACCTTTCAGCTTCAAGAGTCTTCCTTCTTCTATTCCCTCCATGACAAGTGAGTGATCTGATGCTTTTCTGACCTCTTCCTTGCCATCAAACAAGTGAATGGAGTGTCCTTGCTGGCGGATTTGGACCAAGGACAGCAAGTTTCTCCTCAACTCAGGGAGGTATAGAACCTCATGTAGGATATGATCTGGAAGACTAGGCAACTTAAGCCTGACTGTGCCAAGCCCTGATGGCTTGAGTTTGGATTTATCTGCGAAATATACTGCTCCATCAACTTTGTCAGTGAATTCTTCAAAAAAATCTTTTCTAAATGTCATGTGACATGTTGCTCCTGAATCTAGTAACCAATCATCTCTCCATGAAGTAAATGAAACATCAAACAAGTCTTCAGTTACTCCATTGTTACAATGTGCTAGAACATAATGAGTGGATTCAGGTGCTTTACCTTTGTATTTGTCATTAGTTTTACCTTTGTCTTGATTTCTTTGCTGCTCAATTTTATCCCAAGGTGTCCTGCATGTGGATGCATCATGCCCATCTTTATTGCAACGTATGCAATGAAGATCGGATTTGTCAGATTGTCTGCCCCCCCTTCCTCTGGAGTTTCTTCTTCCTCTTCCTCTTCGGCCACCTCTTCCTCTGTAAGGATCTAGAGCATGACTCCTTTCTCTATGTGCAAAGTATGCAGCCTCTTCAGAAGACGAAGGGACTGTCATCTTCCCGAAAGCTTTCTCTCTTTCTGCAAACTTTTTCTCAAGGGAATCAAAGGTGATATGCTCAAGGTTTCCACTTGCTTGCAATGACTCAAGATAATGTGAGTAAGTCGGATATAATGCCTTAACATATGCTATGAGAGATATGTCAATTTTTACACTAGTGCTGTCAATGTCATGCATGATAGATCTTACTTCTGAAGCTAAAGCAAGGGGATCATCATTCTTCATTTCAAGACTGAATAGCTTAATCATCAATTGAACAATTTCTAGTTCTGAATGTGAGTCATAGAGTTATTTTAGCTTGCTCAAGGCTTCATAGGCATTTGAAAATGGTGAAATATGGTGACTCACCTCTTGATTTACAGAGGCTGAAATCAAGGCATAGGCCTTGCAGTTCTTGTTTTCCCAAATGGCGAGCTCCTTGTCTGAAGTGGGCTTTGCTGGTGGATTTCCTTCTTGTCCTTCACAAATTCCTTTCCACAACTCATTAAAAATGAGAGTGTGCTTGATTTTCCGAGACCATTCAAGATAGTTCTCCTTTCCGGAGAGAACCACCCCTACAATATATATGAGAGAATGCATTCTTTTGAAGGGAAAAAATAATTAATTTGCTAGAAAATTTCTTTTGAAGGAGGGAAAAAAAAAAACTTTGCTGGAAATATACTCAATTCTGCAAAAAAAAATAAAAATAAATAAATATATATATATATATATATATATATATATATATATATATATTTTTTTTTTTTTTGGGAAAAAAATTATGTGGGGGCGGGATTATGAATGAGAGGCATTATGAATGGGCGGTATTGAATGGGGTGGTATTTAAAAATGGGGTTCGGTGGTATTAAACGTAGGCGGTATTATAACTGGGAGGCGATGGTACTATGTATATATGGGGGGGAGTATTAAATGTGGTGAGGGCGGTATCATGTGAGGGTGGTATCATATGCAGTAATATGTGCGGTGAGGATACTGCAGTAGTGTGGGTGTGGGGATAGGCAGCTGGGTGGGTAGTCGGTTGGGGTGAGTCAAGCGGTCAGATGGGGTAGGCAGAGAAGGGGGTTGGGAGTAGTGGAGTAAATTTTAGGGAGTGGCTGTAGCGGGGGTGGGGTAGGCTATAGCGGAGAGTCAAGGGGAGTGTTGCAGTCAGGTAAGCAGCGGGGAAATGGGGTAGGTAGTGGGGAAATGGAGTGTTGCAGTCGGGTTGGCAGCGGGGAGTCGAGGGGTGGGGGCGTTGCAGTCATAGCAGGGTGTGGGGAAGGGGATAAGGCGAAGGGGATAGGGAGCGTTGACGTGTTGTAGGCGTAGAGAAAATGGGGTGTAAGGTTTGTTGTGAGCATGGATGAGAAATGAGGCCGAGAGGCCGTTAAAATTTTTTGGAATTGCAGGATTTCAACAACTACAGAATTTGCGGGTGTTTGCAGGAGATGCAAATTGCAGAATTTCAGGAACTGCAAATTGCAGAATTGCAGAATCTTCAGAAGCTGCAAAAAAAAATTCAGAACTAGGCAAAAATGTAGAGATAATTTTTAAAAAAATGCAGAAATGCAGTATATAAACTCAGAATGGCATCAATATAATGGAGCATCAAAAGCTAGATGCAGTGAACATAAAAATGAATGTACAAAGACTGTTATAAAAAATGAGGGAGTTACACCAAAGGAAAGAATGCCAATAGTGGGATTGGATCTGATACCATGTCAAACCAGGAGGTAACTCCACAAATCAGAATGTGTATTAGATGGAGAATGTGAATGTATTTATACATGGAGGTGAGGCTATTGGGATTCACTTCCCAATGACTCTTGGCCTTCCTTATTTCCTAATATAATTTAATATACAATATTAAATATCCTTGTTAGTATGAATTCTTCGTCGAAGCGTACAAAAAAGAACCACTTTAGCTACGCATAACTAATAGCCCTAACAACAATAGAGGCTGCCAAACATCTTCAGATCTGCGATTAGTAGTTAAAATGCTGCAACAAATAGATCTATAAATGGAAAGACATTAAGCAGTAAAGTAAAGAGTTTTCTCCATGCATCCAACAGACAAGACAAGAACACGATTTTTGAATGAATTTTTATATTACAGGGCACCTGGGAGGAAACAAGAAGGTGTATCCAGATCTTCTCAATGGGATGGGTTCTTTGTAGTCCTCAGCACTTCAGATCTAAGCTTTCTCTCTCTTGTAGATGTAGAAAACCCAATGTAGAAGATAGAGCTCAATGGGAGCAAAATGGTAGAAATGAGACCAAGTGTATAGATCCAAAGTGATCTAATAGGCAACAAAAGGTCAAGAATGATGGGGAAAACCCTCCTATTTATAACAAAATATTGGGTCCTTCTAGATCTTGGTGCATGATTAAAATAATGTTAATCACATCTAGATTCACCTCTATGGAATATTTTATTATTATTTGTTGGAGGGAAAGGGTGTTTGACTTGGGTCAAATCCCTTGATTAGTGAAAAATAAATAAATAAATGATTTATTTATCTTTTTAAGGAAGTGGTTGGGGTATAATCAAATAAATAATGATTTATTTGATTAATGGTGGTTGATTTGGTCATCTTTAACAAGGAATATTATTTAAATAATTATTCCTAGAAAGTAATAAGATAACTATGGGTTTATCTCATTAATTTCTTTGTTTTTGGGTTAAACATGACTGGGAATAATAATTAAATTATGGTTTAATTAATTATTCCTTTTGGGGTTTTCTAATTAACATAGTGAAAGCAGTTTTACTTGGGGTAAAACTGGTCTTACATGGTGTACTTGGGTCCATCTAATGATGAAAGGTTAGATGACCAAAAAATGGTGTAACAGATTGCCCCCCAGCGTGCGAGTGTCAGGAGCAAATCGTATGATCGAAGTACGTTGTAAGAAGACAATCACTAGACAACAAAAGGGTATGTCAGAGAGAGAAATATGAGGTAGATAGTGTGCTGAAGGACTAGACCCTGAGGAGACGAGACTCGAAGGTGCAACAAGTCTCTGTTATGAGAGGGTACCTGTGCTGAAGGCGGCGGGGGAGGCATACCTATGCCCGCCGTGACAAAGTACAAAAGAATAGTGTGTCCAGTGAACAAGGGACCGAACCATAGAGTACAGCTGGCATAATCAAGAGCCAGATAAAAATACAATGGAGAGTCTCACATACATGCTGTGCCTGGGATAACAGCCAGGACTAGTACAATATCATCTGAGTACATGAGATAAATACAACCCAAATGCCCCCTGTAAATGGGGAAGGGCTCACAAAATCTGACTGATACATGCAAATCAGAGAGGTGCTGCAAGTGGCTAAGGCCAACATCATCAAAATCTGGAGCGGCATCAAAGGCTGCAAATGAAGAGGTCATCCGGGCATGTGGGGGGGTTACCTGTAGGGACACCCCCTCATGAGGGCTGAGACATCTCACACACGCCCGGAAATCATCAAGAGCTGCTGCTGGGTCACTGGACTGTCTAGTATACGAATCTCGATCATGCTGAAAGGAGCTGGAGAAGCAATCAAATCAAAGGGAAGTGAGAAATCCCCTTGCCTGATCCGAGGCACCGAACAAAAGTGGAAGCTGGAACCAAGGTACACCGCCCTCTAGACCTTGCTTCTGGAATAAATGTGCTGATGTCGACAGAAAGAGGTCCGCCGTAGGTGAGGCAATGAGAGATCCTCAACTAAGGCACGAGAGAAGAAAAATAGAGCGACGGACAGACTGACACTAATGATGAAGGTGGAAATGGGAAGGATGGAGTGGCGAATGGATGACTTCCCTTGTTAGAGCATAAAGGGCATGAATGACATGGCAGCGACTGACACGATATCGAAAGGGATAGGGGACAGTGGGGCTGAAGGTCATGATATGCGACACAAGAGAGGAACCAAGCAAAAAGGAATGGAGGGCTATAGTAGGGTGTAAAAGGCCGCGGGATAGACTCCATGAATGCAATAATGACTCAACTCGGATGCTCTAAACAAGGGCGACATGATAGTGCTGCCACACAGCAAAGGCCCCAATGGGGGACCAAGGAAGCATGAGTACAAGGTGGGCACTCATGACGAAAATCGACACGAACATGGACGAGTAGGGGGGGCAGTATGGTGCCCCCAGTACAAGAGTTGTAGGTGAGGAAATTCGATTTTAAATGAAGGTGAGGGAACTTTGCGAGGACGAAATGGGTCCTGGCGCAGTTAGGAAAAAATGAAACAACATATGCTGGCTATCTAAAAGAAAATAAAACATGCATTTCGAGGGGAAATGCTAAGGGTAATATTTCTTGAGATAGAGTGCATTGCGAGGGTTAGGAAGGGGATGACCTTCAAAATCCTCTAAGAGGTATGCCCCTTTGCCAAGATCCTTACTAATGATGTAAGGGCCTAGCCATAATGAGTCAAACTTCCCATGACCCAGGATATCATGGGCCTGGTCATAGACTAGAACAAGGTCGCCTTCGTGAAAAGTGCGAGGCTGGACTTTTCGGTCATACTGAGCTTTGGTGCGTTTTTTGGCCGCTTCCATGGTTTGCAAGGCAATACGGCGGTCTTCAGAGGCACGCTCGAGCATGATAAGTCGTTGTTCTAGCGGTTGGGTGTCAGGGAGAAGTTCAACGGCTAGTTGCAGAGAAGGAATTTCGCACTCGATTGGTAAAAATGCCTCCTCTCAAAAAACAAGGTGGAAAGGGGTGAACCCGGTGGCTGTTTTAACGGAGGTTCGATAGGCCCATAAGGCAGGAAAGAGCATGAGATGCCAGTTGGTTTTGTGCTTATTCACTGTTCGTTGAAGCATGGTCTTGAGGGTTTTGTTGACTGCTTCAACTTGGCCATTACCTTGGGGGTAATAGGAGGAGGAATATTGGTGCTCAAAACCCAACAGTGAGGATAGCTCACGCCATATCTCATCTTCAAAATGTCTGCCATGATCAGAGACCAATTGCTTGGGAACCCCGAAGCGAGCTATAACATGGTTAAAGAAAAAGAGGGCCGCGGTAGCTGCCGTGTTGGTGAACGTTGGCATGGCCTCGGCCCATTTGGTGAAATAATCGACCGCCACAATGATATACTTGTGGCTACCAGAGGATGGCGGGCGACACTCCATAAAGTCGATAGCCCATTTACAAAAGGGGCCAGTGGAGATGACCTGATGGAGGGGAGCTGGTGGAGCTCTCGCCTTAGGGGCGAAATGTTGGCAACTGGGACAGTGTTTGACTGCCTCGATGCAATCACTGAAGAGGGAAGGCCAAAAATACCCGGCGCGCATTATTTTTTGGGCAGTAGCGAGACCGGAGAGGTGGCCACCGCTATGGCAGGCATTAAGGACTTGTTCAGCTTCAGCGTGTGTGAGGCAACGACGAAGGACCGTATCAACCCCACGACGATAAAGGTCGTCACCGATAAGAAGGTATCGGGGGGCTTGGTGTCGGATACGGCGACGAGCCTCACGGTCAAGATGGAGGGCGAACTTTTGGGTTCGCAAATAAGTAAGAATATCGCCGTACCACGGGTCAGCGGAAGAAATGGTAAACAGGTGTTCATCAGGGAAATCGTCATTAACGGGAGGGTCTTGCGATTCGGTAGGTAATTCAGAAATGAGCTCAGCGAGGGCTAAGCCTTTCTTACTTTTTGGGGTGACAAATTCAAGATCGAATTCCTGAAGAATAACGACCCAACGGGCGTACTTCCCAGTAAGTAGACGACGACTCAATAGAAAGGCCATAGGGTTGGAATTTGTCACAACCTTGGTGGAGCGCAGGAGGATATAATGACGAAGTTTTTGGACTGAGAACACGACAGCCAGCGCTAATTTCTCGTCATAGGAGTATGAGACAGGGGGTCCCACAAGGTTCTTGCTGACATAGTAGATCACATGCTCAATGCCATGGTCATCCTCTTGTATAAGGACTCCAGCGACCGAATAGGTGGAAGCGGAGATATATAGGATGAAGTCCCGATTAAAGTCGGGAGGGCGGATTAAGGGAGCAGATGTGAGAGCCTGCTTGAGGGCATCGAAAGACTCGTGAGCATGGGTATCCCAAACAAAGGGGATGTGAGAGCGTAGGAGTCTAAGGAACCCGTGTGCGGTGGTGGCGTAGTCAGGGACGAACCGACGGAGAAAATTAGCTTTGCCTTGGAGGCTTTGGAGCTGGCGGAGGGTACGCGGGATGGGGAGTTCAAGAATGGCTTGAAATTTCAAAGGGTCAAGAGTGATACCATCCTTAGACACGATGAAGCCTAGGAGACGGCCGGCAGGAACGCAAAAAACACATTTCAACGGGTTAGGGCGGATATTATACTTGCGACATCGGAGAAAAATGGTGCGCAGATCATGTATGTGTTGCGCCCGATGCTTAGAACGCGCCGTGAGGTCGTCTAAATAGGCAAGGATAATATGAGCTAAGTCGTGGAAGCAATAAGACATGGCCCGTTGAAAGGTGGCGCCGGCGTTTTTGAGGCCGAAAGGCATGACCCGGTAAGCAAAAGTTCCCCACGGACTAATGAACGCGGTTTTTAGTTGATCAGCAGGACGGATAGCAATTTGGTTGTATCCAGAGAAACCATCCATGAAGGATAGGACCTCATGCCCCGCACACTCGTCAATGATTTGGTCGATGAACGGTGTGGGGAAGTTGTCTTTGGGACAAGCTTTGTTCAAGTCACGAAAGTCCGTGCAGACACGAATGGTGCCTTGTTTCTTGAGAACAGGAACGGGGTTAGAAACCCAAGTGGTGTATTCAATGGGGTAAATGAAACCAGCCTGCTTGAGCTTATCGATTTCGGCTTTGATAGCGTCACGTCGGGAAGGATGAATGGGTCTCATCTTTTGGCGGACTGGTTTGGCATCAGGCCAGGTGTCGATGTGATGTTCGACAATGGCAGGATCGAGTCCGGGCATTTCAGAATAGGACCAGGCGAAGATATCGCGGAATTCTTTGAAAAGCTTGGTGTAAGTTTCAATTTCTTCCGGGGTGCATTGGGCACCCAAGGTGATGTATTCTTCTATTCCTGGTTTGACCGAAATGTCAACTTTGATGGTAGACGAGATATTGGCCATGTTTCCTTCTTCGAAAGCATCAGGTGCAGGGATGGGGTTTTTGAACCAGTCGACTGCATGGGGAATGAAGTCTTTGGTTTCCACAGCGTATTGGTCATGGGACTGCTGTGGGAGGAAATATGCGCGGTGGTGCATATCATCCCAGGAAAAGTCGGGGTTGGTCATGGCTTCCATGATGTCTTCATCAGATTGGAAGATGGGAAGACTGGAGGAAGGTGGGACACCCAAGGAAGTAGTGGTGGGGGACGGGTCATCATGAGGAGAAGGGCTCGGATGGGCGATATCAACAGATCCAAGGTTGGCTGAGGAGCTGAGGGGATCGGTAGGTTGAGAGGCCGGTGAATTATTTCTCGAGGATGATGACATGTACAAAATGGTGTGTGAGGGCTCCGTTGGCGTAAGAGACGGAGTGTGAATGGGGGTAGGAATGTCCTCTGGTCCGATTGAAGCGGCCTTGAATTGGCGGTACATGTCCAAGGAGGAACGATACTCATCAAGGCGGGGACAGAGGTGGGTGTAATGGCCGTGAAAATCGCACAAGGCACAAGGGTGGTTTGTGCGCAAGTGTTTGAGTTTTGGGAGGGAGTCAGGGATAGTGACATAGACTTCTGGGATATCAGAGTCGGGGAATGTCTCGTTGACCAAAAGCTTGAGGTGTGGCAATTCAGGACACAGGTGAGTGGTATGACCGACGATATCACACAAAGCGCATTGAAGGGTGGGTTTTGGTGGTCGTGGGTGGGGAAGAGGTGTCGGGGCGGCCTGATCCTGATGGGTTGCCCCCTTACGAACTTTTCCTTTCTTCCTAGGAGCCGTCGCAACAGGGGAGGGGTCCTGTGGAGGTGCTGGGGGCACAGTGGCTACGGAGGAAGCGAGGGGGACCGGTTGAACCGGTGTCAAAGCCATGTAAGGTTTGGGGTGACCAGGGGGGGTGGCGGCTGGGGGATCAAGGTACCAAACCGAAATGCCCAAGGTCAAGTTAGGGAGGGAGAGGGTGGCCATGACGGGGACAGAATATACTCCGGGAGGGGGAGCTAAGAAAGGGATCTGCCCAGCAGGGAAATGACCAGGAGGGACGGCTCCAAGATGGTTAAGGCCAGGAGGAACTGATCCGGGAGGATAAAGGGGTTCAGGGATACCGGCTGTAGGGGCAGGGCCAGAAGGAGGAGGTCCGGCTGGCTGAGATGAATGGCTAGGAGCGGGTTGCGGAGGGCGGGGAGGAGGTGGCTGACTAGCCGAGGCAGGCCGTTTATGGGCAGCCTGGGACGATTGCATCATGCAAACATTCGACAAGCTGGTATCAGTGACCGGAGGAGGGGGAAAATGAGGGAAGGTACCAAGCAAGGTGGAATCTTTGTAGACGCCGGGGGAGACACGGGTCAAAGAATCGACGGTTTGCTTGTGGGCTACGGAAGAGATGGTCGTCTCAGAGGAGGTCGGGGACGGCGGCTCATGATAAGATAGCTGGTCGATGGTGACTATCTTCCCATTATGAGGAAAAGACATCTTGCGGAAAACCGCGGATGGGACAGCAGACATGGCATAGGTGTAGCTTCGCCCCAATAGAATGTTGTAGTCTAGAGGGGCGTCAATGACTTCGACGTCAACGCAAACAGTCTTACCGGCGAGGGTGATGGGGCAGTTACGAAATAGGCCAATAGGCTGGGAGGTATGACCGTCCCACGCTCGAAGGGTGATCGTGGAAGGGGCCAGCTCAGGGGATCCGAGTTGCTTCCAAACCGAAGCGGACATCACACAGGTGGATGCCCCCTCATCGATTATACACCGGGATATGGTGGCATTCCGGATTTTGACAGGGATTTGGAAAGCAACGGAAGGAGGGAGAGGGGGATGGTCCGATTGGGTGGCGTCAAAAACAATCATTTGGTTGTCAGCAGGAGCGGCGGAAGGGGAAGGATCGGAGCGCATCATAAGGATCTGGTAATCAGAGGAACCAGAAATGGACGAGGGGGTGGCTACATGGCTGTCGGGAGGTTGGGTAGCCACGAATCCTTGTTGAGGGAAAGGATCAGTGAACACAGCTGGCTGGGTAGTGGCCACATTAGGAGGAGCATGAGGGGAGGCGTGTTGTCCACGCAATGTGGCTTGAGACTCCCACATCTGTCGCATCGGGGGTAAGAGAGGACAATCGTGAGTGTAGTGACCGTAAACACCGCAACACGAACAGGGCTTGTTTGTGCGAAGCGGCCTGTCCGGCCTGGGCGGAATGCCCTGAGGCTGGTTGCTAGTGTTAGGGTCCACACCGGAATTGGGTCCTCGGTTACCGGGGGCAGATGGGTTCTGGTTGCCTCTCCGCCTTCTTTGAGAAGAAGGGGGATTAATCGCACCCTGCTGTGCAAATACTTGCCCTGGAGGGGGTTGTAAGTGCTGTTGCGGGTTGTGAGGAGGCAAGGGAGGCGGAAGCGCATATGATGGAGGAGCTGGCGCACCAGGCTGTGGATAAAAGTAAGGGTTGGGTTGGGCGACATTGAGGTAAGCAGGAGGTTGGGCAAAAGGAGGAGGCATGCCGTATCCTGGATACATGTTGCCGGGAGGGGGAAGAGTGCTTGAGGTGCTGGCCCCTCCCTGAGGGAGACCATAGCCCATAGGAGGGTGAGCAGATGGGTGGGAAAGGGATCCAACAATACCGTCGGCGGAATGAGATGCCCCCGGGGCGTTAGCGCCACCGGGCCTGGGGATGTCAGGAAGAACGGTATAAACATAACCAGATTGAGCGTAGATCAGGTCATATTTTAAAGCTATTTGGAGGGTGGTTTCTTCAGATTGAGGAAAGTGAGAGGCGACATCTTTGCCGATGGGAGACGGGAGAGTGCGAAGGAACCAGTCCATGTAAACCCGATCTTCAAAGGGAGGGGCTCGACATAAGCTCCGTCTTCGTCGCCATTCCTGAACATGGGCAAAAAGGCGTGTGGAAGAGGATTGCTTAAATGAAGTCAAGAGCTCCGTACCAGTGTCGTATCGGAGAGGGAGCTGGAAGTACGACAAGAAGGCTTGGGCAAGAGTCTCGAACGTGGTATGGGAGAAAGTGGCCTGTTCGACATACCATTTAGAAGCTTCGCCGGTAAGCGTGCGTTGGAACAAACGAAGACGGATGGAGTCATCGGTAATGGAGTTGGAGGAACACCACATGTGGAAAGACCGAACGTGATTGGTTGGGTCTTCGCCATTAAGGCCCTCGAACTTAGGGATATCAGAGGGTAACTTGGTAGGCATAGTGGGCCAGGTAGTATTATGGTGAATGGGGTCGTTAATCAACTGATGGAAATCGGGGAGGCTGAGGCCTGCAATGTACGGCAGCACAGGGGTGGCCGGAGTAGTGGTTGTGACGGTTCCGCTAGAAGTGGGGCCGGCATTGGGGCCGGGAGAACCGCTAGCATTAGGCCCTGATCCGGACATGGTGTGAAGGTGACAGGGGGAGAACCTAAGGAGTATGGGACCCGATGAATCGGTGAGAGTGAGCTCTGAGGAGTCGGGGTGCGGACTCGAAGGTGGACTGGCTCGACGACGACGGTGCGGAGCAGGTCGATCAACCGGAAAGTGAGGATGAAGGCCAAGAAGTCTCCGGGAAAGGCGCCTCGGGGGCGCAATGATGACAGGAAGAAGGAAACCGACAAGGGAAGAAAGGGACAAAAAAAAGAAGGTCAAGGGCAGATAAGGTGCAGTGACGATTGATTTTAGAGTCTTTCACAGCGGTGTAAACCAGGCGCTTCTTCACTTAGGGTCGGTGTGTGGCGTGCGTTAATTTTAATTTTTAAACCCTTTCCGTTTTGAGAGAAAGAAAAACATGTGCTGCGTAACTGAAAATAAATCTGCAGAGAACAGTATATAATGCTGAAATAATGGAAAATTAACAGCTACTATTTAACCCAAGAAGGTGGGTCTCTCACAACTATGCTGAAAAGAAAGGGGAAAACTATGGAAACACACACAAAGGACGCTCGACAGATCTGGGGTCAAAGGGGACAGAGATCTGGAGGATAAAGCTGCAGACAAGGGGTGCAGGTCACAGCCAAGAGACAGAGGTCAAGGTGGCTGGAAAAGGGAAATCAGCAAAAACCGGGGGGGCAAGGCGGAGGCCTTCAAAGGAGGTCCAAACAAAACGACAGGAGGTGATTTGAAAGGAAAAGAGGCTGATTTCAATGGATCTGAAAGGGAGGTAACAGATCTGGAAAAGAGGGGGCTGAAGCTCTGAAACCGACGGCTGAAACAGCTGAAACTCTTCCACAAAAAGTGGAGGGTACTAAAGCCCTAAGGGGCCGGGTTCCCACTTCGATGAGTAAAATCAGATCAGATCTTGGTCAAGGCGGCCGAGGATGTAGGCCGGAAAACCCCCCGCAGGCCGGCAGTTATAACCTTAAAAAAATTGCGTAAAATGCCGAAAGGCAGTGCTCAGGTTCGACCGACGGAGTTGAGGTCGCAAAGCTGCTGTGCTGCGTGCGTCCGTGTCGGCAGGTTTTGGGCCAAAGTACCCCCCGTTCCGGCCGTTTCTGCGCGCATTTTTCCCCGAAAAGTTGCCGTCCCGCCATAAATAAGCGTTTACCTGCGCAATAGGGCCAGAAACACACGGAAGTTAGAAATTTTAGGTTTTTAGGGTTTTATGTGAGAAAAATGACATGAAAAGAGGAAAAATAAGCAGCTAAAAAAGAAGCCCTAGGGCCTGAAGTAGCTGGATATGCAGGAATATGAAAAACGACAGCGGTCGTAATTTAAAACCCGTGTGGAGTCGCCATTTGTTAGTATGAATTCTTCGTCGAAGTGTACGAAAAAGAACCACTTTAGCTACGCATAACTAATATCCCTAACAACAATAATGGATGCAAAACATCTTTAGATCTGCAATTAGTAGTTAAAGTGCTGCAACAAACAGATCTATAAATGGCAAGACATTAAGCAGTAAAGTAAAGAGTTTGCTCCATGCATCCAACAGACAAGACAAGAACACGATTTTTGAATGAATTTTTATATTACAGGGCACCGGGGAGGAAACAAGAAGGTGTATCCAGATCTCCTCAATGGGATGGGTTCTTTGTAGTCCTCAGCACTTCAGATCTAAGCTTTCTCTCTCTTGTAGATGTAGAAAACCCAATGTAGAAGGTAGAGCTCAATGGGAGCAAAATGGCAGAAAATGAGACCAAGTGTATAGATCCAGAGTGATCTAATAGGAAACAAAAGGTGAAGAATGATGGGGGAAACCCTCCTATTTATAAAAAAATATTGGGTCCTTCTAGATCTTGGTGCATGATTAAAATAATGTTAATCACATCTAGATCCACCTCTATGGAATATTTTATTATTATTTGTTGGAGGGAAAGGGTGTTCGACTTGGGTCAAATCCCTTGATTAGTGAAAAATAAATAAATAAATGATTTATTTATCTTTTTAAGGAAGTGGTTGGGATATAATCAAGTAAATAATGATTTATTTGATTAATGGTGGTTTGATTTGGTCATATTCAACAAGGAATATTATTTAAATAATTATTCCTAGAAAATAATAAGATAACTATGGGTGTATCTCATTAATTTCTTTGTTTTTGGGTTAAACATGACTGGGAATAATAATTAAATTATGGTTTAATTAATTATTCCTTTTGGGGTTTCTTTAATTAACATAGTGAAAGCAGCTTTACTTGGGGTAAAACTGGTCTTACATGGTGTACTTGGGTCCATCTAATGATAAAAGGTTAGATGACCAAAAAATGGTGTAACACTCGCAAATTGAACTTTCTTTCTCGATCGCATGCTTGGTTTCAAGTGCAATGACTTGCAGTGGTATCCATATGACGGGAGACAAGGAGTTGTTTAGTGACTTTTGGAGGAGAGGATCTCCAAATGCATATAGAGATAAGAAGTGAGACGATGGTAGACACAGAAGCAGACTGGAATTGGAACCATCACCTTGAGAGGGATTCGTAAACCATTTCTCGTTGAAATATGTTATGCATGTTCCAGGTCTGAAGAATAACTTGGTCTCAGTCGCAATGTTGGAAGACAGAGGTTATGACGTTGTTTTTAGCGATGGAAAAGCTTTCCTGCAACATAAAAAAACGGGTCAAACCAAGAGGATAAGGATTCGAGTTAAGAATCTCTATAAGCTGGAGGTAGATGGTTGCACTGCAATGATGGGAAAAGTAGAAGAAGTGGTGAACCGGGATGAGGGCGAATTATGGCACAGGAGATTGGGCCATCTTCACCATGGCGCTTTGAAGATTTTGCAGCAAATTTATATTGGACTTCCCAAGGGTACTCTTACACAGTCAAATCAATGCAAGGGATGTACTATGGGTAAGTTTGTGAAGACGACCTTTCATGAGAAGGAGAACCATGCTTTGGTGATCCTAGAGAGAATTCACACAAATGTGTGTGGACATTTCTCGGTTGTTTCAACAGAAAAACACAGTTATTATGTTATATTTGTTGATTACTATTCTCATAGATGTTGGATCTTATTCATGCAGAAGAAGATCGAAACATTCTCAAAGTTCTGTGAGTTTAAAGCGTTGGTGGAGAAGGAGTTAGGGAAGCAAGTGAAGGCTTTGTAGAGCGATAATGGTGGTGAATATATTCCTTTCTAACCTAATTCAAAGAATTCTATGAAGAAAGAAGGAAATCGAAGAGAACTCATAGCGCCCCATAACCCACAACAAAATAGGGTCTCGAGAGGAAGAAAAAATGATCATGGGTGCTTCACAAGAAATGCCGCATGACCAGGGACTATCGATGCAATTTTGGGTTAAGCATGAAACAATTCGCATTTATGTGTAAAATCATTGCCCCCACAGTAGCACTGGCATGAGTACACCTGAAGAAGATTTTACTTGTAAGAAGCCTAATATTTCTCATTTGAATATTTTTGGCTCATCTATTTACATTCATGTGACAAAGGATGCCAGGAAGAAGCTGAAGCTGACTACAGAAGTTAGGATATTTGTGGGTTACACATAAACACCCCATAATTATCGTGTGTATTTTCCAAATAGTCGCATGACTGTGGTGCGAACGGATATAAAATTCAATGAGGTGAAATCCATGAAGTTGTCGCTTGAGAGGGAGCTACACTTGCATGTAGAGGAGGAGTTATTCGTTCCGAAAGATGAGCCTCTAGATGTGGATCAGCCACAGGAGGAGATTCATGGAGTGGAGGAGTCCACTCATGTAGAACCAAACATCAGAACAGACAGAAAGCGTACCATAGAAGCTAAGAGACTGAAGCTTGATGCGACACAGAATGTAGGAGTCCCTACATCACAACACAGACAAAGAGAGTCACTTGACCGATTTACTGGATACATGGCTCTTATGAGCAAGTGTATTGTGGCAAAGCCATCTTCTTTTGAAGAAGCAGCGTAGGAGCCCACATGGGCAGATGTCATGGTGGAGGAGTATGAATCTATTGTCAGAAACAATGCTTGGGAGATTGTTCCAAGGTCAGTGGGTAAATAAGTGGTAGGTTCAAGATGGATCTACAAGGTAAAGCAAGCTGGTAATGGGAGCGTCGAGAAGTATAAGGAAAGATTTGTTGCCCGGGGCTTCTCACAGATCGAGGGGATTGATTATGAAGAAACATTTTCACTTGTCGCACAGTATTCTTCCATAAGGACCATCCTTTCTCTCTCAGCACAGATGGGTTGGCACATTCATCAGATGGATGTGAAGACTGTGTTCCCTAATGGGATCATTGAGGAAGAGGTGTACATTGAGCAGCCTGAAGGGTTTGATATCTTCAATAACGAGTCGCATGTGTGCAGACTCAAAAGAGTGTTGTATGGGCTGAAGAAAGCACTATGTGCTTAGTACATGTGGATTGACAGCTATTTCACTGGACTTGGATTCACCAAGAGTGAGGCGGATGCAAACCTATACAAAATTGTGGTGGAGGGTAATATTTTAATCATTTTTCTTTATGTTGATGATTTAATACTAACGGGTGATGAGAAATTGATACAATCATGCAAGTCAGATCTTACAAAGGAGCTTGATATGAAGGATTTGGACCTCCTTCATTATTTCCTTGGATTGGAAATATGGGAGCGAGAAGGTGAACTATTTGTGTCTCAAGGCAAGTATGCTCAGGAGATACTTGGTAAGTTTCACATGGAGGACTGCAAGCCGATGGATTCTCCTCTTCCAAGAAATTGGAGGAAATAGGATGCTACATCGACAGAGGTAGTGGATGCCACTGTTTATCGACATTTGTTCGGTTCACTCATGTATTTAGTTAATACAATACCGGACATATGCTATGTAGTGAAACAGTTTAGTCAAGCAATGGTTAAACCTACCAAGCTCTTTTGGAAGGCAGGCAAGCATGTCCTGATGTATCTCAAGGGCACATCTAAGTATGGCTTATGGTACAGACAGACGGATGAGGTGAATTTGCATGGCTTCACAGATGTAGATTGGGTAGGCAACCCAACGTATAGAAAGAGCACATCAGGAGGGGTTTTCAGTATCGTATCTACAACAATTTCTTGGTATAGAAAGAAAAAAATATCTGTGGCACTCAGTTCAACGGAAGGATAATACATGGCAGCAATTCAAGCTGCATGTGAGGCTATCTGGATGAGGAAGATCCTGGTCGGTTTGTTTAGTTCTCATTTAGATCCTACAGTGATACATTGTGATAATCAGAGTTTCATTAAACTCTCGATTAATCTTTTGTTTCATGATAGATCTAAACATATTGATATCCAGATTCATCATATCAGAGATTGTGCGCAACAGAAGATCATGTTGCTTCAGTACATTCCTACGGAAGATCAGGATGCAGGTATTCTGACAAAAGCGCTCAGCTGGAGAAAATTCGAATACCATAGAGGTAGGATCGGGGTGAATGATAATCCCTATCTTATTGAGAGGGAGCATTGAGATTCAACAAGATGATGAACTTAGTGAAAATTAAACACCTTCACTAAGTGGGGCCTGTAGGCTATTTTTAGGTGTATGTCTATTTCTAGACATGGTGAGCATATTCTATAAGTTGCAGGATGCTATTTTTAGATCACTGATGTGAGAAATAGATGAAATTATATTTTTAGAATATTGGGAGAAGCCTATTTATAGATCGTTAATCTAAAAATAGGTGCATGTCGATTATTATTAGCCCTTAATAATAATCCAATAATAAATATCAACTTATTCTCTTGGAGCACTTTATTTCAGTGAACAGATTTGGAAAATCAGTGGGTTGAAGGAATTACGCAATTCCTAGGGTGGTTGGTGACTCATGCATGGAGGACTCAGTTAGAACTGAAGTGGAAAAGTTGTGACAGAGTTGGAAGAGTAGTTAATGGATTTGTTATTCAGTTTAACTTAGTTAAGTGAGTTAAACTCAGTTGATCTAGTTGTATCTAGTCTAATTGAAATATACATAAGTGTGATTTTAGTGAATTAATTAGTTAATTAATTCACAACTAATAACTCACTAAAAACTGAACAAATACAACAGTTAACTACTTGCATGTTAGTTCAGTGGAGACCCAGTGGAGAGATAGGTGAAAGGGTGAGATGGACTATCTGTTGTGATTATAGTCATGACAGTTGAGTATCCATATGATGGGGGACAAGGAGTTGTTTAGCGACTTGGAGGAGAGGGATCTCCAAATGCATATAGATATGGGTGACGACGGTAGATACAGTGCAACTGGCATTGGAACCATCACCTTTGAGAGGAATTCAGGTAAACCATTTTTGTTGAAAGATGTTATGCATGTTCCAGGTCTGAAGAAGAACTTGGTCTCAGTCGCTATGTTGGAGGACAGAGGTTATGACGTTTTTTTCAGTGAGGGAAAAGCCTTCCTACGACATAAAACAATGGTTCAAACCAAGAGGATAGGGATTTGAGTTAAGAATCACTACAAGCGGGAGGTATATGGTTCCGCTGCAATGATGGGAAAAGAAAAAGAAGTGGTGAGCCGGGATGAGGGCGAATTATGGCACAGGAGATTGGGCCATCTTCACCATGTCACCTTCAAGATTTTGTAGCGGATTTCTACTGGACTTCCCAAGGGTACTCTTGCACAGTTAGATCATTGCAAGAGATGTACTGTGGGTAAGTTTTTGAAGACGACCTTTCATGAGAAGGAGAACCATGCTTTGGTGATCCTGGAGAGAATTCACACAAACATGTGTGGACCTTTCTCAGTTGCTTCAACAACAAAACACAGCTATTATGTTATATTTTTTGATGAATATTCTTGTAGATGTTAGATCTTCTTCATGCAGAAGAAGAGAGAAACATTCTCAAGGTTCTGTGAGTTTAAAGCATTGGTGGAGAAGGAGTCGGGGAAGCAAGTGAAGGCTCTATAGAGCGATAATGGTGGTGAATATATCTTGAACGAATTCAAAGACTTCTATAGCAAAGAAGGAATTTGAAGATAACTCATAGTGCCTCATAACTCACAACAAAATAGGGTCTGGGAGAGGAAGAACAAAATGATCATGGGTGTTGCACGAGAAATGCTGCATGACCAGGGCCTACCGATGCACTTGTGGGAAGAAGCATGCAACACTGCAGTTTATGTGTAAATTCATTGTCCTCATAGAGTACTTGGCATGACTACACCTGAAGAAGATTTTACTAGTAAGAAGCCTGATATTTCTCATTTGAAGATTTTTGGCTCATCTGTTTACATTCATGTGAAAAAGGACACCAGGAAGAAGTTGGGATATTTGTGGGGTACACAGAAACACCTCATAATTATTGTGTGTATTTTCCAAACAATCGAATGACTGTGGTGTGACAGGATATAAAATTCAATGAGGTGAAATCCATGAATTTGTCGCTTGAGAGGGAGCTACACTTGCATGCAGAGGAGGAGTTATTCGTTCCCAAAGATGAGCCTCTAGATGTGGATCAGCCACAAGAGGAGATTCATGGAGTGGAGGAGTCCACTCATGCAGAACCAAACATCAGAATAGAGAGAAAGCGTACCATGGAAGCTAAGAGACTGAAGCTTGATGCGGCACAGAATGTAGGAGTCCCTACATCACAACACAGACAGAGAGAGTCACTTGACCGATTTACTGGATACATGGCTCTTATGAGCAAGTGTATTGTGGCAGAGCCATCTTCTTTTGAAGAAGCAGCATAGGAGCCCACATGGGTAGATGCCATGGTGGAGGAGTATGAATCTATTGTCAGAAACAATGCTTGGGAGATTGTTCCAAGGTCAGTGGGTAAATAAGTGGTAGGTTCAATATGGATCTACAAGGTAAAGCAAGCTGCTAATGGGAGCGTCAATAAGTATAAGGCAAGATTTGTTGCCTGGGGCTTCTCACAGATCGAGTGGATTGATTATGAAGAAACCTTTGCACCTGTCGCACAGTATTCTTCCATAAGGACCATCCTTGCTCTCTCAACATAGATGGGTTGGCACATTCATCAGATGGATGTGAAGAATGTGTTCCTTAATGGGATCATTGAGGAAGAGGTGTACATGGAGCAGCCTGAAGGGTTTGATATCTCCAGCAGTGATTTGCATGTGTGTAGACTCAAAAGAGTGTTGTATGGGCTGAAGCAAGCACTACGTGCTTGGTACACATGGATTGATAGTTATTTCACTGGACTTGGCTTCACCAAGAGTGAGGCGGATGCCAACCTATACCAAATTGTGGTGGAGGGTAAGATTTTAATCATTTTTCTTTATGTTGATGATTTAATACTAATGGGTGATGAGCATTTGATACACTCATGCAAGGAAGATCTTGCAAAGGAGTTCGAGATGAAGGATTTGGGCCTCCTTCATTATTTCCTTGGATTGGAAATATGGGAGCGAGAAGGTGAACTATTTGTGTCTCAAGGAAATTATGCTTGGGAGATACTTGGTAAGTTTCACATGGAGGACTGCAAGCCCATGGTTACTCCTCTTCTAGAAAATTGGAGGAAAGAGGATGCTACATCTGCAGAGGTAGTGGATGCCACTGTTTATCGAAAGTTGGTGGGTTCGCTCATGTATTTAGTTAATACAATGTCTTTAAGGATATGCTGCGGCAAGAACCAACTTAGTCAAGTTAAATGGTTAAACCTAAAAAGTCAAGCTGAAGGTACAAAAGCATGCCTTGATGTATCTTAGGGGCACATCTAAGTATGGCTTATGGTACAGACAGACGGATGAGGTGAATTTGCATGGCTTCACGGATGTAGATTGGGTAGGCAGCCCAACGTATAGAAAGAGCACATCAGGAGGGGTTTTCAGTATCGTATCTACAACAGTTTCTTGGTATAGAAAGAAACAAATATCTATGGCACTCAGTTCAACGGAAGCATAATACATGCCACCAAGTCAAGCTGCATGTGAGGTTATCTGGATGAGGAAGATCCTGGTCGATTTGTTAAGTTCTCATTTAGATCCTACAGTGATACATTGTGATAATTAGAGTTGCATTAAACTCTTGATTAATCTTGTGTTTCATGGTAGATCTAAACATATTGATATCCAGATTCATCATCGAGATATCGGTGTAGCGGAAGACGCTGGCCGCACATTCCTACGGAAGATTAGGATGCAGATATTCTGACAAAAGCGCTCAGCAGGAGAAAATTAGAATACCATAGAGGTAGGATCAGGGTGAAGGATAATCCCTATCTTATTGAGAGGGAGCATTAAGATTCAACAAGATGACAAGCTTAGTGAAAATTAAACACCTTGACTAAGTGGGGCCTGTAGGCTATTTTTAGGTGTATGTCTATTTTTAGATATGGTGAGAATATTCTACAAGTTGCAGGATGCTATTTTTAGATCACTTACATGAAAAATAGATGAAATTATATTTTTAGAATATTGGGCGAAGCCTATTTATAGATCGTTAATCTAAAAATAGGTGCATGTCGATTATTATTAGCCCTTAATAATAATCCAATAATAAATATCAACTTATTCTCTTGGAGCACTTTATTTCAGTGAACATATTTGGAAAATCAGTGAGTTGAAGGAATTACACAATTCCTAGGGTGGTTGGTGACTCATGCATGGAGGACTCAGTTAGAACTGAAGTGGAAAAGTTGTGACAGAGTTGCAAGAGTAGTTAATGGAGTTGTTATTCAGTTTAACTTAGTTAAGCGAGTTAAACTCAGTTGATCTGGTTGTATCTAGTCTAATTGAAATATACACAAGTGATATTTTAGTGAATTAATTAGTTAATTAATTCACAACTAATAACTCACTAAAAACTGAACAAATACAACAGTTAACTACCTGCATTTCAGTTCGAGTGGAGACCCAGTGGAGAGATAGGTGAAAGGGTGAGATGGACTATTTGTTGTGATTATAGTGATGCATTGAATGCATATGACACACATTGGAGATGCCAATGAGGATTGCACAGTCAAGGCAAGGCCAATTCGAATTCATTCAGGGGTCTTCTTCAACAGGGATTGTGAAGTGGAGGCAGACTATTAGGAGGTAAGAAATTGGTGCATATATATGAAAATTTCTGCATGATAGTGTGTAATGGTTGTTGATTGTACTGAGAGCTTTATGTACTAAGCTTTGTATGAGATTATTACATGATCCATTGATATACATAATAAATGATAGTTGGGGTTTTTAGCTTCAAGATTTCCCATTAAACAACTATGTTTATGTGCGATTGATTTTCTTCACATGTGTTTGGAATTAGCGATGTAATTTCCACAAGATTAACAGTGGAAGGATTCTATATTTAGCAAGAAGTTAAATATTGTTAGATCGGGAGAATATGGTAATACATCAGTATTAAGAAATTTCTACACATTTCAAACCTTTTCTCCTAAAAACTCACACTAAAATCACAGTTCCATTCTCTGCAATAAGACAACTCTTGATGCAAAGAGAATTAGGAGAAAAGAGGGCTAACTAGGTGACCGCTTTACAAGAATATGATGTAGAAATTAGACCCTCTAAAACTGTTAGAGGTCAAGGTTTTTTCAGAATTCTTATAGTAGCATCCCATCTATCATCAGAGGAAGATTCAAGTAACAATGTGCAAATATCGAAGGTAAGCCTCAATGATGCACAATCTCAATACACTGATCTTATATTCTATTTAAAGAATGTATATGCTCTGAATCAACTCATTTACAAAACAAAACGAGCTTTAATATTAAAGGCTAAAAAATATGAATTAATCAACGATGTGTTATTTAGGAGAAATTTTGATTATGTACTTTTAATATTCTTAGAAAATTCGGAAGCAAAGAAAGTCTTGCAAGAACTCCATGTTGGACCAGCTGGAGGAAATTTTGGAGGAAATACGACAGCACAAAAAATCCTGCATGCAGGTTACTATTGGCCTACACTTTTCAAATATGCTCATGAAGATACAAGAAAATGAAAAGTGTGTCAAAGTACATTTGGAAGACAAAGGAAGCCAGCATTCCCATTACAGCCAGTCAATATCGAACAACCATTTGAACAATGGGGATTAGATATAATTGGTGATATTGTTCCTAACTCTTCCAAACATCACAAATATATTCTCACAGCTACATATTACTTTACTAAATGGGTGGAAGTGATTCCACTAAAATTAGCCAATTCTGAGAATATCATAGATTTCATCGACCAAAATATCATAACCAGGTTTGGCTTGCCTACTGCTTTAATGTTTGACAATGCATCTTACCTCTCAGGAACTGCTTGCCAGGTTTGGTTTTCCTACTGCTTTAAACTTAAGTATTGTGGAAATTATTATCCGCAAGGAAATGGTTTGGCAGAATCTATAACTAAGAACTTGATTAGAATAATCAAAAAAAATATTGATCAAAACCAACGAAATTGGCACAAATCATTAATTTTTTCTCTTTGGGCAGATCAAATCACTCAAAAATATTCTATTGTAACTTCTCCATTCAATCTTGTCTATGGAAAAGAATTTGTACTTCCTACCAACATAGTTATTATCTCTCTTTCCTTAGTACAATTTATCAATGGATCTCCTACTTCTTCTTTACAACTTAGACAATGTCAAATTCTTAAGTTAGAAGAAGAAAGAGAAAAATCCAAATAGACTCATGAACATCATCAATAGATAGTAAAATCCTTATTTGATTCAACTTCTATTCCTTCAAAAAAAATTCAAATTGGTGATCTGGTATTGAAAAGGGACAAAGCGCATGAGGAAAAAGGTAAACACACAAAGTTTCAAAAACTCTGGCTAGGTCCATTTGAAATAATCAAAGAAATAGGCCAATCAACATTCTTATTGAAAGATCTATCAGGCAAAAGAGATTATTTTCCTATTGATGGGAAGATTTTGAAAAAATACTTTTCATAGGAGGTAACCCCTTCTATTCCTTGTATACTAGTGTCTTTTTCTTTTCCTTAGAAAAAATAAAAGTTTTTTAGTATAAATTTTTGGCTTTTCAAAATAAAATTTCAGATGATCCTTTTTAATTTATCACTTATAGAAATAAGAAGTGTTAATGAAACAATTGAAAGATTTGAAAGACAGATAGATTTTATTTTTCACAAAAAATGTAATTTCACTGAAATTATTTATTCTCTGATGGACTCTCATCTTTATATTGCAAGATTATTGTGTTATCAGTCAAGAAAAGAATCTTTAACATAGTAAAGACTCTTTTATAGTAAATAAATCTAAAACTCGACATTATCATCTAGAATCCTCAAAAGGACCAATGATTCACCCCATCCGGGAAAACTTATAAATTTTTTAAAGAAATTCAAAAAGATTATAACTAGAAAAACAAAAAAGATAATAAGTCTCATAAAGAGCTTGTTTACCATGTTCATAGGGAAATATTTGTACTGACATTACCAATATTGTCTACCAAAACACGGTAATGACTTGAGATTATATCAAGAGGACAAGGGGTCTCATCAAGAGCCAGCTTGATCTGTTTAATTACAAGTAGTGAATGGCATTGTCATCATTTGGTTACCAAGCCAAGGAAATGGCTTTTAAGTAGATAAAAATAAGATATTATTTGTTTGAAATTCATTCCTGCAACTATTTTTATTTCAAAAAAAATTATAAATTTCAAAAAGTTAGTTAGAGATATCTGGTTCTCCGAAGTGAATCACCAATTTTTATGCTATACAACACCCCTAATTTATTTTAATAAATGGGGACCCTTTAGAAATAAATAGGAAATTTATTTTTAGCTTTTAAAAAACAAAAAACTAAGGAAATAAAAGTTTTATTTTGACCTTTCCACTTTATTCCTTTAGCGCATCGCAAATCGCATAGCTTATAACTTAAAAAGACTTGCAAACCTCTAAGTTACGCGAGCTACGAAGTACGCTAACCTTTTTTGAAGTTATGTTTTAAAAGCTTGCAAATACTTTAATTATTTTTATAATCTCTTTATCGCATCGCACCTTATTTAAAACAACCAACTCATAAAGAAATTCGATATAAGAGAGATCGCGTGGACCCAACGAGCCAACAAAATATCAAAAATAAATCTCTAAAGTCCTATTAAGCACAACTGCTTGAATTTTTAATGCCCATTCTACATTTCACATCACTTAACTGAAAACAAATTCATTATCACATAAAAGTTGCGATGTATGGTTTGCACACATCACATTTCACAGCATTTATGGGTAAACATCACAAACGGTAAAAGTTATATATGGCGATGTGTGAACTGGCGACATTTAATAACTTCAGCATGTGAAATTATTTTTGTTGTATCAAAAAGAAATTGGATATCTAAAGGCTTAAAGTTAATTGATAGATATTTCGTGTGAAGGTGTAAGAAATTTGATTTTTGAAACGATTATCGATGATTGATATCATATTTGATAAGATTCATATCTATTTTTTGCATATTTTCAAATAAATTAATGATGGATTTGTCTCTTTATTCCATATATATCTAATGATTGTTCTGTATACTTGAAATCATGAAACTAACCAACAGAACGAAGAATAAAGAGACAAACAAGAAAGGAAAAGCTATTTATCAAATACCGGCTACTAAAGATTCAGACATGGCCCCCTTATTTTTAGATACCACCTACAACAAGGACTGTGGTAGGTTTTCATGGGAAGCAATGTATTGGTTTTTCGAAAATGAAAAGCCAATAGTGATGAATAAAGTTGCTTCAGCAGAATTATCTGTTTCTTCAGATCCAAGTGATTTTGGCGTCACATGTTCATTCATCCACAAGATAGCCACAAGGCCAAAATTTCTCCCTTACACAGATATGGTTAAGTGGGAAATTAACCACTTAAAAATAAAAGATAGAACCCTTAAGGATTCAAGAAGCAATAATATTGGGTCTTTCGGGGCAGAAGATTTACAAGCAATGTACCATCTACCCTCCCCACGACAGAAGTATGACAAAGCTTTTCTCCAAAGCCTTAGAGCAAAGCATCTAGATCTCATGAAAGTCATCAAAGAATGGAAGGAAGACCAGGGAAAGTTGAAGCGAGATAAACTCGGTACGTACCCAATTTCCCAACTTCCTTACCCTTATTGTTATGCTACCAATATGTTGTGTAGATTATTGTCCAAACCTGATACCACTAGGTTTTTAGTAGAATCGGTTCCATTGATTGACGCAATTGTCAATTCCTCAATTCTGAATTGGGAAAACATACTATCTTATAGTTTAGCCAAACACATCACAAAATGTAGGAATAAAAGGAGTTTTTCATCTAGAGAAATACATCCCTTTTATATGTCTTCGTATGTCATGGACGCAATATGGTTTTCTTCAAGTTTTCCTACCATGGGATGGAAATGGACTACCCAAGACCCTACCCCAATCCACATTTACCATAGAGACCTTTCAGATTTAGACTTCAACCTTCATTTCTATAAAATTTGTTATGGAGTCATATTACCTATGCACCAAATGATATTCAATAAGAAGGCCCTTAGGGTTTCTGAAGAGGCTAGCGCATATATTCTTTCTATGGCTAGGTATTTCGCAAAGGAGAATTTTACATATGTCAGAATATTCGGGAGTTATGCTTCTCCTCATGTCATACCATATTATGCTCCTGACAAGTTGCTTTCATGAGAGATAGCCTACCAGCTTGTTAATGGTATCACTAAACAGCTAAAAGATGCTAAGAATGTCATTTGGGCTAATTTCCTTATATAGTGCAGCACTTTTTCACTTGATGATATTGGCCATACTTACAAGGAGGTTTCCAAGATTAATCTATTGAAATTGGCAGAAATTCCAAAGAGGTTATACGATCCAAATTATGTAATTAAAAATTACACTACAGAGCTCAAAATGAAGCCTTTTGTAAAGGAAATAGATAGATTTGATGATCTCTTCCAAGGCATGGAAAATTTTTCAGACATAACCAAATATTCATCCAACCAACTGAGCCAATATGATTTGGAAGCATTCAAAGTATATATAAATAAGAGACTGGAGAGAGTTCCTCTCAATTTTTTAACTATTTAAGATGTCAATAGACCTAATCCAAGTATCGGCTTCGATAATGAAGCAAAATACATATCTAAGGATGAATCAAGTCAATTAGAGCATCAATCTCACAATTTGGATCACTCTAAAAATGTTTCAGAATCTAGAAATGATAAACCAGAAAAGATAATTGATCTGGTAATCCAAGAGATAGAGATGCAGGAGCGAAAATGAACTAATGGAATAGAGTCAACCTCTCAAGAAGTTCAACACAGTCATGATACACTGGATCAGTCTGAAAAGACACAAACAAATAATTTTAGTAGTGAATGGGTGGAGTTTTCTGAAGCAATAAAAGCTCCTAAAGCTAATCCAAATACTGATCAAGTAACTAGTTTCTAGACACCTGAACATTCCCAGAAGATAGTGGAAACTATTAATCCACTACAACAAGTTCCAGAGACTCATGATCGAGAGATCATACCGACCTACCCTAGAGAAAAAATATTTTTACAAGTTGAAGAAATTCCTTCACTAGATATTTTCTATAGTCCTAGCTATAAGGTTGTAGTTAAGAGGAACAAAAGAAGAAGAACTAATGAAACAGTATCAAGCCTCATAGATGAATCAGTTGACATACTATGGAAGGATTCCTTAGATGACCCTACATAACATCTAACTAAATTATCACAGTATTTCAGGGCATATGCTATTGCCACTGTTGATAAAGCTATTGAGGTCAGAGTGTTGCTGAAGAAAAATGAAGACAGAGTACAAGAACTAGAGAGGTCATTAAATGAAGAAAAATCCAACTCCATTGAGAAAATCAAACCAAATATGGCCCAATTTCAAAAGGATTTCAAGAGTCTTAAATTGCAACATCAAGAAGATATCAATGAGAAAAAAGCACAACTGGAAAGAGAAATGACCAGGTTACAGAGCCAACCGCAACTAGACCAATTCATAAAAGAAGCATTGGATGTAAATGCTATGTTAAATAAAGAACACGAAGTATTTATTCATCGAGCTTCTATGATTGAATCTTATTGTGATTAAAATAAAATACTGATCTAGCAAATAGCTATCCAGAAACTCTAATGTGCAAGACTTAAAAAGAAAATCAATGAACACATTCAATGGCAGATATCAAACTCAGGAAAGGAAGTTGATCTACCTTAGGTAGATAAGTTTCATAAGGATATCCTATTCAAGGATTGGGAAGCACAAATCAAGCAGGCAAAGAAAGAAACAGAGAAAACATCAAAATTATCAAATGATATTATTGAATATGTATGTGAACAGCTGGTGAAAGAAGAACTTCTCAAAGAGTACAAATCTGAAGTGTTCTTAGATGTAAAACAAATAGAAACACAGTGGAAGTAGAAAGAAGACACACAAGATGAAGTAATTAAAAGGGTAAATAATTTTGATCAAGAAAATTATTGGAATTTTCTGATCAAACCTTATAATCAGTATCATATTCTAAATCCTTAACAAATTCAACAAAAAGATCACAGCCCGTACTTTCAAACGCAGTATACAAGGGACAAGTTAGATCGAGGATTTCATAGCCAGCTCAACTAAAGCTAGTGATATACATTTTTCAACTTCGTGACCAAATCCAGAAGAAAGGGCGGAATTCATAAATCAAAATTGTTATTTTATTTTCCTAGATTGTACTTTAAGTTAGTCCTGTTGGGGTTCCCATGTTTTGGCAAGGTTGGCAATACCAAAAGATGAGACAACATCAAACCACTTTCAGACCCTAGGATCTAGCCCTCCTGGGTCCAGAGAGGGATCTCTCTATAATTGGCAAGGATATATGTCTTTGAAGTGTAAAGGTTAAGATATTAGGCTAGTTATCAGGCTCGGGGTTTTTCTGTTTAATTATATGTTTGGTTGTTGGGAATCAGGAAAGAAGGGTTCAATATAAGATAAGGATGAGCAAAGAGGATTTAGGCAAAGGAGAGATATTCCAGGGAACATTCAAGACCATTGGGCAATGGAGTCAGGAAAGGATTTTCTTGCTAATCAATATGCAGGCTTTTAATTTGGCTAGTCATCTAAAGCATTGGATCTTAAAGATGATAGTGTGGTAGGATAGGCAAGAGGGAAGGTGAGAGCAAGGAAACATTAAAGATTCAGAAAACAAAGTTGAAAACCTGAGATCAGAGAGAGACTTTGAACTTTCAATGCTTCGGCCTCCAGCTCAAGGGAACTTAAAAAGGCTTTAATCAATTGAAAAGGATCCTTGTAAGATAGAGACAAAGTTCTAGACCTCCCAGTGTTCCCAATTCATTGAATTAAATCCTAAAAATAAAATCTAAAATCAGATTTCATTAATTCATACATCAGCTAGCAGCATATGGAACCACTACACTGGTTAAATAAATTGAAACCAAACCTCAGATACACATATAGCAGGAAAACATTAAAGGCAGGGAGAGCAGAGACATAGGGTACCTAACAAAGGTAAATCCTATGCTAGATTTCTGATGCGTGCCAGAAGAAATGTAATCAAATGAAATAAAGCACAGAGGTAGAAAACATCACCAACTTCTTTAAATCAAGATCCAAAGAAATGTGCTTGTCATATTAAAAAACAACACCAGTCAAGTACAAAATTACCAATATCTTGATATTCAGTCTGAAAACATCTTCCTCAGCCTATCTTACAACTTTACACAGAGAACATATCTCCCAGAAATAGCTTGCAATTCTCTGATAAATGATCAACAACAACCTTTACAATGAGTTTCTTTCTGAATTTTATAGTTGAAAGATGAGCAGAGGAGGTAGGTGGAGAACTAAATGTAGCATTAAACTCTGAAAAGGAAAGAGGGCCGAAGCCCATTTCGTTTAAACTCTGTGCATTTAACTCTAGCATGCCTTGGATGAAGGAATGGTCTTCTTCATGTCTCCATTTACTCCGGTATGGCTCTGATGCACTCTGGCTGCAGTACTCTGTAGTACTTTTGGTGAATAAACAAAAAGGAAAAATGAATGACAGTGAAGTGCGCCATGCTCCATAACAAATGCTCTGATAGTTTAGGACTGTGGTCAAGGCTGAATGTTCTTCAGGGATATGATAAATAGAGGAAACAAAATGGGCACTTTGTCCTTTCACAGGCAGGGATGTTCTGCTAATGTAGCTACCCTGATGGCATATTTTTCTATGCGCTGGGCCTTATGAGAGATCCATGATGTCCTTGATCTGGTACAATGCTTTGAAATACTTGGATTAAGGCTCAAAATCTTCCATTACGGGCCTTAAACACTCCGTTTTCTCCACTGATACTCTTTTTCGCTTCCACGATTGCCTCTAATTGTGGAAACAGTGCTTTAATGGCTCTGGGGAAGTTGTAACAAGGTTTAACCCTGCTCCTTTAATGAAAGTCTTGTCGGTATACCTTCCCAGGCCCTTCTCCATAATTTTAGTTCTTGAAAATGGTCCTTCCCTGAGTTCTCTGTCACTGTAACAGAGACTGAATCATGGCGGTTTTTCGCTGCCGGATAACCCTGCAAAACACAAAAACCTGTTGAGAAAACCATGCCTGGAGGTGGTGGATGTAGGAGAGGGTCAAGAGGGTGGAAGTGCGGCGGTGGTAAAAAGATGGAATAAATGGTGAAAAAATGCATAAATGGTGTAAACCGCAACCTATAGGGTTATGCTGGGGAAACGAGCGTGGACCATTAGATCATGGTCTGGTGACGAAGATCGACGGCAGAGATTAATCCATGGGAGGGCGTATGAAGTTGGGTGGAATGAACGTGAAACATTAATCTTTAATGTATATCACTAAAGTTTGGATGTAGGCGGAAATATAAAGAAATGTATTGAAACGCAATGAAAATGATCGTATGTGGTGGGACCCAGCATGGGTGGAGGGCGATTCATCCAGGACCGTTGGATCTCAGGAGGAGATCGACGGCTACGATCAAATTATGAACTGTTCGGGAGATCCGATGAAGAAATACGATGGAGGGCGCATTCCAGCGTGGACCGTCGATCTTGGATCAATGGACGGATGAGATTGGATTGGGGAATCACAATCACAAAGGGCGAAGCGTGGTATTGATTGGAAATCACGATTGCGATTGGAGCGACGATGTGATTATGCGATGGCCGTTGGATCAACAAGGAGATCGACGATGGAGATCTGATCAGAGGGGCGAAAGGGGAGGAGCGAAGGGCTTGAAGCGATTAGCGCTGGGTCGTTGGATTTGCATCGGATGGACAGCTTGGTTTCAATTAGGGGATCGCAATTGCAAGGGGCAGAAAGAGGCATCGATTGGAATTTGTAATTGCGATTGGAGCGGGAGTGCGATGGCGCAGGGCCGTCCGATCAAAACAATAGATCAACGGTGGAGATTGCGGCGGGACCGATGGAGCGATAACACTATCGCATCGGAGTTTTTATGATTTACAAAGGAACTGAACGTTCCGCTCCGATTCTCCGATGTGATTAGCGCCCAGGCCATAAGCGCTCGGTCTTGGGCATAGGGCATATGGGGAAGTGGTTTAAAGGGGCTGACAGAAAAGGGCTTAGGCCCTATTATAAGGTGTAAAGTGGGATTTTTTCCCCTTTTTAGTGCATTCCAAGGCAAATGGGAGGTAACAATAAGGGAATAAGGGAAAATTAAATCAGACCAGGGGTGAATATAGGACTTAAGGGGGATTTTGGGGGGATTTAGAGGGAAACAGGGGAACTTTGACAAAGGGGGAAAAGGGTAAAATGGAACATTCTGCAGGGATACAAGGGGAAAATAAAGGCCTTTTGGAGCAAATTTTTTTACATCAGTGAGGCTTGTTTACACAAGAACAGTAGAGGGAAACAGTCAAAGGGCAGGGAACATGAAAAGGCTTCAAGGATGATGTGTTTTCAAGGGAAATGCATTCCTTGAAGGCTCATAAAACTAATTAGCCCCTTGCTTGCTTGCCAAGGAATTTAAAGGGCGCTAACAAGTCCTATGAGGATGTTTGTTTGAAACCTCCTCTATATTTTCTTAATAATATATTTTATATAAAAGATTGGCAAGCACTTACAGATTTTCAAACAAAGGTTTCAAACACCTAATATAGAGGAGGTTTCAAACAAACATCCTCGTAGGACTAACATGAAAATAAAATAAGAAAATCTGTAAGTTTTTTTTAATAATATATTTTATAACATAGTTAGTTTAGTATTTAAACCCCTCTCATGCATTTAGAAAAGGGTCCAAAAATTCCTCAATAACATTTGCAAAGAATGCACAATTGTAAGTTTGTGAATGCTTTGATGAATTAACAAAACACATCTGTTATCTTTTGACAATTAAAGTTTTTTAACTGATGTTGCACTATTGTACTCTTTAAATTGCTTGAAAGTGAGGAGGAGAAGATCAATTACTGTCAGTTTACATGAGTATAACTTCGTACAAATGGTACTTTTATTCACTTCTATTAAGTTTTTATTTATAGATTGACAACCATCTTTTTATTGCATTGTATATTTGAAACGTTATTATAGATGAATTTTATATGCACTTCTGTTCTAATATTTGTCTATAGTTTCTTATTGAATTTACAATCACATATATGAATGCGATATATTTTTCACAATTATTCTAGTCAAAATACTTTGTTAGAAGAATCATCTTACATAATTTTTATCTCTTTCAACTGTTAAATGATCTATATTACTAATAGTTGAAGGATATCTTTGCATATCGCATAAAGGAAGAAACACCCTGGGTATATGGTAGAATAAATAGTTTAGATAGATGCACAATATAGATTAAAATAATTTCCATTTGCATGTCATATAATCACGCACCCTCAAAATCATCCTTATTGGGAAACTGGTCCCATTACCCCCAGCCGGAGCCACTACACCAAATGGAAAGGGAGCTGCTTTAAGGTCCTTGTTATGAAAATAAATCCTCTGTGCAGGCAAAGACGATCCGTCTAGCCCTAGACTGGGTCTAGTAACAAAAGGACAAACTAGAGTGTAGGTTCCTAATTATTGAATGAAATAGACGAGGTAGATCAACCTACCTGTAGTCCAACACTGTCTTCGTGGTTGTTGTAGTGGTGGCATCTTGATTCCTATCTCGGCAAGTCACGATCCTTTTGCAGCAATGCTTGGATACCTGCCCAAGATCAACAAACAAAGAGTAGCATGAAAAGGAACAATCTCATTCATAATTACTAACCATTCAAGGAGGGTTAAGCATATTGCATCAATAAAACATATCAACGTGACATGGGAACCAGATAATAGTTATACATATGTATTAATAGAAGAAAGAGTTACAACCAAGTCTTGACGTCGCAGCCTCCTTCATCGGGGTTCAATTGAAGCACGTCTCGATGAATGTTATGGAATTCGAGCAAGATGAAGGCACAAGCCTAAGCTCTCTCAATAAGGGACTCTTCCGTTCTATCTTGAATAGAAATCTCTCCAATGTTTCTGCTATAATATATTCAGTTCATATAGCTTCATCAATGGAGGATGGATATTTTTATAGAGGGAGAGGAGGATGTTGGTATCCATACTATGGTGGATGGGAGGCCTTATCCCATGGGAGGCTTCCCCAAAAGGTGGAAACAAGAGGCCAAAGGAGGAAGGTCATGGTTATTCAGTCGAACCACTCCCCATGACTCATTCAAGAAGTTTTTATGATCGAAACTTCCCCTCTATTTTTAAAATACTTTCCATAAACATATTGGCACGGGAAGCTAGCTGAGACAGAGCACCATCTGGCGCAGGGGCAAGTATTAATCTACCTCATTAGTGCAAGGGCATAACGGGCTACTAGCGCCAAGGAAAAAACAGTTGTTTTTGGTGGTCTATTCAGGAAATGGTCAACAAAAGGAATGTTGTCCTCATGGAAAGGGATGCAATGATGGTATTTGTAAGGCATGACACTTTATTTTGATCACAAAAATTAACCTCCAATGTGTGGGATGGGGATTGCACAGATAGTGAAAAAATTCTGTGTAACAAATGCCCCCTAAATCATGAGGTCCGAGAGAGAGGAAGGGGTGAAATGCATTACGAGAACGTGTTTGAACCAAACACCGCTATCGGAAGACCTAAAATTACAAATACAAATAAAAGCTTTGAGACATGAACATGTGGTATGGGTGCATCCATTCATTATAGAGGACATATAAACTGGGATCCAAGGTATTGAAGTAGCCATCCAACAAGAAGGATCAATAAATAGACTCAGGTATGGTCGCAGCCATCCAATCAAAAGAGTCATGTAATAAAGTCATGATAAATCATAATATCCCGCAACCTATATCTTATGAGGAAAAATCTGGGTTCTTACACTCCATCTCGACCCAAACAAGTACAAATTCAAGCATGTGAATATGTGAGCTGAAGTTGAACATGAAGGAAAGTCACGTGATTACCAGCCAATGATGAAAGTTGTTAACAAGTGCGAGAGAAACCACCAACAATGACAATGTCTCTCAAGGTACAACAGGTACAATCCACAGAATGTGAACAGTGAGCTGGCGTCAAACACCCACAGAATCACTCGATCAAAGGCCAATGATGTGGACCTATCGTCGAATGCGAAGAACCTACCATTGAGGCATGCAGGCTGCAAGGTACTGGTAGGGAGTCTCTAGACCAACTTCTTGGATAATGAGCTGAAGTCAACAGGAAGTGACCTGATCGAAGGAGGGCCATAGTGTATCCCACCTCATCGACACGAGATAGAGGAACATAATGATAGTGAATCAGGACCAATAGAGAATCAGAGGGAGGTTGAAAACTGTAGAGGCAAACTTCTCTTGAACATATCAGTGACACGACTCTGGGTTTGGAAGTATTTGACATCAAGGGATCTCAGGTCATGGTGATGTGGAAAAGAGTAGATTAGAGGTCAAAACATATTAGCCAAACCCATGGAGGCAAAAAAATATGAAATGAGATGTCCCCAACCCGACATGAATGCAGACGAGTGTCATGTTCAAGGGTGACATATTGCCAACACAACTAAAATCTGGTTCAATTTCCCCCCACCATTTCTACCGAGTACCCCAATTATTTTTGAAAACAAGCTTGAAGGGGATAGCATATGCTTATGTTGTAAGTTTCTCCTTTGGAAAAATATAACCCAATACATTTTATGAGCCCTAGGAAGGAGAAACTCAATGAACGTCATGGTGACGATGTCCAATGTCATCAGGGATTAACGAGTCTGACAAATGAAGAACTCAACGTATTTTCATGTTTAGAGAGTTTGAAAAGAAGTAGAAAAGAAAACTATAGCATGTCCCTTTTTTTAAGTAGTCTCTCAGATCCAAAAAGGTAGAAAACAATATCTGAAAGAACCTCTTAGTCACAATAGGCTAAGGTATTCATTTTTCATAAATAATCTATCCCAGCCCGAAAAAAGGGTAAATGTATACTGGGTAGATATCATTTCATAGCCATTTAACGAGTTCAAAATAACAAGAGTCTCGGAAATATTTTCAGTTTTAGAGAGCCAGAAAAGAGCTGAAAGATGACTCGAGTTGTGACTTTTTCATTTTTTTACCGAGTTCGAAAAAGTATAAAATACAACTCGTGACTTCATGACTATTGCATTAAATACTTTTCGTTGCACAAGAAACAAATGTAAAACCCATTTCGCGAAATAACACAATGTAATAATCGAAGAATATGTCTTAAAACCTAATTAGGGTTTTGAAAAGTTATAAAATGCCAAAAATGGTAAAAAATAAGCACTTTTCACTTTTACCTCTTGTGGAGCAATAGTGACCCATTTTACGTTGTGATTTTGCGGCGACGTAGCGGGAAATCCAGCAGACCAATCTCGAATCCATTAGTTACAGGTAAGAGCTGACGTCCTTCCCCAAATTTTAAGCATTCTTTCTTTACCTGCAACCTTTAGTTTTGATTTTTGACGGGGAAATTGTGAAAATTAGGGCACGGTGGTCGGCGCAAGTTTCGGGCACAGACTCATACCAACCACCCAATTTTCTAAACTGGGGCGCGCCAACGGTGCAAACCTCCTAAAAAAATTCCAATGCAATAAAGCAAGCCTAAATTTCACAAATTTCAGCTTTGGATTTGGCTAATAACGTCCATATGAACATGTTTGTAGGTGAAAGAGTGACAAAATGGTGATAGAGTGGAAGGAATGGGAACACAATGAATAGGATGATCTTTCCATGGGAAATGTGAGATGCATGGAAGCTCTCAGAGACTCTGGATTGAAAAATTTCTTCATGAAATTGTGCCTCAGAGCTCAACCGGAGCTGCTGCAATACTTGATCAGTATATGGGATGACGATCAAGAAAAATTCATTTTGTGAGATCAGGATATCGAGATTGATGTTTCTAATTTTTATTTCATAACAAGACTATCGTGGAGGGGGTAGGCACCAATCTTGACCAGCACCCGACCCACCATGGAGAGCATGGGCATGGTGATTGACAAGGTATGCCCAGGAGCATGGAAAGGATCAAAAATAAGGAAGGTGGATATCCAAACTATCCCGGATTTAATAGTAAGGGTAGTGCTACACACAATCACATGAGCTGCAGGAACACAAGCACTGCACGAAGCAACAAAAACACATCTACTTCTTGTTTTAGACTGCTTGTCACCAACCATCTACAACTAGGCAGAGGAAGTAAAAATCAATATAAAACATCATCTGAAAAAGTGCAAGAATACCAAATTGAAACAGTTTGGTTATGGATCTATCCTGGTATTGTTCAATCTGGAATGATTACCAATCTTTCAGCTTTAGGAGGTGATAGTCCCAACACCACCAGCACTGGAACCACGAATGACTCAATGGTCAGCTCTGATGCCAAGGTCAGGGTGCAGTCAGCAGATGTCCTGGAGACCAAAGTTATTTGATTGGCTCCGTCGACAGTTGATTGTCGTGGAGGACTGGACCTACTCTGGCACATATTTCACTGGTGATCCGGACCTCCCACTCCTGGAAGGAGAGGATTTCGATGAAGCACTTGGTAAGACTCATCTTTTAATTTTTTATGAGTATTATGATCTTTTTCGGTATGTATATTCTGACACTTTATCCATGCATTTACAAATGTAGGCCCAGAGAGACCTGAAGGGATGTCTTTGATAGCGAGGTGAATACCTCGTGATTTTTATGTTGCCCCTCAAAGTGAGGAGGAGGAAATCATACACAACTTGGAGGGAATCACCCGTGGGGTCCCAGACTATGTGTGTTTCGACAATGTTCCTCGTGCATATCAAAGACATACTGTAGGGGTGTCGAACTGAGTTCATCGATTGCTGAGATGACTTGTCTGAGCAGTGACATGCTATCATGATCATCATGTTGATTAGACACCTAGGATTTTATTTCTGCATTTTGTTGTGAGACATGGTGTCTCAATTTGTAACAAAAACACAGATGCTTTTTGAAACTTATAGTCCACACTAATGCAAACATTAGATATATATATATACATCTATTTTCCTATTTGATATGAGTCTCTCATGTGATGATGATTTTACGAATTATGCAAATGTCTATCCAATACAATGTTAGCCATTGTATTCATTAATGCATTCATTTGTCTAGGAATATGCTGATATGTGATATAATCAAAATGTCTTTCCAGCAAACGAACACGTAAATATAATCTTAAAATGTGAGGGTTTCTAACTGAATAATGCCCATTAAGTTGAAGAACAACAAGCTGAGAGTCTAGATTTACAACCAACGCCCTAATGCCGAGGGTAATCGCCTCGGTTAATAGCTCAATGACAACACTATATTCAGCAACATTGTTTGTAGTTTATCCTAGACAAATACTTTGCAGGTCTATCAACTCACCAGTAGGATCATAAATCACCCAGGCTACCAAAGACAACTTCCAGGTACTTCGAGAAGCACCATCCATGAAACCGACATAAGGCGTAATAAACATATGCACAATAAGCAATGACCCAATAAGCAAGAAAACGCTCGCAAAACACACCAAGCCAAAAATGTACAAAAATGAAAAAAACCACTATGTACACAAAACATGCACGAATGACTCATGCATAATACTTCTTGAGATACAACCCATTTCTAAGTTGATCTAAAGAATGACTTTCATAATCAATGAGCTCATAGGCCCCATTCTTCAAAACGTGTTTAACAATGTAGGGCCCATGCCACATGGGTTGAAATTTTCCTGCCCCTAGCTTACCATGAGCTTGATCGCACAGGAGGATGAGGTCTCCCTCTACAAAGGAGCAAGGGGAAACTAAGTGGTCAAAATGGGCTTTGACCGGCTTCTTCTGTGCCTCGATGACCAAAGTAGCAAAGCGGCGAGTTTCATCCAGCCTCTCTAGGTAGAGAAGACGTTGTTCATCAGGTGAAGTGTTGTGCCGTAATTCAACAGCCAACTTGAGCGAAGGTATTTCACACTCAATCGAAAGGGTAGCTTCCAGATCGTAAAAAACTGGAATGGAGTGAATGCGGTCACATCCTTGATTGAGGTTCGGTACGCCCAAAGAGCCGAAAATAACATTAGATGCCAATTGGATTTATGGATCCCAATCGTACATTGAAGAATAGTGACTAAAAATTTGTTCACAACTTCAACCTAGCCATTGGCCTGAGGATAGTATGGCGTTGAGCTGTCGTGACTCAAGCCCAACCTGGAGGTAAACTCCTCCACCATATAATGTCAAAAATGGGAACCATGATCGGTAATGATGGCTTGAGGGAGACCAAACCTAGAAATGATGTGATTGAATATGAACTGAGCGGCTGTCTTACCGTCGGCGGCAAGTGTAGGCATTTCTTCGACCCATTTGGTGAAGTAGTCAAAGGCTACGATAATATAAGCATGCCCCCCATCCGACAGAGGGTTACACGTCATAAAATCATTGCCCGACTTCGCAAAGGGACCAACGGTATTGACAGGGTGCAGATGTGCAAGTAGCGCGTGCATCTTGCGCTGATAGATCTAGAAATCATGACATTTACGAATAGAAATAATGCAGTCCTTGAAGATAGAGGGCCATAAATACCCAACACGATGAATCTTTTGTACAGTGGCATAACCAGACATGTGACCACCACATGCGCCACTGTGGCAATCATTTAGAAATTTCTCAACCTCCTCGAGGATCAAACACTGACATAGAATGGAATCTACTCTGACACGGTAGAGTGTATCTCTGACTATACGATAAGGTTGCGACTGATGACGGATGCGTCGGTGAGCATCCTTCATCAAATCATATCTAAAAGTATAAATCTGAAGATATACGATGATATCAGCGTACCAAGGATCGAGGGTGGAGATCATAAAAAGTGTATCGTCTATAATGCATTCTTCAGAACTAGCTGGAGCGGAGTCAGAGGGAAGGGAGCAAATCAAATCACCAAATATGAGTGATTTATTTGAGTTGGTAGTAGTAAAAACCAAATCGAACTCTTGGAGGATAAAAATCCACTTTGAGTATTTTCCCCCCAGCAATTGTCGAGACAATATATAGGTCATGGGGTTGCATTCCAAAATCACAGTCACAGTATGCAATACAGTATAATGATGAAAACGTTGAACTGCTTGAACCGCAGCTAACGCTAACTTCTCAACATGAGCATAGCACGCTTCGGTATCGAGAAGGTTACGAGAGAGGTAGTAAATAACATGCTCGTCACCGTCATTATCGTCTTGAACCAGAACCATGGAAATCATGCTAAAGGCGACAGCTAAATTATAGGGAAAAATAGCGATGATAATTCAGAGGATGCAAAAGAGGAGCGTTGACAAGAAATGTCTTCAAAGCATCAAAAGACTTTTGGGCGACCTCATCCCAAAGGAAAGGGACACCCTGCTTTAGTAACCACGTAAATCCTTTAGCTACTTCAGCATAGTTAGGTATAAAACGGCGTAAAAAATTAGCCTTCCCCTGTAGACTCTACAGCTGATGTAACAAAGATGGAGAGGGGATATTTATAATAGCCTTGAATTTGAGTGGATCAAGGCGAATCCCGTATGTTAGAGTCGGTCTCGTCAGCCCTCCATCAGCAATCAAAATTTCTCTTTTACATTTCATTGTTAGGGGTCTCATTCGTCCAGTCCGGTTGCATTCCGTTAAGAAGCATAGATTATCTGTCGGAAGGCTCTTTCCCTCATGTCATGTATCTGCTGGCGTGTGTCTGACCACTAAAGTTCATCAAAACTCATCGAAATCAATGTTTCAGTCATTCATCATCAACAAGGCTTGAGAATGTTTCTTCTTCAAAACCCTGTTTTGAAGAAGAAATCATCAAAATGTGTTTTTAAATATGTAATTATTCAAAGTTTTTCAGCTGAAGATGTTCACATGCAGCCTCTCCTGCTCCTTTGCCAAAGTTCAACACCTATCCCTGCAAAAAATCAACCAAGAAAAGCCATTATTTCCAAGTTTAAATCAAAAAGGAAATTGAATTATATTAAAAAATGTGAAAAGGTGCCAATGTGAAACATTATAAAAAATGGGTCTTTACAAAGAGAAAGTCGAAGTCATGACTTGATATAGATATTTCTATGCTTGTAAATGCCATCAAGAGATCATGTGAAAGCTAACTCGAGCTTTGGAAGGGCGCAACAGTGATTTTGAAGGCAAACTGTGTGATTGATTGCACGCAGCGCATTGGGATAGGCTGCGGCGCACCCACTGAGCGCGGCACGTAGAGCTAAAATGCACAGTGAAAATTTTCACTAGCGCGGCGCATCCAGCCTACGTGGCGCGTTGGGCTGGAGCGCGGCGCATAGAACCTTCAGGCCCAAAAATTCATCCAAAGAAACTTTTTCCCAATTTTTCGCAATTGATCAACTGTTTGCTCCAATGATACATGAATGGACATATTCAGCGCTTGGATAAGTATATGAAAAGGTTTGATAAGGATCTCCGACGTGAAAAGGAACTTGCAGGTGGGGTAGTGGCTATGGTTCATAATACTGATACTAGTAGTAGATTAGCACGGGGACATGAAAGCCTGCAAAACTAGCTGGGCAATTAAGTGAAGCTATGATACTAGCTGGTGAAGCCACTGAACTAAATGGACAGCTTATTGTAAAGGTTTTAGAGCCCCCTCCATATGCATCTATCGGTGAGCGCATCTTTGAAGAAAATAAATTGATTGCTCAAAGTGGAAGCTGGAAAAGCCAAATTTGACTGCAAACCTTTAGTGACATCTACTGGATCTGTGAAAGTACCTGAAATTTCATATGGCTCTATTCATTAACTACAGGTTTCATCTCCCTTTTTCTATATATCTGGCAGGTTTGTGAGGAGACAAGAAAAGTTCTTGTTCGTCCAGTTTGCTATTTTGCAATGGCTCCCAACTTAAAGTTTATAAGTTTATTTAGAATGACATCGCGCCATTTATTTAGACAGAATTTGTCTTTGGATGGTTAGAGTTGATCACATTAAGTGAATAGCTTTTGGTAGAAAAGCATGGATTAGTTATCATGTCGGACATCTGAAATATTTTATCATCTGCACAATTCAGAATTACATTGACTTCGCAGTTGAATGCTTTCTTTTGAGCAGCACTTTAAAACCTCCGATCATCATTGTTAATCCCATTAGCTAATTCCAAAAGTGTCGATCGAGCCATATATATTTGTCCCAGGCATGCATTGGGTTGATTTTTCAAGCGAGAAATTTTTCATGACTGAGGATTACTTGAAGATCACTCGAAGAAAAATAGAATTCTTGAAGGATGTGGTACAACACGGATTTAGTTTCGTTTTCACTGATGCAGATGTGCTATGGCTCCGAAATCCATTAAGAAGGTTCTCAAGTGAGGCGGAATTTTATTTTAAAAGCTATTTTTATCAAAAATGGTTTTTTCAAACGGTAAATGGAAACGAATAGACAGTCAAACCCAAATTAAGCGAAGAATACCTACCACAGCAGAGCAAAAGGATTCGATTTCCTATTTTGGTCTTCAGTTGCAATTCCAAGGCTTTACATCACAGTTTCCACTTTCTTATTGGTCATCAAAGAAATTCAAGAGGAGCGTTGTTCTATCTTTAGAATAGATGAATGGCTTTTCTATTTTCATGATTTTAGTTAAAACAGCGCCCTATTTTCGTCAATTTGTTATCACACCTCTGAGTTTATTTATTCTTGTAAATCATTTGTAAACAGGCAGAGTTCTGGGAGAAGTGTGGAGGAAAACTTCGCTGTACAGTTTTTGACAGAGAATTAATGAAAGGTTGCAGCTCTGGTTCATGAGATTCCTGTGGTGTGAGTTTAGCAAATGTTTTTTCTTTTTGTCTCATATGTATCTCGTTATGTTTTACTAGTCACTCATAATCATTTCTAGATGAATGCTTTTGAGTAAGAAAGGTAGAATCTAGTTTACTGCTCTGCCTTGGGAAAGTGTTCATGTTCTATGTTTTCTTCTTTTGAAAAGGATTCATGTATTTATGCCCTTTTCACCCTCTTAACAATATTTCCACTTCATATTATTTCAAATCTAATTGCTAGAATTTCTACCTATCTTGCCTCACGAAATAATCTGTGTCTTTGATTTAACTTCTCTGCTCATGCTGTTCCTTGGTCCCTTACAACCCAGAAAACCCAGCCTAAAATTCAAAATCAAATCCTCTTATTTATTTACTAGCCTAAAATCAGTATCTATTATAGGTCATCTCAGGCCCTATTGGACATTTTTTCCGAGATAGACCCGGAGAGAGCCCTTTCCTGTCCTCGTAGGGCTAGCTACAAGGCTGAGCTTGGTTTGATGTTGTCCTTCTTCTGCCTTATTTCAGCCTAGGGTGGATTTAGGCACTAACACCGTATTTGGATACAATAAACCCTAAGAGTCTACGGGAATCAACGCAGAAGATGCATTTGTGTGGATTGAGCCGAATATTGTAGCATCGACAAAGAAGAAACATCTGAAGAATATGGTCAAGATGGTCTTTACGCTTAGCTAAATGAGCCAGAAGGTCATCTAGATAAGGCTGAACGATGTTTTTAATATCGTGAAAGGCGTATGACATCGCGCGCTGAAACGTGGCCCCAACATTATTCAAGCCAAAAGGAAGCTTGTTATACATGAAAGTACCCCAAGGACAGATGAAGGCGGTCTTATGCTAATCAGTCGAAAGAATTTTAATCCGGTTATAGCCAGAAAAGCCATCAATGATGGAAAATATCTCACTCCCAGCATAGTCATCAATGATCTGATCAATAAAGGGAGTAGGATAATTATCCTTGGGACAGGCCCGATTGATGTCACGATAATCAACACAGACTCGAATGGTACCCAGTTTCTTATCTATAGGGACAATGCTGGACACCCATTCTATTAAGGGAATCGGTTATATGAAACCAGCGTTGAGAAGTTTTTCAACTTCACGTTTAATAGTGGCGGCTTTCTGAGGGTGCACAAGATGAAGGCGCTGACGAACAAGCTTCGAACCAAGGTAGGTAGGAATCTCATGCACCACGATACTGGGATCAATGCTAGGAATTTATTCATAGGACCATGCAAAGACGTCACAAAACGCATGGAAAAGGCTAGTATAAACTTGAACTTCATCTAAAGAATATGTGACACTGAGATGGATGTTCTTAAAAATTCCCGTTTTGACAGACATGTCAATAAGCATCGTTTGCGTAATGTTACTCAAATTTCCCTTCGTAAAAACTTCATGTGTCAGAATAGGTGTTTGAAGTGGAGGAGAAGGAACCTGAGATGCAAATCTCTCAAGACACTTAGACATGGCTCCGAGGCTGGGCAGAACGAGGAACGATGATGATGATCTTCCCACGGTAAATCCTCAAGAGACATAGTTTCCACGATGACTTCATCGAAAGGAAATATATCTTGCAAGGGATCGAATGAATCCGAATCGTTGAGCCAAGGGGATTGAGAATAAGTGTCGAGAGACATGCTCAAAGGAGCATGATCATAAGGTGGAGGATTCGAAGCCGCAAGAAGTTCACAAAAATCAATCTCAATCAGACTTAAAGGCATCGAATATCCAAAAGAATCGATCTGTTCATGCTAAGGGATGATCCATGGGTCATCAAAACGAGAGATCATATTGATCTGAATAGTGTTGGGTGGAGGAAGAGGAAAAATACCCATGAGGGTAGGACCTTTGAAGAGACCCAGCCCAATGCTCTCATAGGGAGTAGGAATCTTATCCACATACGGAACATTGTTCTCGGAAGAAGAAGTGAAGAATGACAACTGATCAACAATAACAATATTTCCTTCATGCGGGAATTTCAGGACACGAAAGAGAGTGGACGGAATGCACAGCATGGCGTGAGTCCAACTGCGACCGAGGAGAATATTGTAATTGAGCTTCACGTCAAATACTTCTACCTTGACATTGAATATATTCCTTTTCAAGGTAATCGGTAAAATAGAGAGAACTCCCAAAGGTTTTCATTCCCTTCCATCAAATGATTCTAGGGAATTTCGTGATGAATTCAAGGTCAGAGAATCGATGGCTTTCTGGCAAGAATATGACATGATGCACGTAGACACACCTTCATCCACAACCGCTCGATGGATATCGAGACCATTAATGACAACTTTTATAATGAGTGCAATCTGGTGCGAGAGTCGTAGAATGAAATTATCTAAATCGAAAGAAAGAAGGCTAGTATCAGCAGGATCAACCCCACCAATCGCAGATAATAAAGCTTTTCGTTGAGACGAAAAACTTTGAAGTACTTCTAGAGTAGACATTGCAGATGGCACTTGAGCCAAATCCTCAACAATATTGTAATGTTGAGTGGCACGAGCGTTTGGATTATAAGAATACTTGCAGAGCACACCTGGAAGGTGGTCGTACAATGGGCTCAGTACCAGGCCTTTCAATTTGAAGAGGGCTAGAAGCAGGCAAAGGAGGAGGACCATTAGTGATCTCTTTCCCCACTGCTGATGCGATTCAGTATAATATTTCGATCAAATAGCAATAGAAATAGATCCAGAACTATTCATCATGAACACCTAAGAGCCAAATGGGGAAAAGGATTGAGGTTGCTCTACCATCTGGGTCTGCTGAGATGGAAAAGGTTCTTTAAGAACAGTTGTAGTTCCCTGAGTGCCTTTGAGAAATCTGCTAACCTCGGCCCGTTAAGGACAGTCCTTGTTGTAGTGCTCTTCGTCATAGATCAAACAAGGGTACTTAGGCTTGCGCTGTGAACCATCATGAGAACGAGATTTGGACGAATCTGGTTTCAGGGTATCGGCTTTGGCCTTACGTTTACCCTTCCTTTTCCCCCTAGAATTTTTGTCTGCTAGATTGGTCTGAACAACATTGACTTCTGAGGTTTTACTAGGATTTAGAGTGGGCTAAGAAGTAGCATCATTGGAAGGACTAGACTTTTTCTTCCCAGGATTTGAAGGAGAAGACTTTCGAGAAGTCTGAGACATGGAACCAATAATATCATCGACGGATGGGGTCACTGGTGCTTTAGAAGTTCTAGGTCGAGGGGCATCCGGAAAAATATCATACAATATTCCAGACTAAGAGTACATAAGATCAAGGTACTAGGCACGAGCAATGGCATGTTCCTCAGTTACACATTCCCCCATAGCAATGTCTTTCACAATCTAACTGACAAAGGAGGTAGTGAACCAATTAGTTAGAAGCTGATCAGGGATATCAAACTTAATCAAGCGACGACGATGTCTCCATTCATGAATATAATCCGAGATATGAGTAGCTCAGTCCTGTTTCAAGGATGTGAGGAGGTGTGCCTGGTATCATAATGAACCAGTAACTGAAAATGTGTAAGGAACTAGAGGCCAATACGGGTTATGAAGAATCGGATCGTTCATTAAATTTGACACATCAGGCAGTTCCAACGTAGAAATAAATAGTAATTGAGGATTAAAAGGCATTGGAGGTCTTTGATAATGACCCATGTTAAGATTCCACCTAGTGTACAAGAAATTTTTCCCCCATATGTTTTGTCCCGGAGGATTCTGACCATAGGGGTTATAAGCCTGATAATTCTACTGATACTGGGGTTGAGGACTAGGATACTGATTTTGAGCATACCATTGAGGTCCTTGCTGAGCAACATATGGATTCCGTTGTGAAATGTAAGCATGGCCTTGAGGTTGATTATACACCAACTGAGATGGATTTTGAGGGTAAAAAGTGAAACCTTGGTGCGCACTATATACCGGTTGATATTGACCTTGTGGGTAATAAGTGCCTTGGGGTTGAGCAGGTGGACCCTGCTGAGTAGGTTGAGCGGCTTGTTGAACAAGCGGACCCTGCTGAGTCAGATAAACAGGTTGAACATGGTGCAGAGTAGGTTGAAAAAACTGTTGAACAGATTGAACTGGTTGTTGAACAAGTTGAACTGGCTACTGAGTTGGTTGAGTAGGTTTCCCCTCTGGAACAGGTTGGCCTGGATAATGAGGGCCACCGGGTTGCCCTTGTGGGAGAGGTTGGCCCAATGGAGGAGATGGAATAGGTTGTCCCTAATGACCAGGTTTACATGGAGCAGGACCGTAGGATTGTCCTAGTTGCACAAAATTTTGGCCATACTGTACGTATTGCTGCTACTGTTATAAAAGAGCTTGTCCCTGTGGGGGATAAATTGTCTTGCTAGAAACATACGACGTCACTGATTGAAGCTGACTTGAAGGATTGGAGGGTTTTCCTTGTTGGACCAAAGGTTGACCTTGCAGACCATAAGGTTGTCCCTGAGGACCAAAGGATTGTCCCTACTGTGTCAAAGGTTGTCCCTGTAAGGGTTGTCCTTGTAAGCCTGAAGTTTTTCCTTGTAGAAAATTTCCTTGATGAGTGACGGTCTGATAAGGATCGACAAGAAATAAATAGACGAGGTTTCCGACAGAATAATAGTGATGGGGAGGATTGACAGACACTTGGGGTGGACGAAAACCATGAGAGTTTGTTTTTTGAACAGCCAACAAATACTCTTCAAAAGTAAGGCCGCTAGGAATCATAGGGACAGTCGAGGTCATACTAGAAGTAGACAGGGCTGTAGGAGATTGAGCATCCGAAGAAGAAGCATAACGTTGGTGAATTCCCAACATGTTCTCATCAAAACTGTAGGTAGAAACCATAGGTGTAGTCGTAGCCGCACCAGTAGGTGCAGTCTCTGGAGCGCGAGCTTGTGATCTGCTTGGACCATGATTGACAGGCCACATAGGATTAAGTACGATAGACCTATGAGTGTGAAAATACTATGACGATAGTGTTGTAACAACCAGCGTAGACAAAGCTACACAGGCAGTAGGTTGAACTGGCACATATGTAACAATAACCGACAAACTCAATGTCAAAGGCGAATGTCCCAACGAAGGGAGGACTGAACTCCTAAGGGGAGTTTATGTACTAGATTGTGCCATGGATGAAACACCAGAAATAATCTGACTGAAATTCCAATAACCGGGTGGAAGTGACACCGATTGAGGAGAATATTGAATAGAAACATGAGGGATATCTTCAGGGAAATGTTGATATTCTCCTATAGAAACTGGCATTCCTTCACTGTCAATAGGACTCGAATAATCCATATCTGACGAAGTTGTAAGATCATCAAAAAGATGATGAGGACTAGGAGGTATAGTTGCAGCTACAAATGGCGATCTCGAATTAAGAGTAGGGAATTCTTCCTCGTCCCCAAAACTAGACCATGCACCTGGAGGAGGCCAATTGAACTCAATTGACTCTTTAGTAGGAGATCGAGTAGCAAGAGGTAAGAAATTTGGGAGAATAAATTGCGAAAACTCGATAGATCTAGTGGACTAAGGGGTTTCGTAAGAAACGTCAGGAAAGTAACTACCACTAGGAGGCAGTGAGGAAGATGAAGAAGTTGGTGGTTCCGCCACTGTGACCATATTTCAATACAGAAAAGGAAAAAGAGATAGCCAAAAGAAGGCTTTAAGACCAAGGCCTAAGGAAAAACAAAAACAGGCCAAGTAACAAACTTTTAACGGGCATGTAATTGTGGGTAATTAATTTTATGACATTGAAACCGGACTTTGTTGTTTCATGTTTTAAGAGCCGAGAAATAGACAAAAGATGACTCTAGTCACTTTCAATTTTAAACGAGTGTGAAAGGACAAGTGCTCGATGATCTCTTATCCTTTTAAATAGTCATGGAAAGATCGAAATGACTACTCTGGTAATCTAAGAAAGAGGTTGTACCAAGTTTCCGTGAACTACCATATACACCTTGGTGATCAAATGAAAGAGAAATGACTAAGGATTTAACATACATGCATGTAGTATCCCTGAATGCTGTGTTAGGTGTATCACGGTTACAGGGTGGCAGATTCGACTTCCTATGGATAAAGGATTTGAACCTATAGGGGTCTCCCTTTATATACTCGACGGTAGGGGGAGCACAAGTCCGTACTAGCGCTATCTAAAGCCAAAAGACGAACAACATCTACTAGGTTTTAAGACGCCGGAACACGTCTCTAGCCTATACCACTAAAATGTTTGTGTTAGGTTCCAATGTTTCCTTAGATTAATTCAATTGATTTTACAGTTGATCTTGAATTATTTTTCAATTTCAAGGCCCTACCAAATGTCGATCTCAAATTTCCTAAATGAAAACTATATGAAAATAAACACCATTTTCCATTCAATGAATGCTAATTAAGAGAAGGATAGAGATATTTCAAACAATAGAAATCAATGAAATCAAACGAAGAAATTCGCTAATGCATCTAATTCAATCAAGTGAAAAATGAAAAATTTCTTTCGTAGTTAATCAATCACTAGTTATGAAAAAGAACTTTCCTTTTTCATCCAAATGTCAGAATACAATTTTTTTATTTTTTCAATGAAACGAAGCACACAATGCACATGAAAAATAAAAACAAACACTAGTTCAAGGATTGTGAATGTAAAGAGCTAAACCGACTGATTCGATGAAAACAACACAAATAGAAAAATGCACTCAAACCAATGAAGCACTCTTCCAAACAAAGAGAAAGCTTTGAAATGATCCAAATAAGCAATGTGATCTATGCTTGCAGTAGAAAAAAGAACAATCCAACGAAATCCGAAATGATCATTCAACCAAAACAAATGCTCAAAGGATCCAAAAAGACTTAAATGCAATTGATCAGGAGATGTGACTGAAAAAAATCAAAAGAATCAACTTCCAATCAGAAGGCTCAGTGATCTAAGACACTCATAAACCCATGGCCATAAACTGCACTGATAAGTAAACAGACGTACAACTGAGAAGAACACGTCAATGATAGTCAAAACAATCTCAACAAAACAATTGCAAATCAGAAAACCAACCTAGAGGCAAGCATTGTTGACCAAAAACTCAAAAGAGCAGTCAAACCAAACCCTATCATTAGGGGAATTTTGAGGTCTAAAATGGGCCTCCTAAGAAAAATGTACGACAAAAATAAACTTTATAACAACCAATAGGATTCAAGATGATGATGTCAACCATGGGGGATGATTTACCATTTTTTAAATAAAAGGGTAAAAATATAAAAAAATAATAAAATAATAAAACTACTTTTTCAACTCGTATTTTCAACTTATCTCCCAAAATTTTTACTCAAATTTCAAGTGGCAGTACTCTTTGGATGCAAAATTTAATTCCTCATCCAAGGAGTACCCATGTTGCATACTTTTGATGAACTCTACTACACGAAAAATGAGAAATACATAAAAAACGTCATTGTAATCACGCTTTTTTTATGTATTTCTCATTTTTCATGTAGTAGGACCCATCGAAAGTATGCAACATGGGTACTCCTTGGATGAGGAATTAAATTCTGCATCCAATGAGTACTCCCGCTCGAAATTTGAGTAAAAACTTTGGGAGATAAGTTGAAAATATGAGTTGAAAAAGTAGTTTTTTCATTTTTCCCTCTAAAATTTGATGATGTCATCAAATCTTATTTGATTTTTTCCACTATTATTTTATAATTTCCTTAGGAGGCCCATTTTAGACATCAAAATTCCCCTAATGAGGATTCAACTCAACTGTAAGGTGGTAATAAACACCAAACAGAGGTTGGCGCTAGTGGAACACAAGCAACATGCGCCAATCAACGCGACTGTTCAACCAAAAAACACGCCAAGTCAGATATCTATGGGAGAATGGGAAATATAATGAGCAGAGGTCAATTTTGACACTCTGGAGCTGAACAAGAGGACTCTAAACAAGCAAACAGACCAGAAAAGATAGAAAAACAAGCAAACGACCGAATTCGACTTGAAAAGGGAAAAAAGACAAATTCACATTGATCCCCAGTGGAGTCGCCAATTTGTTATGAAGGTAAATCCTCTCTGTGAACAGAGACGATCCCTCTAGCCCTAGAGTGGGTCTAGTAACAAAAGGAAAAACTAGAGTGTAGGCTCCTAATTACTGAATGAAATAGATGAGGTAGATCAATGTACTTGGAGTCCAACACTATCGTCGTGGCTGTTGTAGTGGTGGCCTCTCGATTCTTGTCTCGGTAAGTCACGATGCTTTTGCAGCGATGCTTGGATACCTGCACAAGATCAACAAACAAGAGAAGCATATGAAACAACGATCTCATTCATAATTACTAACCAGTAAAGGAGGGTTAAACATATTGCATCAAATAAAACATATCAACGCAAAATGGGAACCAGACAATAGTTAGACATATGTATTAATAGAAGAAAGAGTTACAACCAAGCCTTGATGTCGCAGCCTCCTTCAGCGGGGTTCAGTTGAAGCACGTCTTGACGAATGTCAGGGAATTTAGACGAGATAAAGGCACAATCCTAAGCTCTCTCAATAAGGGACTCTTCAGTTCTATCTTGAATAGAAATCTCTCCAGCATTTCTGCTATAATATCTTCAGTTCAGCTAGTTTCATCAATGGAGGATGGCTATAATTATAGAGGGAGATGAGGAGGTTGGGATCCCTACTATGGAGGAAGGGAGGCCTTATCCCATGGGAGGTTTCCCCAAAAGGTGGAAACAAGAGGCCAAAGGAGGAACCACATAGTTATTCAGTCGAACCACTCCCCATGACTCATCCATGAAGTTGTTATGATCAATTTCACTCTATTTTTAAAAACTTTCCGTAAATAGATTAGCATGGGTTAACTCAAACAGTGCTAGCCGGCGCGGGGCTGTTAATCTGCCCTACGGCGCGAGGGCATAGCGGGCTACCAATGCCAAGGCAAAAACAGGTGCTTTTGGTGGTCTATTCAGGAAATGGTCAGCATAAGGAAATTTGTCCTCATGAAAAGGGATGCAATGATGGTATTTGCAAGGAAATACACTTTATTTTGATCACAGAAATGAGCCTCTAATGTGCAGGATGGGGATTGCAGGGACAGTGACAAAATGTTGTGTAATAGTCTTGACCGAGTGGTTTCCTTGTCACCCGCCTTCGGGGCAATGAATTATTAAGCCTCAACAGACCCTTCACTTGTTCAAGGAGGATGTATAGCCATCCCAATTTTTCACTATCGAACTACACACAACACTTTGTGTTGAAGTTTAGAATTTTGGAGGATGGGATGAGTATAGTCCTAATCAGTATAATGTCAGGATATGAGTTCAACATTGTGTGTGGTCATGAGACAAAAAATGGCCCGTCATGGAGATCAACAGTGCTATCACTGGGGAGCAGTGATGAGTTGGGGGCCCAACTATTCTTGGAGAATTTCGATGACCGCTTCACTCATGAAGCATTGGAGGGACATATGATAGTGTGTAGACATTTTATGATGGATAGAATTTTCCATTATCAGGATGAAGCCTTCTTGATGAGCATCTCACAGCTCATAGAGAAGTTTCTACCTACATCATATTCAGAATCTTATGGATTTTATCCTGTCATCGATGAGAGGTTCTCATGGAGTAACCTCAAGGAGGATGCACTTCAACATATCATGGAGTGCAAAGATCATCAGATTGGCGAGGATGGTATTCTCCATTGGGTGGATACCAAGTTGGAGCATGATATGAGTCATCACCCATAGTTGGATGGATGGGTGAGGATGATGAGCAAGTGGTTGGTGAGCTACTTGCAGTTCTATGACACAAGGCATCAAGAAGCATGGTTGCGTTGGCTTCTCTTGGGTGAGTATGGTTACCACTTGACATTTTAGATTGGTATGTTCCATGACTTGCACAGTATTGAGGTGATGCAACAACAGGAGGCATGGTTGTGTTGACTACTTTTGAGAGATTTTGGCCATCACATGACATATCCTATGTCAATGGGTATGTCATTGTTTGGAACATTGCATGGCACTCACATGATGTGGCAACATGGAGCTTGGTTATGTTGGGTTGATGTGACATTCTACATGTCAATCTGTATGTTGTTGCTCCATGGCTTGCATAATGATGATGTGAGGTGGCAGCAAGAGTCATTGTTGCTTGGGTTACTCTTGGGAGAGTATGGGCTGACTCTCTCCCATACCTTGCATGATGAGGAGGGGGGATGGAAACAAGATGCCTTACTGCGTTGGCTTTTGTTAGGAGAGTATGGCCACGATACTTGGTATGATGATGGGGTGGTATGGCAGCAAGAGGCATTGTTGCGGTGGCTGTTATTGAGAGAGTATGGTTCGACATTTCACATGTCAACCCATATGTCTCTGTTTCCTATTTTTCACAGTGTTGAGATGATTCTTGGAGCAAGTAGGGCCAACAGGGCCAATGATGGGAGCATGGAGAGGTACATCCTACTCCATGTAGCATGGGTCAGAGAGAGTTCATGAGTTGGGACTTTCCTTTGGGGGAAGGAACCACTTCACTTCATATGACTCATGCAAAGGAGAGGCTCTGGAACAGTAGATGGTTTCCACTTGGAGGTTCATTCATGAGGAGAGGCAACTAGCTATACAGTTGGAAGCCATTCTAGAAATTCTAGAGAGGCAGATATGGAGTTGGGAATTCATTACACATTGGAGTAGATGGGGAGACCTTCCATATGAGGATGCCATTTGGAGGGAGAGGGATTGTTGTAGCATTCACTTTTGCAATTTCTTGAGGACAAGCAACAATTTGGCGGGGAAGACCGTAATATTCCCAATTTTCCATCATTTAATTGGAATATTAGAGTTCTTAATTTTCTTACTTAGTTATGTAAATAAAAGGGTGGAGGGACCCATAAACCCCATAGATGAATAAAATCCACTTTTGATGTGTGTGTGTGAGTTATTTAGAAGTAGATCTGCATTATGGAGTAGTGGAGCAGCTTATTAATGAAGGAGTGGAGATCATGCATCATTAATGAGAAGATCATGGAGATAGTGGAGGAAGTCAAATAAGATAATGCAGCAATAAAATTAATATCATAGAGCACTAATGATTTGATAGTGGATGAAGTGGTGCATTTAATGCACACATGATGGAGAGAGTGGAAATTAGGTGTAGAGATCATGGAGATCATGGAGAGACAGCACAATCTTCATGGAGACTAATGGCCACATGTGTAGCACAGTTATGAGTTGGGCCAAGGCTAGGGAAGGCTAAAAACCATATAAGGTAGATGAGGGCAGCAAAGAAAATTAGTCCGGAATTTGATATTGTATTGTCGTTTGACATTCTTTGCATGCTTCAATTGTTTAGGTAATTCTACTATGTTGTTTAGCACACAGGTGTTCCCGAGCGAGAATTCCACCCTTACCCACAGGGGACTTCAAGTGCCTACTCTGAGAAGGTTATTTTGAGAAGCTATTCATCATCCAACATTGGTGCCACATTCAACCCCTCTCTTCTGCATATACAACTTCAGGAATTACACATTCTTGTCTTAGGGTTTGAGAGGAGGAAGGTAGTTTCTAACATTTCAGCTATGAAACCGGTGGAGGATTCAACCTTTCACCTTGAGTTTCCATTTTAGTCTTCTAGGAGAAACATTGTGATATCCGACATCAGGCCATCATATTACACCTCCATGCAACAACATTTCCTTCAAGAATTGCGCAGTCCATCCAAGCAGATCTAAGGGAGGAAGGAAGTTCCAAGTATTTCAGCTTGGAATCCTATGAGGGGTATTTCCCTCACTTTGGAGAGATAATTTACATGAGTTGTGAGAATTATTTCATCATCCATCAGTAGGCTATAGCTCCAGCCTCCTTGACAGCGCAGTCTAGTCCAGAAGTTGTGCAGTTTGCAGCTGTAACTTGTGTAGACAAAGGAGGATCTAGATCTCAATATTCTAGCCTGGAGATTAGGAAAAGGGATCAACCCTTCAGTTAGTGAGATGAGTGGGTGCTATTGCAGCTGATAGATGATTCTCTCAGCCCAATATCAGCATTTTCTCTAGAGAGTGGGTAACTCAGCCACCATGGGTGTAATGTGCCACCCAAAAAGGGCCAAAAATCCAAAGGTAAAATTTGGCCAAACCATTTTTGGGTTTGTCTGGGATTTTTTAGTAGAGGTTGTGGTTAAGATACCGGATATTTTTTAGCAATCCAGTAGCCTCCCACAGATGGTTATTCTTCATAGTAGCAGTAGTTTCCAGTAGCAGCAGCAGTAGCAGAATAACATTTCGAGTGCTATTTTTCTTTAGCGTATTTCAACCATGTTGTGGCTTGAGTGCATTCCTTTTGGAGCACTATGTACTTACCTTTTTGTTGATCCTTAATGATATGGTTCAGCTATTTTCTTCTCATATGTATGATGGTTTGATGCATTCCGACATTTTCCCAATTCTACATGTTTAATTCTTATTTTACCCTAGTTGGAATTGTGCATATGTTCTATTTTATTGTCTTTCCCATTTTAGGATATTACATCATGGGACGGATGAAACAAATCAGTGTAAGAGTTAAGAACTTGTATGCTCACGAGGTTGAAGATGCATGCAAATATTTGAGGAGAAAAGGAGAGGTTAGTGACTTAGTGGTTGAGAGGGAGCCTAAATTACCTGTCAACATGAAGCCTGAGAAGCAGTCTCATTAGGTTGTGGAGCAGCCATAATTGGAGAACAAAAGAGAAGACTGAGTTGAGGCATCCACTCAAGTAGAGACCTCTAAGAGGCAGAAATTTTGAGTTAGATGGGTAGAGGGAGCACATGCAGCCATACCTCTAGGT